>JAOQGH010000001.1:136928197-136968484 GCA_025769975.1 Gallinago jamesoni
CCGTTCTCCAGAGCTGAGGTCAATCTCTAACCTCTACTGATGCGTGAGGCCATTCTTCCCTAGGTGCAGGACCTTACCCTTGCCCTTATTAAACTTCATTATTGAATTGAAGCTTGACTTGAAGCATTCTTGAAACTGAAGAGGACCTGAGCATAATATAAGATCATTTTATCAGCTGGTCTGATGGATACTGTATGAAAACTAACAGAAGAAAACACAAAGTCGTGTACTCAAAGGCCAACCACAGCCATAGTCCCATCCCAATGGCTGCAGCACAACCCACTTGGCCGGGGAAGTCCTACGCATCATCTGGTCATGTACTCTGCTGATGCTGACGCCACCTCTTTTTGCCCCTGAGGTAGCCACTGGGTGATATGTTATACCCTACATGTCCACAGCCAGCCCTGTAATTGGCTGCCAGCTGCCCTGACTACTTCAACTAGAAGCACATCAGAGCATGAAGGCCTTTCCCACTCCATACATAGGGGCTACCATTTTTGTTTCAGCCACCATTTTTACAGCAGAGACACACCATTTCTGACAACCCTGTGTTCCCCATGTTCACAGGCAGTCACTGCTGGAAGATGAAGTCCCTGCCTTCAAACAAGAGACTTCTATTTCCAATGGTATCATCCCCCACCTGTTTTCACACTGCTTTAAGATTAGTTTGTTGCTAATTTTTGAACGCATCATACCCCCATGAGCTCAGAGCACCCCCTGATTGGCTGCCCATTTCCTTTGGAACAGGAATTAATTATAGATATGAATATATATGTCAGAAATATGCATGTGACTGAGTGAGGAGGGAGAAGACAGAAGGGTGCCAAGATCTCTTCCCATTCTTACCTGGGCTTGCAGCAGACAAAGAGAGCAGAATGGGTAGAGGGGGACAGAGTTTAAAGGGAAAATGAAAAAAGTCTGTAAAAGCCAGACCAGCAAAAAATGCCCTAGTTCAATTGGTTGTCCAGAATTTCACTTCTTACATGTGAGTAGTAGCAGTGGGTCAAATACAGGCCTTTTCCAGACATGAGACAGAAATGTATCCCAAGCTCAGAGAGGGCCAAGAACATGGGCCTCCCAGGGTATTCCTGTGGGCAGAGCCTTTGGCTTCTCTCCATCATCCACAGTAGGGGAAAGGGTGCATAAATGGGCCCTCCACATCCTGGACCTGGTAGTGGGAGGGCCTTTGGAGAGGTCATTGGAGGGCAGAGCAAGCAGGTTCCTCATGTGGAGGAATAGTGCTGGCAGGAAGAGAATTGAGGTGCTGGAAAATGTACAGCAGAGTGCCCTTTTAGAGATATTCTCAGGACCCCTAATGACTCTCCCGCACCTTCAGGAAGGGGTCAGGCATCTGGCTGCTGCTGCCTCACACCCTGCAGATCTGCTTCAGTGCCTATATATACTGGACCTTCTCCAGAGCTCCTGGGACTTGTAGGACTGTTGGCTAGAGCCAACAGGAAAAGCTAGCATTTCCTTCTCATTTAGGCCCATGAACATCTGGATCTGTGTCTGACTGGCCAGAACAAATGTCACAGCTACCTAGCACCTCTCTGTGGCCTTGGAGCTCCTTTAAGGGCTCACTCTATCCCTGGCTAGCTGGGCTGAATCTGGACAGCACAAGCAACCTTGCCATTCAAACCTCCCTTCCCACACAGGCCTCTCTTCACTTCTCATTGATAAGTTCATCTTCATTATTCATCTAACAAAATTTAGATCTCTACAAAACTCTTGTCTACAAATGATCTAGCCATGTGGGTGCAGTCAATCCCACCTTGGCATTCTAAATCCTTCGGCCAATCTCATTGCTTTTACTTTTTCTCCAATGTTTATGCATTGCCTTGAATTATGAGTAATAGAATTTCAAAGAGAATTTACAGACCAAATGCTTGAGTGACCTCAAGTGAATTTAGAGTGGGTACTGGAAGAATATATCCAATTAGTGGTATTCTGGAATCTCCCTCCAACAGTATTAAGGAAAAAATATGTAATTTTAAGATGGATCATGGCTGACTTCTGAGGTGGATGAGGATAACATGGTAGGGTAACATGACTGGTTGTAATAAATTTGATCATGATCAAGAAGGTTTCTCCATCCTGTGACTTACTCCATAAAGACTGTCCTCTGGCATATGTTACACTGCTATAACTTCTCTACCCATTGCTTCCCTTCTAAGACATCCAAAGATTTCTTTAGCCTTTTGGTCACATTTCAGTGGGTAAGTAGGTAATTTTGATGACCGAGCCATCAACCAGAAACCTTGCAACAGCACTATAGGCAATTAAAGATGAAGCATGAAAAAGGAAGTGCATAAATAGAAGACTCTTCATTAATAAACAGTTTTGATACACTAAAGCTGACATTTCTTGGAACAACTATTTATAATGTTACTCAAGTTTACATAACAATAAATGTTCAGAATTCAGCTTGTCTGAAAAACTGGACTGACATTTTTATAGGCGTTTCTTTGGTGTTCTTTGGTGTTAATCTCCATGGTATCCAAGCACTTCAGAGGAAGAAGTGCATGTGTTGTGAGGTTGTTTGAAGTGTGTCTCAGGATACTTGCAGTGCATTTATTCATTTTCACACTATACAGCATAGGACATTTTTGTTTAAATGAATGTCAGAACAAAACCCACGCAGCTCCAGTCTGAAATTCATTTATGTCTAAATAGCTGTCTACCAATTCCCCCATATAAATGGCTTTTTGCAAATAAACATTATTACACTCACAGATTGTTTAGGCCTAAAGAAACAGTGCTAGATTTAACTTATTTAAAATTTCACCCTCTTCTTTTTTTTTGCAGTCTATGGTTAACATGATGAAAGAAATGTGGTGTGATGATATTGACTTCTTTAGCACACAGAAGGAACAAAAGCAGGTTCCATCTGTGCTACTTAGAAGAACCTTGTTACCATATTTCCTCACATTTTTATTGTACTTTTGTTCTCACAGTGCTTCTGAGTTAAGGAAATAGCATTATTTTCATTTTGCAGATGAAGGGCTAAGGCAGTTTGCTAAATACACAGGTTTGCAACGTGATGGCCCCAATTCCACAAATAATTGAATAATAGACAGGTCTAAAAGCCTGGTTCTGGAAGCAGTATTCATATAGTGACTTGGGTGACAAAGTACTTATATTCTAAATTGGAAAGCTTCTGCACCTGAACTGGTCCTCATGATGGCATGGCTTAGTCTGTAAGAAAAGTTCAAGAAAAGCCTATACCTTAAACTCTGTTCTTCAAGGGCAAAGGCTGCCCTTGTGAATCTGGGAATGCTACAACTGCAACCTTCTTCTGTGTTCAAATTACTGTCTTCTCTTGCTAGTCTCAGTCAAGTGCCCTCAACAGCTCTTTTCTGAAGTGTAGGAAATGCCACAGAATAACATGGCTCATCACAACTTTCACTTTGGTGGACACAGGCATCCCTTATGTTTTGTGTCATGTCTGTCATCAATGTGAGTTCTGTGGGTACTGAATCTAACTCTAGTTGTCTTGATTCCATTTGTACGAGGTGAGAGAAAGCATTTCTAGGGCACCTCAATCTAAGGTGAACATCTAGGTATTGATTCAGTTGTTCATACTTACATATCTAATGTCATTTCAGACTCCCTGGGTTATTTAGGATTTTCTTGGGTCTGCCAGATATGACACAGGAGACCTGTGCCCATCTGGAGCCAGCTGGAGGCAAGGTTGGGCATCCCACTGTACCCACATTGTCACAGGATGCTTATATGTGTGCAAAGGATTTGTATGCTGTGCCTGAGAAAATGGTAAAACCTCTAAAAGAGGGTTACTTTTTCTTATTTTCATTATTTATAAAGGGAGATAGATATCTAGATTAGATTAACCAGCTGAAATTGAGATCATTCCTACCTCGGGTATGAGAGTATTTATTGCGGAGTTAGGTTAACAGTAACTTTTTTTTAAAAAAAACCAAAAACAACAACCAGGTAAATCCTTCTGCAAATGCTTCCTGTTCTGGCAATACTGAAGCACAGAGATGTTTTATAAGTCAAGCTTGGTATTTAGTGCTATGAAAACACCAAATGTTTAAAATGAACAAAAACATGTTGAGGCTTACCAATAAGCAAGATATGTAATATTACTATATCATTTGTGGCGATGTGCTATTAAATGTAATATGTATCTTTGTTACATATATTGTTCTTTGACTGCTTATATATTAAAACACTGTGAGTATAAAGTATATGATTTAATCTGTAGTAATGTATGCAGCATTAAAAAAGTTAATACCTACTAATATGAAAAATACTTAAATAATTTAATTGTTTCCATATGTTTAACAACAGGGCTAAAATAAATATTTCCAGTATTAATCCATCATTAACCCATCATTTAAAAACCTCATAGTCTCAGAACACATGTGTTACAATAGGAAGGAAAAATACTATTCAGTATCAGCACATCAATTGAAAAATTAGTCCAATACTTTATAGAATAATGAAATTACACTTTTGACCGACAAATCTGAAATTATCAAAGAGAATAGAGAAGCACTCTCGACATGCTCACAACACTTGACTTCCAGGAACGTTCTCACTGAAGGGGACTTGTTTTGAAAAATGTTCCTAAGTGCTGAAGTACTTAGAATTTTTGTAGGATTTGTGTGGAAAGTACCCACTATCTCATTTAGTATTCTGATATTACTAGTAGTGTTGATTTATATTTACTTAATCATGAGCAAGGTATGAGCTGAAGATCAACAGTGAAAGGTATGAGCTGAAGATCAACAGTGGAAATGCTCCATATGGCTCTAACCACGTGCCTTAAGTTTGACTTGAAGAACCTAAGCTGAAGGGTAGGAACCCTGGGTATCTCCAGTGACCCAGCCAAGAAGCATATGATCATGCTGCTACTTATCCATCAGATGGCAGAAGTCCTTGCCTTTGTCAGGTTAACTTCATGTAGAGAGTGGGTAAATAGTAACAAGAAGAGAAAAGGAATTAACTCCCTCCAGGGAAATGCATGAAAACTACATTTACTAATCCTTGAGGAGCACTGTGACTGTTTTCCAAAACAGGAGGATGTAACTCCTATTCTGTCTATTCCTGAGGACTGTCAAACTATGTGCCATGGTCTCCTCACATTCTGAAAAGGCAGGGAACAAAAGTGGAAAGCAGCCCTACTGCAGCTGGATGGGGGAAGAGTTACACTGGAGCTGGAAAACAGGCACAGCGGGGCTACCCTTTTGGCAGGCGAGCTTCAGTGGGATAAATTAAAGCAGCCGGTTACCTCTATTGAGTCACACTGAACAGCATTTAAACAGCAATGGCCATTGTCTGTATCATACAATTTCTGTAGCAACTATTGCCAGACACAAGTGCAGCCCTACTCCCCCTTCCGCCGATAACCACCGATACATCCCCATTTGTAAACAGAGGCCAGTCTCTGTTAAAAGAGTGTTGGATGGTGTGCGAGAGAAGTATGAAAAACCCTTCCAGCTAGGATTCACATTCATGTGGTTCTGTGAGCTCCAAGTTATTCCTCACACTCTGCCAAGAACAGGATGAAATGCAAGTCAAGAAGGGAGGGTAGCTTACCTCTCACTACAGACCATATGGATATGAGAACCATCATGCTCTGTGGCAGTGCATGCTGATCACTTTGCCTTCTACTTCACTGGCAAGTGTTTTTCACATGTGACAGTATATTCACAACACAGAGGCGTACCCTGTGATCCATTGAGAATGTGTTTCTGGAAAGCGTGATGGTTACTTATTCAATAGGAAGGGAATCTGTATGCAGGGATACAAACAATACCTGCAATTTAACCACACAGGGACAAGAACACACAGGGAAAGCATGTCAGTGTGTTGTGGCAATAAAGTCTTTCCCCTCATTCCAGTAATACTACTCAAAAAAGCAAGGTCTTGATGGCTCAAGTGAAGAGCAAAGGCAAGAGGGATGCTGCTGTGTAGTCTCACACAAGATTCTTAGGATATTTCTCCTAGTGTTTGTGTGATATGCAAACAATATATAAATGAAATATTTAAAATACTGCATTGTAGCCTACTGTGTCTATATTTTCAGCAGTTATTTTAACACAAGCAGGTATTTGGCAGGAAAGATTTGGTATGACTGTGTGGCTCAGGGTAGTCTTAATGGAAGGAGAACCAGATACAACAGCATTTAACAGAGCACAATATGAAATAATTTATGATGGATGTCCAAAATGACAGTAGAAAAATGACAGAAACTGTGGAATTTTTCCCCAGTGGTCTGATATACACTTAGGTGTGCTGTATAACATGCAGCGCCTCAACCTCCATGTTACCAGATCAAAAAGACTCCTTGTATTTGTATTAATGCAAGTAGTCTGTGCTGCGATACAGCAGGCGCACATTGTGTACAATATAATTTAGCAGGTACTGTAGCCATATTTGTGTTGGTATTTTCCTTTAGTCCTAGAAAGAAGAGGGAAATCCCCATATCTATCTCTGTTCCTTGTAACTGCACTATTTCTTACACATATTTCTTATGTTATTATTGTTCTGCATCCCTCAGTGCAGCATCCCTATTTCTGCTGTTTAAAATATGATGTGAATGGGATTCATCTTCTGTAATTGTAAATGTTTATGGCTGGGCTAGAATCCCTTTAGACTCCCTTTATAGGTGCTGAAAAATAAATGAACTCTTTTAGAGTACAGTTTATATGACTCCAATTTCAGATGTCTACTTTAAGATAAGATGAGTTGTGTTCCAGAAGTGTCTGTGCCTCTTCATCAGCTGTAAAGGGAATTTAGATTACTAACTTCAGTGACAGTGCCCACATTATTTATATCTATATTTTTTCAGATGAACTTTTTGTATATTGCTGGGTTGTGTTTTGTTTGGTGTTTTTTCTACTGGGATATGATTACACCGGACTCCCGCAACCTAGAAAGAGCGACTTACTTTCTAGCCTGATAGCCACCTTCAGTAACAGTAACTCAAGCAATAGTTTGCTTGGAAGAGTATTTTCTTTTCTTGAAAATCTACTCTCATGAATCTACTCTCACACCATTGAAAAGAGTTGTGGGGTTTCAGTTTTTGATGTTGGATGCCTAAAGTGGTAGTAATACCTGTGGTCCTACAGAATAGGGCAGTGAATACGCAGGTTATCTGCCAGGATTATCAATGTCTTGGTTATTCAACACTTCTAAAACCCTCTATCTGTCTGTGTTGCATTGTTCTCTATCACCTGGAACTTGGGGTGGTGGAAGAACTGCAGTCCCAATTGCCTACATAGAGCTGTGGCAGGCAGCTCTCTCCTGTTCTGTGTTCTGACTTGAAAAGGCTAAAAGCCCTTCATAGATCACCCAGCTGCCTACAGTTTAAGTTCTTCGTGGCTTTTGAGTTTCTGGGAGTATTGTCTGTGTGCAGAATCCACTCTGTAACTCTAAGCTGCATTTCAGTAGCTTACATGGATGCAATGTAGATGAGCTCATGCTGTGGATTCAGCTCACCTTAGGCTGAATCCTGCACCAGCTTATTTGTACAGATTCCACCCTTCACTGCCTCTTCTAAGACTTGGTGCCATGTGAGGAGGACTTTGCACAGCCCTACTGCCAAAAGCCTTCCACCCTGCTATTTCCGATACCTCTTCCCTGGAACGAACTGTGTAAATTATTCTCTTCCCGGAATCAGATGCTACTTGATTTGCACAAATGTGAGCTTGTCTGTTTCGGTAAGTTTCTTCATAGATGTATGAAATTAATATCTGTAGTAGAAAGATCTTCAATTTCAATCTAGCTTTGTTTCAAACATGCAGAACTAATGAGTTCAATGCCTCTATTAAGCAAATCAATGTATGCACATAACAGATACAGTAACAAATTTGGGCCCAAAGGTAATAGCTAGAAATATGCTCACTAACTCAACCCCTTAACCTTCCTCTGAGCTTTCTTTGTTCACCTATCCATGCAGTCTCCACTTGTGAATTGTTGGCATCATACATGGCCAAAGAGGAGAAAACTTACAAGAAGACCCTTGTAGAGAATACATTTTTTCACCCTTTTGGATATAACTGCACACTGTGCATTAGTTGCAAAACACAAACAGCTAGAGGGTATTTTATTTGTATATGCAACACATAAAAAGAGATTAAAAATATGTTTCTATTGTCCACCAGTTGTTGAAATGACTGCAGACAAACCTTTGGAAGATCTTGTACACATTATACTACAATAAGGGCTCGAAATGTCATTGATTTGTTACAGGGGGTTGTTTGCTGGTTGGTTTATTGGTTTTTCATACTTTGAATTATCATCTTCTTACATTTATGCAGTTGAACCACACCATAGATCCTATGTAACAGGGAATCTGTTACTCGATCACACATTTCAATGTTAATATTTTTTCCTATTTCAGTCTGTATTTGTGTAGAAATGTAGTAGGTGGGTTATCCACTAAAAGCAGCTAGGGTATTTTCTACACACAATGTAATACATAAATAGTAAAATTTACCAATTTGTAAGGGAAATTTAAAATTTGCATGGTATCACATACTTCTTTTAAGAAGTTGTATAATGAACAAATTTGCTTTATATGATAAAATTGGGTCAGCAATATACATTAAAAAAGTTAACTGACATAAATGATGTATTAAAACTGGGACTTTGCATAGTCATAAGAAAATCCATTTCTCCAGACAGCATTGAGAGGTCATATTAAGAAAGCAAAATATGATTCCTGACATGTCTTATATGATATATAAAAAGACAAATTTTTCAGAGTATGAACAATAGCAGCAATGCCAAAGCAGATAGCTTGTATGTTGGTTTTAGTTAGGTGATTGTTCACAATGTATCTAGTTGAATATTTATGGAAAAGGTGAAAAAAATCCTTTTATAGAATCATAGAAAAGTTGATTAGAATGTGGGTTTTTTTGGAGGTCATGTAGTTCAACCTCGTGCTTGAAGGGGGACTACCACGAACAGTAGGTCAGGCTCTCCCCAGACAGGTCTCAAAAGCCTCTGTGGAGGGAGCTCCCACAGCCCTTCCAGGCAGCCCCTTTCCTGCAGCACTGTATAGTGGAAAAGCTGTTCCTCTTCTCCAGCCTGAGCCTCCCAAGGTGAAACCTGTGCCTCCTGCAGTACTGTAGCAGTACTGAGAAGAGATTGAGGATTTTACTCCAATGTCTTTGTACCTGTCCTTCAAGTAGTTGTAACTTGCAACTAGAACATCCCTTAGCCTTCTTTTTATCAGTCCAAACGAGTTCAGTTCCCTCAACTTCTCACTGTCTATCTGCTCTTGCCCCTGATCGTCTTAGCAGCTGCCTAACAGGTTGCCTCTAGTTGCTGAGTATCCCCCTTGATGATGTGGGTGGGGAGGACATGCCAAAACCAGTATATTTATTGCACTCACCAGTGCTGAGTGCAGGGCAGTAACAAATTCTTTAGATCTGTGGGACACCGTCATAGCATAGCACATACTAGAGTTGCATGAGCTGTGGTGAGAGCACATTGTTTCCTCCTACTCAGCCTGGCAATTGTAGCAATCTTTGCTGGCTTCTCATGCTACTCTGCTAACTGGTTACCAGTCTGTACTGATGCGTAAGCTTTGTCTGCTCTGGTATAGTGTTATGCTTTTTCTCACTGAAATCCATGAGTTTTCTGTCTGTTTAATCCACATCTTAAGGGCCAGGAGTAGCCCATTTTATGGCTTAAGGTTCATTGAATTTGAAAGACATTCAGAGGCACGTTGTCAATTGCATTGTCAATGTGTACTAATGACAGCATATATGTAGTATGAATCCTATGAGTCTTTGGGGATATAGATAAATTCTCTGTATAAACAATTAAGAAGCATTACAGCTTTCATTTACATTTCATCTAGCATGGACACTAGAAAGTAGGGGAGCTGATAGGAATTTTGAGTTTAACTTTTAACAGCTGTTATTGTTTTGAGTGAAGAGTTCTATCAAAAAAGGTTGGTCAAAGCATCTGGCCTGACATTTGTCAAGTATGAGTATCTTTAAAACAACGGTATTTCATAGTCAAAAATATTTAAAACAGAATGTGTCAGAGTTTGGGAGAGATAAACTTTTGGCTGAGTATGAACCTCACAAATTCAGTTTCTGCCTGGTTCTGTAGTGCCCTGACCAATAGTTAGATCTATTAAAATCTAATGTTTTCTGATAAAATCTAATCTTTCATTAGTATGTTAATGGTTGCTTTCACTGAGGATGCCTGATGGATAAACTCACAGACTCCACTCCTGTGTGTCTTGGGGTCTGCTCCTTTATGTATTTCTGGTGACGATCACACTAAGCTCTGTAGGATTCAATGCTGATTTCCCTCACAGTCATTGTGCATGCAGGACTGGGGTGCCTGGGCTTTCACAGGCTGCAGTGCCCTCACTGCTGTGAAGATTTGTAGCGGCAATGCGGCAATGCTCTGCCCTATCTGACTCAAGCAGTGCTATTTAGTTGTGGAGGGAAAAAATATGGATGTTAGAGGTGAAAAAACATACAAGATAGCAAGGACTCCCTCCTTTACATAGGAGGGGTTAGAGTTTGCTTTTTTTTTTTTTACTTTATTTGCATTACTTTTGTATTCTGGTGGACCTTTGTCTCCTGTCTGACAACTACAAGACCCCAGAAAACTTAGCTCTACTTTAGCAATGGTTACCTTTTCAGCTCTACTAATATTCATGATGCTCTTAGACCAAGACTATAAAAAACTGCTGACAACCTAGAAGCTGAAGCCACATAGGTAAAAATATGAAGACACATATGTAAAAATATGTGTCTATGATGAACATTGGTTATAGAAAGCTAGAGGATGGGCTAATGAAATGCCCATGGGCCCAGATTTTACTTACATGAAAAATTCTTTGTTTTAAGGTCATTTCTGTGGCACTCTTGGGGAACATATAATAAATAATAATAAAAATAAGAAAACATGCAAATTAATAAATTAAAAACCCCACTGGAATATGTTGCTGCATGTTAAGTTTTGACATATATCAATTATTATGCACTGTTAATGCAGATGCCTTACATTTCTAAACCAACTTTAAAAATGTGCGGGTTTTTTACTATGGCTATTACCTTACAGCGGTCTTCTGATATCAGTCAGTAGGAAAACATCTATTCCTCTTATTCCTAACTTTCTGGATAGCTCCCTGATGTTCAGCTTTGCTCATTTTCCATTTTACAGACTGAGTTTACTTTAACTGGAACTGCCAAGCAGTAATTCAGTTCTTAACTAGATTTGTGGTGGTGAGACAGAGGGTAACATAAAAAGGCAGAACTTATTGGCATGATTCATCATCATACTTTATTGCGCACTCGAGCCTACTGGGCAGGAAATGTTATTAAATTGGAAGATGTAGCAGAGCCTTCTGAATCTGGCAGGATGAGCACCTTAAATCTCATGAAGGGCTGATGTGCTCAACTTGCATTCAGCCCCCCTTAATGCTTGCAAGAATATAGGAGGTGTTCCAGGTGGTGCCTCCAGCTCTGCAAGGCAGAACGGCTGATGGTGTCTTCACACTGTTAAAGAGTAATATGTAGAAGACAAATATTCATGGCAGCAATTATGCTTACCTGTTATTCTGAGAAGTGGGGCATAACCCCATCTACTTGGTTACTGTGTGACATACAGTCATGTAACAAGTGTCAGCCTCTGTTAGGGAAGTCCAGAGTCTGTTTATTTTTGAGTAGACAGATGAGTACTAGTAACTAGTTTTATTGAAACACAAATGGGGGTAAAATGTGAATTGCCTGTCAAACTAATAAGTGAAACCAGTGGAGTTCCTTAAGGGAAAGGAGATTTCTTAGTGAAAACTTACTGAAAGGCTATGAAAAAATTAGGTGTAATTGTTGTTAGTGAAATAAAAAGACTTTTGGAAAAAAAATGCCTTAGTGGTAGGAACATACAGAAAGTATAAGTATAACTCAGATAAGGAAATCCCTATTGCACTGTGGGATCATGAGAAATCTGGTAAATTTCTGCATCATGTCTGGCCCAGCTGTCAGCTCCAGTGTTGCTATGGTCTGGAATCCTGAAAAGGAGTAGGGAGTGGGTCAAGACTGGCGATTCTGTGGTCATGAATGTACAGAGGCGGGAATTAAATTGCAACTGAAGAGGAAAAAAATAAGAAGAAACCTTTACTTAACAATAAGTGGCTGCCAAAGAAATTATACTTGTAAAAATGCAGAATATAGTTTTACAAGTAAATTTCATTGTGTAAGCAGATCCAAAGAACTAGCTTTCAGTGTACTGAAAAAGTTGGGATTGGAAAAGTTTTGAAAGCAAATTTGATCGCAATTTTTAAATTATGAAGTCTTTACATTCAAGCACTTTATGCAAAAGACACAGCTTAATTCTGGAATTCTCTTTAAATTTTGTAGGATATTCTTCCCACTATATGTTAGCCCCATGGATAAACCTCAGTCTCAAATCTTTTACTTTACTGGCTGCTCCTGTTAACTATTGAAAATATTTTTAAAGGCTCTATGGAAATTCCTTTCAAGAACACTCTATCAGAAAGGTAGCACACTATTTCTCTTCTTTTAGGCAGTTTCACAGATGTCTGTTTCTATTTTTTTAATCTCTCATCTTTCGTAAGAAAATACAATCACCAATATATGCACACAACACTAGCATTTTCTGATAATGTGTATTTATTTGTATCCAGAAATACAAATATTGGGATCAAAATACGAATATAAATAGTATTCTAGACACACAGCCCTACTCCTTAACACAAAGTAAAGTGGAATGGATGTGGTTGATAAGGGAAAGTTGTTGTATGAGAACTTGAGGAGATGAAGCACATGGATGTTTGACTTTTCTGATTAGGTCAGTCTGGGGAATCACTAGGATGGCTATCTAACTTAGAATGACATACTGGTACTAGTGCTACCTGTATTATTCAAGGCACATTGGGCACATAATTGTACTTTCATTTCACTATGACATCACAAGCTGCACTGCTAGCAAAGAAATCACACACCCCTAAGAAAAACTTAAGAAGGAAGGATAATTAGAAATCTAAAATTTTATTTGTGTTCTATAAGAAAGTTTAATTTGGCACATAGTCGGCAGTTTTTCTGTGATTCCTAAAATTGCACTCACTTAAAATTGAAAAAAAAAAAAATCCATATGTTGTCATTTTGAGGAAAAAAATATTTTGAGAGGAATATACTGAGAGTTTAAAATACGATTATATGAGGTGATTGATCACTGCCTGTGATAGCCACAGACTGGGCTCAGATTCCCTCCAGAGTAGTGTTCCTACTTGTGACAGCCACATGTTGGCCCATGATTTACAGTCGATATTGCACATGAGCATGGATGACAATAAAGTCACAGGACTCCTTAATGACTACAAAAGAGAATATGGGGGACTGATACTGTAATCTCTCTGCACAACTTTCCCACTGTAGTTCAGAGGAGCATTGTTTTGTGGAAGGCTATTCTGAAATTTTGTTTCCTTTGGAGTATTCTGTCTGGCAGTGACATGCTTCCCTATTCTGCTTATGTAATGTTGTCAGATGCAATTATTTTACCAGCTTTCCATGAGTTCAATAGCAGCTCATTTTTTAAGGATCCTATGTAGGTTGTAAATGTGAAATGGACTCTGTAGCATGCTCTGTTCTGTATTTATCAGCAGTTTTTTTCAAATATATCATCAAGATTCTTCTTTTTGTCCATTTTCTATTAATGTACAGTTTAGAAATTTTGACATTTACCTGTTTTAGGCTTCACTTTAAGTATGTAAACTACAAATCTCACTTGAAGTACTTAAGTTACAAATCTGCTCTGCACAAGCTTTGAGGCCAGTCAATGGATAGTCAACCCTGATAGAATATGATCCAAAGCTCCTCTGTTTTGCTGGTAAGAATATTTTAATTTAAACCCTCTTCTGGTCAATAATCTTGATTGATGAGGAAGTTTTTCACTCAGATCTAGTGTTCTTCTCTTTAAAACTTGTAACCCAGTCTCTGTAACAAGTAGGCATCAGCTTCACTGTGGCTATAATATATTGTGTCAGTACAGTTTCATCTCTCCCAAGCACTGCCATAGGCTGCAAGATGGTAGAGACATCAGGATGGTATTAAAGCACTGTATTAAGCGGTAAAGGCAGAACCTGGGTTCCTGTAGAAGATGCTCTGCAGGCTGGCTTAGCCCTCCAAGTAAAGCTGAGCTGTGTGAATGCGTCCATGACACCAAAGAGGCTGTTGTGACTTCTCTGGCTAGTTTCATTTTTTACTTAGATAGAAGAACACCTGGCAAATAACTGCCTATATCACTGTGCTGTTTGCCTGGTTCAGTCCTTGAGATAGCCTTTCCTCAGACATATGAATAAATATAACCACATATCTTCTGCTGTCTTACATTGTCCTTCAAAAATAACAAATGATTACAAGACCAAAATTCACATTTTGATAGAAAGTAGAGAATTCTCAGGTGTTCAACTCTGAGGCACTGAACTTCATGATTAGTTTTATTGTCTAATTTCACTTATATTCTAGGAAAACCCTTAAGGACTTCAGATGCATACAGAAACTGACTTGAGGACCCAAAACAAAAGAGGAAAAAAAAAGTAAAATTTGTAGAAAGGAATACTTCATCACAGATCTTGGATATCTCCCTTGAGGAATGTCATCGGATGCCAACCAAGTGTTCAAAGTCACTCACAATCCAAAGTCATTTAAAGCAACAGCTGCTAGGTAAATTGGATGATTAGAACAATATTTATCCCTAATTCAGGACTAAGTCATAGACAGGGTTATAGGGTAACATACCTCTCTGAGTTATCCACCATAGGTACAGTGTACAGAAATTTCCTGTTTAACTTGTCAAAGCAATGCAGTTTAAGTGGAGATAATTTTTTTTTCTGGTGCAATGTCATTTCAAAAACATAGTTTTACTTTTAGTATCTAAAACTGTGTCCTAAATGATGAGGAAAGTATATTCTCTATTTGTTTGTTGTCTAGACAAACCATGCATCCCAGGGGATAAGGCAAAACTATTAAGGCGACTGAGTCTTGAAGGAAGGCCTTCATTTTTCATATATATACTAGAACTCTTGAAGAAGACAATGGGAGGATCTAAAATTTACTCAGGGGAGGAAAAAAATGCTCTAAAGGAGAAAGAACTTCACCTTTCAGCTGTGGAAATGCATTCCCAATGGATAGTTTGTTTTTTGCCTATTTTAAACTGTCTTCTGGGAATTGACCTGGATGAGGTAAACATCAGCCTTGAGTTTATGATCTGCATTTCTTGGTGGAGTTAAGTTGTTGGGTGAAGAAGGAAGGGTTCTACTAAACCATTGAAATCCCACTGCAGTTTTATTGCTACTTAGGAATTAAGAAACCTACAGACTGCTTGGAAAAAAAAAAAAAGAAACATCAAAGAAATACTCAATGAATAGGTTGAAGAGATCTAGAAAGACTGTTGCTCTGGAAGAACTCCATCAAGGTGACTGTCCCTCTTTCTAACTCTCAGGCCAGGAATAATATATCCTTCAATATCAAGAAATGCTAAAGGCACTAATGTAAGAGGCACAAAGATTTCACTGTAAGCAAGAAGAAGTATATACCTTGAAAAAACTCATCTCACTGTGTAGGCAGCTAAGATTATGGAATAAGGCTTGCCTTTTCCTAATATTTTATGGAAACCCTGAAAGAGCAGCCAATGGGAAAAGTATTCTCTGTTATGGACAGCCTTTACAAGTTGCAGGTGGTGCTTTGTTTTACAGCTTAGAAGGTAACACCAACCCTCTAGATTGGGAGGCCAATGAAATCTGTCTTAAAGGATTGAGTCTCCCTTCCCACAAAGTCAGCAGTACAACTATGGTCTTTTCAGAGATGTCTTGCTCCTGGTTGCTTGGAGTATGGACAGGGCAGAGTAATTTTTCTAGAGATAAGGTGAAATTTGGTGTAAAAAGGAGATAAACATCCTTCCCTTCTTGAAATGGCCAAGTAAGGTGAGTTGTGATAAATTCATACAGCGACATGAGGTGCTGAGACACATTAAAATGTGTTTGAGATAGCTATCTATCTGAGCTATTTGGCAGGATGCCTCCAGTTCCAGAAATATCATTTCCTGCCAGCTTAGGGCTCATGTCACTGCTGTTCCAGCTGATGAATGTGCAAACCACCAGGTGGATGATTTAGAATCAGCTGTGGGTAGGTGGTGGGAAGAACTGAATAAGAGGAGTGGGACAGATAAGAACTGCACAACAATGAAAAATAATTTCTTCCTCCCATTTTAGCTTCACTACTCATCGTTGTATCTGTGAAGATGGCCCTGGCTTTTTTGATTATTACTTTTTTTTGATATGTATAATATACGAATATACAGTTGGGAGTTGATGAAGGAGATAAGGAGCATCAAAAAGAGAAAAAAGGTTAACAAACTGCCTGAGGTGTTTTAATCTGCAGCTGTACTTCTTGATTAGAAAGTTATATTAAAATTGCCTGGCATACTTCAGTTCCACATGCTGCTGGACAACATAAACTGGCTGTGAGTTTTTATACATTTATTCTTGGAAGAATGACTGTAAAAGAAGAAGCTGTCAGTACGTTGGGCATCAGGGCCAGAAGAACTGAGAAGACTGAATTAACCAGAACAGTATTTTTATATGTTCTTAATTGCCTTGAAAGTGCTGCCCACAAGGCAGGGAAATACTGTTCATCAACTCTTAATTGAAGAGGGAGAGTAAGATGTTTGACTCAAATCCTCATTGGAAAAGTTGGTTATCTAAAAAAACCCTCACAATCTTTTCTGTAACTTCAGAAAGGAAAGAATGTAGTGTGACCATACATGATTTTGTGGCCTCACATGCATATCCAAATGCATTCATTTCTCTAGGCATTTGGGTTTACCTTCTTCCATTCCCTTCACTTCCTTGGAAGGGTAAAAAGAAGTACTAAATAACAAAGAGAAGTAGCTGAATAAACGCAAGTCTTGAATATGAAATTATGTAATAATAAAATGTTCTAAAATGCTAAAAGGTTCTTACATTTCTCAACACACAGAAGCACTGTTTTTTTTTTCAATTTGCAAAAGAAGCAAAAGAATATCTGGAGGTTAATGAAAACACTTTACTACTAAAGAAGGATATGGCACACAGATATACACAGACCCATTATGTAGGTGTTTAGAATAATTGCATTTTGAATGATGCATAATCTAGAACACTCACCTTCCCTGATCTGTATAATTTTTCAGTGGCTGCCAAAACACAGAACAGTGAAGCAGAGAGAGTTAACCAAGCAACTAGGAATTAGCAGAGGAATGCATTCTGGAACCTGCCAGCCTGTGGCCGCTCTCTTTGCATGTAAATCAATTTTTTGCAAATAACCTCAGAGTATATTACACAATAGAATATGTCCTCTGCTGTCAGTGTAAGAGCAGAAGCCAGTAGTGTCTGCAGATGCTTTTTGGTTAGGACCATGGAAAAAAGTGAAATTATATGCTTCCAATTTGTGTTTATGAAAGCACTAAAAAAACAGAGGCAATATGAATGGACTTGGAAGAATCAGTCTTCCAAGAAAGGATCTGATAGAATTGCAGGCTTTTATCAGGAATGGGTAGCCATGAGCAGAAGTGTAAGAAAAGTATATGCTCATCATCTAAAATGGGAACATTGCACACTTTCCCAGGACATTTACTCAAGTATGCAATTGCTAAATAAACCTCACTTTAACTGTTCAAGGTCTGATAGTGGAAGGCCCCTTCTTGTGCCTCATCTGTCACAATAATCTCACCAAAATCAATTGATTGTGCAGAGGGTTTTCAGGATCGTGCCCCTAAGGGATGACTGCTTCCATTCTTTCATGTAGGCTTGAACTATTTCCAGTATACTTGAAAATACAGTTGAAGGTGGCTGTTAAAGTAGACCAGTTCAGAGACCAGGATAGTCAAATTCAATTCAACCCCCTTCTTGCACTTCTGAAAATATAACTCTCATGCTTAAATAAAATCCATACTTCCAAGTGCAGGGCACAGACATTTACAAAGGAATAGATTTTACAGAGTAAATTGTTACTGAGTTTTAGCAAAAACTTCAACATATATTTTGAAATCAGAAGGTTATCATTGGTTTAGAAGACATCAGATTGGGCAGATTTTGCTAAAAATAAGACTTTGATCCTGATCTTAAAGACTTCTTCTCTGTGCTTCTAATTTGAATTTTCTCAGTCCTTAGAGAAGTGAATTCCCTCCCCCACCTAAACTCATCTCTGTTTCTCCTATTTTAGACAAGTGAAAACCAAAAGTATTTTAAAGAACTACAGTTAACTTTTGTGTTAGTAATTTGTTTCAATTAAGAACTTACTGGGAACACAGAGCAAGAGCAATGAAAGACAGTGATGCTTCAAAGAACATGACAGCATTTCTGTTCCTTTAGAATTACCATTGCATTAGTTTTTTCTTGCTTGCATGATTTTCGTTCTGATGAGAAAAGGAATTGCTCTTCAATCACATCCACTACTTATTTTTTTATCGAATATTGTGTGGAAGAGACACACAATTTTGGGGACAATAACAAAATTATCAGTTCCTTCAGAAGAGAAAAAAATAGAATTTTGTTTTTAGGTATATTTTAACTTTAATTCTTTGTAACCATTTGTCATCCAAAGGGTAGTGAAAAGCCATTGCTCTTTAGTTTTGAATGTTTTGTTTGTTTAGTAACAATTATTGATACAGTTTGTAAAAGATGTAATCTAGTTTAACACTGTAAAACTGTTTTTGAAAAAAAGGGTAGTTTAAGAATTCAGTGGTCAAAAGCTTGAAAAATAGGAAATAGCTTTTAAGAGCAAAATATAGTTGGTAGTTTAGGAAAAAAATGAAAACAACCTTTTTCTACATGTGGCAACTATTCCATTTTTAATCCAAGTGTGACAGTTGAGTTCCTGTAATTCACTATTCAAGTCAAAAGTGTTAGGTCTTCAGCTCAAACCCAGGAAACAACTGCTGTGAGTAAGGACTGCAATATTTAACTTTATGGAAGGAACAAAAAATATCCTTTGGCACATATGTTTTTCAACTTTGTAAAACAGTTTTGAGATTAAAAATAAGAATGAGAGAGAGCACTTTTTAGTAAATTGCAATCTGAAGAAAGTCACATATCTCTAGTGCTATTATATAGTGATTTTTACTCATGGCCTATCAGCTATGATCTGCTACAATAACACAAACAAGCAGGAATCTTGGCCTGCTTCGAGTACTTTAGAAATCAATGACCATCCTGTGTTTAGCCAGTCATAAAAAAGACAGTTAAAAGCTTGAAAAACTTTAGAAGTTATGCCTACAACTGCCTCAGAGATAGGCAAGTCTTTTATTTGTATCAAAATAATAGCTTTCTTATAACTCTGCCTTTTCACCTTAAGTTAAAACCAATATGTGTACGTAATTGGCTAGTTCCATGAATCCCAGACCTTTGCAGAAATTGACGACCATGTTTTTATCCCACCAGAGACATTTCTTAGTGTCTTTTGGTGGTTTCTCTAAAACAAGGAGATCACCAATGAAATATTTCCCAAAACCTATGGGACACAGCTCAAATAAGTTTAAATACAAATGAGTGGTTTTGTCGGCTTTGGCTTATTTACCAGTGTCAGTGTATGTTGCTCTGAGCCTTAGGGATATGGCAGCATTTTGAAGAAGGTATGGGAATGAAGAACGAAAATGACATATTTAACCTTTGCCTGAATTGTGTATAGCTTCTATGCCAAGGGAGAATAATAGAGATTCTAATATACAATAATTATTCATAAACATTGCTTACACTACAAATTCAGCTGAATTTTGTAAGAATTTTTTCCTTAAAATTAATAGCAGTAAGGAGAGAATTCTTCCACGTTTTTTATTTTTCAGGCAATTATATATTAAAATTCTTCATCAGGCTCTGTGGTGGTGAAGGTTAATGTGGCCTTTATAATTTGAGATGAAACTGACCATGTCCTTCACTTTTCCTGAACTTTCACCATCCCTCCGCAGAGTGAAAACACAGCAGTCTTCACAACTACAGGCAACATTTAAAGATAGAGGTATCCAACCCAGTAAACCAGGTTAAACAGCAGGAAGGATGTAGGAAAAAAGACCCTAGAGTAAGAGTCCAGTTCTAAGATGTCTATGTGAATCCGTCCTCTCCTCCATGAGCCTGATTTACACTCTTCATAACAACAGAAAAAGCTCTGGCAGTCTTTCCCATCCAGACATTCATAGACACACGCATCTTCAAATTCTTGCCAATACATGGCATTGTTCAATGTGATGACTGTAGCTGGTGGTCTCATATCAAGTACAGAATAATTCTGAGGAGAGAAAAAGAAACCAACAGTTTGACAAGCTTCCACGGATGTTGCAGATCACAATTAATAGTCATGGGAAAAAAACAGAGGTGCTGGGGATAATAGGAATTCTAGACTTGGGGAGCATCTTTCTTTCCTCCAAAAGATGGCTTTTCAGATTAATTTCCAAAAAGAGATTATGAAGCGGCAAGTTAAATGATTCTAGCTGTATATTCTACTTGGTTAACTCAAAGCATTTCCTAGTAACCATTTTTTTCATGCTAAGAAGTTCACTTGCCTCTACAAATATTATTTGTAAGCTGCTTAAAATACTTGCAGCTACTACATTTAAGAATGGATTCTGAAAAATAAGGAAGATGAACCCCCTCCCCAATTAACTTCAGAACAACCTCCACTTAGTATAACTGCCTTCACTGCCTCTTAACATCACCATGATTTACAAAAACAGATACGGTTAGCAACAGAAAGTGATGATTTCAGTTCAGGATTTAAAAACGCCGTGCCTAAGCATGTCCCCTTAGCGCTTATCACGATAACCATGCTCAGAAGTAGGGTTCTTTGATATCACACATCGTTGCAGTACCGCTGGTGCCTACAGAGCTCTCCTTCTTCAAAGTACTCCCTGTTTACACTTTGTCAGATTTTCTGTCATACCGTTTCCTTTTCATGAAAGGTACTTTCTCACAATAGTCTCCTTTCTCATCAAGCCACCCGTCCCATCCTCACAAATGTCACTTCCTCCACTGGCATCACTAGGAAAGGTCCCATCAGCCTCGCTGCCTGTCTACACCACCCTGACAAAGCAGACTCCAGCCCCGTCAGTGAGATTTTCTCCACCTGGGAGGTCCTTCCTCTTCCTATGATTGCCTTTGCCTGTAGGAGCACGTTGGGTGCACAGTAACAAGTCATGCCTTTGCATCGTGCTTGCTTGCATTCTGGAGAGTTCTCTGGGCCCCTCTTCTATGTTTACTGTACAAAATGCACATCATTTCTCATTGAAGGTGTTGGGGTGTACCTGAAAACTTTCACTCTGTATGTGAAAAGATCAGTGATATGAGTGACATCTGTCAGTGAAAATTTTCCTTTTTCTATTGACTTTGTTTTCTTTCTACAGATCCTTTGGTTTGACACACACAGTAAAATTACCCAGCCCATTAAAAATGCTGGTCCCTGAGCTAAGGTCTTGATGTGGCATCCCTCTGCTTAGATGTTGGCATCTCCAACATACATCTGAACAACTGCCGTGTGGCGTCCAGCCAATTACTTCTAGGACACAAGTCATCTTATAATAAACATATGGCTAAAATCTCTCAGGTGCATTGTGCTGTGGGCTGTAAGAGGTTCCAATTCAGAGGTAGATTATTACAAATATATTTGTTCTGAATGACTTTATCTCTGACACTGGATGACACAAATTACCCTCTTATGGCCTTCTCTCTCATTTTTAAAGTTTTAGATGGCTGGTATCAGAGTTTTACAACGTGCTCCCACATGAAAAAGGTCTAAGATTATTACACAAGTAATCACTTTTTGACTGTAGCACTTTGGAGAGAAAAAAGCTGTAACTAACGTATGCATGGAATTCTTCTATATCATTGAGTGACATACTGTTCATTTCTTGCAGGCCTTCATGAAAAATTCCTACTCAGGGACTGAAATTTTCTATGCCTGGCTACAATATTTATGTTAAAAAGAAGAAAGGTTGATTTCCATGTCTCCAGACAATTTTGGTAAGTGAAGAGAAATAAGTGCTCTGGTTCTGCAAAGGAAACTTTGGATCTATCAATAGACTGGCTTTTTTTTTTGTTTTTTATTATATCAACTATCTGCTCAGCACAAAAGATAAAATAAATGCCACAGGAAGATTAATTTCCACAGAGAAATTAATGTTGTTGTTTTAATCTCTGTCAGCTAGGAGGGGTCCTGAAGTGATTAGATACCAGGTGAAGGTGGGTGGTACCCACTGTGTCCTGTGAGTCCTGCTGAGCTAGGGTTGGGAAGACAGTGGTGCACTCACAGTGAGCGTCAGCCCAGTATCACCTGAAAAGTCTGGCAAGACAAGATACTTCTCAGGTGCAGTGTTAATAAAATTATTTCAGACAAGGTATAAGTGTGTTCTCTAGGAAGAAAAAGCAAGGGGTGGGATTACCTGAACATGGATTTACTAAAATTAATGTTTTTCACTTTTGAGGTGGCATTACTAAAAAGCTGGAAAAGACACGATGACATTTTAAGAGTCAGAGACACTGCTTATTTTATGCAGTTTATGCTATAAT
This sequence comes from Gallinago jamesoni, assembly GCA_025769975.1. NCBI lineage: Eukaryota > Metazoa > Chordata > Aves > Charadriiformes > Scolopacidae > Gallinago > Gallinago jamesoni. Next base: position 136,950,750 of record JAOQGH010000001.1, read on the forward strand.
TTCAACATGGAAGTGGTTTATTTATAGAACAAGGCTCTGCTCAGTATCTGTCTTATAGTGAAAAAAGAAAATAAAAGAGTAAAAAACTTGAAAAGGTTGGATAATTTCCAATCAGATCAGACTAACTACCTCAAGACAAAGATTAAATGTTAAATCCTATTGTCATTTTAATTGTGTATCTTTTTTTTTCTCCTTTTTTCTGTTTGTTGTTTGTTTGTAAAAAGGAAAGTGCTGCTACCCATTCAGTGTGCCTTTTTATTTCGTCTTTCAGAAAAGTCTGTCCAGGGAGTGAGAGCAATAGAGTAGTAGCAAGTGTATAAATGCAATACTTGCTGTAAACCATTCATTGTCAATGAGCAGACGTTCAATGCTATGCTCTTTAAATACATTGGAAAACTCATGGAAAAAAGAAGGTGTATAAAATTTTTTGTAAAAGGTAAGCTAGTAACATGGACCTAGCTGTTGTAAGTGATAAACCAGCATATTCAAACCAAGAAATACAAAAGCAACATTTTAGTTCTGTTCCTGTACTTATTTGGGTCTGATAGTTGGGAAGCAGGCCATGCAACCAGCTGATTAACTGGCCCTCTACATGCTTCATATTTATTTATATTATAGTTTGTATTCCAGCTTCAGATTTCATATAACATAGAGGCAGAATTTTGTACTCAGTTTCAAATTTATTACCATTGTACATATATAAATAGTTATTTAGAACTTTGGGTAATAGACTTTTTTCTATTTGTAGATATAGTACAACTAACTGTATTAAACCCATGTGCCTAAATCATTTGAAAATACACCTGAAAGCTTGCTAAAGATTTTACAGATATGCATAAACTAATTATTTTCTGTAAAATTCAGTTAAAACTCCATATAAGTTTATGTAATAACTTCTGCTTATCACTGCTTTTATAAAATGTAATGAGAAACTGCATTATTATTTAAATAAGGCAAAATTTCTGAGGTAAAAGTAACATACAATATTTTACACTTGACAATTGTCCCTCCCAAATCATTTGATAATTCCTTACAGAAAGAAGCAGCTATGTGCCTCTGCCACAACCAAAACCAAACTAACTTTTTAACAAAAAAGCAAAACAATATTTATAGTGAACTCAGGGTAAAGCATAACATAGCATTACAGCTTTCTCAGGAATTATTGCAAGTAAAGATCAGCAATACATTCATGCCTTGGTTTCTCTGACTGAATAAAATTGTTTACTTACCATCACATGACCAAAACTGACATCAGGTAGCTTAAATGAAGATAACAAAAGAATTATTCAGAAAAAACGATACTTATTCTTTCATACGCGTCTAATGTTCAGTAGCATTCCATAAACCAAGCCTTTAAATGTATTTGTCCATAACACGCTTCATGCTGAGTATTTTATATATTCAGAAAAATATTCTGTACACTTTTAAACTGCATGAAACCTCAGCAGAATGCACACCTAGTTTCCATTCACTTTAAACCTTTATTTATTTATTAAATCTTATTTGTTTAGCGAACAATAGCTAAGTGAGTATTTGTTCTTGTGTTAATTTAAATCTCATCAATGTTGCAAGTTTTCCCTCATCTTCTTTCATGTCTGGAAATACATCTGACTCACAAAGATACTCATGACCTTTTCACTCAGTCTTTCTATAGGATGGCAATTTTAGTTTGATCATCAGCAAGTTCATTTTGATTGTCTCATACTTCCTGTTGGTAACACTTTTTTTTCCTTTTGTGTGCAATGTATTTTTACGAGAAGCTATCAGAGGTTTAATGGAGTTTTCATTGACTAACTCTATGGCTTTCAAGGATTTCTCTAATTCCATATTCGTTTCAGCTTTTCTTTCATTAGTTCTTCATTCAATCATTTTCTATAGCTCTTCACCCAATCCCTTTTTACCTCATGACCTGTTATTCCCTGAATTTAGCCTTCTTTTCAATTTTCTCCTCCACATTTTTCATATTTGTCTTTGTATTTCTGATTTCAAATGTCCTTATTTCTGCCATTATGCAAAATGGCATGCAACATCTCAAACTACTGATCTCAAACATAAGATTTTCCACTGATCTTGAGTGGACAGCCCACTTCCCCTTTCCTATGTTTACACTGAGATTTTGTTCTCCGTTATACTGCCCTCTCTCATTCTCACAGTCAATTATGATGGACACCAGAAATTCTTCCTGCACAATTGTTTTAATTTACTCTAAACAAACAGCTTTTGAATGGATCTGGGTGTTACTCATGGAAGTGTCTTTATGGCTAAAAATGCACCTTTGCAAGCGATCTCCTCTGGTTTTGTACTTAGGACAAGCCCCTTTGTGCATAGGGCTAAAAACAAGTGCTCGTTCCCAGTGGAGACATTGAAATCTCCTCTGTAAAGTTCATAAACATTTCTAGGCCTGATAAGCCACGAAATAGCAGATGCATTTGAATATACATTGATGTGCCTGTATTTGTATAACACGCTATGCAATCTGTTTCAGTGGGAGTCCTTTATGACTACCAGCACAGTAATTGGAGGACAAAAGAGGCGTAGGCAGGGTTGCTGCTTCATGGTCAGAGACTACTTCTGTTAGGAACAGACCTCACTCAACAGGCACATAATTGCTTCTGCTGTTACTGCGGGTAACTATTTTCCATCAGCTTTCAGGGCAGATCACACCACAAACTGGGAAGAGCTTGGAAGAGTGGAGTATCATGCGATTAGAGGCTGTCATTGAGTGATTCTCTGCTGTCTGAGCCAGACACGGGCTAGAAAACAAATTTAAATGCTCACATCTTACCGACTTTTTCTTCTTAGTACAGTTTGGTTTCCTGCAACTTGAGTAGTAGTTGAGGGTTGCATACTCCATCAGAGCAGCAAAGACAAATAGAAAGCATACAGTCACAAACAAATCCATAGCGGTGACGTACGAGACACGGGGTAATGACTTTCTTGCAATGGTACTCAAAGTTGTCATGGTCAATACTGTGGTGATGCCTGCAGAGAGAAACTTGATTTAATTATATACAACAACACTTCTCCGTCTTGTAGAAGAATCTTTGGAAAACTTACAAACCCCCACAAAACAGAAATCCAAAGGGTATTCAAATAATTCATTAATTTCATTTACTAGTAGAAAAATAATGAAAAATAACACCAGTAGAACCCCTAGTATTTTGTAAACAAAGATTTCCTCATCTGTTTATATTCATCTTTGCAAAAGTGACATTCCCATGCCTCTCAGTATACTTTTCCTGATCTCTTCCTTCTTCTGCTCCTAGTTAGGTTGGAGATGCAAGTGAGAGAAGGAGAGAATGAAGAATTTTTTGAAGAAAAGTATAAAGCAGAAAAGATGCAAAACCCAGAATAAAAAATGAGAAAGTTTGTGTTCAGAAAAGAAAAAAAGAGAGGGAAATAGAAAAGAAAATTTGCTGCAAAGTTCTGACTACAAATTTCAAAAATGTTTTCACACCTCTGCTTCCTTGGGAGTCCTCCACTGCTATTTTTGTTCTGTGTAAGGGAAAAGAACCTCTCATACAAACTTCAGATATAAACTTAATGGAAGTAACCTTTTTAATTCATACAGAGCACCACATCTTAGATTGATTTAGCAATAATGAATATAAGGGGAATTACTTAGTGTGAAATATCCTGAAACAATAAAACCAGTCCTAGAATGAAATCTATGGGGTATTAGTTATTTGGCTGCTGGCAATTCATATAATTTCTCTTCATTCATGCCTGAGGAATAGAATTCTTTTCATTCCTGCTTTGGACTGTTGTTTTTAATAATTTCTTATGAACTGTAAGCCTTCTTAAAATAAAAAATAAAACTCCTCAATAGCTCAGGAAGAAAAATAAAGCTCTCACTCAAATAAGCCTCAAGAGAGAACCTGCTCTAAAAACAACATAACTATAAGGTAATCTTTCTTTTTATAGTCAAAGTGATATTTTGCAATGGTACACAGTGTTTGAAATGGCAGGCACTGACTGAAATTATGCCTTATAGTAAAATTATTTCCCACAAATGGTGCTCTGGAGAGAAAGAAATATCTGTAGATTACTTTTGACTGCTCTCTCTTTATGAAGGAATGACCATCTCTGATTTGTAGTATTTGATAGAAACTACAGAGATTCACAAGAATAACCGTCCCCATTCAGATCTTCAGAAAGTCCTTTGAAGAGCCTGGTTCTTATTGCCTGGTCCTCAACTTTCTTCTACAATGAATAATAAATAATTGAATTTCTTAAATGTCCACTACCCAGAAACAAAACAAAACAAAACAAAAGATGCTGAAAAAACACAACTCGGTAATCAAGATGAAAACAATGCAGACTTTCTACATACCTTGGACATATAAAAGGTACTGGGAAAATATTACTGCTTCCTGCCATCTGTGCCACCTTCATAAGCACATGTGGCTGCCATGATCCAGTAACCTCTCCAGACCTTTCAGGAGAGTCAAACTGTCTCCAAACTCCATGCTTAGCCATTCATGACAGTAGTCAACTGTGAAGATGCCCAACTGCAAAAGGTGTTGACTCACTTGCCTTTAATTGGCCCTTGCTAATGATAGGTTAGTTAGCCTTCTAACACAAATCTGTCCCTTTCAGAGCTACAGTTCTGAATGCACCAGCTCTCAGTATTTTACTACCTTAAAAAAATTCCTTCCAGCACAATATACAATGTTTCTATTTCCCACTCATCCTGTGAAAGGATCCCAGATTACTTTAGGACACTTTTTTATTAAAAAGCAAGAAAGAAATAAAAGGAAAAAACCAAACTTGCAGTGCGCAAAACCTTTTTCTTTTTTTTTTTTTTTGCAAAGGTCTGCAATTTTTCTACTGAATGCTGTATTGACAATGTAATATTTTTCCTCTATTTTTACTAAAATAGAGGTATAACTGTATTATTTGTGACAATACATATTGAGGTGTCTGCAATGACTACCAGCTGCCAAAGTGACTATGGACAAGAAGGCAGAAAAGTAAAAGAAAAATTGCCATTAGCATCTGTGCTTAAGTACAGAAGTCCTCAATTCAGCCTAAGTGCTATATCCATGCATTAACCAAAATGTGAAATGCCTACCTGAATCATGCTTGAGACCATGAAAGCCTAGAAACTCTATGTGAGAACTAAGCGAAAGCAGCCCAGAAAATCATGTTGCAAATGTCTCACCGATACAGAATCTGGGAGTTTTGGATGGCTCTGGACTAATTTTAGCTGATTGAATCAAAGTAGGTTCCACTAAATTTATAGACACAGCAATCAATGGTGTAAGATTTATTTTTGTTTTAAGATATGAATAGTGTGCATCCTCAGTCTCTTTGACAACAAATCACACTTTGTTACCAAAATATAAAACCTTGGGGAAAGGAAAGTTTAATGTTATCACAAGCCATCATATTTTCTGAATTATAAAATTCATTTCAAATTATAGCAAAGCCATGAAACAAAATTGCTGAGCACATAGGCGGAAACATTCCAAAGGTAAAATAAACACATTTTTACTTTTATTATTTATACAAAATATTTTTATGACATGAAATCCAACAGAAAAGCATCATTCTTCATTTAAGCTGAGGTTGGGACTTGGTTTACAGATCACACCATAAACAAGCAATGAGTTTTTGAAATAATAAAAATTCTACTCTCTATGTCAATTTTACATCTGACACATCAGCACAAGTTTTAAAATATTAAAATAAGTCATATGGGGATATATACAGAGAGAAAACAGAAGGAAGGTGTATGATGATGGTTATGTATTCCTATACACTTAAAAGTAGAAATATACAGATGCACATATATGAACAAATGCCACCACCCATTATTTCCAAAGAGAATATCTAGTTTCCCTTCTCTTAGCTCAGTTTATCTCTCATGCTAAGACAATTCAGTTTGTTGAGTAGTTTCAAATGCAATAAACCTTGCATTGTTAAGTCTCTCACTTTGGGGAGGCTCGTATGGTAAAGTGAGCTTTGCATTGGTTATTGAAATTCACAATGCTCTTGAACCAACTATTTCAACAGAATTTTAATATCAACTTTTAAGTAACCTAGCTTCAGAATTTCCTGGTAGAAGAGCGTGAGTGGGAGCATACAAGTTTGTGTATAAATACCGTTTTGTGACATTTATATTCTCTGAGCAAATTCCATACCAAAGATGCTATTTGATAAATCAAAAAGAGCTGTCTGGGAGATCAAATGATGCAGGGATTCATAATGTATAAGAACTCTTTAACCTTTAGATCATTGCCCTAAACAGATATATAAACTTTTTACTGTTTGAAAGCTTCTTACTGGACTACAGTATGCAAAGTGAGGCAGCAGGAGCTTCAGTCTTAGAAACAATTTGGTCAGTGAGGCTCAATTTTTATTTTTCTAAGGGTACATTGATGAAACACTGGGGGAAAGGTGTACTATGCCATCACTCATCTATAAACTTAATTTCTCCACCTTTCCAGTGTGCCATCTGTTTTGATAATTTGCTTGTTTTTTTAGGGAATGAGCTTAAAATGGAATGACAAGGAGAGAAATGTTCATCTTTTATTAGACATCAACTGTATCTTTTACATCAACATATTGCTGGCCTTAATACCTACTGTATTGTTTTAGACTGCAGTTTGAAGTTGCTCTGTAATAACTGCCTAGTCACATCATGTTGTACCCATTTTGAAAAAGCAGGGGGACAGTGGGATAAAAGCTTCAGTTTAATTAATTCCCTTCATCTTCAAGGGTTACAAACTATTCTTTCACAGATCATAACTTCTCTTCAGACACTTGTTGGTTATTCTTGAATGTGAGCATTGGGAGAAGATACTCCCAATGAGTAGAGAGAAAGAGAGGGAGAAGAGAGAAATACAAAATAGTAATTTTGATTACTAGCTATAAGCAAAAGCAACAGAAAGCTTTTTCTTTTTTTTTTTTTTTTTTTCCCCCCCCTCGTTGAATGGACAACAGAATAACCAGGGACCAGAAAACACAGAGTTCTCATCCAACACTCAACTTCTATTCCCAGTTTCCCACTGACTCTTCAGGTGGCCTGAAATGTTGCCACTATGATGCCAAGTTTTTTAACAAAAAAAATGGACAGTTCTGATGAAATTATACTTCTGGTCTAATTATTCCCTCACAGCTAAATACCCTGATTGCATTTATATTTTTTTCCAGCACAGAAATAGCTTATTACTTACTGTTACTGAGAAAGGGACGAAACCTGTCCTTCATATAACTGTGAGTAGTTGCCCATAGTTTAGGAAATTCCTTATTAAATTCAGAAATTAAAATATTTCCCTAATGCTCGTACTTTACATTAATGCATCTATACTTGGGGAAGGTTTGGTGCACTGAGTCTACACCTCATTTCAACTAATTAGCAGGAAAATTTCCGTGGTTTGCCTTTGGCTGTATTACTCACAATTTCACCATGTGCCACTATCCAAATGTGGATGTGGGCTGTTTTTCAGACAGATTTATAGGTTGCGTTACATAAGCAGACCTACAGTAAATTGGGAACATCTTCTTAGTGCATCCCAAGAGTCAACAGGCCATTGCCATTTTGAGAGCAACAGGACAGTTTGCATAAGAAGAGATGATTCATGTATATATTATTTTCTTGTTACTTGATTTTATTTATTAAAGATTATATTTTAGCCTAGCAATTTAATTCTTCATCAGAGTTTTAGGAGTTAGTCACGATAGCCATTGAATCACAGAATAACAGAATCACAGCCTTGGAACATCTCATTCTTATGTTCTTACTTCAAATTCATGACCTCAATATATGAATACAGTTTTTGTCTGAAGTTCCCTCTGGTTGAGGGAGTGAGGCAGGGAGAGTCACACCATTGTGACTAGTGATCTAACCTACTTCTATGTTAATTGGAAAACAGAGCTGTGTGGTGTGAGGAACTTTCGTCAGGGACAGGGTATGAACACTGCTTCCACAAGATTAGTAATGCAAACTATTAAATGCCTTTTCTTGATTTTCTCTTAAGCGTTATGAAGGATAACCCAAATGGGTGGTATGTGACTCTATGCACACAGATGGACCTAGTTAAAACAGATGGAGCATGGTCAATCCTTTCTTACCTCCACAGAGTCATCCAATTTAAGTAGAAAGGATTTCAGCAGAGATGTATGGTAGGGGTCTGTTTGCCCAGAGAAGTTGTGGGTGCCCCCTCCCTCGAGGCCAGGCTGGATGGGACTTTGAATAGCCTGGTCTAGTGGGAGGTGTTCTATGGCAGGGGAGTCTGGAACTAGATGATCTTTAAGGTCCTTTCCAACTCAAACCATTCTACAATTCTATTGTTTAATTTTCTGGTCATCAGAGGTAAGTCTACGCAGCCAGGAACAGGCAGTCATACAGCTGCCCTGTCCTCACCTTTGTGTCATCTTTGTGCTGTCCTGGAACTGGAGTGGGTCACAGAATAACTGTAAGTCTGAGGGTCCGTCGTGTTGCTGGAGCCAGTCTAAAGGCACTTTGGCACTCACATGAAAGGAATGACAACTGTATATTCCTTTCTTGGAAAATAACATCCGAAAACTGGACGCAAATGATGTCACATGATTTATAATGGTCAGAAGTGCTACATTTATTAATTTTACAAACTCCTGGAGCAAATCCAGCAGGTTATGGTCTTGTGCTGATCTCACACAAAATGAGTTTTAATACAGTATTATCTGTAAAGTGTGAACAAGTCATGCAGTTGTCTTATTACAGGTTTTCTGATACTTTTCTTTCTACTGATCCTGTTGCATAGCTCCAAGTCTCTGAGCTGCTCTCTGTTTGGAAGGATGCCTCTTGTCACTCACTAAGAATTAAAGTTGATACAACTTCCCCCAAGGAAGATGCCTAAGGATTATAGCAGGAATGGCTGGCATATATCTTCATTGTTTAAATAAAGCTGTGACTAGCGAGAGAGTTACACTTAGAGGATATATTTGGTAATATGTTTCTTCTGTCATTCAGCTGAAAGTTACTATAAAGCTATTGAAGCATTAAAAGTTTGGGAGGAAAAATGTTTGTAACCCGGGCCTTGTCGCCCTGACTGTATGTTTTTCATATGAGTGAAAGATTTAGAAAATGGGATCAGACTTCTGGACATATTTGTGAGAATTAGCAGCTAAAATCTCACTAAATGTGAATGGGCTTCAAAGACTATTTAGCACTTTATTTTTATTTTCACTTTCACAGGGTTTATGCTAGAAACCACAGTACCCTCGAAATTGGTAGTTGCTTAGATTTATTAGTGCAGGAGAGACAGACAGAAACAGGGTATGTCATTTTGAACCACTGTATTGGCTGCATTGTCAAAGAAGCTGTCTTCCTCCTGAGATCAAGTAGAAAAACTCTACGTAGTGTTTAGAAAAGAGCTAAGAGAAGTGGATTCATATATAAGTAACCGTCATTTCTGGTAAATGTTTAATCCAAGTTACTTGGATTAAAAAGTTTGAGAAGTACTCATGACCACTGATCAGGTGTTTAGGGGAGTGGGAGACAGAGGTGGTTTGTACAAATAGCCTCTCCTATACTGTGGTTGAGCAAAGGCTTGCCAGCACTCAGCAGCACTTGGGAACACTGTGCCTGCTGCAGGCTGCCTTCATGTGTCCTCCAAGGAGGCACAACCTGTTTGCATCTCTTGTTCTCCGCTCTTTCCTCACAGCCATATCACCCTCCCAAACCTGGGCACTCAAATTGCTCCTATGAAATTGCTTCCCATCTGGTTTCAGTCCAAAAAGTCAGGCAGGTCAGTTTTTAATAATTTGTTCTTTCAAATTGAAATTATTTATAGGGCCCAGCTGGTTGACTGAAAATAGTGACAGACTCCAGCAGGAGGAAGCAATGAATAACTGGGAATGGTAACCTCTACACTCAGACATATAAACCTTGAGACAGTCTCCCCTTTTTGCTAGACTGGTAGATTTCTGAATCAGTTTGTATTTGCAGCCCTGGCAACTGCAGTGTGGATTAAAATGTTTTTCCTTCAGTTCCAAAGTACACCTATAATTGAATAATATGTAGCCCTATGCCCTCAGTGCTAGCAAAACCTGCAGGTTTTCCTATAGACATAAGAATAAATGGTCAGCATTTCTAAGTGAACCCTAAAGCACAGTGCCAAAATGCACATGCTGGTCCTGACATGAACGAGCTGCTGGAAAACCTACACCAACATAAATCTCCACAATCTATGAAAAACATCTCTATGCCTAGCATGGCTCTTAACTTCAAGCATGCAAGCTAAAACACTTTGAATGAGTTAATATTATTATATCCCACAGTTTTCTGTGTACATAAGACATAATGTCCTATGGGGGAGAGTTTCAGAAGGGAAGGAAGCCAGCAGTAGAATTAACTTATTCTTCAAAAATATCACTAAAAAATCATAGTGAGAAAAAGGAGATAGACATTAATTTTAGATCATTATGCAAAATAAGTGGCAGTGTCATTCCAAAGGGTCAGGGCAGATTACTTTAAATTACCCTGTTAAAGGCAGAAAACCAGAGGCTTCGGTGATAAATAGATCTGGGTCTGCAAGGCATGCTGGCAATAATCCACAGCATATAGATAGTGGTCTCTTTGAAAGTAAGATGACATTTTCAAATGATAGTGTAGGAACCACAAAAAAAAAAAAAAAAGAAAAAAAGAAAAAAAGCAGTAAAGAGAATTATTAACAACTTACCTAATGCTGTTCTTGCTGGTGTGGCATCTTTTTTAATCCAAAAGGATACCCAGGAAAGAACAACTGTTAATATACAGGGAATGTACGTTTGAATAGTAAAGTATCCCATTCTTCTACTTAAGTCGAAATATATAGTCATGACTACATAATCACCTGCAATAATAGCAAAGAAAATAAATTGATATTGTGGTGAGATACAGACAATTGTTCATTGAGTTGCTAATTTTTTGTTTCATAAAAACACTGCATATGAAATATTTCTTAGTGTTTCAAGCGCATCTGTGCAGCAAAGCTTATGTAAAATAGAATTGAAACAAACCTTTCTATTCTCATTTCCTTTAGTTTTAGGTCTCTGTGGAAATGTTGACTTATTTGGACAGGAAGAGGCTCTCAGTAATCATTCTGGATGAGTAAATTTTTGAAAGGCATCTTGGCTTTCCAGACTTGATATTTCTGAATGGTTCCATGGCCACAAATATGAAGCTACTATCATTCACCAGCTTCTGTAACCAACCCACACAAAATACCTCCTTCCACAAGCTGTATCTTCCCTGCCCTAATTTCAGATTTGAGTGACTTCTGTTATTGTCTTTTGAAATATGAATTAGGGCCTTTATGGCAAGCATAGCATGCACAGGAGTGTGTCTTTACATGAGAAGTCATTTATAGACACTAGAGCCTCAATGCTGGTGAGAGAGGTCAGACTGCATGCTTTTAAAGCACACACCATTAAAAGTCAAGAGTCTGTCAGCATTCCACTGTTTCAAAGCAGTTGTGGTCACTTGTAGTATCTGTAAACCTTCAGAAAGTGAACCTGGATATAAAGTTTATTATCCTGCTGGATACTAAAAATCATAAAATCAAGAGCTCAGTAAGAGGCTAGTTTACCTCATATTATATGATTTTCTTCACAGTATCTCTTCTGCTATCTCTTGTGACTCCACAGGGGATAATAATCTGTCTCTCTCTCTCTACTCAGTAGAGGCTACTGACCTTATCACCTCTCTCCTTACTAACAGCTTCCTCAGCTTCACAGGTTTTAACTATCCTTTTCTCTCAGACCATCAGAGTGATTAACAATAATGAAACTGAACCGAGACCAATTTCTGTACTTTGTTTGAAGTATGTTGCTTCTGTTTCAGACGTGAAGAAGAGTTTATATACCTGAGAACTTTTATGGAGTTTTGTCTGAGTACATAAGACTTGACCTAATAAATTATATTGCTTCTTGTTACAAGCCTTGACTTCCTAGAATACAATATTTGCAGAAGGTATCATTTGCAATAGGTAGGTAAGTATGTTCTCTTACAGCAAACTATCGGAAGAGTGAAGAAATTAGTAGCACAGAGGGACTAATCCCTCAAGGAGCATACGTACTACTCACCCAAGCAGAGGCATAGTGGATTTATTACGAGTTCAGACAAATTAAAGCTTAATCTTCTAGTAACAGGAAGCACATGAACAAAATCATAATATGGTTGATATTTTGACTATAACTAAATATTACATAGAAAAGAAATTAATTCAGTAAGAATAACTTCCATCCAAAGAATCCCTGATGGCCACTGCAAAATGAGTGAAATGAGCTACAAAGTCAAAGGTAAACAAAAATCTGAGGGTTGTATTTGGGGAGAGAAACAGAGTAAAATGAGTCAAAAGGAAAAGTTTCTGTGTTAAGTACATTGGTTTCATATAGATATATTTGGAGTGGGTTGGTAAGCCTGTGGGTGCTTCCATCATGCCTCTGTTAGAGGAATGTGTACGTTTTCAAGAGTACTGTGCCAGTAAAAATCATGGACAGCCATTTCAGAATCCTTGTGTGTTTGGCATTATGGAGCAGAGCTTTAATGAAAGACTTCACTGCTGTTACAAGTAGGAAATACTGCAGTACGTCATGACATAGTGAGCCTTGTGGGTTGTTCACAGGCTAAGGGTTATTTTCATTCCACTGATCCCCAGCACTTTTCTCCGTGCAGGGAATGGCACAAGGGAACTAATGTGGGTTAGAACCATTGATTTTGCTGGTTTATAGTTAGACTACATCAGTTTCCTAGTTGGGTTTCTGCATCAAAGAAAGGTTTACACCTCAGAAACTGAGATAATTTCATTGGAATAGGTGAAGGGAGTCAGGGGCTGTGTTAACCAGTGCTCCTACTGCCAGGAACCAACCCAAGAACCATGGGAAAAAAATTAAAATGTTTCAAACATTGTCAAGGCAGAAGGAGAACAAAAAAGGAACTCAAAGACTATAGGAAATGTGCCAAGCCTTTGCATTTCCCTTACTCAGTTATTGTATCTAGTACTGCGCATCTATGGATAAGTTGCTTGAGAATAGCATAAAGCAAAGCAATCCAGAGGCTTCTCATTGTGCACATATGTGCACAATTGTGATATATGACACACAATTCAAGTAAACACACAGGTCACTGCTCCTCTGAATAGTATGATCCTGATATCCAGCGCAGCAAATGAGAGTGGGGCTAGATACTGGTCAGTAAGATTCTGGGAAAGTAAGGTAGAGTCACTGCTTCCAAAGTCTCTGAAATAAAGCCAATAAACTGAGATTGGGAGAGAATTATGGAACATTTCAACCGTTTTTCACACATGAACTGAGGCAGAGATTAAATGACATAGAAAGTACATCATCACATTTGGTCATGAACTGACTCAGTATCTTTCAGAGGCAGGATTCATTTGCCTTGATTTTAGACATCTAGAAGGTAAATTCTGCAGATGACATGCACACTGTGGCCTCCTTTCTACACTTAATGAAGAGAAATTGGCACTTTTAGTATATGGTTTGTCTAATCTATTTCAGAGGTATACTTTAGAAGAAGAATGTACCCCAAACATTTCCATTTCTCTCCTGTGTCTAAAAAAGGAGAGTGTTTCGCTCAGATGTGGACAAAAACATAGACACTTACAGATGATCCAAGAAGTCAATCACACCCCTTCATTCCATGGTGAAAGCTAAATTGGGACACTCCTGTGAGAGTGCTATGGTTATTTTAGACAAATATTATAACCTTCTTAAACTTTCAAAGCGTATTTTAGTTATTTTCCTCCTTTGTTTCATTGTTAAACTTGATGTCTTCATGCTTGAGGACATTCCCAACTCCTTCTTTGCTTGCTATTTTTCCTTCCTTCCTTCCTTCCTTCCTTCCCTCCCTCCCTCCCTCCCTCCCTCTCTCCCTTTTTCCTTCCTTCCTTCCTTCCTTCCTTGCTTCCTAGATGAAACCCTAGGATAGTGAGTGCCTGCATTCATTTAGCCAGTAACCCATTTTTTTGTCTGAGAACTGTACAAAAATTCTCACAATGAATAAGGCAGAACCAGTCATGCAGGCAGCAGCTGTGCATCTGGACTTATATACTGTACCCTCTGTGCTGTACTCTAACTTATGGGGACACACTGACAGATAATATACCAAGAGACTGGGAGAACTGTTTGGTTCAATGGAATTACTGATGCAAAGGGGAAGTAGGAGGAGAGTTTGCTGGTTCTCCTAGAGTACTCTGATCATGCTTAGTGAGGATGCAACTCACAGAGACAATGAAGGCTGATGGCAATGCTTAGTAGGAGGAGGAAATCGGCACTGCTGAGTGCAGAACCCAGACTGGAAGTACTAATGTTGTGACTACTGTCAAAGGCAAGCATGTTTCTGCACAATATGTACTGAATGCACTTTTTTAATAGCTACAGAAAATTACAATTTGTAATTAAATTACCACGTCACTTCTTCTATCCTCAGCCAAGTCAACTTCTCTTAAGATTCCTGAATTATCTCTTTGCATACAAAGAGCCAGCAAGGATTTGCTGTGGCTACTTTCATTGTTGCACTACAAACTGCGTTATTTATTATTATTATTATTATTATTATTATTTAAATTACTCCTTCCAGAAGCTATTATTCTCTAGGTATCTAAAAGCACTTCTTTGCAGCATAAAGGGAAGTAGCCACGGTACATACATTTCTGACCTTCTCTACACACACAAAGTAATGTATACAAAGAACTCTCCTCTCTTCTAAAGGACGTGACCTAGAATCCATTCCATATATCCTGCAGGTATGAGTAACCCACAGAAGAGAAAAAGCTTTCAAGAACTCTGCACAGTGCCTCCTTGCTCTTCTGCCAACCTTCAGAGCTCCACTTGCCATTACTGCCACTGATAGAAGAGGAGCTGGGGCTGACTGTGACAAAGCCCCGCAGCGCAGGCAAGATGAGAAAAACCTCCTTCCAAACTTTGTATCATTAAATTAGAGTACTTGATTTAAAAGTAATCACACAGTGATTGCCTAGCTGGGGACCACTGGAATACCTAATACAAAAAACTGCATTTTGAAACCCAGAGAGGAATTCTATTTTTTAACAGATTAAATAATTTCCCAGAAAGGCAAACTAAGTTTTGACTGAACCATCAGACCGTCAATTCATTGAAATAAAGAAAATTACCTTGAGGCAAAATAGTGCCTGACCATTTTTCTATATTGAGAGCAAAAGATGCTCCTTGAGGTAGCAAATCTGGAATAACAGGAATAGTGTAGCAATGCTTCCCATGAAACCAAGATGACTGCTGTCTGTGACCCATAGGACTTACATTAGCCTAAGTTTCTAGTTTGAAAGTAGGACACTATTTATAACAATAATGATTTTTAAAGGAATAACTGCTGTGGATTTTAATGAACAATGCTAGTCTATAGTCTACTTCCTTTGTCTTTTGAAGACTAAAAGCATGGTTGACTTGCCAGTATTTTGCCTACATTGCACCAAGAACAGCTCCCTTAAAGGTGACATGCTAAAGCAGAGTGCAATTAGTTATTTTATTTTAAGAAAATATTTTAAAAATATAAAATGATATAATGTAAATCATTCATTTACTCAAACCATGGTGTACTATCTTATTACACATTTTCATTTATCCTGTCATTATACTCTGAGGTTAATAAGTGTTACAATTCCAATTATCTTACAAAAAAGTTAAACAAATAATGACTTTACAAAGACTGCAGTATGAAACTACAATGCACATGCAGAGCAATTTCAGCATGTGAGTGAAGGTTACACACTAATTGTCCATCACTAGAAGTGCAGAATAATGAGGAGTGGCAGAATTTATCCATGCCATTATGAGAGTTTGATTACAGAAAAAAGTCCTAATGATTAGAGTGAGAACTCATACAGTGTGTCACAAGTATTATTCTGTTGATCAGCAGGACCACAGAGTCTACACTAAAGCATGTTCCTTGTTATCTTACTAAATTCATTAATAGTGAGAAAACTAAATTTCTAATCTGCAGTGTTGTTTTTTTTTAATTAAAAAAACATTTTTATTTGGAAGTCAAGAGAAGATACTATTTAATCCTGCCATTCGCTTTTCATTTCCTCCCAGCCTGTTTTCTGCAAGACTCCAGTTTTTCTTTCCTGAATGAATTGGTCAGACAGCTAACAAATAAAACTATTGAAAAAAAACAAGTTTTCATCAAAGTCAGTATATACAGAAATTTTTACAAAATGTTCACAAGAGATTTTTTGGAAGTGATGCATGCTATCATGGCAGTGCTGGTGTCAACTGGGAATGTGCAAGTTTCAGGTTCAAGAGATGCTTTCAGGTTCCAGGTTTTGCACTGTCGAGAAAGAATATCTCAGCTGAGAATCAGGTAGAAACAGAGACTGTGGTATGAAATACAACCCTGCCTCATTCAGTCATGTGAACTAGACCTTTTAACATCCCAGGCCATAATCTCAATCCCTCAAAACATGCCCAGTGGAAGTTCAAGCTATCTTCTTACTAGCATTACTAAAATGAAAACAGGTGGGTCAGGATTTTTTAAAGTACACTGTCTATTACTAACACTTTAGCAGCTGGTCAGCCTATAGAGATGCTATGCCATCCTAACATGATTTGGTCTCCAGCCAGTCCAGGTGTGAAGGAGGTTTGAACTTTGGAAGATCCAAAAACTAAGAAAAATGGTAGAAGAAACAACTGGATGCCCTTAGAGGTGGTTATGGCTCCAAAAAGAGCTCTTATTAAAACAGAAAACACAAATGTGAAAACAGGATTTTGCAGTTCTCTTGAAGAGAAATGCAGAAGGAATGAGAGTCATGAAAGCATAATTGAAAATGCCTTTATCTTCTTCAGCATCTTTATAAACAATGAAGAAATGCTGAGGACTTATTGCGGGCTTGTTCTGACTCCTCCAAAATGTGTCAATCAGCATGCATCAACAGTTTTCATTTCCAGGAATAATCTCTAGGACATAGAGAGATAGAGATAATCTCTAAACATAGCATTCTAGGACAAGTGCTTCCAAGCCAAAAGAAAGAACAAAATGGTTGAGGTCATGCTGTCACTAAAGGACTTGTCTTAGATTCCTCTATGCTGCTCTGGCATTTAGGTATCTTCATGGTGATACCGAGATAACCAAGATACCGTGCTTGGATGGGAGCATGTGTTCAGCAAAGAAGCATGTTTGCACCTCATCCCAAATAAATTGACTGTTCTTGGAGTGGTAACAGGCAGTCATACATACACAATTTCTGCATAAGCCACCTGTGTAATCACACCAGAAATGCATGCAGGTCTTCAGAAGTGTCATTTGTATACATATTGCCATAATAGGTATGAGATGCCCAGTCGCAGGCAGGGATCTTATATAATAGATATAGAACAAACAGAGAACAGAAAAGTTTCCTGTGTCCAAAGATCTCTGGTTTTGAATTCATAATTGCCTTTGGCATTACCAGGGCATGTCTCTGTGTGTGAGTGCATGTGTGTGCATGTACAAGTACAGCATAGCCCAGATCTGGTTTTCAGCATTTACACTTGAAAAGTAGATTTTCCAGAAATGTGTGCACACCATGAGTGCCAAATCATTGCTTAAGTTTCCCATTATCATAGACAAACTACTATACCAGTATACAGTGAAAAAAAAGAAACTCAATGCCAACAGCATTGTTTGTACTTGTAGAAATCATGTTCAATTATAAATATATACATATTCATAAGCACAGATAATAGAAATTAAATATTGACAGATTAGAGTATAAAAACCAAAGACTGGATCC
>JAOQGH010000001.1:136978337-137019267 GCA_025769975.1 Gallinago jamesoni
TCCTTCCGTCCCCCCTCCCTCCCCCCCCCCGCCTCCCCCTCCCCCCAATTACTGCTCTTTACCAGGACAGCCTATGCCTATGTGTAGATTATACCTTATCGAATGAGAAGTGCCTTCTGGATCTGAGTTACCATTGATCAATTACTGTTGCATTTATTGATGAGCTTGACTATGACAAGATGCTCCATGTGAGACTTTTATAATAGTTCAAGCAAACAGCTTGAGTATTTGGATATTAAGATTAGTTTTCCCTCAGTGTGCTCTTTCTTTGACTGCATTATTTGAGCCTTGACTACTAGTAATTTTATTCTATATCCAGACCTCTGCAGTGCATTATCTCCAATTTGTACCAGGCTGTGCAGTATGTTTGCAATAAGAATAATGGGAATAATCACACTTGTGCCCTGCTTGGGTAAGAGGCTATTATGCTAAGCCCCTACATGGTTTAGTCCCTCGAATGAAGTTTCTATGGCACTACCAACCAGTTATGGCAAGCTTTGGGTATTTGCACATAAATAAGATGCTAATGAGATACTAGCAGCAGGTGTAAACTGTCAGAAAACGAATGAGAGACACTGGTCAAACTGAAGTGCTTGAAAGAGCCTGAAGAATCACTTGTAATGCAAGTGATGCAATTCCATTAATATTTAAATGTATTTTTAGTTCAAGGACAATACATACTGATAAATACCAAAATACCAAATGGAAAATGACAGATCATCTATGAGAACAACCTTGAGTTTTTATATTTTTATATGTAGATGCATTTGATCAGCACTTTCCAGAGTTTTCAGGGATGCATGGGTCATCTGTGAAAATATTTGCAAACAATACTGCAGCCTTAGAGCTCATGATTTTCAGAGCTTTCAGAAAATTTACTTTAAAAAAGAGAAGAACATTGTTACATTGTTTAAAGATTTATTAGTATGATTTATAACCTGGTTTGGTTCAAACTGTTATTTTTGGCAAGTACTGTAATTAATGATTGACATAAACTAATTGCTTTGGTTACTTTGGAAACAGCACATTTAAATAACTAAAATGCTGAAAAAAAACCCCAAGCCTTCTTGTTCTGACAACATCTTCAAATGAATTAAATTATGAAACCTCTAACTACTTCCTCCTTGAATCAACCTTCTTCTACCTGGTTTATTTCATCTGGAGCTACCTGCCCTCAGGCAGTCTTCATTTCTGTTTCATTATTTCTGTATTATGATTCTTTTCCTACTTTAAACAAAGTGATATATGCAATTTTTCTCCATCTCAACATATCACACAATTTTTTTCCTCTAGCATGCTCCTTCTTAGTCTACGAATTGCTTTGGAAATTACCACTTCAAGAGTTTTCTGTACATTGAATTTTAATGTCAGAAAATGCAATTTGTTCTTTAAAATAATCATGAAACATGTCTTTTTGATGAAGCCAATGGGACCAATGAATAATACTGTCTTCTAAATACCAGCCAGAGTGACCTATACTCTTGCAAGATAACATGCATGTCTCCATCAGAAATGGCAAACGTAATTAGTTCCCATGAGCACTCAGAAATATCTTCCTATTCTCATGATATCTTTTATGATACTATCCATGAATTATTAATTTTAAGTGGTTTTAATCAGGGCCTGGATGATTTAATATGGTAGACAGTATTATAAAAACATTTTTGGTACAGACCCACAGATATGAAAATACATAAACATAAAAGATAACTCTTAGGACTGAAGCAATGTATGAAGTTACCAGCTCAAAATTCTAGGATTATAATTATGTGTAAACTTGGTATATATATTGTTCCTTGCCATTCCAACCCTCTCAATCTTGAAGTAATGAACTTCAGTAATAACTGATACTCTTACATCTACTCCATCCATGAATGGATTTCTATACAACCCCATAATAATTCAGATTTAAAAAGAAAAATAGTGAAGTGGAGGCCAAGAAAGTCAGGATTATTGCTTACTACAGCAATCTGAAGGTTATAATCCACCTATGATATTTCTAATATAATCAAATGGGATGGATATAAGCAAGAACAGCTCTAAACTTAAAACTAAAGCTAAAGCTCTAATTCTGGCATGTTCTCAGTTGCTGGCTGTACATCTTTTCCCTTGTAAAACTTCTTTGAAGAAAAGTGTAGTTCTATTATGTTAGCCTGTCCTGCTAAAAGATGCAGTGATTGTATAGGGTAATTCTTTAAACAGGTTCATGTCAAAACCAGCAGACTACAATGTTAGGAACTGAAACCTTCTTTTTTTGTCCTGCAAGGGTCTTTCAGTACAGAGCAATGCATTCTTAATACAGATTGCCTTGATTATCGCTGCAGGAACCTATCAAGTCTCAAAAAGCCTGAAGCCCTGCCAACAGGAAATATTACATTTTTGGCAGTTCCTTCCAAATAAAAATGAATGAAAAAAGCCAAAATGGTCAAAGCTTTCTGATTCTTGCATTTAGGAGGTTCTTTGTTTGTTTGTTTGTGAAAAAATAAGCAGCCTTGTTTCTTGATTTTCATCCAAATTTTTGCTAGATTCAATGGCCTCTATCGAATCTATTCATTTCGTCATTGAAAAAAGTTTCCCCTGAACATTTTCTTTCCTAACTTTATTTGCAGGCTGTCCTGCAGCACTATGGATACCTGAGCTCGGTGATTGATATAATCTATGATCATTTAGCACCCAATTCTAGAAAAGGACAAAACAAAGATGTTTTGCTGTGGGTTCATAAACATTTTGTTGACAGCAGAGAACTGATGAGTCTAAGGGTCTTGGAGTCCATTCCAGACTCTGAACAGAATGTAGCCTTTCCACTAAGCTTAATATATTCTGCCTCTGTCCAAAGCCTTTTCTCATTCACGGCTCCAACTTTCTAGCTGTTTTATGCAATCAGCTGCAGCACAAGTTCACCAGCTTCTCATCCTAGTCCCAGTCTCCTTGTCCTTCCCATCTCCCTTTCCCTCCATGCCCCAGTCTTTCCTACACTGTATGGCTCTGTTTCCTACAACAGAAGTTTTCTTGTTTGGCCTTCCCCAAACTCCTTCTCTGTTTTTCATTTTTCCTCTTCTCAAGGGCTTCTAGTCCCATCTTTCCCACTTTGCCTCTCCCTGGATATTAGTACCTTTGTCCCACCAGTCCCAGCTCTGATCTGAGCTGCCAGTTTCTCATCGCTTCCCAGCTCTGTCTTCTTTTGGAAACTTTAAAGTTTGTTTTATGCATTTCTTAATGAACTGTTAACAGTAATGCAGCAAAATCACTAAATGAGGCATGCTTTTAGATTAATTAAGTTTGGAGAAAAAAAATGATCTGGAAGAGAGGATTCCTTTCCTCATGGACCTACAGGGCATTTTTATGTTTCACTTTCAGTGTGATCTCCTGACCAGAGGGAGCCTGGACTGGGCCCACAAACTTTTGAAACACAGAGTGAGGCAAGATATTTTCCCTGGAAATCTGTCATGCTGGATTTATTAACTCTAAGATACAAGCTCTGCCTTGCATTCCTTAACTCACAGGGTGACCTCACACAGGTGGAGTGAGGACATTTTAAACTTAACTAGCCCCCTTCCTCAAAATGATTTATTTCAATATAAATATATTTCCAAAATTTTGCATTATTTCAACTCAATCTTGTTTTACATATGGGGTGAAATCTTTTGGAAGCATAAACCAAAGCTTTAAATGACCAAAACTGCTCAGAATTTAGCTACTTAAATTGACAGGCAGGAGACTGGGCCATAGTCTTATAAATGTCAGGGCAAGTCTGTTTATGATTTATATTGTTGGATTACACATTCTAAAAAAAAAAAAGGAGCAGGGACTAGACATCTTCTTGACACTTCACTTACCATTAAATCAATATTTCATGAAAATATTTCCAGTTGCTTTATAAGATTATATCAAGTTTTAATCATGTTTGGGTGGTTGAACATGTTTGATTAATAAAAGTCCCACTTTTCATTATTAATGCTAAGGTTGTCAACCTAGTAAAAACTCTGAATTGGAAAATCAAAGCCGGAAATCATCAGAGATCCTGTAATACTAATGCTTGAGGTTGCATTTATGTGGACTTGCAGAGGGATAAAACTGTTTCATCATCAATAAAACAGTACATTTTTAATTCCACAGACATTGTTATAAAGAGGTTTTCCTTTGGTTTGGGTTTTTTCGTTTTGTTGGGTTTTTTTCTTTCTCTTTTCTTTAAGCATATTTAACTGGAACTAAATGCAAATCTCAAAGTTTGTACATTAAAGCTGAACAAGTAAATCTTTCATGTCCCTGTTTCTTCCTTTAGTCTCCAGTTATGTAGATAATTTCATGTTCAGTTTTTGCAGTAAAAAAAAAATGGCAAAAAATACATCTATAGTGGGAAACCAGTACATTTAGATTCTATGTAGTTAGAATGTTCTCTTGCCTTTTTATGAAGTCATGTAAATTTTGGTAAAATAATGTAAATATTAAATACTGATTGGCTGTTATTTTTCAATCTACCTAAAACTGATGTAAGTTACCACACTAGATTCAAGGGAGGAGAGAAAATGTTCCCCATCTCCTCTATTTATTCTTGTTTTCCTGATTTTAGTGGTCTTCTAGAGCATATGTCTATCTATAGATCATATTTCACAAAGATCCCTACAAGTAGTGTGAACATACAAGACAATAGGCCTCTTAAGCAGTGTGCCAAATTGATTTTACAGCATGAAAAATTGTAGGTGTCTGAAGACAAAAATTAAAAAACAAAAACAAAAACCCAAACAAACAAACAAAAAATGAAAACAAAGAAAAATAAAGTGGAGGGAAGAAAATCTTTAAAAGCCCACTTTCTAATGTAACCCTTTAAATATAGGTTTGATTTCTCTTTTTGACATAAAGTGATTTAAAAATCCAGTATTCATAACTGGATGTCTCAGAATATGAAGTGGTGGGGAACAGGGCAGGCAAGAGGAAAAAAAGTACCCTGAGGAAAGTGACTCAAGTTGAAATATTGCTAGTTTTATCTATTGCCAAAGTGCAAGTAGTTTGAGTCACTTTGGATTCAGAATAGCAGTAATCCCATGATCACAGTACCCCAGCAAAAAAAGGACTGGGAAGGGAGCTTCCCAGCTCTGTCTTCTT
Source organism: Gallinago jamesoni (assembly GCA_025769975.1). Classification (NCBI taxonomy): domain Eukaryota; kingdom Metazoa; phylum Chordata; class Aves; order Charadriiformes; family Scolopacidae; genus Gallinago; species Gallinago jamesoni. Next base: position 136,983,441 of record JAOQGH010000001.1, read on the forward strand.
TTGGAAACTTTAAAGTTTGTTTTATGCATTTCTCAGTGAAATGTTAACAGTAATGCAATATAAAGAGAACTTCTACTTTGGAAGAGGGAAAACCTTTCATGATGCTTAATACCACTGAATCTTAATTCCTTACTAGGATGTCTTCTGATTGCTTTCAGAAGAAACCTGGTACACAAATAGGGATTACTAAAGCTAGAATCAATTTCTGGCTTTGTTGAATACTTGTGTTTATGGGCAGCTCATTTCACGTTTGCTTCTTGCTTTGATGAACATTTAATGATCTTGTACAAAATTTACTTTGTTCTACTTTTGTCTACCTTTTCCTTCTACAGCAGAAACTCTGTTTAAGGTAGAGGGAATCAGGATTATTGAATTTCTTTGTGCAGGCCCGTAAATTCTTTCAGAGTTAACGCAATCCTGTAATTTTGCATTATGTCTAGCGCAAAAGCCCTTGAGCTGTTTTTCTTAAGATAAAAACTAACTACAAATCAAAAACATGCCTAAGATATTCTGTGTGCTGTGGTTTACTAAATCATTACAATAAGAGCTCTGTGCACTGTGGAATCAACCCAAAGTGGAAGGAGAAAATCAGAATAGAGACACCCTCAAGGTTGTAATTACAAAACCAAAACAGTCTCACAGCTATGATGCTACAGGGTGAAGCTGCCAGTGCAGGAGTAACACACTTTATTTCCTGCACTGTGTTGCACAGGTCAGGGAGTCTAGCAGAGAAAAATGTCAGTCTAGAGGGAAAGGAAGTGAACTACTATGCTGCAATAGGTGGGAAGAACAACCACCTGAGCAGGAGGAAATTCAGACAGGAGAAGGCAACATTCGTGAAGATCCATGCTGATCATAACCCTTATTTGATGTAGCAGATGGCCAACAAGAATATACTACTGAGTATGGAAATAGATCTGCATAGCTGAGTTTGAAGCTGTCAATGCTTGACTGCTATTACCCTGCTGACTGCAAAGCGCAACCGGACTCTATCTGGAAAGACAACAGCAACCTATGTGGTTCAAAAGGTGACATCTGTTATTCCTGAGGTGTTTGGTTGGCATTACCATGTAGATAAGGGACACAAAGGAGGGGGCAGTCTGTTGATCCTGTTGTTTCTGAAATGCAGAAATGGGTTGATATTTACAGAGACCTGATTCCTGGGAACTTATCCTCTGCAATTGTCCCTGCTCTCACAATGATCTGCTAATGATTTGTGAATCCCCCTTCCTCCTTAGCAGAGTAGAATTAGGTTTTTACAAAAGGGAATCCTAGATCCTTTGTTGATGTGTTTCTATTTCATTTCAGAACTATTTTCTCACCCTCGTATGACTCCTCATTCCAAACACTAATGATGTTCCATTACTTTGTGTTGCTCCCAACACTAAGTTGGGAATCTTTCATTAGCAGTTTAATGAGCTTTCTTTGAGACCTTCCTCATAGCCCTGGTCCTGTATTTCTCCAGCTCCGAAGATCTCCATGTTGGATTATTTGTGTAGAAAAGTTGCAATAAGCCGTGTTGATGTGTTGCCAGTGAGGGATACTGAACACTCCAGAGCCCTATTAAATCTATTGCTTGTATCTGTGTCCAGTTTTGAGGCTGCCAGATAGAACCAGGATGCATGCCTCTTCTGTGGCATGACTCTAGTTAGGTGATGGTATCATGCCTCTGGATAGGAAAAGGATAGTGAGGTCTGAGCTAAAAAAACACAATAGCCAAGAACAAGACAAGAGGTCTGTGGCAAATGGTTAAAGAAAAATAAAGATCTTATTCCAGTATGTGTTCAAATGAAAATAAAAGACAAACCTGAAACCTGCATTAGAGGAAAGGCAGTAGTACTGAGAGACAATGGTCTTTGGGACAAAGTAGTAAGGACAAAAAAGAACAAGCAACGACACCTGAAGGCTAGGTGCAGAAAGGCAAGCTAGCTTTGACATGTTGGAGTGGAATTGGCATAAAATTGGTAAAAGCAGAGATAAGCCAACATTTTTGAGTGCATCTAAACCACCATAGTGAGATTATAAGTAATTACAACGATTTACAGTGTGTCTATGGTGGCTTTCTTCCAATACCAGGATCTATAAACTGTACTTTTGTTGAACCCCATCCCATGATTGAAATATTGAGACTGTAATTAAGAAAAGTGATGGGCTAAAGAAGACTTTGTCTCTTTTTTGATTAACATATCATTTCAAGAATGACCTTGAGCATGAATTTGTTATTTGTTTAGTATTTTTCGGTTAACTTCAATAAATAATTTAACAATACAATTTTTAAAAAGCCCTTTATGATACATCGACTGAAACTGCATTGTCTATGCTTTAACTGGATGACAGCTTTCCTAAATGGGAGAATAACAAATGACTTTTAGAACAAAGCAAACCCAAAGTAACAAAAATGACAAAACCTGGTGTTAATGTACTCAAAGATTTATGAACTACATGAATCAAAAATGTGAATGCTATGAAAAAATCTTCAATGTTATTCTTTTCATCTTCTTACTCAATTCCACACTGCAATGACTTCTTTACTTAGAGAAATTCAGATGACATAATATGACATGAAGGCATTTCTGAAATACATAATGCTAAAGTTACTTCATTGTCACTGCATTTCAGAGCAGCTTTCTGAAGAAAAGCTGCAAATGACATCTATTTTATGGGATCAGCTTGAAGTTTACAATAAGCAGAGAATAAATTAATTTTCTGTCTTTTTTTGAGGCAGTTTCAGTACTAAAATAACCACTCTCAAATACTAAATACAAGGTTCTACAAAAACCTTACAGTTGAAGAGAAATTACCTCAAGAAAATGGTGGACTGTCTTCAAAATTCATTTTTTTTCAGCAGTAGAAACACTGATTTTCCTTAAGTATGCAAAGTTATGTTTACAATATTCTTCCAGAAATTGTTACTTCTAGAAGTTGCAATGATTGAGATTTGATTTTTTTCTTGACAAATTTTTAAACACTTTGGGAAGCAATGGAGGAAAATGGGCATGTATGTATGAATTAGGGAACTGCAAAAAATGTTCACAAATTACCTTATAATGCAATTATAGGTAGAGCTGCTAGGATTAAAACTTGTTTCAGGATGTTCCTGTTGGTTTAATCTCTAATAAAACTATAAGAGTAAATTCTTTTTTCCTCAGCATGACTGAAACTGGACACAGAATAACTGCCAGCAGTGCTCATATTTTAGAAATGGTTTTGAGTATAGGCCAAAAAAGGGGTATATTGACAGTTCAATATCAAAGAAAATCAGAAGCTACCAAAAACAGGAGCAATGAAAAATGTATTATTTGTTATAATTTGTAAAGTTCTCTGGAGTTCCCTGTCCTAAGAAGTTTTGGGTTTTTTGCCATAAATTGTGCAAAAGCACAAAGAAATTAGAGCCATTTAAGGTGCAGCTTTATTTTAAGGTTGTGACAATGGGAAAACTGTCTTGTGTTTTAAGAAATTCTCCATTCCTAGATGATAGGGTATTTATTAGCATCTTGTAATCCTGTTCTCTGCACATCTCACCGTGGATCTGACTTTCAAGCACATGCTGCTAGGGGATGCGATTAAGCACCATTTGCAATGGGCCATGGCCTAAAGAGTTGTGAGCCTACTGCTGAGCTAAATGGGCTTCTGTTTTCTCAGATGACAACAGACAACAACAGACATTTTAATCAATGTTTTATAGTAATATACATTTTTTAAACTGTATTTTTTTTTTTCTGGGACATATCCTTATAAAAAAAATAATTGACTAGGTGGAGAGAATTTCAAATCAAATTGGACCAAGGCACAGATTAAAACTATGATCTGCATATTTGACTTCAGGTTTGTCTAAAGATTTGCACTGTTTTGACATGTCCAACTACTCTAGGAAGATGTATGGCAGCAACTTGTGTCTAATGAACAATGTATAAAATGCATATAATTTTTCTCTTCAAGCTGCTTTATAATTCTTTTATGATTCTTGTACTTCATTACTCTAAGATAATTTCTGTTTTGAACCAATAGTATTGAAGGAATAATTTGCCACGCTGTTTATAATGTGCAAGACATGCCCAAAGCTGTGGACATGAAGAGCAGGAAACTCTTCAGAAGTTTTTTCACTCTACTGCTCCTACTAGCAGGAGGTCTGCAATTAACTTTGATACTGACTTGAATTAGAATGTGGGTGGTGGTTCTGTGCTTCTCAGATGAAAATCTGTGTTTTGTACTTATCTAAAAATAAGCCGTTCTCTTTTGGAACAACACTGTACATCATTTTGTTTGGGGGAGAGGGGTGCTGGAAGGGGATGTCCCCAGGTCTGAGATGGACTTGAAAGGTTTGTACAAGCTAAACAGAACTTACTGCAGTGGCAGATATCTAAAACAACTAAAACAGGAGTATCTGTGGACTGTTTCTCTTAAAGAAACAACGTAGATGGTGCTGTGAAACCCTTGTGTCAGGCAGCAGCCTAGATCTTCAAGGTAGCTAAATGTAGTCTTCCAAATGCCAGTCTTAGGGGTCATGTCAGAATGAAAAATTTAATGAAAATTTCCTCTCCACTGAGGATAAATAGAAGATGGTCAATTCTGAGAAACAGTGAAAAGTTTTGAAAGAAAGGCCATTATAATTATACCACTGTTTTATATAAAAAAGGTCATAAAGACTAAACGGGCTCATTTACAAGGCTCATATGAGAAGGCAATGTATTCAAGAAGATTCATGTGCTCAGAAGCACAAGGACATCGGCAGAACTTATTAAATTCACAGGAGTGTTTTGAGATCCTTATCCTAATACCACCTTTCTGTACTCTTGCGATTATATATTTTACTTCTATGAAGCAATAAGGCTCTAGTCCATACCTTCAGTTTGTCTTAAGTTGACTGTGACTAACTTTCTTTAATGCTATGAGTGACAGTCTATTTGGTGTCTTCTGCCAAAATTATTTTGTAAACACCACAATGTATTCTGACTGATGCCAGCCCGGGTTTCTGTCATTGCCAAAAACTGCCAAGTGTTCACCTCTAGTTCTCTGTGGGATACTGAATAATTTGGCCTGGTCATGGCAGTCTTCCTTACATTTCAGGAAGGCTCTCTCATGTTACCCCATAGCATTACTTTGGTTGCATTTGCTGGAAGATTTGGAAACTTGTTAAGCACTTGTTCTTGTATTGTACCATTTCCTTTGCTACCTGACAGCATAGCTCATACTTGCCAGATTCTCTGGCAGGTACTGGTAAGACACACATTGACTTCAGTAGGCAGCAGATAAATCCAGAATCAGGGAACTAATCATAGAAGAGATTTTGGTTCTTGCCAGTGTAACTAGGATGCAGAAGATGTTGACTAAAATGGAGTTGTTGCTATTAAGAACAGGACCTAAATGTTGCCAATACTAGCTGCAGAAAAGGGTCCCAGAGGCAAAGATGCTCAATGACCGCATGGAAGAAATCTGAAAACATGACCTTAATGTGAAAGAGTAAAGGCTAAATTTAGAGAAATCTTTATAGCACGTAACTAATCTGTGCTGCACTTTTCCCAAGGTATGGCAAATTAACATCTTAAAAGACACTAAGCACCTTTCTGCAAAATGTGAATAGTCGCCTTATTCTGTATCATAAAATTCTCATTAAGATTGTAGATTCAGCACTGAATAAAATATAAAATATCCTGTACAATACTGTGAGTTTTACATTAAGTACAATTGCTGGTTGCAAAAGACTTTTAGGTAACATTGTAGGAACTCTGGGCAAAAACCAAACTTCACAGTTTGAGATAATATAAAATTTTTGATTGAACCACCATATATCACCAACACAGTGTTGTAATAACACAGAAGTAGGAAAAAAAAGGCAGAGGTGCTGGAATAGCAAGAGTCTTGAAAGTTGTTCTCATCTGTATAAATGTAAAGAGGCTCATAGTTCTTATAACAATGTGTCTTTCCACCCCCATTGCACTGACATTAATATCAGATATTCTGTCATCAATTTGCCCTGTAGGTCATCTCAAGGTATATTTTGCAATTTGAGTCAAAATATTCTCTCTACATTGTCTACCTTTTTAAAAGTAAATACAATTTATCAATCCTGTTCTGCTTTTTATCTTATGTATTAAAGACACTTGCAAAGCCATTCTGACTGCAGTCACAGTGTCTCTTCTAAGGAAATACTTCCCTCTCTCCCTACTGTTTTTGCCACCACAGGCAGCGTGCTACTTAGTGCTTTTATAAACATAGTCATATAGACCAAGTGTTGTACCTCTGAGGGCCTGGTTATCATGCACCCTGCAGTGCAAACTCTCACTTGGCAATCCTGGGCAGAAAAAGTGCAGATGACAAGTTGCTGCTAGGAAGGCTTCTGTTGCTATGAAGAATTCACATCTGTGTTCTTTTTAAGTAAGGAACAAAAATCTTTTTCTGTCTTTTTTTAGCAAAACATGGAAGCAACAGCAGCCTTCAGCTTTTTTAGCTTGTGGCCTACTGGTTAAAGCACCAAGACATATGAGACCAAAATGCCTAACTCTTCAGTGAGTTATTTGCTTAACCCTCATGATAAATTCTGAGATGAGTTCACCTAATTCTTGGTATTGTTATTAAATGTTCAATCACTCTTTCAGTCTCAGAGGAGAGCTCAGGTCAACAACTCCAAGTTCCAGAGTATGCTTATTGGAGAACGGTCAACCCTGTTGTCCTCCTGTCCTGGTGAATTGTAAACAAACAACAAATAAAACATTGTCAATGGATGAGTGAATGAGGACATTGATTCAAGAACTTATTAAAGTTAGACACATACAAAACTTCCAAATATGGAACTATCAGATAAAAACCTAATCTGAAGAAAAACCTAACAGGAAAAGGCTGTGTGGTTTTTTTTCAATACGATGTGAATATCTTTAAAAATGACAACTTGAAGTCCTTTAATGTGGACAACTAGTGAGGACAAATACGTAAAGGGAGGGTGTCAAGAGGATGGGGCCAGTCTTTTTTCAGTGTTGCCCAGTGAAAGGACAAGAGGAAATGGGCACAAACTTGCACATAAGAAGTTCCATCTAAACATAAGGAGGAACTTCTTCACTTTGGGGGTGGCAGAGCACTGGAACAGGCTGCCCAGAGAGGTGGTGGAGTCTCTGGCTCTGGAGACATTCAAAACCCGCCTGGACAAGTTCCTGTGTAACGTGCTCTAGGTAGACCTGCTCTGGTGGGGGGGTTGGATTAGATGATCCCCAGAAGTCCTTTACAACCCCATATCATTCTGTGATTCTGTGGTTCTGTAACTGGGTATTTTTTTAGGGAGAAATAACTTCCTACTGAAATTTTCCCTTAACAAAAAAACAGAGGCAAAGACCTGCCTCCAAGTCTCTCACTGTCTATCTTTTGTAAAGTTTTTCTTTTACCATAAAGTCAAGTCACTTTTATTTCTAATCTCTCTTGCCATTTGCAGCAGTAAGGGCCTATATAAAGGACACTAAGCATTTATCTTTGCAAGACAAATTATAAGCATCAAACCAATCATATATGCAGTTCTGCTGAACTTACAAAATATGGAGATCAATAACATCCTCTCTCCTCCCTTGTTCTAATAATCTTTTGTACTATTTGCAAATGGAATAAGAAAGGTGTTTTTAAAGCATGTTTTACTTAGCCCACTGGTATATCGATAAGCTGAGCTTTCTCCAGTTTCTAGTGACTGAAGAGTTACTCATATTAAATAGCCAGTTCAGGCTTCTGCATTTCAAGATCTGATCCCAGGCCAGCATCAGGGAAAACTTCCATTAACTGCAGTAAGCTGTTGATCAAGTTATAAATTACTGTCTTCAGAAGCTGTATTACTGTGAGCTTTGTGGGACATTTTCGTAACAAGTGCTAGATTTGCAGGGCAATACAGAAGCTTTTATTCCTGTGTCAGTCAAACTTGTGACCAACAAATGAAACCACTTTAATAGAAGTATAATTAGTAATTGTCTGTTCAATTATTACATTTCTAACATAAGTAGCTAAGGAAAAAATTATCAGAATGTATTATATGAAGTTCACAGTATCAGTGCAAGATGAATTGCTCTCAAAAATAATAATTGAAATTTTTCATAGAAAGACTACGGTTTGTTCTAAATATTCATTCTGATTGATTATCATTTGGCATGTGAATATCTTTTTAAAGTCAATACAGCCACTGTTGATTATCTCTGCTGAACTGGGATTTGATTTATTGCAAATACTGTATCAGAGATAAAAATTCTGTCAACAAAAAGATTATAGCTAAATCTTCTTATAATCAAGTTAGTTTTCTGTTTTCATGTAAACTGATGTTTACTGTTAGAAAAGAAGTCCTACAATATTCCCTCATTCTAGAGGTGATTGTAGTGGCAAGGACTTCCAGTATTAATTCTGTTCCTCTGAAAGGAGCCAAAGAATGATAGCCAATTCAAATCCAGGTTGTGCATTTGGTGCTGCACACAAAGTAATTTTAAGCTGTATAAACGTTCTGGATTTAAAGGTGTTATTGGAGTCATATTTCACAATGAACTATGAAAACTGAACAGCGAAAAAGTAAGAGAGTGAATTTGTTATATATGCCATAGGTCAGTTCTGTGGGTCGGTACTAGGCATTATTTTCAAGTGCCAACTCGTGTTTTCAACCTATTTGAAATCCTAGATAGGATTTTATGTTCTTGCACCAGATCTGATGGATTTCATTAAGGACAAAGCTGTGGAGAAAGCCACAGATAATAAAAAAAAGATGATCGAATACTAGGTTGCAAGTGCAAGTATATGGTGTGCGTGTCTGCCTGTCTTAAGGCAACAAGCTGAGGCAACTTTAGCACTGGAGATGAATAGTTGGGCAAGAAGGGCTTCAAAAGATATATTCCTGGTACCTGCTAATTTGGCAATGCTGAAGCTCCTGGGAATGAGGGCCCATGGGTGGAAAAGATGCACAAGGATTCTGAGAAGTTGTATGTGTGTGTTTGTGTAGGTAAGGTGAGAAAGCAGAAAGGAGTGTGATGAGGGCAACAGGTTCTGGTGAAGGGTGGCATCCCAGGCATCAACTGTCCCTGTATGGTTCTGTCTACCACCTATAAAAATAAACTTATACTTAGCTTCAAGACCCAACACAGGATTTTAGCTTGATTCCTAACTTAGGATTTTCTTATAAATGACAGAAACAGAATTTGAAAGCCTAAACCTGATTTAATGAACCTTGTGAACAAATGCAAGCATTTGCTGTAAACTTGCAGTTTGCAAGTTCTAAAATTCAGACCACAGATTTCAAGAACCCAAAGAGAGTTATGAGGACAATTACCTGGTGCAAAGGAAGACACAACAACTGTGAGAATGGGTTGTAAATCAAAGCCTAACCATTAAAACATTTGAGATTGTGTGATACCCTGGCTGGAAGAGGCAAAGCTCCTGCAACACCAAGTAGGTAAAAATAGGCACTGTTTTCAAATGTTGCCATGCATTTATCTGAGTCTCCACTTGCTGCTTGAGGACGCCATCTGTTAAAGGCAGGCTGTGCAGCACAACCAGCTGAGGTAGTGTGTGCTGGATTCCACTGAATTTGGCATTTGAGGAAAAAATCCACAGAAGTTACATTTCTCCTGGGAAGAACACACTGGGAAGATGACAAGCACTATGTGATGTGCCATCAGGACTCAGTGGGGCACTAAAAAATGTCAATGACTTTAAAAACCAAAAGAGCTTCATGAATATTCATTAAATAAATGTCTTTGGATCAGTTAGCTGGTACAAGAGAGTGACTGAATCAGATCATTATAAACAACCATGTATAGACACAAACACATTCAGCAACTATGGCATCTCGAGCATTGTTTTACACTTATTTTCAGGGCTGTGAGTGCACCAAAAGGATCCAGTTGCCCTGATCAGCCTCTTCTCTGCCAACCCCCCTTGTAACCCCTTCCCCAAGCTAAGGAGCTTAGCTGACAGCTGCCAACCCTGGTCTTGCCTTGTCAACCCAATGTCTGCACTGGATGGTGATCCTGCCCAATCAACAGGGACCTGTGGGGTGATGGCTGGACTGCTGGCTTGAACCCCATACTGTCACTAGGCAATCTTGGCTCATTTTGAGTGGGCAATCATCATGGGCCCTCTGTGCCTACATCTAAGTGACCTGGAAGCATTTAATAGCAAAAAATAAGCAGAAGCGCCAATTTTGAAACATTTTCTTAAGCCAGCTGTTCTTTGTTCACCTAGTAGAAGAGCTAGGCACGTGAACATCTTTTCCACTGGATAAATCTCTGGGAGTGTATCCATCTGACAAAGTCAAGGAGCGTCAGCTAATGCCTGTCTCAGCCTGATCTGTTGCTTGACTTGACTGGACTCCCCCAGTGAAATTTGTCCTTCCTATAAAAATACATCTAGTCCTCCCTTCTGCCAATAGTTACTTATGGGTCTTTGCATCTTCTTAAAAGGCAAGCATTCTTATTTTTGTTCTAGGGTAGTTTTTTACTTGCCATTTATTGAGTCCTCTGCAACAGAGTATGTACTTTAAATTGTGTTGTTCTTGGCATTGTCCCAAAGAGCTGTATCTGAATCTGTGACAACAGATATTAACCTTTGCTTGGCAGCCCTGTGACATAGGGCTGAGTGCAACATGTAAGCTGAAATACTTGATGAAACAGCTATTTCAAAATATGAAGCACAATTTAGATGTCATATGACAGGCAGACTTCATTAATTGTCACCCATTACCTGTATGTATGGAAAGGTGTACCTCTTTATAGAGGTAGTTATGGCTATTTATTGGGTTCGGGTATTGGTGCTTGGGGGTTATTCAGAATGATTGAAACTGTACTTTCTGTCTGGTTCTATATGATTCATTTGTAGTGATTGGCTATTAAAGTTTTTAAATAGGGCACTTTAATGGTGTTTGCTATTTCTGATTAATTATCTTGAAATTATTTATGCAAAAGCTCCTTTGGACTGCAAAAATCTCTCAGGCTAAAGGCATCTGAGGAAGAACACAAATAGGACTTGTATGAGGCAAAGAAGTTTTCAAGTAAATGAAAATTAGATTCAGTAGCTACAAGGTCTTTGTGTTTATCTAGCAGTGTAAAAAATTGAGTGCTCTAAAAAGGATGAATAGACTCCCTGGAGAAGATTGCAGCAGAAAAGTGCAAGCAACAGTACAGCTCACTCCATGAGCTATACTCATGGATTCCTTCATGGGTATCTTTTGGGGTTTTTTTTGTTGTTCTGCCCACATACACCCTCTCCCCCGCCACCCCCCCACCCCCCAAAAAAAACAAACAAACAAACAAACAACAACAGAACAAAAAAAATGTACTGGCTGGGACTGTGGGACTCAAAAAGTTAAAAATTACTGCAAATACACACGGGATACTTTTAAGGATGCTGTTCTCCCTCTTTTTCTCTCCTGTTTTCCTGACCACCCTTCTGTTGGCTGATTTGCAGTTTTAAAATTTGAGAATTTTCTCCTTATATGCAGTTCCCCCTTTTTTCACAGCTCAATGTGAAAATGCCAGGTGGCTTAGTATTCCCCCTACTTTAATTATCTTTGTCAGCCTTATTTGACATTGTAGGAAAAGAAATGCTCTTGCTATATTATCTAAGTATCTTGCCACCTGGCAACAGGGGAATTCTTCAGTACTTGTGAATTAGTTTGATATCACCTGACAGTGAAAGCTTACTCAGGGTATAAGATAAAGGTTCACAACCACAGCACCAGCACAGTGATTTCTGCTGTGTATTCCATGTAATCACCATATGCAGTAGATATTTATCTGGTTGTGTTTGTAACTTAGTGTGAAATTAAAAAGAAAAATGCTCAAGAAGCTGAACACCTCTTCCAGATGGCAATGAAAACTTTCTCTGGCTGCCAGCTTATTGTAAAAGAGGCTAGTCTTCTTGCAAGAATAAAGCATACCACTGTGGCAATGCTTTTAAGTCACTGCTGGTTCAAGGCAAGAGATGACAACATTTCTTGTCTTGCTTAGATTACAGTCTATTTGACAGCTGGCTTCCTACTTGTGTACCTATGAAATTGCCCTAGATTAACATAAAGGTTATTTAGATGTCTGAAAAAGGTTGGGAAAGACTGAGAGTATCAAATAGCAGAACTCTGCTGAGTACTAAACCTAGCCATTTTGTGACTACCAAGAAAGGGCTTTACACAAATGCTGGAAGAACAGCAGCATGTTGCCCTGTGGTCAGTGTGACCTCTCTTCATTATAGCCAGCACTCTGCTGAACAGGAGCTAAAAGAGGCATCCCTGAATTGGTCAGAGGTAGGTAACACTGCAGTAGCTCTCACATTATAGATGAACACACAATTTAGTGAGAAGTATTAGGATTGTAAACCAGTGGAACCAGTAAGTCTGAAGCAAAAAAAGATGTCAGGGCTTTGAATCCATCTCCTGCTAGTGGAGGACTGCTTCCTGCAGTTCATTTTTCCATGCTTTTCCTAGTCTGTTTTTAAATGCCCTGTATGTTAGTAGCTTCCATAATTTCTCTTGGGAAGAAGAGATGATGTTTACTACCTCTCTTTGTGAGGAAGCCACCGTTGGTATCTAGCCTGCCTTCCTTTTCCCAACTCCATCTCATTACCCCGAATAATTCCCTGCACAGCCCTCTCAACAATGCTGCTCTTCCTTTGTGTCCTGAGTCTGTGAAGGACTGAGGTGGCTGGTGGGGCCCTTTACGGGCTCCCAGGTGGCTCAGGGGGACCTTACTTAGTCCCAGAGGCTAGTCAGTGGGAACTGATCTCTCTGGGGAGCAGTCTGAAGTTGGAGGGTGGGGGGTGTGCGTCCTATACCCTTAAGGTCCTAGGGACAGCCCCAGTGCAGTCTCCTTCTTCGGGCAGATCTAGTGTAAATATGCCACAGATCTTCCATGACAGAACCTGGCATCTCTTTTTTGAACGCCTGTGGGCCTTGTGGCATGACTGTAAAGGAGATGGGATGCTACCTCTTTTCATCAGAAATTTTCCACATTGTAGGAAACAGCAGCCTTGGGGGTTCCCTAATTCTCAAACTTGGATAGAGCTGCTTTTCTTCACTAAATAGGCACGTACCATAGCACAGTATTCTACTTGTTCACATATACTTAGACACTCACAGCAGGTAGTGGCAGAATTACCATAAATTTTGTCTCTGAGACATACTGCACAAGTGGGTTGTGTCCTTCCCCTCTCCCTCCATTTTGGGAATCCTTGCTCTATAGCATAGGGCTTACTCAAGGTTGTCCACTCTACCAGTTAGTTTTCCTGAGTCCTGGCCCTGAGTTTGCTCCTGACAGTAAAAACTGTTGATGTTCAGTAAATCTCCCCTTTACAGTAACATAAATTATAGCCTAAATACAGTCAGAGACACTATTCTATGCAAATTCAGTGATCTTAATAAGAACTGGGCACATATTAAAAAGAGCATAGGAAATATATTCTTTCTTGCTCCACATGAACTATTTACTCACTTGAATTAAACCTCTATAAAAATGGCTCTGTCCTGTGCAAAGGAAGAGTTTAATAGAACTGTTTATCAAGACACTTTCAACATTTTAATATGGCTGACTCAGTAATTCTTCTTGTACGCATATTTAGTAGCTCTTGATGCAACCTCAGAACAGCATTAGTCCAGATGTGAGCAAAGCAGAAAGAGCAGGGCTTTCTCTCCTATCCATACCATCCTTTCCAATGAGTTCCATGCCTGCTTACACAGATACTTTAATGATTTGGTGATTGGTACATGACTGTCATTCCTGGTTCAACTTATGGCTGACTCACCTGAGAAATTAGCATTTGTGAGAAACGTACAGACTACAAGGATTTCTATCCATAAGAGCAGTGAGCTTTTACATGTGTGCTGTTTGCAACATTTTCCTCTGCTAAATTACCAGCCCAATACACTCGCTAAAGCTTTGGCTCTTCATTGCTATCAAAACTGCTATACAGTCCTGAGAATACATTACTGATATTACTGGTGGGGGTCATGACCCAACAGCAGTAGCTTCACAGATTAATGATTTTTTATTATTACTATTATTCACAGTGTTTCCAGAAGAATAACGAAACATAGCTCTGCTTACATTTTGAAAAAAATACATAAATTAGATTTTTCAAAAATTCATGACTAGCTAAGAAGGTTCCTTCTGCAACTGGGAGAAGACTCACCAAATGGGTATCATGGAACTTACTGCAGAGTCGTGCATAAAGTTCAGACATTGTGTGAATCTTATGAGAATTTACACAGTTCAAATGTTTTGTATTTACAAATCTCATTTTTTGTTTGTTTGTTTTTCTATGTTGATGTTATTATAAGAAACATTAAGAATTCTGAAGAAATAAAATAGTCATCAGTAAATTTTAATGGCAATCAATTGGTAAGGTCACTAGTAAAGGCATCCATCAGCTGAATTATAAAGAGTTCCTGAACTTGTGGCTGAATGATTACTGTTGAAAGTGCCTAATTTCACAAACCCTACCATTGTGCTCAAAATCTTCCTCTAATTTATGGTGAAAACATATGTCTCAATGCAGGAATGTCATAATAAACTTAGCTGAGGAATGAGAATCATATAGTAACTTCAAGTGTATAACAAATAGCTATGTCAAATTAGTATTTATTCCCCAGCTTGTGAAATTACAAAAAGAGTAGAGAAAAAGAAAATGAAGTTATCAAAATCTAGACAAAGTCAATAGTTGTGAAGCCTGCACTTTGAAGGTTTTAATCTGAACATTGGTGCACATTGAAATAAAATTGCACTTGAAGGAAAGCAAACTTAGAACAAATATTTTCAAAAAATTTGTTTTCCAAAACAAGCACTATCATTTGAATCATTCTCACCTGCAGAAGTTTTCACAACTTCTGAAGTATTTCTCAGACCCATAAAGTCAAACTGATAGAGTCTCCAAGATTTCTGGTCAGCAGCCTCCACTGAGTTTTTTCTCCATCTGTAAATCATTTCCTCTTTAGGGTAGCCATCTAGAAATTAAAAAAAAAAATAATAAATTATTGCATTTCATAAAAAAGGTACTGCAAAACAGTATCTGTTCACTGATTTAGAGCTATTAGGGAATATCTAAGTTTCTGATCTGATGCTTTCCCAGTGGGTTTGGTGGTATAATTCAGCTAAAGAGTTGTATGGCACACAAAAATTTAGTCATCATACTGGCAAAATTATGATTTTTCCCATATTCTTTTCCAATGGGGAAAAATACTGATTGGTTCTATCTCTCTGCCTCAGAGATGCAGTTGATGGTACTAAGTTGAGGTCCATACACAGGAGTATTCTGCTTTACATATGATCTGAATAAACTGTGCAAACCAATATACTGTAAAAAAAGAGCGGAGGAGGAGTGTTGGTGTAAGATGTAAGCAGTTGAAAAGGACAGATTGTTTTAAAAGGGACAATAGTTCTAATGTGGTGCATGCTACTGTACTTCTGAAATTAGCTCATTAGAGTGCAAAACCCCAAATTTTTTATTACTGTGGGATTTTTAAAGTGATTATGCCTTCCAAAGGTTGTGGCATTTAATGAGACATCACCTGACCTCTACAGCAGAAATAAATTCTGCAAGTCTTACTTTATCAGTTTAGCACTTAGTAGTCATAATTAACCATCATGCCAATATTTATTTTCATTTTTGTTAGAGAATGGCATTTTGCTATGGAAGTCCAACAACAAGTCTTCAACCAGTCCAATCCATAAAATCAGACCATCTAGAAAACAACAGCACTCCCATGCTAGTTAAAACTAGATTATTCTCTAATGCATAATACAATAAATGCCTATTCATTTAATAATTAATATAGTAGACGTAGATTGCAAGGAAAATTAAAAGCCTAACAATAACAATAGCCAGTGAATATAACTGTCTCAGCTGTAATCTTTCTTTTTCCCCATTGGATATCTATAAATTTTGAAATCTGCATTACAAAACAACTTCTGTGGTCATGATGGTTTTTTGCTGATAGTTTCCTCCTATGAGTGTCTTCATCTTCTTTAAGGTTCCACCCTGCTGTTGCACTGCTCCAAGGTGTGTGTGGCCTTGTTTATCCCTCTCAGTAACACAGCATGAAAAGTACCCACCAGTCCCTCAGTTCTAATCCGGAGAAAATGACTATGTGTTAATTCAAAATGCCACGTTTGTATATTTCCCATTGATGTAAATAAAGAAGGAAGGACCCAACTGAGTAACAAACCCAAGCCCTGCCGTTCTCCATGAGAAGTCTTGCTGCCAAGCAGATTTCACTGCCAATTCTGCTGTGCCAATCTGTGAGATTGATCAAAAGGTTAATTATTTTTGGCTGGCAGACTATGTCAGATGATGCAGAGGTACAGTGAAAGAAATCAAGCTTTGCAGGGCCTCCAAGCCCTGCATCCTCTGAAATATTCTCAAGCCTGGCTCGTATTTGACTGAGCCTTCTGATTTCTGATCGAATGTCTCCCTCTAACAGAAAGCCCTACATTTTTCCTCAGGAGCCTTGTCAAGCTGTCTTCATTTGTGGAAACTCTGACATCTCTCTCTCAGTTCAGGAGGGAAGAAGCATCTCAGTTCAGATGTCCTCCTCTCCATGCTATGGCTGCTGTGCCCTAACACCTGGTAACAATGGCAGACCTGCCCTGTCCCCACCAACCAGTATCGGGACCACAAATGAAGCTGCCATGCAGTCTGCGTCCTAATCCTACCTTCTGATTTGCCTCCTGATGAAGAGGAAAGGAAACCCTTTCCCTGCTGTATTCCCTGCACCAGCTCCTGCTCCAAAACTTGTGGCCAAAGCCACATTTCAAATATCCTGGAAGTAACAAAGGTTTTATTTTTTAAAAAACATTATTTGAAATTGATCCAAAATTATCTTTTAACACTTTTTTCTAAATTTCACTAAAAAAATATCAATTAGTCTTGAATTCATATTTTTCCCTGATTTTTTGTCCACTTTTTTTTTTTTTAATTCCATGGCAACTCACCAAAAATTCATTACTCTGTCAGTAAGCTTGAAAGCTTGCTATTGTATTATCCAGGGCATAGCTGTTTATCCTGGCATGAACAGCATGTAGTCAGGAATAAATTCATAAGACTTTCATCGTTCAGGAGTTTTCCTATATTTTTGACTAAGAAGGGAAAGATCCAATTTCAGAATAACTACTTTCAGTATTATTCATTGTCATTAAATAGTAAGCAGCTGACTTCAGGAGACCATCAATACCTTTCAATGGTAGTCTCCTTAATCTACAGTCACTGACACCTGCTCTTAGAATGGTTGTGTTACTTACATCAAAGGAGAGAAGTACTGGTGATTCAATGGGAGTTTGTTCAACCTGTTAAATAACTGCTAATATGTTCTGCTTCACTACCATGTGACTTCACTTTTCAATTCATTTTAAGATATAATAAGATATAATATTTCTTGTGAAATGACCACACATCTACTTGCATAGTATATCACTACTAGGATTCATTTAACTTACAGAATGGGCAATTCATGATGGTTCTTCTTTCAGTGATATCCAATATTTCTTGTATACAGCCTAATTGCTTCTAGTTCCCTAAGTGTTAGAAAATATCATAACTAGAGACTTCAGTACTTCCACAAGAAAATGAAACCTCTGCTGTTCAGCCCTCAACACAACTAAGAATGTATTATCTATAGAAATGTCTGGGTTTTTTTCATTTCTCCAGCATGACAAATGGCAGTAGATTACCTTAAATCTTGACCTTGTGGCTTCAAGCCACCCATGTTGAACAAATTGTTATCCATCAAGTGTATTTACCCTGTTAGGTTGCTTTAGGTTATGTAGGAATATCCATGCTGCAGCAGGACAAGGATCCAGGAGGTCCTGGAGGCTTTCCAAATGGTGCCAGGAAGGTAGCAAAGGGGACAGCATGGGAAGAAAACAACCATGACAACCAAGTGTGTGTTCTGTGTTAAGACATCCAAGTTCTAGCAACCTGCGACTCAGGAGCTTCTCAACCAAAGTCCGTGTCAACACCTTCATTTTCCCTCGTGAATTGCCTTTAAATTTTCCTATTTTTTGGCCTGGTGGGTATTTCGTTGTCCATTCTCTAGCTCTTCACATCTTCTGCAGGTTTTAGATTTGTATACTACCATATCAAAGACTTCTACAATGCACCTTGACCAGTTGGCTTTCTGCAAGACTGGTACTATGTGCCTTTGTAAAATCAAGTCAAGAGCAAATTTGGTTGAAGTTATTTCTTTAAGAGCATAGTAGAAAGTATCCTTGTAATCATCCTATGTATTGGGTCCTGTTCTCTTTCACTGAACATACTAATGGCTTTTCCAGTTAACATGTGATTGGTACCTTTGTTGCTTTACTCATAGACTTAAACATATAGATTTTCAAAGTGTACCACTGGCTTTAACTCCAATAATGCAAATATGGATAAATAATATATGCATTTTTTGCTGTTTTGAAGGCGAACCTATTATAACAGAAAACCAAATTGTCATGAAAACCTGTGAGATTTTGTGGATTTTGTTTTATTTTCTTTTTGTTTCTGGAATAATTGAACTCATGTTACTACATCTTCTCACAACACCACCATGTAATGTATAACTGACAGGTTAAAAATATTTAAAATACCTTTCTCATCTTCATAGTGCTTCACTTTCTATGGAGACTGATTTGTGCAGAAGCCTCCACCAAAATGCTGGAAAAATTTTCATGGTCAGAAAAATCTCCAGGCCAAATGAGATGCATATGCAATCACAAGTTATCCATGAGAACTGATGTCAAGCGGCTCTGAAGCACATCTGCTACAGGAGTCATCACTGATGAAAAAATCAGCAACTTCCATAATACAACCATTGACATATCCATGCTTGTTACTGCATGCTGCCTCTAACCTTGATTTCCCCAATACTGTTTTTGGTCAGGGCATCTTAGATCAATGACTGAGTCTTTGTTTCACCTTCTTTTCTGTGATAATGGGTCTATTTTAGGAAGTGAGTAGAGATGGGAAGAAGATGGTAGGATGGGGGTCATGTCAAAAAAGACACAGACCAATTGAAGAACTAGTTTCTGTCTAAAAAACTTTCCTTACAAATGTATCCAAGACATGGAACCACAGAGGTGCATGGAAAAATGACCCCAGCCTCTGTCAGCTCTTCAAACATATTTTCCCTGATCTGTGAAACCAATTTATTTTACTGCAGTTTCCCCACACTTTGTATTTATAGATAACACAGGCAGACCCAGCTTGTAGCAGAAGGAATAATGCAACAAGGAAGCTCACCTCTCCTTCTAGCCTTGGAAAAATTGGTTTGCTCAGAACAGGCTATGCAGAGTTAATGAAAGCAGCAGCAAAGCTGAAAATGTGGGGGGAGCAGGCAAGAAAGGATCGGTTCACTTAAGTCTCTGTCAAGAAGCTAATGATTATGACAGGAATGTATATTTGGAAGATATAGCTGGATTCTGGGAAGGTGATGTTTTTCCAGGGGTGTTGGATATACAGAGTCAGGAGAAAGCATTTCAGGATCTGAAAAAGAAGCTGTTGCCAGCAGTTAGTGATCAGAGTTTACACTACAGGCGTGGAGGAAGTATGATAGATTTGACTGCTGCTGCTGAAGGTGATCAGGAGAGGGTGGATGCCCCAACATAATTATAGCCAGGAAACGAGCAGCCCTTCATACCTTACAGCCAGTTGCTTTGCTTCCTTGGATGCTACCTGGTAAACTCTTCTTCAGACTAATTGGGAGAACCCTGTCAGCACAGCCCCAGTCAGATGAAGAGGGAAACCACTGTCAACACAGCTCCAGCCATATGAGGATAATGAAGTCTAGAAATGCACCTTTCTCTGATACTGTGCTGTGGATGACAAATCGTATGCTTCCACAGAAGCTGCCTGGGCTCTTTTTCTTGTTAGCAGTCGTTATAAATGCTCCCTTTTCAGGAAGAAAGCTGCATTTTTAATCCAAGTTTCTTAACATTCTGGAGGAATAAATTTCTCAGTGATCTATTCCTGTTATCTGTCTGATGTTGGTTCTCAGAAGGTGTTTGTGTTATTAGCTAGAAGAATCCTGGAAGTTCCCTATTGGAAATGATAATACTTTGGATTTCATGATTGTATGCACTTAAGCACAATTAGATGGCAGAAAGAGCAAAGTTTTAGTTCAATTATTTGAAAATAAAAATTAAGGAATATAGAAAATACATTATGTCTTTTCAGGAGGAACCCCTCAGGTTAGATGGAAGGAGAAGCAGGGAAAGAGAATGGAGGCAATTATTTACTTAAGATCTATTGAGAAAATACTCATGATGAATTTCATGCATGTGGATTTAATTTCTGTCTGTCAGTAAATGAAGATAACTAGCAGTCATTTTTTTTAAAGAGGCATTTTAAAAGATACCTGTAATAAAAAAAAAAGATAAATATGAATGCTGTAAAGATAGCTTTAAAACGTGATTTATTTCAGCAGTTGTAGGTAATTGCACTTAGATGATAACCACAGCAATTATAAATGCTATTCTTTGCCCTGTTTGCTTGCATTGGTAATTGACACCTTATTAACAGTACATTAACTCATGAAAAAAATTCAACCAGCATAGCCATAACTGCATAATAATGTATCTAATACTGTCCTGAAGTTAAAGGAGACATCTCCCATTGAAGAGAACAAAGTTTTTCAACCTTAAAATGTGTTTTAATATGATCACTTTAACTAAGAACTAGAGAATCTAAACTTTTATATCAACAGTTATTCTTAATTATCCTTTTACCCGCAACTAATTCTTTTTTTTGAGAGAGAGAAGTGCTATAATCCTAATACAATTTACTGATACATTATAAAGTAGCTTAGCTATTGGGAGGATCTTGCAGCATCAATGCACCTTTTGGGCTTTCAGAATAGAAAAGAGGAAAAGACAAGTGTTGCTGTCAGAGAAGTAAGTCCCAAAGAAAGATTTTCTGTTAACCAGCTCTTCTTGGGGAAAAAATAGAAGAGAATAAAAAGGTGAAAATCAGAAGGGAAAGAAAGAAGGCAAAGAAGAACAAATGGGATTGTACTGAAACAAGAGACAGAAGTTTTCTATTGAAGATATTTTGAGATGTGTCTTTTCCATGTGCTCACTTTCTGAGAAAAATCTTAGTTTTTTAAAATCTAACACTACTCTCATATATGTGTACTACATTTTTGTCACACATAGCCCTAGTAGTGAAAATCTCTATTCCAAGTATGCTAAGGGATAGGTGGAACAGTTTGAAATTATATTAAGAAGCTAAGGCAATTCTTTGGGTCATCATACCTTTGTATTCTGACTTTAAGCTCACTAAACAATTTTACTCTTGATTCATTTGCAAATTGGTACCAAGAGTTATTTCATTTTGGAAAATAGTTGGTTTTATCATCTATTGTCCCTATAATTATACTTTTCTATTGTCTTGCATATGCCTTCTCCTTTTCTGAAAAAAAAGAGGAAAAAAAATAACAGTCCCATTTTATAGCCTGTCTTAACGTTTTGTTATGCATTTTTATTTATTTAAATATTTCTACTGCTTGCCTAACAGTTCTATTTTGAAGGCAATTTTCAGAAGCCTCGTGTGTAACAATGGCTTTTCCCTATCTGTTTGCATTGCTCTGGCCAGCAGATTATCTCACAAATTATTCTGCTGTTAATAGAACATCTGATAAATCTTCAGATTCCTCAGATTTAGCTATATTGTATCCCCATTCCTAACATCATTATTCTATGATTCTATGATTCTATGATCATTAATGGTTAATAGGCTCATCTCACTCCTACCTTACTGGATATAAACTGTATCTGAGATAAGGAGAGTGTTTTTACACAGATCAGTGTACTGAGGACATCTACAGAAACCCTGCCTAGCCACATGCAGCCTTGTTCATACTTTTTACATAATGGACTGTTCACCCCAACCACCTGCTCTGTTGTGTATGGAACAACATGAAGATTTCACCCTCCATTTTCTGCAATATCAGCCTTGCAGAGAAAAAAAATGAAAGTCCTGAAGTTGTTTTTCCTAGCTCAGGTTCTCTCCTGATCTGAATCATTCTGGAATATGTACTCATTCTATTTATTTAGAACATTTTTGCTTATACACAAGGATGCCAGGAGGAGGTAGAATTTAATTTTCTAGCTCCTGTAGTGCTTTTTCCTGTTGTCCTGTAGTGCTATTTCATAATGATCTTGTGATGCCTCACATTTGTGTGTCATTGCAGACAAAGAAAAATCCAAGATTTAATTATTTTGATATTTTTTGATACTATAGATCAAGTCTCAAGTTTTTAAGTTCTTACTTTATAAAATAAAAGTTTCAGAAACATATGGCAAAGAGGTGGCCTTTCAGAGTCTGCTGGGATGCTGTGCTGCTGCTTTGCCCTGTCCTAGGTCGTATATAACACAGCCAGCTATGCACAGAGATGGGAGGCTTCACCTGGGAATTTGCTGTTCTCAGGAGGATTTGAGATGAGGTTTAACCAGCTGGAAATCTCCTCTCTCCTCCCTTCTTTCATCTGGACTTCATGTGGCCTACAACGCTGACTGAATGATGCTGAGAATTCAAGAGCTAGGTACTACTGCTGAGACTTCATCCTCATTATTATACTGCTAAATATGTGCATTGAGTTCTCTAATAGAAAACAAACAGTGAAAAATGAATATTTTAGCAGTTGAAATTTTGTGTTTAGCTAACTGCATGAACTCAAATGAGAAGAAAAAAAATCACTTGTCTTTACAGTTTGTAACTGACTAGCGAAGAACAGTATGCTGCATGAAAGGTTTTCTCATGTCTATTTAAACATGAATTTTGTGCTTGATGCGCTAAGGGAAAATTTTTGAGGTGCTTCCCAGGATTTTTTCTGAAATGTGCAAAATCTGAGTGTTTGCATACTCAGGTAGTATCTCAGGCAGATGTAAGTGATGGCAATCACTCATAATTGTACTGGATATTACAAGATCCTGTGTTTACCCATTTAATAGCAACAATTAACTGTATCCTATGTGTAGGACTATTAAGACTATTGTGGTCAGAAAGATAACTGCTTACTTCATCCATTGCTTTGTAGACAAAGTGCTGAAAAATGTGGTTTGGCTCATCTGACAAAATATAATGAACAAGTAAAAATTCTGAAGGACACTCAGACCTCTAGTAAAGTAAACAACACGGCCATAAATAACCCAGCAAATGAAAGAAAATACACCTGTAAATTTTTTTTTCCATTCAAGTGGGGAGGAATGGAGCAAAGATAATTTACTTACAGGTTTCTCCCTTTCATTTACAAGCAATCTATCTAAGCTTTTTACTGCAACACTTTGATATGAAGATTTCTTTAATACTGAGAACTTGTTTTGTGTTTCTCACATGGACATGACAGTATTTAAAGATTATGCTAAACATGCTTACTTATAGTCCAACTGCTAAAAATTAGTATGTATATATTATGTATGAGTGCAACTAAAAGAGGGATGTCTATTAGCAGTAAGATAATACAATATTATGATCAGAAGTATACTATTAACAACATGTAAATATAAGTATATAATCTATTTGTTGTACAAAGTTTATAAAAAAGAACTAGCAAGGTATAGCCTCTATTTCTAAAGACAGGCAAGAATACTTTTTATTCTCATAAAAAAAATAATAATAGAGTAAGCATAGATTAAAAAAATACATTTACAACTTGAATGTAGCTGCTACAAATAGCATCCACAGAAGTATTAGCATCCACCTATTTAACATCGCCTAACTTCTTAGGCTAGAAATATACTACAACCTATCTGCATTGTCCCATGTACAGAAATCTTCTATCCAATTTCAATTACAAAAGTCTTTGTAGTTATATATTCAGCTTACATAGTCCATAGGTTTTGTGACTAGACCAGACCCATGAAAATGAAAATTCAGGTATCAACAATGCTTTTTCTGAATTATGATGAAACCCATTTCAGGCTTCACAGGAGCTACACCAGCAAAGCCTGTGGGTTTACAGAAGCCATCAGAAATGTGCTATGCTGAGTCAACATAGGATTAATGGAAGGAGGTTATGAGTTAAAGATTTCCATACAAGATTTTTATGACTTTTTTTATAGGTCTTCTCAGAGTGCATCACAAATGGGTAATAAAAGGTAAAACACCAGAACACTCAAAACTGAAAACAGTGTCTTTTCTGAGTACTGTCATTTCATAGAATAAAACAATAATTTGCAGCATAAAGGCAAAACTAAAAAGAAAATTTCATTAGGCCTGAGATTAAGCAGGGTTAGCTTTTAAAATATATATGAAATAGTATTGTTGATGGTGAAAAAAAACCAACCATACAAACTTTTTTTTTGTTGAAAGACTCACTTATCTGGTTTTCATCACAGTGTAACATGTGAACTGATATTGGAAAATCAAAATTACTTATTTATGAGTAGATTCCTCTAGTCAGTTTTCTCAGACTATCAGCTATTTACAAAGAAATGAGTGGTATCTCTTTATTCACATAGTTATTATTCTGTATGTAGATGTATTATCATTTACACACACACTAAAATTCACAAACAGTAAGTTTTTATAGCTCTGTAAAGTAAAACAACAAAGAGATTTCTATTTTTTGTAATATATTCCAAGTTTTCAACCTTAGCTTCTTACGAATTGTCTGCACCTTATTGGCACAGCAAGCAAGCCTAGACAACCAAAGATAAATGTAAACATACTTTTTTGTGTCTCATGCTTACAAAAATAATACTTCCTGAAAAGATCATGGCTAAAATGTAATCTCTCTGTTCTTAATAACAGCTCATCAGAAATGAAATGATGAAATGAAGTTTCAGATTAACAGGGCACTTTGTTGATCCTGACATATTTATAGTCACATTCAATTAAATTAGTGAGAGCACTGCACTGTTTTCATTTAACAACATGAACAGTATTATGATGAATATGTAAATACATTAATTTTGCATTCACTAAATTTGGCATTCCTTTTCTCTGAAAGCATTTATCAATGCCTCAGTTTGTCATTTACTTTCCAAGCATCTCAGGGCTGCTTCTTCTCCACTTAATGCCTTTTTTCCACAAAAAACCTCTAGTATTTGTATCTCATTTGCTCTCAGGATACTGCTGATGGAAATTAGCTGATGTTCCTGTGTAGTAAACCAGTTCAAGTATTCTTCATGCTTTTTTCTCACCTTTTAAGGTACTTGTATTGATCACAGTGATCTTTCTGTGATCTGTCTGTGTATCTCAATGCCTTAATCTCTTGTCCAGGTATACTATTTTAAGCACATGAAACTGTTATTTTGATTGTCTTTACTTTAGTTCAGCTAAAACATTCTTTCTAAAGCTTCTGAGGAGTCTTAATCTTTTACTGTTCTTCCCTGACCCCCACAGTGACTACAAATCTCAGTATCTTACAGTAAACAACAGGGTAAATTCTGAGTCTCCTCAGAGTTTCTTTCTCAGTTTCTGGTCCTAGACTCTAATCATGATCTAAATCTCCTAAGATGATTAGTTATTGCTCTAAACTTGAAGAGCTGTAGTAGGGGTAAGGCTGAATAAGCCACCTCACTAATAGTTTTGCCTGATAAAACAAAGATATCAGCTGTTCTTCTCTCATGCATTTCAGTTTTCCCTGTGATGCAGTACTCCTCAGCTCTTAGATTCGTAGATAGCTTTGCCTGTAGTTAACTGAGAAGCTTTAAGATCAAGTTCTTTAGTACCTTGTTTCAGAACAAAGTATTATCTGAAATAAGCCTATGTACTAACTGTACAGAGTTTTGTGCTACTTCATTTTCCACTAAAGCTTTAAAGCAGCAGTATTTTGCACCAGAACAAAACACAATTGACTCCAACAGCTCTGAATTGTCCAGAGGCTACAGCTCCCCCAAGTCTTTCCAGGGCATCAGGCAGCTGCCACCACTCAAAAAACCCAAATGTTATGGCTACAAAGGTGCTCCAAGCTGCAGTCCCAGGAGCCTGACAGCCCTGTCCCAGAAAAAGGTGCTTTCTGGCCCTTGGCTGATTGAGACTGAAATTGCTTTTCCTATGGCTCTTAAAATGGCTATGATGCCAGTTTTACAAAGGAGTTGCCATGTTCTGTCAGAATCATTTGGTTTTGGAAAATGGGTGCCCATGTTTCAGAAAGAAAATATTGTCTGTATACCTCGATCATGGAAAATTCTTTTTAATTTTTTTTTTTGTGAGTTTATATGTAGAAAAAGAAAATCATTATACAACAGTGAGACTCTTTGTGCAAGACCCTATCTGTGAAAATTGTTTTTTTGGAATTTTTTGGGGAGGTAAAATTTTAATTTCTTCCCATGTTAGCTATTATTCTGCAATCTTGTTACTCCTCATATCCCAGCACCACTCTGAACACTTCTGAAAAGTGCACGGCTGCCATTTCATAGCTATTCCAGGCTCTGCATAAATCATGCTGACAACTATTTAAAAAAAAATAATAAATAAAAAAAAAAACTTGTCAGAAAATCAAAACCTCAGCAGTTTTTGCTTGGTATGTCTCTGGGTTAAGTTACAGCAATTAAATCTTTTTTAGCTTGGTTTGCTTAGGAAATGAGGCTTATGTAATTATATTCATTGTCTATGTTTATGTGCATGTTATCTGACCTTGCTTTTGCACCCATTCACCAATTTTATTGAAATTTGATGGAAGAAGGTAAGACTCCTATATTATATATTCTACAAAAAGAAGCTCCCAAACAAGGGAGACATTTCTTAATAATTCATCTCGAGGAGGAAAAGGCTGCAGCCTTATGAAGGATCAGAGAAAGGCCACAGGTGCTCATCCTCAAGTCGTATGACCTTGGGCTATCAGCCCTGATATGCTCCTGCAATGAGAAATGGAGCTGATACCAAAACCACTGGACTACTCTGGCTAAGAGGACTGGTCCTGTAAAAAAAGGGACAGGGGCAGAGCACCTGCCCTTAAAAACAGATATGTGGGCTTATCCAGTCCTAATGCCACAGACATTGTAGAGCTCATTGTTTCAATTTTGAGTCTCAGAAGGTCTTCTGACATCATCTGTAGTATATAATTTCCTTTGTGGTGTGTCCTTCATCACATATTTCTCCAACAGCAGCACTTATTTTAGCATCCCTCCCAAAAGATCTTTCCCTACTACCACCAAGTGATTTGGTAGATACTATATTTAATTGGGTCTTGGACTGCTCAAGTGGCTTTGCTCAAGGACACTGACAAGTAAGGGTTCTCATCCTTCAAAAATTTGTCATCAAGGGGGCTTCCTGGGCACTGCTTTCTGCTTCCCAGCAAGCATAGGTTTTTCAGCTGCAATGGCTGACTTTGCCATGACATACTATTGTTTCATTCGAATTACATTCATTTGAAGATGATTTAAAATGTGTGCCGACCAGATCCCTGCTGAAAAAGAGACTTCACTGTTCACGTTACCCTAACCCTTTCGGGTTTCTATCCTTATCTCAAATTTTATTCCTGGATTTTCTTTCCAGCCTATAGCATTGCCCTTCCATGAACATTTTGGAAAGGGTCCTTTTTCCCCATCTGTCCCCTACATTTTCTGGGTATTTAAAACCCCATTGCAAGCAACCTTCATTCTGTTTGTTCGCTCATTGAGAACAACTTGCCAAAGATGCTAGGGGCAGCCATCGTTGAAAACTTTGCCAGGACAGGAAGCCCAGCTCCAAAAGACCCAGCCCATGTTCCAGGGGAGAGTCCTCACAGAAGCATGGAGTAAAGTGATACCAATGTAAGGGCCTCAGATGGCTGGTCTAAGTCTTTAAGTCTTGTACAGGCTTTCCAAGGCTCTGGCACGGGCAAAAGGCTCAGCAGAAACATGCATAATGCTTCCGCAGACAGCAGAGTACTGGTGACTTTGCTTATCTTGGTGCTGCCTCTCCTTGCTTGCCAGGAGCAGGTTTTTAAAGCAGGGAAACCAAGATGGCAAGAATTAATACACAACTGAAAGAGGAGAGCAAAGGGAGCTCTGCAGCCCAAAATATGCTCCTTGCATATGCTACTTTGCATGCCAGAACAACCAGAAGAATATAAGGTGAGCTGGAGCAGCATTTATTTTCTATTTGTAAGTGAACCCCACTGAGAAAGGAACTGAGAACCTCACTGAGAAAATTCAAGCTGGAATCTGAATATGTTGAAAACCTGCGAGCACCTATTGCAAGATTTCTGGAACAAGAAAGGATTAAATTTTCTGGAAGTAAGAGCTCCCTTTCTTGAATGATAGGTCAGAAGCTGTTATTCAGTCTTAACTCTAGTAACGATAAAAATCATGTTTCTCAGCTAAAGAAAAGAGAAGCAGCTCTACCACCCACTCATTACAGCAGCGTATCTATTTGTACAAAACTCTTTCTCCTAATTGTCAACAGTTTTCTATTTCCTTTGAAAGGGGTTACCAAAGTCCAGGGCTGCTTGCACAGGGTTCCCACACCTTTCATGGAAAGGTCCCCACACCTTGCACAGAAATTTCACCATCTGTAATGAAACCATCTGTCTGTGTGTGACAAATCTTGCTCCTTTCTGCAAAAAGTCTCCCATGTCTGCTAATTTGGCAGCCTAAATAAACACATGCACAGAATAATAACTGCCCTGACTTTTCAGCTGGTTTGGCAACAGAAATTTTCAAAGGAAAGAAACAACAGCACCTGTAATCATGGTTACTGGGTCACACTGCAAAGCAAACAATGTGGCAGCCCTCCCAACATCAGCCACCCTCCTCTCATCAATAAAGTTCAGTGGACTTCCATGAATGAGGTTGTGTGATGGGTAAGGAGGGAAAATGGGGCTGAACTCTACACTTGCAGCACAGTTAAGGCAAATTTGACTAGCATATGAAACCAGTTGCCCTACCTTAGAGACCACAGAGCTTTTTCCACAGTAGGCTAGGATGAAAAATTCTCATCTCCCAAAAGCACTACCTCCACCTTATATTTCTCTTTCTCTCTTTTTTTTTTCCTTCTTTAATCAATAGACATATATAACATATTGACTCACCCTTCAATTCAACTCCCCCATATCTGGGTGCAAAGAGTCAGAGAAATGGCATACTGAGGAACTAGGTGAGAGAGAGAAATTGCCTCTGCCTTCTACTGCACAGTGGTAGAGAGGAGGTGGGATGCTCACTATGCTTGCTTTACCTTGGTGAGAATATGAGAGTGTCACATGGTATTTTAAGTGTTTATTTGCACCCTTATAAAACTTTGGTATTTTCCTCTCTCCCTGATTAATTTCTATATACTGCCATTTGCTCAGCAGTGCTTCCTTTTGTGATACTTAACTATTTTGAGCTCCTAAGCCATTGTATTATTAAAAGAAAAGTATATATTTCTCATGTTTCCAGAGATGCTCATTAGCACGTCAGGCTTGCTAATTAGCTGCAGCGCTCCTCACTTCAGAACAGGATGGTACATGTGAGAGGACACTGTGCAAATATCCTCCATGTGAAAAGGCAGTCATAACTTTTTTTTTTTTGTGCTGGCACAGATGCTTCTGGTGCTTGGAGACCCCTTAATCTGCTTCTCATTAAAAAATGTCATCCAGTCTCTGGGGAATTACTTTGGGCCTATATCTCTCCTTACTTTTTGATGAGGTTAAGATATTGGTGAGAGTTATTTATAGGAGATTATAATGGCTGCAGATGCTTTGAAGAGACCGTTTTATAAGGCATGTTTCCTTTATAAATGCACAGAAGTGCACAGAGAATTTTAAGAGTGAAAATTCACTTTTTCAGACTCAGCATCTCATAACGAGCTGGCACCTGCTGCTCATCTGTGTTATAATGAAGTCAAGCAATGCCCCTCAAAACTGGCTAAATTTTGAAACCGAGTAATGACATATGGAGAGGTAGATGTTGATGCTGCTGCATAGGCTGCCTAGCAGATTGCTTTAGCTAGGTGCTATGTGCAATATGAAGTACATTTTAACTACAAAAGGGACCTCAAAGTCTAACACTTAATGTAGAATGCTTATAGCAGAGTTTGTTTAAAACATGAGGAGATAAGGGCTAAGGGGAGAAATTATTTCCAGTCAGCCAAATACTGCTAGATTTTTCAATTAAAACTCTATTTCAAAATAAAACCAAACCAACAGTAACGCAAAACCCTGGCGACTTCAAAAGCAGTGACTGGCTTGACTGTCTGTTTTTAAGTATCAGAGGAAATGTGTCTTTTGTGCACTCCTTGCATTCTTTCTAAATCCAATATATCATCAGAACACTTTCCGGACAGTGCAGCTGCAAAACTGAAAGTGTCCCATGGCTGGAGCACAGGATATTTAATGTCAGAGTTAGGGCTCTGCAGTGGTGATGTAGCCTGTCCTCTAGAGATTTTTAAGGCTTAGTTATGACTTTGTCGTGAGATGCAGGGAAGGAAGCATGTAACTGTGCTGCACCAGAGACAATGCTGAGAAGCCACCATGATCCAGTTCCCTGATCTCTTTAATTGAGTAGGCAGCCACATTTACTTTTGATTAAAATTTTCTGTTTCTGACCCACCAGTTCTGCTGGTGGCCAAGAAGGCAAAGTAAAACCCTCAGCCACTCCCTCTTCCTGGGGTGGGACACAGGAACTTGGCTACATTGAGTCTAGTCACCTTGTTTCTTCTTCCTTACTTGCATAGACAACTCATCAGCAGCACAGGGAGCCTGACACCAATCTGAATTTGGATTACCATGCAAATCATATGCTCAGCCTCCATTTCCAGAGGCTGAAATAGGTCCCCTATGTAGATACAGATGCTTGATGCAGAGGAAGCCCACACGCCAATCATCATGATTCCTATGATTGCTGAAATATGAAAAATGCAGCTAAAGTTAAACACTATGGTAGGTGATATTTATAACATACACAGCAGGTGCAGAGATTTCTGAATTCCCTTCCTTGGGTTTATAAAACAAATGTTGCCAAGAAAAGGGAGTTAGTAGAACAGTAGTAGTGAAGATACATGATATTAAATTAGTACAGCAAAAATAAAGAAGTCCATAGACTACACATGAAAGACTACTCTAATATTTTTTCTATATCAGTATGTCCTTCCACTGTGCATAATTCTTTACATTTTTAACTTGAATTTGCATCTCACTAGCTATCAATCTGGCCTACTGTGTTTTAAATAATAATGAAAGATATCCCTTTTGTAAATCTTCAGAATGTAGTGCTTTGCTCGAACAGATTGACACCTAGATTAGTATTCTGAGTCAAAAAAAGTGCTCCTTTCTGTATTTTTTGTCAATCTTTGCTTTTGAAAAAAAAATGAGGTGGCAATGCAGATGCATTGTACTAAATTCAGAAACTCCATTAAATTTGAAAGGATTATCATTACTTGCATAACAGCTTGTTTCAATGAGATGTCAAATATTGTTTGAAATTCATAGCCTGGCATTATGGCTAGATGTGATTCAAGACATTAAAGTTTCTAGGTCATCTGAGAGAGATTTCTTATTTTCCTCTTGCAATGTGCCATTGGATTAACCACTTTTTAAGAATAAAGCAAACTTCTGCAATGGAGAAGCAGATATTTGGCAGGGTGGCGGTGGTATATTACCTATGTAGGTCAATTTATAGCTCAGGTCGGATTTAGCTCACGCTTTCTTATGTCTAGTGGGATGTAGTATCCCACAAGACTCGATGTCTCACATCTAGTCACTGATGAGCTATAACTGAGCCTGGGAGCTACGTGGCAGAATGCGATGCCTGTTATGGCAGTGCTAAAGACAATCGTCCTTGGGACAGAATGGCTTTTCTCCAAGACAATGTCAATCCCATTGAGTTCCAGTGTATCCCTCCAAGTTTTCACGTTCTTATGGCCATTCCCCAAAGAACAGATCTCACCTATATGAGTGTTGTCATACAGCCATGCGAATTATGCAGCTCTTCTAGACCTTTTCCTCTTGGAGACTCAGGTGTGCAGCAGAAATGGAAGGTGTTTGAAGTCCTTGATGCCAAGTGTCTTAATTCCTTTATCTACGTCACACCCACCCTACTACTCAGTGGTGATAATTTAAAGAATCTCACTTACCAAGAGATTATTTGGTATCTGTGATTCCTTGCAACAACTTTAATAAGTGGTTGGTAGATCCTTGTCACTTCTTTGGTGTTGCCCAGTGTAATGCACACTGGGTGGAAGACTCTGAGTTATGCAAATAGCTTCCAGGGTATAAATTGAAGTTGTAAGAACTTTAGCAGTTTGAAACCTTGCCATCTAAAGGGCTGCAGCAGTCAGAAAACAAATATAAATCAAAGGAAATGTTAGAACTAAGAAGAATGGGAAAATCAGCCTGAAAGTGCAATGATTCCATTATAAAGTGCACTGTCACCTGAAACACAGTGCTCATCTCCAGCTGCCCTATTTAAAAAAAAATGAGAATAGAGGGAGCTGAGAGATTAATGATGGGAACGGCTGGATTCAGAAAACACATTTGTACAAAGAGAGATTGAAAAGTTTGGGACAATTTATTTTAGGAAAAAAGACAAAGAGGTGTTGACAATGGCTTTCAAAATAATGCATGACATCAGGAAGGTGGCACAAGTGTTTCTAGATGTGTCCCCACAGAATACAAGGAGAGAGCTTGCTATTAAATTCAGAGGGCAGAAAATTAACAAAGGTAGAATTATTTTTCAATCAAGTACACAATCAGACAATAAAGTTTATTGTCCATTGATGGTTATTATCAAAGCTATCATTAAAAAATGTCCCAAAACACTAAACAATCCTACAGATAAGACACCAGGATTTTAAAAATGAAATAGGGATTGAGAAAGAGAGAAACCCTCATTTCCTTTCAGCGCATCTCAACCTGTACCTGAGAGCATTAGGAAGAAAGTTTCTATCTTGGGAGGAGTGATGAGGTCACCTACGAGGAGGGGAAGGCAGAAGGGCTAGAACAGCTGCTGCCAGGGTTGATGGATGCAGGGTCTTCCCCTTCTCACCAGATTGCCAGTTTTGGCAGCTCCTTTCAGCTTGAGGTGCATAAAATAGCAGAAATTGATGGTCTTGTCCTTTTACCACCTAGTTAGCCTCTGATGTGTCTCTGGTGATTAATCCGGGGAAGGTACATATCCTTAACCTAGCAGTGCCCTGGAGGTGGCCCTGAAGATGATGCAGAGATACCTGGGCCAGCTGCCAAAGAGCTGCCCCAGCTCTCAGGACAGCCTGGTATGGAGGTGCCCTAGCCTGGCAGCCCATGGGAAGCCCTGGGCGGTGGGTTGCTGCTGCAGGGGCAATCCCAGTGTTTAAGCCCACTGAAGGGACGGGGAACACATCTCATTGCCCAGAAGCTCTGCCTGGTAACCCATACTTTCTGATGGGGAGAAGATTGCTATTGATATTTCCGTTGTGTATCTGCGGCAGTAATGACTAACAGATGTTTGCCACCTTCCAGAACTCTTCAAAAATTGCAATTTAAGGCAAAAGCAAGACAAAAAGCCAGCACAGCTCAGCTTGTGATCTGACTGGAGTTTTGGTCTGATTCAGACCTATGCAGAATCCAGAAACTTCACATAGGCAGCTTCCAAAATGAGCAAAATAATTTAATTTTCTCTTGCAGAGTTACTCAGAAACTGCAGGTATGACCTATTGTTAGAACATAATGCTGAACTAGATGTAGGGTCCAGTTTGATCTAGCAGTTGCGTTTTTAACAGCAGAGTACTCATGTTAATAAAATGCTCCATTTCTGCTGCCCTTGCACACTCATGAGGTGTGAGCCAAAATAAGTTTCTTCCTCACAATATTGAGTAGAGCTAAAAGAGCGAGTCCTTTCCCAGAATAGCTTGGAGACATGTTCATTCTTTTAGTGTTCTTCACACTTTGCTGATAATGCATTTCTTGTTTACGTCTGGGAAACAAATATACCCCCTTTTGTCATCAGTCTTAGGTGCTGCTACCCTTCTGCTGAGCTCTCCAACCTGGATGCCATTCCAGCAGCTATGCTGTAAATCATTTCTTTGCCTCAGGACCTTATATTTGCAAGGTCAATTGCTGTTGAAATGATGATTACTATAAAGCTTCTATGTATAAAGTGGCTGACAATAACAGTGCCCTTGAGCATTGACTGCAGGAAGTGGCTACCATCCCATTTTCTGTGCCAGGCAAAATTGTAGTTAACCAGTGTACTGTTCACTACAGTATGGTCCCAGAGAGAGAAAAAATGAACAGCTGCCCTATGATTTCATCTCTGGTATTAATATTAAAAAAAAAAAAAAAGTATCCAGAAAAAGTCTTTAAAATTAAAGCTTTCACAGACATAATATTGATCCTGGCTTACAAATTTACTTTTTCTGAGATAATGCAAATAAATGTCTCTTCACTGCACATTTTCATATTTGTAGCTGGATCTCAAGACTGAATTCCTTATCTGCCATGGAAGAATGGAGTCTGATTTTTACTTTATAAATATAAAGCTGCACAAAGTAGAGGAGTAAGACTTCAAAATTTCACAAGGTCACTGTGTTTCTGGACTAGCATTGTCTCTTATTCTAGTAATGTCCATCACAACCTAGCTCTCAGATGAGCAGAAGGGCAAAGCAGACAATCACCCAGCCTAGGACCTCTCAGAGTTCCTCCCTGTTTTGGACACAGAATAGCAGGTGAAGAAACGTGGAGGAGAGGCGAGCAGCTGCAGATCTTTCCTGCAAGATCAACAAGAGTCAGAAGAAGTACTAAGGGCTCTTGTGTCTCCAGCCCCATTTGCTAAGTTGCACTACTTATCCTAATAGGTTTCTGAATGTACTGCTGCATGTTTGAGATGATCCTTCAAAATGTTCTGGTTGTTAGTGTAAGTTTGTTTTAAGGTCCATACACTATCCTGGTCTCTAGTCACTCAAGTTCATAGCCTTGAAAAGATCAGTTTGTTTGACTCTCATTAAACTGGCTAACAGTTCTCTCTGTATAGGATCTGGAAACCAGCTTAATGGGCCAAGGCCAACAGCATCACCCTCACTCAGCAGTGATATTTTTATCCTTTTTAGGTAATAGAACAGCAGGATTACTGTGCTCAGAATATCTCAAAATGCAATGGATACCTGAAGTGGAAAAACTTAGTCTTTTGCCATCATTGCATTTATTAAATCTGAGGGATTTACATAATGGTAAGCCATAGTTAAGTAAACTTCATTAATAAGAAATAAAAATAAAAAATAAAGTATGTTATTAATCATCTTTACTCATATAACACAGCATGTATAATATATCTGGCTAAACTGAACATGTAGAGTAGTTTCCTCTGCAGTTCAGCATTTATTGCTGCCTTTTTTCTGATTAAGTATTAAAAAAATGAAGGCTAATTTATTCTCATGACATTTTTTCTAGTGGTTTCTTTAACAATCCAAGGAACAAGACAACAAAAACCAGACACCATATTCTACTAGTCCTTGAGGTGGGACCATGCATGAAAGAGCAAGCATTTCTCAGCCTCCTCTAAGATGGTCCCAGGAGCACAAGGGAACTAAGGCACTTGAGCAAACTCAGTCACCTCCAGGATCCATTTGGGATGTTGTCTCTGGGTAATACCATTTCCCAGACACCTGGCTAAATGTCTCCATTTACTCCAGAGTGGCTAAATACATTAGGACACAGCCCAATTCTAATCAAGGTGAATGGGGCCTTGAGACGTCACCGCTAGTCTTGGTGTTGTTCACCAGTCAGAGGCTGATGGCTCACCTCATCCTGAGTGTCATCTCAGAGCATATGGAGGAAAAGAAAGCTATCAGAAGTAGTGAACATGGATTTACCACGGGGAAGTCATGTCGGACTTACCTGATAGCTTTCTTTGATGTCATGACTGGTTGGATAGATGAGAATAGGGTGGAGGATGTTGTCTACCTTTACTTCAGCAAGGCTTTTGACACAGTCTCCCACAGCATCCTCATAGCTAAGCTTAGGAAGTGTGGGTTAGATGAATGG
>JAOQGH010000001.1:137019367-137034669 GCA_025769975.1 Gallinago jamesoni
CAGGAGGACAGGGCTGGTCTTTTCTCAGTGGTGTCCAGTGACAGGACAAGAGGAAATGGGCACAAACTTGAGTATAAGAAGTTCCACGTAAACGTAAGGAGGAACTTCTTTACTGTGAGAGTGGTAGAGCACTGGAACAGGCTGCCCAGAGAGGTGGTGGAATCTCCTTCCCTGGAGACATTCAAAACCCACCTGGACAAGTTCCTGTGCAACATGCTCTAGGTAGACCCGCTCCAGTGGGGGCTTGGACTAGATGATCTTCAGAGGTCCCTTCCAACCCCATATGATTCTATGATTCTATGATAGCATATTTCCAGCTGCAGTAGTTTAAGGGAAGAGCTCAGTTATTGTTACTACTTTTTTTTTGCAGGGTAGACTGTAAGAGTTTCTCCCAGAGCTCCTTTTCCCTGCACGTTTCCTGGGAAGATCAAGCAAAATCTACACTTTGGTTCAGAAGGAACCAAAACCAGTCAAGGAGTAAGGGCTGCTTTGGGAATTTCTTGAGAAACATTTAAATGAGTGGGATGTCAATGAAAACAAATGACATCTGGCTTATTTCTCTGTGATAACTTCAGAGCAAAAAGATACTGTAATAATGAAAAAATATTGATAGCCTTTCCTCAGTAATGAATTCAAAGTTTACAGAACACAGCAGGGACTCTGGCATAGCAACGTCTCATTCCTTGAGAAACATGATTATTACAAAAGTATTAAATTATTTTTCAATAAAATATTTCATACACATAAACACATAAAGCAGCTGGAGAGAAAAATCAAATTCTAATTCTGTCTTTAAACCCTGGTGACAAACAGCTTCCTTCAGATTCCAGGAGATAGATAAATTTAAAGACATGCTTGCACGCAGCCTTGAATTCTGCTATCCTCTTGACTAGGGCTGGGGAATGCCATATTGAAGACAAAATTTAATTTCCATGAGAGGACTGGATGACTGGGAACTGACAATGGCACATAGAGTCTTTTGCTTTTGTAAGTCGTTGGTTCAAATAGAGGTCAAACTGTGACCGATCTTTGCTCCCCTCTGATGACTGTTGGGTATATGGTCCGTGACATGCATCAGTCCTTCCCAGCTGCTTTCTGCATCCTCACAGCTGGCGTAGTCCCAGCTATTTTATTTGCCAGATACTGCAGGGCTATGGGAGGAGTGGTGGCAGTGGGGAGGCCAATGACTTCTTTGTCATTGCTGGATATTTGGCCTTCTTCCTTCTGACCAAGGTGGAAGTTATATACTTGGCAGCATAATGAAGCTCCACAGCTCATATTATACTATTTCTATGGCTGGCAGAGAATTTAATTATCCACTGTTGTTAGCCAAACAGCTTTCAGTAAAACTAAAAATAAATTTCAAACTAATGTCCTTTCCTTCTGCCCCCACACAATATATTTTCACATTTACAAAAAACCCCAACCCAAACCATGACAAAAGATACCTTCAGCTCCCTCTATAGGAGCTGGTCTTTGAAAGACTATCGATCGTTTCAGTAAATTGTAGATTCTTTTTACCACTGACCTGATGTATAAGGGGGAAATTAAGTCTATTCTTTGAAAATCAGAAGGATAATACGATGCTAAGATGACTTTTCTCAACTCTGCTGCTGTCAGTCTGAAAAATTCTGACCTTTGTAAATACTATATGTTTATATTTTTATGCTGTGGAACAGCACCGTATTAAAGGCATGAGAAGTGCAGAGTGAGAGTCTGTACAGGATATGATATTCATGAATGGAAAATAAAATGTAATTTAAGTCTTTGAATGCTTGCTGCGTATATTGTTAAGGAGGCAAATTAAGATTTGAATCTAAAAGACAGAAATGGAGGAAAGATGACGTACATCTTCATCTTCCTCTGTGCCCTCGCCTTGAGCTGAATCTGCCATCCCACAGAGCCTGCTGCCCACAGTCACCATCTTACTGAGTGTATGCACAATACCTGGATGTGGGAGGTTTTTACTACCCTATGTGTTTTTCACATCTTACCTACAAGATCAGCACACTATAGCTCTCTGTGGTATTATAACTTTGCACAGATCAACATGAAGTCAAAATCACATTGCTGTGGCCTAAATTTACAGTTACCAGTAACACTGGCTATATCAATGATTGATTTTCTGCTTCTTTTGGACCATATTAGCATTTCAGTCTGCTTCTGTTATCAGCATCAACAAACTGTAGTTTTGGCAAGTGGAATTGCCTGAAATAGAGCAATGCTATCATTTTCTGCATCTCCTACTGTCCACAGATACAAAATGCCTACACTATTTAGAAGAAAAAAAAATAATAAGGGCATCTAGTTTGTCTCTGGATAAGCTGAATTTTACATAGAAAACTATATGGAAACATTTAACAAGAACAGTTGTAACTGATGTTACAGGTCTTAGAAAAATCAAACATCCTATGGACTTACAGAAGGAAAAGGCTATAGTGAATGAGGAGTACTTGGAAACTTACTAGAGTCTGTAGAAAATTGCTGCTTATTTTTCAGGAAATATTAATTAAAAATTATTTCCACAGCAACTACATTTAGGCTTAGGGTGTTTTCTAGTTTTAGTGAGAAGCAAACATTGAGAAAGCCCCTTAAAATATTTGGGGATTATTATTTCTTATTATTTTGAATTAATTGAAAGGTTTTTAGAAAAAAAAACCCATGTAAACATGACTGCTTTTTGATCACATAATTATGATCAGTGCTTGTTATAAATTTAATAAAAAATAAAGGTTGAAGCCCAAATATTCATATACTAAAGTTTATACATGTATGTATTTCCCAGGAAAAAGAAACTTCAGCACATGCTTAATTCTGAACAGATGAGGTCCCTGAAATACCTCACGGTTATGGAACACATTTGTCTGGGTCACAAAGCAAAATTCAGGTGAAAGAGATTTGCAAAGATTCAGCTGTACAATAAGTAAAGCTAGAACTTTCTCTTGGAAAGAGAAAGGCTAGTTTCAGCAGGATGTGGTCTCTTCCACACCATACAGAGCTCAATGGAATCACTGATCAGAAGTATCACTGAACGGATCACACTCGCAATGCTTCCTACATATAATCAGGTGCAAATTCACTTATATGAATAAATAATAATTATGCAAATTTATATAAATACTTGAAAAATATCTAAACATATTTTGATGTGTTATGATTAATAAATTATTCTTCATTATCAGCAAACTTTCAGCCTAATGACATGAACCAGCATATTTAATCAACATTTCAAAATAAAGCACAAAACAGGTTTGGAGATTTACTTAAAAAGATTTTCTTCCAAGATTTTTCTAACAAAATCTGTTCAATTCCCAGCAATACCACTATGAGTAACCTCTTTATATTCAAATACTGTTTATATAACTATAAAAGCTTAATGTTGATGTACACACAAACTGGAAAGGCTGCATCTGAGACATCAGATTTCTCACTTATTTGATTTTCAGGCATCCCATCAGAAAGAAAAAGCAATGATGAGACAGCAATGTACAAAAAAAGGTGTGTTGTTAGTTTTTCCCAAGTAAAAGATTTCTTTTATGTACCTTAGCACAAAGGATTCATCAACTCTTACAAGTAGCACACTGATAAATATGAAAATACATGAATGAATTATTTTAAAAGGAAAAGCCACGTTGAAATGTAGGGAATCTCTTCTACATTAATCATATGTACAGTTCTTTAGTGATGTAGTCAAAAACAAACAAAAAAATCCCCACTCTGTAACTTCAAAAGGCCAATGTAAGTCTTTAGTTCAATAGTTAATATCTTAGCTTACCCTTACGTTGTGATTCTAGGTTTCCTAACTAATGCTTAAAGCTAATTTTGTTGAAGGATATCTATTTTCCTGGTCTGCTGCCCAAACAGCTAATTAGCACTGATGTTTTTCTTGCTGTACTATCCAAAAATATAATGAATGTAAATAAATGCTGTCTTATTGACACAAACACTGGGGCAACTTTGCTATGTAAACCCAGGGTACCTTAAAGGACAGTTACTCAGAGGACATAACTGATACTAGTTATGCAATGTGTGGTAATATTAAATCAGTCTGATTAAAGTCTCTGGGTTAACACTGAATTTTACTAAGTAAATATATGCCTGCCTTCGCTGAAATGGCTAATTTTGGTCCTGAACTCCACACCACGTAGGCATGGATTAGGACAAATTTGAAGCCTAGTGCTCCTGGAACACTGAACATTACCCAGCATTGTTCCTGATGAACGACATTTGACCTTGGAAGTAGCTCCTTTGGTCAGGACCAAGGGCTGACTGAGAAGATCTACCCTGTAATATCTGGACTGTTTGAATCGTGGCATTCATTTTTCATTGCTCAGTATTGCCCTATAAAGGAGGGAGGGGCAGTTATTTTGATTCTACATTTCCTTGTTCTCTTGTGTGTTTAGAGAGTGAGTAGTGCTCTCCAAAAAGTTCTGTTACAGCCCGTTAAGTATCAGCACCTCCATCCACCGTAAGCAAAAGATGAAAAATTTCCACCGCATTTCTAGTGCAGCCTGTGGTTAATTACTCTGATGGATTGGTCCACAAATTGCTCAAGGATGTCTTGAACCTTTTAAAGTAAACAAAACCTAATTAATTATTCATCAAATAAATTAATAGAGTAAATATTTGAATAAATTAAATTAATAAATTGAATGAATAATTTTGCATTTACCATCTATATTCATCTTCAAAAGCATCTGGGCTCATGCAAGTGTTCTTTACTGTAGAAGGCTTTAAAAGAATTACATTTTTCTTGAGGACAAAATACACCTGTTCTTTTTTATTTGTTGGTGGGGATTATAAGAACAAAGACTATTGTTTTTTGAAGAATAGCAAGCCACATAACATTAGGAAATTATTTTAAAATAAAAATAATAAAACATATTTTTCTTCTGCGGGAATGTATTACCTAAATTCTATCACTATCTTTTGCCGGGTTTTTTGGTTGTTTTTTTTTATGTTTGTTTTTCTTTGCATGACTGCACCTCATAAAAATCTTTTTTTTCACCACCAGGGACAAGGTGGTAGCACGTACTCAAAATCTAACAGAATCTTTCCTCTGGTAAAAGACAGCATCCAAGAACACTTTGCAATTGGAGTTTCACTAAAGTAGCCAAGGTGCAGTTAATTTTTTACCTCATATGAATTTCTTGGCATTCTTTAGGAATGTGTTAAACATGCTGTTTATTAGTGAAATCTGCAATTCAGCATCACTTGGTCCAACAAGACATTAATTATAAATACATCTTCTGCCAGATCTAAGTATTGGATGTTTGTGGAATTTATTTGTGCATGTAGGGCAAAGACTGTAAATCATAAAACTAGTCATTAACTTGAATAGTATGTATTTTTATCATATATTTCATGACAGTTTTCAATTTATTGAAGTTCCTTCTTATGAAGTAAATGACCTCTGTGGAAGTTGATTCCTTCAGCATCCATTTCTCTTCCCTCTCTCCTTAGGGCTGTATATTTCTTTTGAAAATTAAAATCCCATTTTTCTTCCAAATATTTAGGTGTTTGTATAAAAGCATGCCTATAGCTATTCCGTGGAATTAAAATGACGTAACAGTCTAGATGAATATTGTGACTTGAAAATGAGGTTTTCTGCATGAGAGCCACTGAACGTTTGTGTTAGTACAGATAAACCAAGACTGTGACTTAGAATCAGGCTGGTTAGCTAAAAAAAGATTTCCCAAAACAATTGCTCAGAAGTTAAACTGAAATTGAACCCTTGGGGAGAAAGAAAGTATCATTATCTCTGTCTCTTTATGTATCAGTTTTATGCTTTTGCCCACCTTCTGGTATCCAGCTGGGATCATGACTGCAAAAAGGCAGAGAAAGAGGCTATTCTACCACCACCTGCTCAGCCAGCAGAAACCACAATGCTCCCAGCACAAGCACAGCTGCTGCTGTAGGAGTTTCAGCACAGGTTTACAAACTGATGTATGATGTATGGGGGACTCTTAGTTCTATAATAACTTGAAAAATGTTAGTAAAGCTCTCCAGTTGCTCTGTCAATGAATATAGTTTACACCTGGGGGCAGTCATATGCTGCCAGGGAATACGTAATTTGTACCTAAATTCTCAAATCAGGAAAAATGTTGGTCTGATTAAATCTGTCTCGTTAGGCAAGCTGGAGATAAGGCCAAGGAATTGCCAAAGGAAATAGAGGTCTAAGATATTGTTTAATATTTTTATTTAGAACTTTATTTATCT
Source organism: Gallinago jamesoni (assembly GCA_025769975.1). Lineage (NCBI taxonomy): Eukaryota > Metazoa > Chordata > Aves > Charadriiformes > Scolopacidae > Gallinago > Gallinago jamesoni. Next base: position 137,025,587 of record JAOQGH010000001.1, read on the forward strand.
CCAGCTAGGTAGCTAGGTAGAGTGATTGCTTTTGTAGTTCCTCTGAAGCCTGTGTGGAGGATGTGGAGTGTGTGAAGTGTGGAGAGTTAAGCTGTAAAAAAAAAAAGAAAACGAGTTCTCATAGAGTTAGAAAGTTTTTAAGGAACAGAAGAGTTGGGGTGGGAGTGCAGCAGTGGCCATGGAGTCTTTCTTCTATTCAGAGACTGCAGACAGAAAACCTGTTCCCAGGGCACAGGCCAGAGGAGAAGAAAACAGCCAAAACCAAAAGATATTGAAATCAAAGAAAAGTCTAAAAGCAGCTAAGTGAAATATGATTTGGCCAAAATGTAGGTATCTGGAGAGTGTCCAAGCGGCTCCTGTAGAGCCTTTGTGGTAAAGGCATGAATTGGATTGAATATTTTTCTAAATATTTCAAATGACAATGCTGCCTCGTACCAGACTTCTTCATTCGTTGCCCACCCCGAACATGCACTGGTGTCCGTTCTGGCTCCCATACATGGATGCAAGGTGCTGTGCGAGCTGCAGTGTTGGAAGTCCATTAGTATTGCCCCCCACCCCAAACTAGTCACGTTGCAGGACGTTTCATAGGCAGTGATGCGAGGAAGTTCAGGGAGCTGTAGTGTTCCAATACAGGTATGTCCTTGCGAATCTCTGTTTGAAAGACTACAACTCCCAGAATATTCCACTTTTTCATTAACTGCTGCAGAGACTTTTGTAAGATGACACCTGCTGCAGGAGAAGAAAAAAAAATAATGCTGGGAATCAGTTGTTAGTGTGGAAAAAAGTCATAAACTGACACTCCAGAATCTGTATCGGTCTGGTTTTAGGCAGCTTGAGAAACAAAGGGAAAAACAGCAAAACAGAAAGGCTTATTTGGAATTTATGGAATCTCCTTTTCAAAGTTCCAGCTTAGCACTGAAATGGGGATGCTCTGGAGCTGAACTAAAAAAAACAACCAGAAGGCAATATTTGGGGTACATGTAACTACAGTCTCAATAGGAGAGCTCAGCAACTGTATGGACTTGGGTCCACGCTCCTCATTTTTGGGAAATATTTGGTGTACATCCCTGTGACATAAAGAGACATGCATAACTTTTTTTCATTTAAATATATATAATTTGATCTCACCAAATAATGAAAATCATTTATGCAGTGCAGTGAACAGTGCACTTGAAAGGAAAGTAAGGACTTGCATAAACTTCCAGTCCACTGTTCTGCAAATCCTCCCAGTCTTTATCCCCAAATATTCCTACATGATTATTTTTGCAGCTGTAAACTTTCTTTTCTTTTTTTTTTTTTAATGCAAAAATAATCAATTGAGGATTAGCTTCTGACATATACTAAAAGTTTCTGTATCTTTCAAATTCTTATCTAAATCTAAGTGCTCCCAGACAGCAGCACACCCAGAATATTTCTTGCTGTGCAACTGCTTCAAATAATTTCCTGGGCCAAATATTCTAAAGACAGATAATAACTTGTACCACAAAAAAAATACCTGAGGACATACACTCATACTTTTCTGATGTGCACAACATCTTTGAGAGAAGCCTGAAACCAGCACAGTAAAAAATGGAAACTGCCACACATTGCAAGTCTATGAAATAGATTCTTTCAGACTGTGAATGCCTCTATCTTCCTATTTTATTCAGTATTTAAGCAAAGACAGAGGTACCTCCTCAATATGCACATCTGGCACTCCAAGTTTTTTATGCCTTTTAGTTTCACCAGTTCCTTTTTATCAGCCCCAGAGCTTCTGTGTGTATCCTGGACGTTAACACTCTACTGCAGATGAGGTTCTTTTTTTTTTTTTTTTTTCCTGTTATTACAGAACAATAGCTTCTCCTTTCCAGAATGCTGTAAACTGCAGCAGCGGCACAGTGATAATGATAGCGGCCAACCCATGAATTGTTTGTTTACATCAAGAAAGATATATACACCACAAGATGACAAGATTATCACAACTGTAGACATTCAGAGAGCAGTGTGTTATGTACTCTATTTGCATTTGGAATTTGGAAGAACACCTGGAAAGTCAGAGAGGAAATACTCTATGGACTAGCATGCTGTATACATAAGCCTAAAGTCTACAGCATTGCAGGCTACGTACTAAGGTCTTTAACCTATGGTTCAATTAAGCTATAAATGCCTGGCTTGTGGCAAGGAACTCCTGCAACTGCAGAGAGGGTTTTCCAAACATGCAAAGAAATGAGCTTGCTTCAGCGCATCACTGAGAAGTGTGGTGTATCATCCTCGCTAGTATCATACAACCCTTTTCAGTAGGCTTCCTCTCCAGAGATCTGCTCCTTTCCCCTCACTGGGTTCAATTTCTACTCCTTGTGGAAGCAGAGAGGCAGGTAGTCCCACTTTGCATTGAAAAGCCAGAGCTACAGCTTTACCTTGCCCTAATGTGGTGTACTCTAACATGGCAGGCTCCTGGACCTGCAGGAAAGATCCAAGCTTCAGGATCTACCAAAGATTTATGATTTTCATTTTTTAATCTACTTTTTTTTTTTTTTTTCCTGGAACTTAGCTGGAATTGGTCTGGGTAAAAACTGAACAGAAATCTCAGCTTTTACTCCATAAAATATGCTAATCTTTTAAAGTAAGAATCAGTCAAAAGAACAGAGGACCATTTTGTATTTAAGGATTAGGGATTAAGGATTTCATCTTTTGATCTCACTTGAGAACAGAAGAAAATTGTGTGTGTGTAAGTGTGTATCATAGTGTTCTGGGGAAGGGCACAGATAGTTCAGGGCATGTGAATGTCTGGGAAGCCCTAGGAAGATATATAGAATCTCTAACCATAAGCAAGTAAAATGGATTTTAATGTTCATGTGTATGATGGAGAATTAACTTCTAAGAACACTAATGACTTTTCATGTAACTTAGAATATGTGTACATTAAAGGTTCTCATTGGTGCAGATTTTACCAAAGTGTCAACAGCCAAAGAGGCAATAAGACTTTCTTCCAGCCCAAAGTGGAGTGTAGTGTAAAGTGCAGGAGCTGATGTTTCCAACTGGAGGTCTCCTATTCAGCCAGTAACATGTTGGACAAGATGGGAGTTATGACAGGCATTTTTTACAAACAGAAATTTTTTCAGCTTTCTTAAAATATAACTTCAAAAAAGACTTGAGGTTTAAAAAGATCCACCCCCACCCCCCTCTTAAAATCCCATTTGTTTGGTATTTTTTCACTATATTGTAGGAAAAAATAAAATATCCCTAAATTACTTTTCTACTTTTTTGTAAATTCGTATAATTTTACCAAGTCTGGAGGCACCTTTACCTTGCTGCTGTTGTCCCTTCATTGTCAGCTGGTCTTTTCAGAAATAAATACACATGTAGATTAGTTGGGACATGTTTAGTCCCCATATACATTGCAGAAAGGACAGAAAATAACTTTGACCCCATAGTTCTGGTCCATGTGTATGCTTTTAAAATATGATCTTCAGAAAGGAATTTGCACTATCGTGAGTTAGCCAATTTTACTTTTAAGAAAAGACAAAAGAAAATATATGAAAGTGTAAATTCTAAGATCTCGCAATATACTTTTATGCCGATTCGTCTGCCCCAATTTAAGTATCCAAAACTGAGAGAGCAAATTCTCAGCTAGTCATCTCTGGCTATCCAGACATATTTCTGTGAATGCTTGTACAAGGTGATCCGACACATCCTAAGAGTTTTCTAATAGGTATTACATGAATCACATTCTGGAGGTGCATATTTTCCTCCATTTATCAGTAGGTGAGATGGACCACATCCTCAGAGTCCAAAAATTCAAAGATGGTAAAAAAAATATATGTTTAAAATGCACTATTTATTTTATTTTCATGCTAGGTCTACCTGTGCTGCACATTCTTAGAACAGGAGACAGTTCATTCATTTGTTTCCGGCTTCTATTTTTTAGTTAGAAGGAGAACAGAAGGGACAGAAGGTGCCTATTCTGTGTCACCTTTTGCAGTGGGTTTTCTGTTATGTCTTTGTTCCTGCTGTCCTTATTCCCTGGCTATTTATTTTGTTAACAAACAATCTGCCTGCAACTACTTCTTTTTTTAATTAGCGCTATGTCTGACTTTAGTAGAAAAGCCAAAGAAGAACAATCTGTATGTAGAATAAATCCCTCTTATACTCAGCTCTGCTATATTTTGCAAAAGTTTAATGCCTTATTTCAGTAATCCTGCTTACAATCACTTTTCTTCTTATATCATAGCCATTGTAGACGGAACAGTGGTATTACCATATTGAGAAGTTAGGATGAAATGGTACTTGCAGCGTAGCTAGCTTTACTTCATTTGGGTGATGCATGTCCATCCGTCCATCCATCCATCCATCCATCCATCCATCCATCCATCCATCCATCCATCCATCCATCCATTCATCCATCCATCCATCCATTCCCTGATCCGTGTACTCATCCATCCAACCATCCATCTACCCATTTACTGTTACATAGGTACAGATATCCACATCAGTACTGCATTATATTTTTTTCTTTAAGACAATTAGTCTACCGTTTAGTCAGAAATATCTGTAATTTGTCCCATAGCTGATTTAGGCAACTTTCCAACGTTTGCACAGTATCTAATCTGTTACCATTAAACGATCTACAGTGTACAGTAATGGAATGCCATGCTAGAGAGACATTCAATACCTTTATTGCCAGAAATTGTGAGATTTTCAGTCTGCAGAGGAGAAGCCAGAGGAAGAAAGGTTGGAAAAGGAAGAATGTTGGCAGAAGTTCACACTGGTGAAAGATGATTTGATTTTAAGTTGAATTTAAACTATGTACAGTACCACGAAACATTGCTTGGTAGAGGGGGTTTGGCTTCTTGTTCACCAAGTTAAAATCTTAATTTTTTTCTGCTCTGTATCAGATCAAGAAGCCAAACTGGTTTTCAGTCACACTGCAGATATATTGCATTAAAAGAAGGTAACTGTCGAGACCCACTGATAAGCCCACCTATTTTGAATGCTACAAAATGTATTAAGCCAATTATATGTCAGACATCAGTTTTGACACTTCCTGTTTCTAAGCACCATCAGGCAGCTGAAGAAGAAATCTCAGGTATAAAAAAAATTATAGAATCATAAAATAGTTTGGGTTGAAAGGGATCTTTAAAGGTCATCTAGTCCATGCTCCCTGCAATGAGCAGGGACATCTTCCACTAGATCACATTGTTCAGAACTCCACCTGACCTTGAATGTTTCAAGGAACAGAGCATCTACCACTTTCTGGGCAACCTGTTTGAATTTAGCCAAATTTAAATCAACTCAGCTTATGCTAAGCTAATGATCAGTCACAATCCTAAGTGTCAGTATTTTTATATACAAGCTGCCAAGAAAGATTAAAGTAGTAATTTCCTGCTTGTATTACGTTTCCTGGTGAACATGATCAGGGTTTATGAAATATCAAGAAAAGTGCTTCTAGATCATGTACAATCACCTTTTTTTTTTTAATAAGTCAACAGGATGGAAAAAATTCAAAAACACAAACATATAGATATAAATTAAATAGGATAATGCTAAATTATAATTTATATATATATATAATAAAATAATAAAAGAAAAAAAAAGACGTCAAACTCAAAACTAAACCTGAATCCTGCTTTTTATGAAACTTGACCTTGTACAATCTGAGATTTCATATTTGCACTTGATGAAGATGTTAAAGTTTCAGTTACATGCATAAATGTATATGTGACTGCAACTAAAAATATGTTGAAAATATGAAGAGTATTATCACTGCCTGTGTTTTAATACATACAGTTTTTTTACAGAGTAAAACAAAAACCCAAAGCAATTAAACCCACCAATATGCTACACAAAATATTCTGTAAGATCTATGACTGCATTTATTTCTTAACTTTTTTAGACTCTTATACTGAAGGGTGTAATGGTTTCAGTTGTGATAGGATTAACTTTCATACTAGCAGCTGGTATAGTTTTGGATTTGGGGTGGGAATAGTGTGGTAGCTAAGCAGTCAGGGTCTTTTCTGCTCCCCACCCCACCAGCAAGTAGGTTGGGAGGGCACAAAAAGTTGGGAAGGCACACATCTGGGACAGATGACCCAAACTGACCAAAGGAATATTCCATACCATAGGATATCATGCTCAGTAGATGAAGCTGGGGGAAGAAGAAGGAAGGAGGGTTTGTCTTCCCAAGTAACCATTATGCATGATGGAGCCCTGCTTTTCTGGAGATGGATGAACACCTGCCTGCCGGTGGGAAGCTGTGAATAAGTTCCTTGTTTTGCTTTGTTTGCATGTGAGGCTTTTGCTCTACCTATTAAACTGTTTTTATCTCAGCCCATGAGCCTTTCTTCTCTTCTACTCTTCCGATTCTCTCGGCCATCCAGACTGTGGCAAATGAGTGAACTGTTGCATGGTTGTAGCTGCCCATAAGGGTTAAACCACGACAGAGTGGGGGAAAAGCCTCAGTTGAAATTTCTTACAACTACAGCTCAAGGTTTCTTCACAAAATTTATGGAGAAATTTTCCTTGGATTTTTCTGCTTCTGGGGACTTCGTTGGATCAATCCACTCAATAAAGTTACAGTATTTTTCAGTTATTGTCTGCCATCTCTTGGTAACTGTTTAAGGCAACAAGCCACCTCCATTAATGACTTAAATACCAGCTAGGGGATATTTTGGGAAAATTACATCATTTTTTTAAGAACACCCAGATATTCATTGAACTGTGCATGCTTAGCAGTAGAAAGGAAAGTCACGGTGTCATGACAGTGTTTTTTGTATCTGTCAGACAGCAAACATGTTCCTTCAGCTGTACTCTCAGAATGGAATATGTGAGTTGAAAGAAAACTTTGCTCTTTCACATGAACTGTGCTTCTTCAGTGAAAATGTGAATTCAAAGTGAAAATGGGAACTTGATCAGCCACTCCAAAGTCTGTGGAGGTTTGAATGTGGGTCAGTACCATGGTGCTTAGAAGTAATACTCTTTGAAGCATCTGGACTGAATAACGAGCTCCAGAGTGCCTTGCTTATAAATGAACTTTGTCTAAAGGTAGGTCTGAGTCTCTACTTGCATCTACCTCTGACAGCACTCTCCTGTGTTAAAAAGGAGTGAGTAGCACTTTTCACTAGTTTCAGTGTGTGATGCTACAGAGGCCATTATTGCTTAACAGCTACAGTCCTCATGAGAATTCAAACTCATTTCCATTGGCTTCACTGACAAATAACTTTTTAATAATGCATGTTCCTGATAGCACAGTAAAGCTCACACAGACAGGAAAGACAGAACTGGGTTTTTTACAATGAGCAACAGAATAATTTATCAGTTTCCAACTCCATTCCTCAATCATACTGAAAAACAGAATTTTTGAAAGATCCATTTCTGGAGAGAACAAGAAAGACATGGGAGAAATACTTTGGATCTGATGCCAAGAAGAAATTGCAGGCTTTGAAATTGGAAGACAATATATCTAAATTTGAAAGTTGTGTACTATTACCATTGCTGTAACACACTGGACAGCCTCTTACTATATTTTGCCTGGACATTTCTCCAAACAAAATGCCATTTTAAATTCTTTATGTTAATGGCATGAGGAACTCCGTACATTGCCAAGCTAGGAGATCTGCCAGTTTGCTTAACACTTTTGGAGGCATTCATACCTGTACAGTTAATAATACTTTTAACTTGTACTGGGAACAAGAAGACAAGTGTTTTCTTTGAAATTTCTACATTTGAGGAGTTATGTCATACTCTTAACATCTCTTTGACAACACAGAAGTTGTTTTTACAGTAGACTACTGTGTTGCTTCATATAATGGAATGCAGGAGCGAAAGAGGAATTGCTTGTGAGGAGACCCGATTCTCTCTTTTCTTTGTATTAACAAAATGCTTCAAAATGGTTGATAAAAAAGAAAAGAAAATAAAAGAAAAACTTCTTGAGATGGCAGGGCTTTATCTGGTTATGAAACTGGGCTGGAGTCTCAGAGCAAACGCTTATGCCATTTGTTTTTTAGGTCATGAGCTATACATGCAAGTACTTTTCTCCTTCATCAAATATATTAACATATATGGTATAAATTACATTATAAAATATGGCATACATATAAAAAAAAATCACATAAAAACTTTTGATAAAAGAAGAAGTTCCATTTTGATGGGCAAAGTATTCTGTACTGGTGACTGGGGTCACCCTCAGCTCACATAAACTGTAGTCAGATTCTTGGGTGTTAAGAATGAAGACGATTGCCTTTTTGTTTAATTTGGTTAAATATTAATAGAGCATCGTGACTGCAGGCCATAAAAATGAAGAGAAGAAACTGTTACTTCAAAAAAGTCATATTCATAGTCATAGAAATATTAACATTGGAAGCGACCTCTGGAGGTCCTTCAGTTCAAGAGCCCTGTTCAAAGCATTGCTAGCCTCAAAGTTAGTTCAGGATAGGTCCAGCTGAGTTTTGAAAATCTCCAAGAACTGCAATCCCACAGCACCTACTCCTGTATTTAGCCACTCTGACAGGAATTTTTTTTTCACTTACACCTAGCCAGGGTTTCCTTTGCTGCAACTTGTAACCATTGTTCATGTCTTTCACAGTGTGTTTCTGAGAAAAGCATGGAGCCTTGGCCTTTTGTTTTCCAAGCTGAATGAACAGAGCTCCCTCAACTTCTCCCCAGCCACCCTAGTGGCCTTCAGCTGGTTTCTGTCCAGTATGCTGATATATCCCTTCTATCGAGCTGCCCAGAGCTGGACTTAACAGTAAGGAAGAGAGAGGAATAATCACTTCTTTTTAACTGCTGGCTCTGCTTTCTCAATATGGCCCCATGTGCAGTTATCACAAGGGTGTGCTGATGATTCATCCCTTAATCTTCCACCATACCATCACTGTCAGAACTGGTTTAATTAATGTTTTCACCACACTCAAACATATTCTGTATAGGACCAGATATTTCTTAAGCTGTGGAGAAGACCAAACAAGCCCCTGCCTGGGGAAACTGCCATCTGCACCTATCTGTACGAGGCATTGCTGGAGTTAAACTGCAAACAAACCTTTAAGAAGTGTTGTTGGGCCTGATGCCCGCAGACCCAAGGATAAACAAGACCAGAGGAATGGGGACAC
>JAOQGH010000001.1:137043941-137055926 GCA_025769975.1 Gallinago jamesoni
TGCAACATGTTTCCTGCTTCTTCGCCTCACGTAATGGCCAAATTTCTGGCTACTTCTGGCTTCTGCTCCATATTTCAGTTTAGTCTGAGAATGATTTCCAAGAAATGCTTTGAGAATCTTTTATATAAAAATATCCATAAGGCTTTCTGCTAATATTTCTGGTGACTGTAAGAGGAAATGGGAGTGGGAACTTGCAATGGAGTAGCATTTTATGTTTCATTTACCTAAGTCCTTGCCTTTTTTTCTAATTGCAGATGTATAAGTGCTATGCTGACAATGTCCACCGAGGTCAATGAACCAGCCTATTACCTGTGTGATAAAGGAATGAATTTGGCCTGTGAGTTCGTTTGTTATTTAATTACAGGGCAACGACTGAGGAATACTGAGGCAAATAACAGTGAGAATATCCCTGTTTAAGAATTGTGTCTGGTTTTGTGTTTGAAAAGCAGCTGTGAGCTAGTTTTGGCTCCAGGTATATTTGTGCCTTTGTTTGCATTTGGAGTGTATTAAAAAAAATGAGAGCAGCAGCTGGGAGGCAGATGATTAATCACAGAGAGCTAAGCCTACCCCCCTCTGTAGGCCCAGCTTTCGCTTAATGCACAACCTTGTTCATGCTGAGTAGTATCTTGCTCTGCAAATCATCCCTCTGAGATTAATGTTGCTGTTAGTTTCAAAAATGAAGCCCCACTGAAGACAGTGAGGTTTGCAAGGCATTTAATGAAAAGGCAATGGGATTATATGCTTAGCAAAATACAATCTACCCTAGACTATGAGTAGCAATCATCTGTTATAAATTGAAAACAAACCTCACTCACAGTTTCAATCATTCTAATGTTCCTATTACTGCTTCTATCCTTGATTTAGATTCATCTTAATAAACTTGGATGAAAACATAATTGGTGCTGGAGCTAATCCACAGGTGGATTAGACTGCCTTAACTCAGGGCATCAAATGCACAGAGTGGCTGATGAGAGGCACTAGCAGTTTCAGGCATCTGATTTTAACTTGCCATCACATTTTTGCCAAAGCCCTCAGAGTCCATTTGAGCTCAGCTAATCACCTAAAAACAGCTCATCCCTTAATTCACTTTGGGAAAGCAACAGATCTTTATGTACATATTCAGAAACTTCCTCATCAAGGTCCTTACGCCTGTACAGCTGGAGTCAGCAGGGCTACTCAGCTGCTTAATACAAGCACATACTTAAGCACCTTGATGAAGACTCTGAACTTGTGGATAAACAACCTAGGTAAGGTCAGATCTTTGATTAAGCTGGAACCAGATTAAGCAAAATTCATGTCTGTGTCTGTAAAGACATAAAAATGCAAAAGAAAACATATTTGAGAACTCTGTCTTTTTACTTTAAAACTATGGAGGGAGAATATGGCATTACTGCGACATAATATAGGTCAGAACTTTATGGGGCTAACTTTAGTCTGATTTCCAAGGAAATCATCTATTCTTTGATCTCCTTCCCTACTGATTTATGGATCCATAGGTCAGTTTCAATCAAATATCAAAAAGCAAGAAGTAAGCTTGCTTCACAGGTTTCAGGGTCCAGTAGCAACTACGGGTCAATGGCTGGCTGAGCCCCGTGTACCAGGCAAAGCTAGTCTGTGTCACCCATTGTGAGACACATGCTCTAGGATTTGGAGCATGAACTGAAGTTACTGTAGGTGTTGGGAATAAAGGACCAAGTGTGTTGGAAATGGGGTTTTATTAATTCAATGTCTCATTGGAACAACTTATCATAGCTGTCAGAACAGGCTGCGCTTAAGCAGCATGGGCAGTTGCTAAAATATAAGTAGCAACCTAAGTACTATACATTTGTTACAGGGAGTGATAGATTGCTACTTAAAACACTTATATTTTAATTATTAGTTTCCCTAATTCATCAAAGGACTTCACAGACAGCAATACAATTTCTCTGAGCAGAAGCTACTTTAGATACAGGTTTTTCTATTGCAGCTAAAAGAAACTTGACATAAACTTGGCATTTAGTCAGTTTTTACAATGAGTTAGTCATGCTGGAACTATGACTTACAGAAGACATGTTTATTTGGTATCGTAAGATCCTCTTAACTATCCTTGTGATTCTTTGTGGTGGAAGGCTGAGCAGTACCATTATATGGTCTGGTCTCTGCTGGCAGTGAATCAGTGCTTTCTAATGTTTTATTTGATGTAATCTATTAGTCCTCTCTTTCCAGCACAGTCATTCACAGCTATTCTGTATCACAAATATACATACTAACATATACTAATATAATATACTAATTGCTCTTTGAAAGCAAGTGCAACAGTTTGTAGTTCTAGCTCAGAAAAACAAAACAAAACAAAACAAAACCAAAACAACCAACCAAACAAAAAACCCACACCAAAAGAAAAAATCTGTTTAATATAGCTATTTAGTGAATTCTACTATTCTGGCTACTTTCATTATTACGCAGGAATATCTTACTTGGAAATCACCTCTTGTGGTATAACCCTGTGGAGCATCAGTACCAGACATTAAAAAATATTTGCTCATTATCACCCTGCAGATTAACATCCTTGAGGGATTCTATAGAGAGAAACAGCAATCAAGCAATTTTGTGTCATTTATATTATACCTAAAATATTAATGTACTACGAAGGAAAGAGAGACTACATGCATTCACTATCTTCAGAATAGGCAAGCAGTTGCCTGTTGAGCTGGAATATGTACATAGTGATAGATATTATTTTAATTCCAAAAAAAAGATTATTCAGCTTTTCCCAAAATGCCCGCTAGCATGTATATGCCATGGGCAGATGGTAACCCCAAAGTAGACATATGTATGCACATATGCTTTTATATTTGTATTCACAAATGGCTTTAATATTAAAAAAAATCACTCTAAACAAATTCTACTCTTGCACTCTGTGAATGTCAGATTGTGTGATTGCTGAGGAACTCAAACCAAAGAAAACCCTACAGAGAAAGCTGTACAGTTACTATTTATGCTTGCACAGCGGTGGGAATGGAGAAAATGAGGAATTCCTTTGACAGCCCATTTACAATACTCAATATCTTTTAGGCATCTCCTCTTGTGACTGAATTTGAGATCAATCAGGCTGTCAGGGCTGTACTGCAAAATCTTCACTAGCCACTGGCAAGAGTCCTCCCAACACTGAAATTCTGCTAATGAAAAGAACAGCACACAAAACTCTGTCGAACAGAATCCATAGGTCTAATTACATGAAAGTCATTAGAAGAAATACAGAGAATGTATGGTCAAAGGCATGAAAAAAAGGTGTCTTTTAAAAACAAATGGTCTCTTTCTTGGTAGTTTGTTGTTTGGGTTTTCTTCTGTTTTCGAATAAAACACGCACACATTCACATGCTCATAGAGAGAGGAAAATGAGAAAAATGGAAAAGGGTGGGACTGAATGAAAAGGGTCTCTTCCTTTGCATCTGTGAGGCACAGCTTACTTTAAAGCTTTCAGGCGAAATGTCATTTAAGAACAATAAAAATAGTGCTGCCAAAAGATAATGAGATAGTCCAATGCACATATATGCCATGCTGATAAATAGACTAATGGCTCCCATTCCTGGAAGCAACACTTTGGTATACATATTAGTCTTCCGTAATCATAAAGTACCCAGGAAAAAAACAAGTAAACTTGCTTGAGATGATGGGAATTATCTTCTCAATTTATTTTCAGCTCAAAGTGGTTCAAGTGCTTTCTTATGCTTCCTTTGCTGCATGCTTTAACAAACAAGCAACATAAATTAACCAAACTGATGCAACAATTTAATCATTACTGAGTTCTTGGACCAGCTTTACAAAATATAAGCGATATCTTCAACAAAGAAATGTGACAGACAAAATGTCAGTTATATTCACATAACATTTTTTTAGTTAACTATGGGAATGGAGTCTGGATTTAATGTCATTTTTTAGAGCAAGAAAAGGAAACATAGTATAACAGGGTTTTGCCACTTAAACTTGTTTTAAGAGATGTTGGTTTCAATTTCAGGAGGAAACAAATGATTCAGTTTTGATCTTTGCTAAAATGTGAGGAAAAAAACCTTTTTCCCTTACTTCTGAAATCCTTAATATAGTGGGAAAGCTAGTATATTAGTTTTCCTTGGCAATCCCTCCACCAAGTCAGCAGGCACTGTCATCAGCTAATAAATGATCCAAGGATGGTAACAGTAATCTTCAGCTGAAAAATAAATACCCCAATAGAATAGTCCTCTGGGAGCTAACAGAAAATAATTGAAAACAGAACATCTCTACTTAAAATAAATTAAACCGTAGTTCTTAGCTGAGTCCAAATGGCTGAATCTCAGGGAGGGTGAGAAATCCAAACAAGAAAAACCTGTCAGACTTATTTAATAACAGCATATAAGAGAAATTATAATTGTACTCATTTATTCTGTCTTCCAAATTAAAAAAAATATACAGTTGTTCATCTGTGAGACAGATTGCCAAAAGATGCTGGTGGAGGGTTCTCAAACCAGGCTGGAGGTGATTTCTAGTGGTCGCTGCCTGTCTAAAAGGAGCTGGACTCCACCAGCAGGAAGGTGGATGCACTGCACTGCAATGAGTAGGATGATGATGGGGTGGCCTGTGTCTTCTGACAGTAAGGAGCAATGGTTCTCTCACAAGGTGACATGGGAGAAGGGACTAACCCCCCACACCCAGAGGATTTTTGGTGTCTTATCTGGGAGCAACTCCACGGAGTAACAGCTGAGTTCCTCACACCCATGAAGTTATGTATATAGAATCACAGAATGGTTACCATTGGTAGGGACCTTAAAGATCATCAAATTCCAAACCCCCTGCCATGGGCAAGCACACCTCCCACTGCTTGACTCTGGGATGTTTTCAGGTGTCTACATTTGTAGAAACATTATATTTGTGCTCCCACTATGTGATATCTACATCCTAAGCCAAGATCTGGGTGCTCACCAGCCCCACTTGCACTCAGTTCTTCAAAGGAGTCAACCCATGGATACAGAGAGAAATCTGATGTGCTATGAACAAGTCTCCTGGATGACTGAGCAATCAAAATCCTGGGTGAACTGCAGACTTCCCCATTGAGGAAGACTTGATGCAAGTGCCTAGGGGCAAAAGCATGCAAATAACATAACAGAAAATTTTCAAGGAATCCATACATAATTTCTACATCAACAAAACTTCTGCCTCATCCTCCCAAAAGCTGAATGACCAGATCCTTAGATATTTATGCCTCTGCATGGCAGCAGTGGAGAACTAAGCCTTCAGCTGGAAATTCAAAGCTAATTTGAGAAGCAGCACAGGAATGCAAGGTGCAAGCCCCAAGTATACAGCTCTAAGTGTTGGATATCTCTGTGCTAGTACTGACTGGATGGTTATGTTCTTTGCCTGCCCTCTCCCTCCCTCACCTCCAACAGCCAGAGAAGGATTGTGCCACTGAAGCCATTTCTTATCCTTCCTGTCCACTTAAAAGGGAAATAGCCTCGGCTGTATCTCGACCTTATGTTGCAATTGATATCGGTTGTGGTTCACCTTAAAGCACAGTTGATTGTAAAGGCTGAGAGAAAATGACTGTTCTCTCCCAGCTGTAAATACAAGGGAATGAAATGCAGTTTCTAGACTTTAGCAATTTCTTCACAAGTAAAGGCATTCACTGAAATTTGTATTTGTATTTATGTTTTTTCTCATTGCCTGTCAAGTTTGGACATGCATAGTTATGGCAATGTTCTTGTTCTAATTTGGTTCCTGTCACTACTGTGACTCTTAATGAATGTTTTGTGCACAGTGTTCCTGCAAATTGCTTTCAGGAAGAAGTTTTGCATTTGTTTGGGATGCAAATAAGCCAAGAAAAGCTAGGAGGTATAATACCACCGGAACTGTTAAATTATTTCCCTAAGAATTCAATGTAAGAAATCCTTTGGACATTTAAAAAAGAAATAAACCACTATAAACATTATGAATTGAAACAGTGACTTCATACTTGCAGGGCTGTAAGTAAAATGCACAAGTCATTACAGAAAAAAGTGACACACCAATTTTATTACTTCCAGTTATTAGACTAAATTATTGCAATTTTTTTCTTTTTGCTTTGTTCAAAGACAAGTCAAGAGTAATGAACTATAATATTTTTACTATTCTTTATACCTGTTCTATTCAAAGCTTGTGATTCTTCTGGGTGCTTCTGAGAGAAATTCAGATTTTACACATTTTGTTTCTTCATGCTATTTACACAACTGTATCCTAGGCTTTACCACAAATAACTGAATAAGAGAATCTACTGCAGAAACACTAAAGAATTTCACCAAATAACAGCTGCCAACTTCCTTTAGTCAGCTTTTCTTCACCTGAGTGCTTTCTGACAAAATAAGTCAGTCTTTAAATTTTAGTGAAATACCAGAAGAAACATCATTTCCTCTGAAAACGAATGACCTCTTGCCACTGGACAAAGCCTTTGTTTTTCAGGAACAAAAGGGGAAAATAATACCATTGCCTTTTGAAGCCTATCAGCTGAAGGATGCATAATTCAGTCTTACAGAAAAATTGGTCAAAAGAAATCTTATCTATTCATCACAAAAAAGCACAGAGATGTATGTTTCTGCTTTTGCCCAAGCTCCATATATAGATGAGTATCATAACTCTGATGGTCTTCCTGGGGATTCAAAGAGGGAGGTGAGTGTTGTATCTGTGAAGGTACTGTGTACTTCCATGCATGATAGACTTATTAAAATTGTACATGTATTTCCTGTATTTTACCTAGGAGGGGTGCTATATAGGGAGTTCAGTTTATGCTCACAGCACATACTTCATTCAGATAGGTGGTTCTTATAATGCAGACTCTTAAAACAGCCATCCCTGAGAACAAACAACACATTGCCAAGAAAAAAACACAAATTATTAGTACAGATCCAGCCACCCATCAAAAGACATGCTATTGTAGACAAATAAAAGAAACAAGTCCTAAGAAATCAAGGTTGCCTAAACAGAGTATCCAAATCCTCACATTCAAAATGAGGTGCTATCTTTATTGTCAAGCAGCTGGACTGTTTGCAGAGTGGCTAATGCGGGAGACACAACTGTGGAAATGAGGAACTGAAAGAGCATCTAGTAACAAGCCACCAGTGCTAGCAATAGGTGAATCCTCTTACAATCTCAGAGTACATCTACAGGCAGTTGGCTAAGCTTTCTGGTTAGCTCCCACTGCCTGGAACTCTGTTTGACCATATTGTATGTGTTTACTTCAAAACTTTCCTTTGAAGTACAACCACTAAAGCTCCCTGAGATGAAGAGCCAGGACTCTTCTGGATTTGATTCACTTCAGGGACCACTCTTAGCAGGGAATAGGGAAAAATGTAGGCCAAGGTTTTATCTTTCCATATTACACCATCTTCCACCTCCATCCCAGCAAACTGTATCCTTGGATTCTCCCTAGGTATTTCCATGTCAAACCCTGGTCATGCAACACAAACCCTCTGTTACAGTCTATATAAGTATCTTTTTGGTGGTCTGCAACACACACATGTACTATTTCTGCCCTTTAGAAAATATTACTTGTGTTTACAGGCACAGCCGCACAGTACAGGAAATTGGAAAGATCAGAAAGAAATGCAAAATAGTATGCATCACTGAAGTGACTGAAGTTTGTATAGTACCTTTCATGTGTACAATACCTTGCTTTCAGGTACTTAATCTGGACTCCCTGGGACAGTTGCGTGGCTACCTTTGAAGTCCAGCAGTGAAATTGTCACAGCTGAGTGAAGTTATAATCCACAAACAAGAGAGAGGGACAAAGATGTAAAGCAGCACAAGCCTTATATAACTGCAGCTAAAGCTCCAGCTCACCCTCCAAGCATGCCTCCTTGCTTCACACAGGAGGAGGCAAGCAATATCCAAAGAATCAGTTCAATGCTTAATGGCAGATTCTCCCTGGGAGACTGGTAGTGGAGAGATGGTTTTCCATCCAGACCAACACAGCTTATTCATAGCTAATGTTATCTTAATTAGACACAGTAATTAATTAAACACAATGATTAGATGGAGTAATTAAACCCATTAATTAAATACCGTAGCTTACCCACTTTTCATCAGTGAGTTTCATCTCTTCATACAATCCTTATAATTGAGATGATTTGTTTCACTTTAGTCATAAATAACAAAATCCACCAAAGTGCTAAGAGGAATGGAAGTGCATCAGTTCCACTCCTAACTCTCCAAAGCTTTCTTTTATCCCTGTGTAATGGGAGAAGTGCCTGAATTCATGAGGTGTTTCTCTGCTTGACTTTAATTCACATTATGAGGCTACCTGTGACCAAAAGGTGGCTTGGACTAAGAAAACCAAAACTTGATAAAAGCCCAAAATCTCTGTGGTGGAGCACCTTGCCTCTCAGAGCTCATTTTGGTGGACATTTTCAGATGGATCTAAATTATACCAGCTGAAACTGTTAGATTAACACAACATTTAAGTGAGACTAGAGGGAGGTGATACTCATTTAGTATTAGTCTAGAAGATGTGAAAAATTGTGAGAAAATTACTTTCTTTCAGGGGATCCAAATCCACATGACCCACCAAATGCAGGATTGCCCCATTTGTAGATGGGGGTTAGATGGACTAGGTCTTTCATGTCCTCTAGTAAGGATAGGCCAAATATAACCCAAGATTCATTTGATCAATCAAGAGCATGGCCTGTGGTTAGGACCACCTTGTATGTTGTTCCCACATCTGTGTTTGTATTTTTCACAGTAAGCATTATTTGGTGGGGGGGGATTCAAAGCCTTGGAAGCTGAAGAAGGAGCCGAACCCAGTTTTTTCACCTCTAGGAAAAAAGCTGTTACATGCTAGGGACGAAAATATTTTTCTTTTGTACCACTTGTACAAAACCTATATTAAGTTCTTTAGACCTAATTCAAAAGAGACTCCAGGACATAAATAACACATGGTTAAGATGCCTAAGGACTGGAAAGAGAAACAGTCTTTAAACATCCCTGTCCTTACTTTGTCTAGCAGCTTCCAGCTCTGAGGACCAGCCTCTGGAGGTCCTGTCAGCCAGTACCGAACTACCCTCCCACTAGTGTGGGGTACCAGAGAGCCTGGACATGCTCTAGACTCCACTGTGGGGATAAGATGCCTCATTTTAAACTCAGGAGCACGTTGCTGCATCTAATGCAGACTTTCTGCTTGATTTGAGATGCCTTGTTAACTAATGCAGCAATGCCTTTGTAACAGAGCACAGTATCACTAAGGACTGGGAATACTCATCTCTATCCTAATCAAAAACATTCACAAAGCAAAAGAGAGTTAATGAAACTGTCCCTGCACCTTTATCTCCCTAAAACTATCCAAATATAGTACCTCAACCTTCCTTAGAGACCCCTGTCCACAGGCAGAGATTTCCTAACTTCTTCCTAATAGGCAAGATGTGTTTTTTTCCCTTAAAATGTGACTCATGTATTTCAAAGACAAAAATCAACCTCCATCCATCAAACAAGGGTGCTCCTGATTGAAAGTTTGAGGGATACCTCTGCAGGGGGAAATATTTGGCCAATTTCTTACTTCTTGCTTAATACTTTTCAGACCACCGGAAGACAAGTAATAATTGAAGCTCTGAATCCCACAACAATTCCAAAAAATTAGTAAAATAGGGATTCTCTAAATTCTGGAATGGTTCCATGTATCATCATCATCTTTGGCAAAGAGGATGCCAACTGTGAAACAAGACCTAGGGTGTAATTATAGTAGTCATGAAAGGAAAAGGAGCAACAATCTGAAAGCAATTATAGACTTGACAGAGAATGTAAAAAACTCCAGAGAACAACACAAATAACAAACAAAGTAAAAACCTACATCCGCCTCAAAGCATCTCCTCGCTCTTCCACCCCAATCCCCACAACTCATCATCAGATATCTGCGGCCACACTAGAAACCCAAAACAAAGACACGTTGTTGTGCAGTATGTCTACTGCCCTGTAGCATATGTAAAACCATGATCAAGGCTTTATCTGGACTAACAGGTTAAAAAATGTAATTATGCCTAAGTAAAGTTAATGGGCTGGAAAAAGGGCTCAACAACTTAAAATATCAAATGACTTTGAGAGCAGCTTAATTATAACTACATTAATTCTAGTCTTAGCTCATGCAAGTTCTCATCTGTTGTAGCAGTCATGAAAAAATGTTTGTCCTAGCATAGGATTTATGTCCAAAGAACATAAATAATACTAGTTCTTTACAAAATCATGTGTTCCAGAACCCTAAAGTAGCAGCAGTTTGAGCCAGTATATAGTAGGCACTGCAATATGGCAAGATGCCCACCCGTGCAAAGCTCAGAAATTGAAAGAGGTTTAGGCCAGCAATGTGCTAATGTGCTGGTTCTCCATAACCACATAGAAGTCTGAGTACAAGGGCAGAACACACTGTCTTTCAGTGCCCCTTGTCAGTGTTTTGCTGCCAAAACAGGAAAAAGGGTTCCACGTCACTCTGTCCTGGATCCAGCATTACTCAGTATTTTTACTATCACAAAAGAAATAAACCTAAATTAAACTTTCAGATGACATCAAATGCAAAGAAAACTGAACAAATAAAAACTGAACTGAAATGGTTTGAGGAAAACAGGACATAGTTCAACAGGATGTGAACACAGATGCTGAACCTGTGATGTTACACTCTGAACTGTTTGGAAAGCTGTTTACTTGATCTTAAAAATGTGTAAAGTAAATAGAGACAGGAGAATAACAAGAACAGTCTAAAGTATGTGAACTAGAAAAGGCTGTTTAGAGAAGATTATGGAGGGAATAAGAAAGCTAGGTAATTCTTTCAACTTTATAAAAAGACAGGGATAAAAAGAATAAATCCATCTCCTATATGGACAGAACAAAGAGTAAGGGCTTTAAATTGCACTAGAAGAGTTCAGTCAGGTATCAAGAAAATTCCCAACAAAACCTAATGGTAAGGATAGTGAGCCATGGGTACAGCCTGCCTGGGCAGGCTGGTTCCAGCCTTCAGCAATGGCAGCTCTCAACAACAGGCATAGGCTGTTTTCAGGGGGACAGCACCCACCTGGCAGGAGTTGACTTTGGACCTCCCTCCGCCTCCATTTTCTTCAGTAACTGGGAGCTATGGTAAGTTTACACTTCTCATTTTCTTTCTTATCTAGAAGAAGGAAAATGCATCCTCCCCATGGAGGCTCTTGAGCAATGACTTTTGTTCACATGGCAGTCTCCCACTTGGTACAGCGGGGCCTCACTCACAGCCAGGGGGCAGCTTGTTTGCCTGTTTTACAAGTTTAAGAAATATGTACTTGAAAAACAAAACAAAGAAACTTTGAACAAAACAAACAAACAAAAAAGCATAACTCATTACAATACAAAGGGGTGGGAAAAAACCTGATGCATTGTTCTTTTCAGCTCTTTGCTGAAAGGCATAGGTTCAAGACAGCTACAGTAACAGAAAATGAATTGGCACTTCACACTCCAATATACTGTGAAGCCTCCAGAGTGCTATTATTATTTTTCAGATGTTGCCACTGGGTCCTTACAAATTGGAGAGACAAACATCCCCTTTCCGAGGCCTACATGTGGGCTGAGTCCTGAAGAAAGCACTGATAAAAGTCAGCCCTACCTGAGAGTTGGGTGGGTCTGAGGTGCACTGGCATTGCCCATCCTCTGGATGTGCAGACCTACTGAGGCATGACATGGCTCCTCTCCAGTCCCAATGCCTGTCTTTCTTTCCTTCCAAATGAGGACCAAAAAAAGCTCGTTTGTTCTTTCCTTCTGCCCCCAGAAGGAACAGGGTGATGGTGAGGACCATCGCCAGCCTCTCCACTATTACCAATTTATTTTTAAACCCAGACTCAGCATGGAGCAACATAGAATCATAGAATCATAGAATCATTGAATCTTTTGGGTTGGAAGGGACCTTAAAGATCATTGAGTTCCAAACCCCCTGCCATGGGCAGGGACACCTCCCACTACAGCAGGTTGCTCAAAGCCCCATCCAGCCTGGCCTTGAACACT
>JAOQGH010000001.1:137056026-137071519 GCA_025769975.1 Gallinago jamesoni
GGTCCATCCATCGAATCCATGACTTTCCAATTTTGAGACCAGGATGTCATGCGGGACAGTGTCAAATGCTTTGCATATGTCCAGGTAGATGACGTCAGTTGCTCTGCCCTTGTCTACCAAGTCTGTGGCAGTATCGTAAAAGGCCACATGTTAGCATCTAAACTACAAACACTATCATCTTTCCTGCATATCAGAGAGAGTGAAACCCTTCTAGAGATGAGAAGCACACTTGAAATGGAGACAGGACACTTTTCCACATGCTAAAAGCATTAAGGCATAATAGCTCACACCCCACTCATGATTTAGTGCTGACATCACTTTTAGATCAATACTTGGGAGACTGAATCTGGCTTTTCACATAAATGTTAAAGATAAGGACTTCAAAAGAAAGGAAATCTGAGTTCAGTTTTTCAGCTTTGCGTATTTTATGTTTGCTGACAGTATTTAAGATAACTGTGAACATTGTTGCCATGGAAATGCAATTTGTAAATACACTGTAACTGAAATGACACCACAGTTCAGAAACAAGGACCCTTCTGGAATTTCCAGAGGCTAGTAAAACCAAAAGTCAAGAAATAAGCTCATTATGATTATTTCATTGTTGTACTTGTATCCACACCAAGAGAAGGGATCCCTGCTGCGTCACAACTGGATGGAAGTCCGAGCACTTCAGGCCAGCAGTGACCAGGTAGCAATTGTTCTCTGGTGTGTATGAAGTCCAGATCTGTGTGTGGTTTTTGTCCATCAGACATAGGACAAAGGAAGAAAAGGTCTTTCCTTTCACTAGTCCCTTTTTGCTGATTGCACAGGTCAGACCAAATCTGACTCCAGGCTGCTGGCTTTAAGGGTCCGGATACATTGGCAGGGACTCCCATTTGCTGTCTACTATAGTATCACATGCTAAACATAAAGCTTGTGTAAACAATTTACTGGGCACACTTCATATTTTGCTTGTGATTACAAGCATCAAGCTGTAATTAAAGGGAAATTTGATTCAATTTTAAGTAAACTAAGCCAGCATTTACAGTTGTTTAAATAAAAATGTCTCAAATAAGTTGTACATAGAAAAAAAGAAGCTTTATTAAAACATGTTCTATATCTCAACATAAGCCTTTTATTGAAGAAATGAAATATTATTTGCACTTAGCTAATTGAACAATTTATATCAGACCATCCAAGCCAAGATTTTAGGGCAACTAATTCAGATTTCCCTGTATCCCCAATTAAAATATGCATTGCTAGACAAAAATAAGCATTCCTCATTTTATTCAGCTTGTATTCAGTTTGACTAAAAATTATGCGTGTGTTGAATTGAATAAAATGGATAACCCGAAGAAAAGAGAAATTTGTTTCTGAAGGTACGGGAGCAGTTATACCTGACAAGGGTTAAGTTTTCACCTTCTGCAAAACTTCAAAAAATCTGAAGGTTCCCTTTCAATGAAACTAATGCCAGGATGATTTGATCTTCCTCAAAACTCATCGTCCCTGTTTAACTGCTAAAGTATTTTGTTGCCTTCCAGTACACTTAATACTGTTGCGCACAAACATGATTTAAATATCTTCAAACCCAACCCAGGAATAAATAGAATGTTACTTCAAATAAAAAGCACGTATAAATCAAGCGTGTGCTGCTTATTTAGGCTGCTTCCATAGACTAATCTGCAGTGGAGTACCAGAGATACAGTTGTAAAAAAATGTCCATGACTACGGAAGTGCTTTGATTTCTCCTGCAGAGACAAAGCCTACTTCTTCCCTCAGCTCTCACAACCTCCTCTCGGTTTACACATCCCCAGCTGAGCAAGTCTGCACTTTGAACCTGATCAGTGGGGCGAGACCATCCGTATCTCTGTGCCAGCAGAGAGATCTGTAAACTGTGGTGGAGAAAGGGAGAAGCAACATACAGCTTTGGAGTGGGAGAGGGTGGAAATTCTTACCCTGGTTTGCTCTGCTCAAGGTCTCATCATGTGAAAGTGTTGCCTGTCTCACCTACAGGACATATGTGCAGGCAAGTGAGCCGGCTGGCGTTGACATATGTTGCTGCAGGCACCGTGGCATTACAGGAAAACCAATCTGACTCTCAGAGTTAATTATTATACACCTTTTCAAAAGAATGGCTGTTCACACCCTCTGTATCACACAGCACAAAGTGTGACTGTGATGTGTCTGCTCTATATTCTCTTCTGTCCTCTCTATGAGCTGCCAAGGTACTCTTGGCGAATCAACTACCTCCATGTATTCGTTTAGTTTTTTTAAAAAAATCTGAGTTCTAACTAAATATGGGAGAAAAGTTGAAAGCAGCAAGCCCCTAGGTACTGTTTTGACAGTACCTGAGCTCAGAGCTCAGATGAAGTCAGTGAGTTTGCATTAGATTCATAACAGGCTGGAGGCAAGTCCCCTCAGGAAACAACATTTAATTTCCATCACTGTACTGAATACACTGGTAAAAGGCTTAATATTTTATTAATAATATTTCACAAAATATCTTAACACGCTGTTACATAAAGCAGCAAGATGTTATGTTCCATCAGCAGAACTAACTCTTGCACACTCACGTACTGTGCCCATGCCTGATGCCCACTTCAGAGGTCTCTCTGTTTTGCTCAGTGTGAGAGACAGGGAATCACTCACTGACTTATTAGCCTCAGATAGTGGAACCATGGGGTAACGTGTCTCTTGCTGAGGTCAAGAGGAGCCATATAAACCCAAGAGGGCAGAATTTGACCCATTCAGTTCTTTATTTTGTTGGGAGACGGCAACAACAGGCATGTCATCACTGTAGAAGAAACTTATATTCACAGAGCTGTATTTTTTTTAATATTTCAGCTTTTTATTTGGTGTTCCTTCAGTCTTTCTGTAGCTTCTCTGTTGACAAAGTTCCCTGAGAGAAAGTCCCTGAAAACTGGGGTGGGAGGGACATTGACCTTTCAGAACACTTTCCCATATAAACGCATGAATAAAGCACAAGTCACATTTGTCAGCTGGAAGGTTATGGTGAAGTTGTGTGCATTTTTTTTCATTATTTGCAGTGAATAAAGGCCCTTCTTATGAGACACCACCTTTCACTCTTCCTTAACCAGAAGGTAGCTATTTTGACAGCACTTTGACAGCTGAATCTGGAAACTTTTCTTTTATGAAGTCTCCAAAGCTCAGTATAAGCAATCCTGTGCTAGGATCTAAACTTCTCTCATCTCCTGATGTAAGCTATGGTTGAGTTACAGGTCATGAACACTTGACACACACTTTGCAGTTATTCAGAAGCGGTCACTTTTGTGAATGTCCAATCTTGCTTATGTATATAAAAAAATTGTTCCTTCTTTAGTTTGTTGTTTCCCACCCTCTGAAGTGTAACTTTTTCACATGCCAGTCATCCAAAGAATGTTTGTGTTGCATTTACAGAAGACCTTGTATAGATTACAGAATATACTCCCCTCCTGCTAACTAGCAAACTGACATTTAGGTTGTGAAACAAAAAAAAAAAGCGCAAGGGAATTTTTGTTTACAGTTATGAAACTAGCATAATACTCTTATCAATGTTGTTCTTGAACACTGCAAAATGAATTTAGTAGATTCAGTTACAACCATTCTGACATACCTGGATAAAATGTTATACAGTTCTTTTGGTACCATTTATATACTAAGAAACTGTGTTTTCAGGAGCTCAAGATATTATATTGTGTCGTGACACAGTGATGTACTACTGCTGTATGAGTACCCTGACACCATCCCTTGCTTAGGGAATTTCCAATCCATATACAACAGGAGATATTCTGCCACATCATAACATGAGATAAACCAAGGCAGCAGAAAAAAACCTGACCCCTATCCTTGTTCTATCCTCTTGTTGCTGACACACTTTTGGGTCAGCAATTAGATTACTGGTATGAATTCAACAATCTTTCACTGACTTTTAATTGCTTAAGTCTCAGCTTCATGAAATGTTAATCTTTTCCACTTAGTATTTACTTAAAGCTTATTAGAGTTCATCCTTTGGCACAGGAACTGAAATTAGTTATCTAATTGTCTTTCTGAAAATTTGTATATTAGGCATGGATTGATGATTAGAACACTCAAAAAGCTGTGATTAATGCATTTTGCTGTACCAATCTGTATGCTTCAGGAACTTACAATTTGTCTAGCAAAAGATGTAAAGCTCAGAAGGCTTATTTTAAAAACACACATTAGAATTGACATTCTAGTTCTATGAAAGATCTTTTTCTGAGGCAGCTGATAAAATATCAAAGAATGTTTGGATTGCATGAGTATTACATTCAGTAGGAAAATCCACTAAAGTGGTTACTAAATTCCTATCAGATACCACTCAAAATACACACAAAAAAAGAAATAAAGATAAATCTAGGGACACGTTCCATATGATGGGGAACTAAAATGCTTTATTCTTTCAATCAGAATTATATATATTCAAATAAGCACTAACTCAACCACGATAACCACATATTCTTCGGCTGTACACATAAAAGTCAATGGGAAAATAAAAGTTGTGGTCAGACTGATCCATTCTTATTGCTTTTCCCACCTTCATAGCTCACTGATAATGGAAGGGGTTGGAATGAGCTTAGAAGAATCCTAGCCCAGGAAGCATATGGCAAAGTTTAAGATCATACTCTACCCACAAAGATCACAAATCACTTTCTTTTTTTAGATCCCAAGACTAGATATGCTCAGAATAGTTCCACAATATGACTGGATCATAAGTGGTGTTATAATTCTGCAGCTTGAGAAATGTACTGTCCACAATATTTACTATTACAATTCCATATTCATGATAAAAGTATTGAATTCACAAAAGGTAGAAGTTTGTAAGGGTTACCTACAAATAATTTGACTGAAGCATGCATTTTTTTAAAAACCTCTGTTTGCAAAGATGAAATAACACATCATCTCCCTTCCTTGACACTTTCAAACTGCTGCACTGGAGAAATTAGTTTTTATTTTAGATTAGTTTAAACATTGCACAAACCCTTATCCCAGCATTTTTACTGCATTTCATAAGCAGCTTAAAATTATGCTTGGAGTAATCCTCTATGTTTGCAAATTTTAAGATCATGCAGAAATGACAAACAATAGGTTTTACATAAACGTAATATGGCTAATACAATTATACTTAAAAAACAAATATGCTCCAAGTTACTTCACTTCACCTGCAAAATCCTGAGTTACATAGAAAAGAAAACCAGGTAGATTTCTCTTTGTTTATTTCATGTGCTTATGCTTATTGCGCTTCTCTTAATCTTTAAAATATTCATTTATGAGTTGGCACAGTTTCAATGAAATGTTACAATAATTTAGGGAAAACCCTTATTTTAGCTTTCTGTAAATATACGAGCTTTAATTGTTGCCTAATTTGCTTAATAGTGTGTAATCTGTGGCCAAATGTGTGGATGATGTTCAGAAAATTTTCTTATAAAATATTCTGCTTTGTTCACAAAAGAACCACTTAAAATCTGATTTCCACAGCAGTTACCAGCAGCCTTACTGTGAGAAAATACACTGCTTCAAAGATGCTGAAAATTCACTAAAGCTAAATAGATTATCTCTAACTCCTGGCCAAAAAATGCCTGCAGATGAAACACAGCAATGATATTTTGTTCTGCAAATATTTGTAAATACATTTAGTTTGTTGTGGTTTTTTTGTTGTTTTGTTTTTTTTTTAATAGAGAGCTACAAATAATTTATACTACAAGTAATCCAGTTTTACTTGTGCCCCATTGCTAATAAGAGTTGATGGCACATATATATTGGAAATGTGCTAAAATAGGTAAAACGTGCTAAAATAGGTAAAACGTGCTAAAATAGGCATGATCAAATGCTCAAACTCCCAAGCCAGAAATCAAGACTAGAAATTAATTTCAGCTCATCTAGTTATTCTTGCTAAGGACTTCCCTCTGTAAAAATTATCAGTCAATGCAGCAAAATTAATCTGAGGAGGAGTTATTTCTAGCATCACTATGATTAATTTGTCTAACACATCCCTATTAACAAAGCTTTATATTTATTTGTTTTGTTCAAAAACACTGGAACATATTTTCTTTGGTGCTTACATTTTTTAGTAATAACCAAATGGCAAATAAAATAAATTATTTTTATTTAAATATTCAGGTTGCCAAAATTATTTTTTTCTTTTCATAACTACTTAGTTATGACACTTCTCTAGAACATATAGTGCCCTTCTCTAAATTGCCATGTAACTTCTTCCGGTTGCTCTTGTCTTTCTTTCAACCATTGCCAGAACCATCAAGTGTTATACCTGAAATTTTCTCATAAACTTTTCAGGACATAAGCTAAGATTTCTTGGATGTAGCATGTATATAACAGCAACGTAAAACTGAATTAGTATGCAATACTGAACTGTAAGGAATATTTTTTTTGTCATTTTTAAAGTAATACCTTGGGATTTAAGTGATTGAGTGGTTTCCTCACATTTGGGCTTTTAATCACCCAAATATTCTAGCTTATGAAGAGTAAATATCATTTAAGTTTTGAAACTATATATATATATATATGTTTATTCAACAGTTAGAAAGAAATCTGCAATGCAACATAACAAAGTGTACAATGTTTTTGATCACATCTGATACATTTCATTGAGAATTTTTTATGGAAGAACTGTGGCATGTCCAAAATTCAAATATAATTATTTTACTACCTTTTCAAAAGAGTGTAATGAAATGTCTCATGTGTGTACATTAGAAGATGGAAGAGTATTGCACAAATAATCCTATATACCATGCATTCTGATGTTCAAACAAAAAATAGAAAACTCAGACTACCAATATACACGGAAAATTAACAGCAATGTTGTAACCTCCCAATGTTATTATGTGTTGAAGTTAGCCAAGCTTGCAAGGTCATCCAAACTGTGCTTGAATCCCTATAATTATGTTACTCAAAGTATGATGTGCCTTTTGCTAAAGCCTTCCATATACCCATATTAGACTTATGTCCATCAAACGCAACGTTATCTTATTTATTATGTTCCACTGCGCTAGTCTCTATGGAATTATGCTATAACAGTGACAGTCTTTGAATTCATTTAATATGACTTTCCACTGGAAATGATTTAACCAGAAGTCCAATTTTGAGATGATAGCTTATTGAATGTTTTGAATAGAGAGAATTTCATAGTACAGCTATCTAACTTCACACCAACATATGTTTAGTTAGTCTTCAGTTGAGACTGCTGTCCAGATTCATCAGTATATTAATAAGAACATGAATCCTGAGTCCCCCCGAGTACTTAGGGTGAAGTTGTAAAGCAACAAAAGTCAAATATTTGACCGTAGATGTTATTGTGGCCCATACACTTTGAAAATAAACTCAGAGTCCTGATGAATGCAGTGGTAGTTCTTTTTGCTTCTTCAGTGAGAGAACACATATTTCATCACTCCCAGGAAAAGAACCTTAGCAGAAAAATGCAGTTTCTTCATTTCCAGCAGATTTTTTGTCCATTAAAGTATGTGCATAATTGCAGTGAAAAGGAGATAGAGATAACAACCACCAAAATTATCAAGGCCAAATTCTGCTGAGAATTGCACATAGAAAACACTGAAGTACAACTAAGGACATGATGTGACTATAGGGTATGGCAGAGCAGTACTTTCCACAGCATTCAATGGGTTCAGTTCCATAATATCCCAGGGGAATATGCCTATTTTTAGGTAAATTGATACAAATTTTATTAACATTTATTTTGTTTTTAGCAATATTTCTGCCTCCTTGCCCTCTGTGAGACAAAGCCATAAATAGATAAATATGTATGGACGGAGGTTAACAGATGACTAATAACTACTTGAGTTCCAATCTCAACATTACTTAATTGGTTGAAATACATTATTATGATAGAAGTTCAGCTTACAACTATCTAGACATGAATCTACATTTGACCATATGGTAAATTTGGTGGTGGAGAAGTGATTATTTATACCATCTAACTTAAAATTTGTGATTTGTAGTCTCTCTAAGCAGCCTGTATAGCTCAGGTGCTTTGAATCACTCTGTCGAAGAGCCAGACTCTCTCCATTGACAGCCTTGGGAGTCTTGGTTCAGATGCTTGGTGGTTCAATCAGACTATGCCAATATCCCCATTCTCCTCCTCCTTCTCTCCCACACACATATATATACATATAGCTCATACCTAAGAACTTTTAGAGAGGCTGCAGTAAGGGAAGAACAGCAGACTAATGCTGTGTAGAGCCCACAGGACATTTTCAACATTTGCCGCTTCATCTATTTTGTCATTACTAATAAAAGACATAATATAGTTTAATCACTGAAGGGAAGCTAAGTAAAAAAAATCGACTCACCCAGAACTCTGAGAGATGTGGAATGAAAAAGGATGGTATTTTAAGCAGAATACTTAAGGGAAAAAATTGCATGCTCTCTTTGTGCCTTTTTACTCCTATGCATCAAAGACTTGGGCAAAGAACGGAACAGCAGAAGGGTGAGAGATATAATTCTGGGGTATGCAGAACAGTCTTAAAGGCACTTTCTTAAAGAAATAAGTATACATAAATTAGATGAGCAATTTTGTAGAATTAGAAAATTGCCTTTTCCAAAGACTCCAACAAAAGAGAGCATTAATCTCAAATTAATTTGAGAGCATGGAGTTTTATACTGCTTTGGTTGTCCCATTTCAGTACCTAACATTTGAAAAAGCTCCTTTCTTCCTACCAAGAAGAACCTGGCTTTTAAAACATTTCAAAAGATGACAGCACTTGTGACAGTCAAATAATCCCTTCTAATAGTTCTTCTCTTTATAATCAATCTTTGTAAAGAGTTCACTGTAGAAATCTACAGTGATCTAGCCTTATCGCTGGCTTCCCAGAGAATTCAAGCCACTGATGTCTTCTCGTACTCAGTGCCACTGCATTTAAACACCAGTTTCCACAGGAAACTTCAGCATTTCAAGCATATCAGTGAATGATATTGAAAATATCCAGTTGGAAAAGGTTCGTTAGACCTCTGTTATACTTTAAAACATTTCAAATGTAAAACAGGATTCATCATTTGTCATGTGATGCTTCTAGTTCTGCTGAGCACCACTTTCTTCCCCTAGTAAGTAGAGCTAGAAAAGACGGGGGCACCAACTGTCAAACTGCATGGTTACCCCTGGAGAGGTAGGAATGCAGTAAGATAATTCAGATACCTGCAGGTATAAAAAGTAAACCGGGGAGCCACCTGCACTTCTTCCTTCCCTCCCTCACCCTGCTATGTGGCCTAGCCATGGTGACATGGATGACACCTACCTCTGTGTGTGCCCATCAGGAACAAGCAGAGTGCCTGGGTGCACAGAGAATGAGGCAAATTAAGTACTCCCAGGTAGGATGCTGTTACAGAAAGCACCTAGCCTGAAATTTTACACAAATAAAATATTGATCTGGGCTAAAATAAGACTTGGGGATTGCTCATAAAGATATTCTTTGTATATGGTAATACTTGAACTAACTGAAAATTTTTTACCTGAACATTCTTCTGTTAGAAAAGACAGTGTCAGTGAACCAAGCTTCCCCAGAGGAACACACTGATTTCCACAGCAACACAAACTGAAAAGTCAGTCATGAATTTTCTTCAAAGGAAAAACGTTGGCACTTGCCCAGCTCTACCAAAGGCTGCAACTGACCTATAATATATATATTTGAATTCAGAATGAAACGGCACAGCAGCTTTTCTTCATGTAATATTACAATGTGTAACATTTTTAGACCAATAGACTATAGTCTGCAAATCAGAATGCAACTTGCATATGATTGACATCTTATCTTAGCCCAATAATAAACAAAGCCAAAGTGACAATCCTTTTTCACTCTGTAAACTCCATGAATGTGAGAGGACTTCAGGAGAGAGAACTATTTTTTACTGTATTGCTGCCAAAGAGAGTTTGCCAGTGCTTTCAGAGAGTAATTTATTGGGGTTTTTTTCAGGTACTTGATGAGTAAGGGAAGCCACCTTGCTTCCTCGGTTAGGGCCTCTAGTACTCCTTAACAGAATTAGTTGCTCTCTATTGTGCAAAGCATACCTTCACAGATACCAAGGAGGTTCCTGCAGACTTGTTCTAACCAGGTGGTACATCTTTCTTCTCTAATTTGAAAAATGAAGGCACAGAGACACTCTAGGGGTACATTGGAGGTTGAGATGTCCTCCTGGACACTCCTGCATCCTTGCAATGCATGATATTGTAATGTCAGGTATCCAAAAGTACAGAGAGGTCATTCTAGCATTGTTGGCAACGTCTGTTTTCCCAAAGGTAACACAGAAATCCCTTTGTTTCCTCTGTGTCAGTCATTGAGACGTTCATATATCAGAGAATGGAATAAATGGGGGCTACAGCAACTATAAAAGGTGGAAATTGTACCTTTTTGTGCGTATCCCACACATGATCCTGCCAGAGGCCTCTGCTTGTTGTACAGCAGCATAGCTGATCTTTTGCTCTGTGATGTTACGCTCAAGACAGAGATGTTGAAAGAAAATATTTGCCAAATGCATCAGACAGGTGGGATCTGTCATAGTTTTGCCCTAAAAAGGTAAAAAAAAGGCCAGTCCCAGCACAGGAGAAGTGTGAGGACAAATTCAGTTTCATGAGTCTCGCACTTAGTGTACTAGTGGCTATCTATGCACTGTGATGCATTTACCTACAGTTGCCAGCCTGTTTGATTCATCTCCATCCAGACAAGCGACCAGCTTTCTAACTGGAAGAAAAGAGGCCAAGAGAGCTGGGACGGTTTGGACTTCAGAACAGAAGATCCCTTGGAGGGATCTTATCTATGTGTATGAATATGGGATGAGGGGAGTAAAGACACCAAAGACAGACTCTTGTTCATGGTGCCCAATGAATTAATGAGGGGCAACAGGCATAAAATGAAATACAGGAGATACCACTTTAACACAAGAAAATGTTTTTTCACCATAGCCAGAGTCAAACAGTGGAACAGGTTTGTTCCACTCCACAGAGTGCTGTGGAGATATCTCCACCTGTGGAGATATTCAAGACAAGACAGGACACAGCCCTGAGCAACTGCTGTATCTGACCCTGCTATGAGCAGGAGGTGAGACTGGATGATCCCCAGAGGTGCCTTCCAGACTTAACCAGGCTGTGATTCCTCTCATCCATTATAACCGTACAGCCTAACTGGAGCCATAAAATGCCCTAGTAACAATTAACATGGTAGTGGATGCTGGGATGAAATTAAATAAATCAGAAATGTAGTCTTATTAGAAATATGAGAAAAGGAAAAGTTTGTCTACATTCAGAGTAGATGACCTTCTGTTACTACAGGCAATACTCATGACACGGTTCTTGAGTTACTGCTGAATGTGCTTAATGTTTCTCAGGTACATACAGCTTGTGTTTTCATTGCACCACACACACTGATCTACTGTGCAGTGGGATTTTCTCCACTCTGCTTCAGATTACATACTCCAATTCATTCCTCCAAAGCAGTGGAAAGTATTTTCTACTCATTTATTTTTTAACTTAGACATAAACTATTTCTGACTTGTCATACATTCAATTTATAGTGAAAATGTCATTGTGCCTTAGACTAATCAGACCACCTTTAATTCAGGAAGCCAACGGGCATTTCTACTTTCACACACTCATTTGTCTCCAGATATCACTCAATGGTTAGGTACAATATTAAACACTCAATGCAGCACTGAAGCACAGGAAAAAAAGCTATAATTTAATTAAAGGATTGCTACAGCTTTTTAACAGACATAATTGTTCCCTCATGCTTGTGATTTGAAACAATCAGTCTATCCACCACTTATCTCTCTGCGGCTGGGCTTAAAAAAGAGGAATAGTTAGGAGTATTTAAATTATTGCAACTAGTTTAATAATAAGTATAGGGGCCATTGTTAAAAGAAAGTGATCATTGTAAAGAGCTTAAACATTGTTATTTGAAAGTTTCAGAATTAAAATTAGGCTAAAAAAATAACCTTTAATGATTCTTTCCATCCACACTAAATGGAAACAATATTAATCTTTGCTCCTTGTTTCCAGCTGAAGTCTTCATTTATGCAATTAGTATAGTAGATACTGCACACTGTCTATGTAAGTAAGCTTCCTGCTGGAAAGTAAAGAGGAGTTAAGAAGGTGTATCCATATTCTAGAGATGTAGAGACAAAGTGAAAAGAAACAATCTATGGACTACTGAGCTAACCCAAGAGTCAGAAAAAAGTGGAAAGGGATGACCTCTTGATTTTCATGAGCATGAAACTACAGGTTATTTTCCTGGCTCAGATATCTTGCCTCTGTGTCAGGCCACCTGAAGCTGTTCTGGAGTTCTTCCACCAGTTTGTGGAGTACCTTCGATACGAGTGATTAAAAAAGCAACTTCCCATAAACTCACCTCACAAAGCAGAGCACTTCCACAAACTCATTCAGTCCCAAGCACCTCTGAGAGTTACAATAGATACTGGCTTTAGTACTGGTCAACTTTTGTGTTTAAAAGTTCTGTTGAGCAAATCCTGTTCTTTTTTCAGTGTTCTCTGCTGATACTCATCAACTTTACGGAGATCATACTTTTGGTTTCCTCTTTCTCTCAAAAAAAAAATCTCGCCATAGACCAAACTGGCAATATCCTGATAAGACACTTTAACTAATCACTCACTTTTATTCTAGAAATTCCAGATGTGAGATGGGTTTGGAAAAAAAATCTCTCTCTACTCAAAACAGGGAGATATTGCTATCAACAGTGAAATCATCAAAAGAGATGCATGCACTTAAGTATAGTTAAGGCACAGAACAACACCACAAGTATCCATGCTCAGAATTATGTAAAAAAGAGATAATAATATTATTTTGCTCATATGTTGTTGGGAAACTTTTTGAACTATGTGGGTTATTTGAGGAGTCACTGTCACTGTGACACGTGCCACAGATTGTGCCTGAATTGAGGACAAGATGACACCACTCTTCTCATATGCAGGCCATAAACTGAGCAAAACAGTTAGGTGGACAACATCATTAGAAAATACACAGAAATACTGTTATTTGCAAATAACAATAACATCACTAGTAACAATTTTGAGTGTTTTTGAGTGTTTTTTTAAATGAAAATGAAAGTAGGAAGCAGCCCTAGAAGAGAAGGTTTTAGAAGATATGAACAGGTATACACTGGGGGAAAGTGTTAAAATGTTACTTACTATCTGACAGAGTTTGTAAAATAGAAGATGTTGTAACACAAAAGGTTGTTTTCAAACAGCCACTTTTTCCCCCCAAATTATAAAATCCAATCACAAACATTTAAATAATATCTTTCTACTTCTAATCTGAAATTACAAGTAGTCTAATCAGGATAATAGGAGAATGATAAAAAATTGCTCGATATGTAGCCATAGCCATTTACATTTGCCTCTAATTTTGGATTTTTACTGTAAAGTCCTAAATCACACATATTTCAATCCTCTAATTCATGTGCTTTATTAACAAAAAAGCCATTTAACACTGTGCTGTCCAGAGATGGTATCAAACTGAGAGCCACAGGCAAAAAAAACCCCAGTAATAAATGGCTAAATGGGAACAGGCTGACAGTGTTCTGATTTGTAGCAGGACTACTTTTCCCTTGTCTACTGGGTTATTAAAATCCACATGCTGATGTATTGAAACAACCTTTTAAAGAAGAAGGTAGCCTTGTGCCTGGCAAAGTTTGACCTTAAACTCTTTCAGCAGCATGACACAAAATGTCTAGTGACATGGGAGTGGGAACAGAACAGATTTTCAGATCCCTTGCCATTCTTTTACCATTCTGTAAATCTGCCTAGTCTCCATATCAAACACAGCCAGGGTCATTCAGCATAGTGTTGCACATGGAAAAGTATGCAGCTCACTCAGGCAAAAAATGAAGTTCCCAGTCTGAAGCATGTAGGTACAGTTAGATGTGGGAAAAGAAAAAAATGTCCCAGTTAATTCCAGAAAATTCAACTGTGAAAGTAAGCAGAACAAAGATTTAACAGGCCATGCTCACTCATGAGGTTTCTTCTTGCTGCTGCTGAAGGTCAGAATTCCTCCAATTCCTTCGTGAATGCAGAATATAGAAAATCTGATGTCTCTCTGATGATAAGGGAGGATATTGCAGTGAGAGACCAAGAGCATGTTAAAAATAATCTAAAAAGACCCCTTACTATTTGAGTTACTAAATCTGTAAAAGGTAGATTTTGAAGAATGAACAAAGACCTCTAATAGCTCTGTGAATTATTTTTCATACCAGTATATCATTTTCTTTACACTAAGTACAGTCATGTTCACTACCTGAAAAAAAGGAAGTCTAGGGAAAATGTGGGCCCACTAATGAATGTGGTGGATGCCTTGGTGGTGGAAGACACAGAGAAAGTGGAGTTGCTGAATGTCTTTTTTCTTCGGTCTTCACTGCCAAAGCTACCCCTCATGAATCTCAGACCCTGGAGAATGGGAGAAGGTCTGGAGAGAGGAAGACTTCCCCTCTGTTGGGGAGGACTGGGTTAGAGACCACTTGGCCAAACTAGACATCCATAAGTCCATGGGCCCTGATGGGATGCACTCACGAGTGCTGAGAGAACTGGCGGATATTATTGCTAAGCCACTCTATCGTTTTTGAGATATCTTGGAGAACAGAAGTGCCTGAGGACTGGAGAAAGGCAAATATCACACCAGTCCACAAAAAGGGCAAGAGGGAGGACCCAGGGAACTATAGGCCAATTAGTCTCATCTCTGTCCCTGGAAAAATAATGGAGTGGCTTGTGCTGGACGTCCAAACACATTGAAGATCAAGAAGTTATCGCTATTGGTCAACACAGATTTTCCAAGGGTAAATCATGCTTGACCAATCTGATAGCCTTCTATGATGTTGTAACCTGTTGGTTAGATGAAGGGAGAGCAGCAGATGTTCTCTACCTTGACTTCAGCAAGGCTTTTGATGTCTCCCATAACATCCTCATTAGAAAATGAAGGAAGTGTGGGATAGATGAGGGGGCAGTGAGGTGGTTGAGTCCTGGTTGTGTGACAGGACTCAGAGGATTCTAATTAATGGATCTGGGTAAAGTTGGAGGCCTGTGACGAGTGGTGTCCCTCAGGGGTCAATACTAGGTCCAGTCCTGTTCAACATATTCATAAATGACCTGGGCAAGGGGACAAAGTGTATCCTCAGCAAGTTCGTTGATGATACCAAATTAGGAGGGCTGGCTGACACTCCAGAGGGCTGTGCTGCCATCCAGTGTGACCTGAAAAGGCTGGAGAACTGGGCAGAGAAGAACCTAATGAGGTTCAACAAGGACAAATGTAGGGTCCTGCACCTGGGAAGGAAGAGCCCCAGGCACCAATACAGGTTAGGGATGGATCTTCTGGGAACCACTACTGAGGAGAAGGATCTGGGAGTCCTGTTAGATAGCACACAATCCATGTGCCAGCAATGTGCCCTTGTTGTCAAGAGGGCCAATGGAATCCTGGGCTGCATAGGAAAGAGTGTGGCCAGTAGGTCAAGGGAGGTCATTCTCCCTCTCT
>JAOQGH010000001.1:137079745-137156837 GCA_025769975.1 Gallinago jamesoni
CTTGCTGGTACTTTTGCCCATGAGCACTGGTAGTCTGCTCCCCGGCTCTTCTTTAATAATCCTGCTTACATCCCCACCCCCCTTCAATCCTAGTTTAAAGCCCTTTTAATGAGATGTCGCAGGGCTTTATATAGTTGTGTCTTGAAAAACTCCAAGGACAGAAACTTTGCACTGTCCACGGACAACCTGCTCCAATGTTTGACTGCCCTTGGTGATTTTTCTTTTCCTTCTATCAAGTCAGAACCTCCCCCGCTTCAGGTAATGACCATTCTCACATTACTCCCCCATGCACTCCAATACAGTATGTAAACATTAAAGGCCACTAGCATGCACTGGCCATTAATGTATTTTGCTTTGGTACATACAGATATGTAAGACACTAGCAGGAAGACACCCTTTGGTGGCTGCAATGAATCACAGTGGACACAATTATAAATAAAAGTGCAACTGTCATTCTGGAATCACAGAAACACCTCAGTTTTCCTGATGAAACTCCCAATAAAGCAGCGGTTATTCTCAGCTTGCTTAAATTTGGAAGTCTGATACTAACATAGACCAGCATTTTTGCCTGCCAATTCTGCTAAGCCTTGACATAAGAAATGCTGCTATATTTTGCACATAGATCAATAGAAACCTACAGCACAAATCTCCCAACTTTGAGGTTTGCAAGTTGCTGGGAACAGCCTTTTATCTTCCTCTCTGTAATCTTATGTTGGTTAGACAAGAAAAGCTTTATAGATTTCAAGTATGGACTTTGGGGAAATGTGGGGGGGACAAAAAGAAAGCAAGGAAATACCATGTTATGAAACACTTGTATATCTCAGTTTCCTTGTAATCATAAGACACATTCATCCAAGAATTTGTGGTTGTCTCCTCTGGCTGCCAGAGGCAAGCAATGTTGTCTTATCAAAATGCTGATTTTCAGACAACTGCTGTGAACAAATACACTTTCAGACCTTAAAATTCCCCTCTGTTGAAAGTCATCAGTTGCAGACAAATTTCTCCATGCTCATTTGGTCTAGTAGCTTCATTTGAAGTCAACCAAT
Source organism: Gallinago jamesoni (assembly GCA_025769975.1). NCBI lineage: Eukaryota > Metazoa > Chordata > Aves > Charadriiformes > Scolopacidae > Gallinago > Gallinago jamesoni. The sequence goes on from JAOQGH010000001.1 coordinate 137,080,792, forward strand.
ACAGGAACAAAATATCTGTAAGGTACAAACATGTACAAAATGCATAGGAATTAACTGTAAGCAGAAAATAGCTACTATTTTTCCCTAGTTGCAACATTTTGAAATACAATAAGCATATTGACTTCACCTTCCGCAGTAAAAAAATCAGAGTCAGAAATGATTCAGAAACTGTAAAATAGCCAGTGTGTGATCAGACCACTTACAGGCAAAATGAAAAAGTATATTGAGAATCTCTCCATTGTCCTTTGAAGACGAAATTTGAAACTAAGCATCAGATATTCAGGATGCAGGTGCCTCAGGATGTTATAGGGTGGATAACTCTGTTTTAATCAAGGAACAGTTTCAATGAGGAATATAGATGACTTTAATATATCCTGGGGCATCGTATGGAATACCTTGAGCTTAGGGACTCAGACCCTGAACTCTGTCCATCTTTTAGTTGCCTCTGCCAAGCATGGAAAAGTTCTGATGTCGTTTTCTAGTAACCTGTGTTGCTAAGGATGAAAATAGAAAAATATTGATGAAGGACCTAAACAACATGAACTGCAATTCATTCTACTTCCTGATAATCATATTTGTTTTAATGAGGCTCTTGGTTTTTCACTGGTGGTGGTTTTCCAAAGGGAAGAAACAGAGATGTCAAATCAGGCTGCCAGAGTGAAAAGACAGACATTAACTGGTACAGTCCCTGAACTGATACACTCAGGGCTGACCCAGCAGACAGGTACAGCTAACCTTGCTCACCAGTGCTTACAAAAAGACACCAAAGCAAGTTGCATTAAAAGCAACAGACAATATGAAACAAGAAGTCTGATTAAGGTTGCATCACAACTGGTGGAGCCCGGAGAACTTCTGAGCTCCTAGATGCTCCTACCCCCTATCACGATACAATAAAGTCACCACCCCTCCCCATTGTGCCTTGGATTCCCCAGGAAAGAAATTCATGTAGAAGGAGCTAGAAAGGACCCTCATTGTCTTCTACACAAGCTCTCTGATTTGGCCAATTGCCCCAGAATAGCATGTACCTTTTGTTCAATTTACATGCCTCCCTATGTTTCTTTTGTTACAACTGATGAAAAAGTTTTGTGGAAAATTCCTGAGCTTTAACAGATTAGTGGTAAAGCTGCCAGAAGTCACATTATAAAAAAAATTAGGGAAAAAATTAATTACTTCATAATATGCACAGCTAACCCAAACATTACATCATAACTTCATTTCCATTTCACAGAATTAATCTCTGTATTTAGATGTACAAAACTGCAGTGCTTCTTAAAGAAGAATCAATTTAAAATCTTCATTATATGGGAGAATATAAAAATACTTATTTAAACATTAAGTTAAAATGAAATTTTATATCTCAATTTGTATTTCTGCTTTCTCTCGACTAAATCTTATCATTTGTTTGTTTGTCTGTCTGCTGGGTTATCTGATAGTAAGAGACATAATCCCAGTGCATTTTATTTTGACAGACATATATGCTACCCAACTATGAAAAAGGATTAAAGTTTTATTATCTGTCATATAGCATGCCCGTTACACAAAGTTAATCACTTTTTAAGGAGATAGACCTGCCCTTCATAGCTAGGCAGACCTTGACAGCATCCCCCTAATGGGAGCAGGTACACAGTGTTTCCCTGATTATCCTCTAGCACTGTTAACAAAGCAACGTTCAAAGCTGCACAACTGCCTGCCTGCCTTCCTTCCTTCCTGCCTGCCTTCCTTCCTTCCGTTTCTTAGCTCTGTGGCCACAAGGGGTGTGGTTTTGCCTTTCTGTTAATTTTGCAGAAGCAGAACTGCGAAAAAGGAGGGACCTTTCCTCATGATAGGGTTTTGTGTTTCCAGGATGCCTGTTTTTTCCAGACTGTGCTAAAGGTAAATAAAATTGACAAGACAAGGCTAATAATTTGAGGACTTGATGTTTTCATCCTGCTTTTTGAGTCTGTTACAAGTAAACCTTTGATGGCTTCTACTAACCTTATTATCATTGGTCAGCCAAGCCTAGCCAAAGTAACAAGCATCGACTGGGCTCTAGCCAAGATACATCTAATCTGAGTCACTAATCACCGCTTTTGTTAAACTTCTGTGCCATACTGCAGGTTATCTGGCTGACCTAGGCAATTCTGGTCTCTCCTTATTCTCCTTTCTCTCCTCCTCCACGATTTTACTTGGTATTTGTTCTGATTCTGACACATGTTCAGTACTTCTTGGTTGTCAAAGTGGCAAAAAGTTTCTCTACACTTGGAAGCAATTCTGCAGCAATTCTTCATTTCTCATAATACAACAGTGAGTTCAAGCACACAGTTCTCACAGTTTGGCGATGCGTTAGTAACTTTTAGTGTTGCTGTTGAGGTGGCCATGGAAGACAATAATGCAATATTTTTTTACCACAACTAAAATAATTAAATGTTCATTGTTTCTTTAAAAATATGCCACATCTTCTACTAGGGACCTAAAATAGCTTGAACCTTCTGGGTTCAAGCAAGCTCATGTCCTGCCTTTGGAAATGTGCAATTAAGGATAGGAAAAGGGAACAAGTGCAGCTTTTAAATTGCCTAGCAGTAGGTTACCTTGACTTGGACTTTCAAGTTTTATGTTATATTTTGTGATTTACATTTCAGTTACGTGAAGGAAGGTTATAAGGGATAAACTCATGCCGTTATACCAGCATTTGTAAAAATCTAACACTCTAAAAGAAAGGAACCTCAAATAAGCATATTTTGTAAGCATATAAGCATATAAGCACCTGTACACACATAATGGAGCACATAAGTGCTTTAAGCAGTATCTTCAAGAAACAAGATAATCACCAAAGACCAAAATCTGCCCATAACCCAAAGAAGAGTGAACTATGCCCAGAACTGTTAAAAGTTTGGGCAGTGCTGGCTATTGATCTACCTCTGACTGTTGCCTGTAAGAGCAACACCATATATGCCATTTAGTCTGCTTTCTCATGTTGAAATAAAAGACCCATAAAAGGGTACTTTTATCTTGCTTACAGACAATTCTTTATTTACACAATGGAATGCTATGACTCCCTAGCCAAGAGAGAAAAGATTTCTATTCCAGAGTATCCCCACATTGTCCTGTGATGCAATTGTTACAGATTGTTGAAACCAGCCATTCTTTCTCATGCTAAAAAATATGATGCCAAGGACTATGACTGTCTCCTTATATCACAAATATGAGCTTGTCAGAAGATACTAACTCAGGGCTGCCAGAAGTTTACACATTATGGATCAGGCTTTCTATAAAATCATTTACAAACCAGTTAGCACATACCTAAAAAAGCGAATAGTAATAATATAAATAAGTAGTATGTAATGGGTGTTATATTGCATTTGAGAGAGAGAGAGATTTTCTTCCTGCCTATGGTGCATTTGTGTCACACTGTCAAATGTTTGTTAAAAAAATAAACCAACTCACATTGGCACATGATAACATGCCTAAAGGGATTTTGGCATCAAGTAAACACAGAATATCATGAGATCTGTAATGAAATCATGGGACTTAACAATGATTGTCACATAGCAGACACTCCAGGGCCTTTTGCTGGTACATTCAGCTGTTAGACACACAGCCGGCCACCTGCCTTGCTTCAGCATTTTCTTTTATTTTCTCCTGACACCATAAGCATAACTTAGTCAGATACATATATTCTTGCCAAAAAAATGGCTCACAGGCAGGTTTTGTCTTTTCTAAAATTTTTTTTATAATGATTTAAAAAAAAAATCTTACTAATAGAAAAAAATGTAGAAAAATAACATTGCTTGCTTTGAGAAACTAGACTGCACTTGGGATTTTTGAGACTTTTAGTCTCTTGTTTAAACATAAATCAGAGCGGGGGCATCCTCTCCCTGAAATACAGTGGCCTAGCCTAATCTTCAGATACTGGCAAAAGAACAGTTTTTTGGTTCTGCAGCAGATTGTCTAGAGAGTTTTTGCCATGAAACAGGCCTTTCATCTTCCTCAGGCAACTGTGCAGGGTAAATGGAGACACCAAGGATCCTGGAAAGACAGATGCAAAACTAGGGTAGATGCCGGGTTCCTGGAATAGCCTACCATCAATCCAGAGGGTCTCAGAAAGAGTGTCCTGGACCCATGAGTTAAGTATTTTAGGCTTCACCAATTAGCACTTGTTGTAATGTTACTCTGAGGTCTCATTTTTGCTGGAAGGAACAACAGCTGCTGCCTCTCCAGAGGAGCTTTCAGTCTCATGGAGAAAAATCTCAAGATTCACTGTAAAAGGAGAGACATTTGGTCTGCTACTAGACCAAAATCTTAGCTCTGTGTGAGGAACAGAAGAGCAAGGGATAATACCTGAATTAACTATGGCTATCAACCCACCCTGATCATCAAAGAGGCAATCAACAACCTTCAACCTCAGGGAAGGTTCACTGCTTTTTCTATGAAATAGAGACCATTTGTGTATCTGTGGCAATCAGATCTAATATCAGATTGGTTTAAGTCTATTACTATTGTATCACAAAATACTGTATAAATTTGGAACCAGCATTAAACCATATAGAAAGGTATCTCTGGTACACCTCAAGCAATAAGACAGAAGACTAACAGAAAGACTAGTGCCACACTGATACTTACAGTATGCACTACTTTGACATGAATCTACCATAAAGTAGGTTTAGAACATGTAACTTTACAGTGAATGTACTTATACCATAGATGAGCTTGACTAATTTCATATACATGTATATATATATATATACATATACATACATAACATCTTATGGGAGCAATTAGATAAAAATTAGCAGAATTTTCAATGCAAACTAACTTGTATAAGTTTTATGAGTCTTGGCTTGGCTATAAAATGGAATCATAAAAATCTAAGACACTTAACTCAGTGCCTCTTACGTATTGGGAAATTTATTGAGTCACACACAGAAAAGTAATAGTGAATTATCCAGTAGTAAGTAGTCAAGGGATTAGATAAAATATTTGATTCTCTAAGAAACAATACATTATTTATGTTAGATAAAAAAGAAACACCCATGGGGGATTTTAGGGAAACCTAAAGAGAGTTAACAGCTGAGCAGTGCAGTAGCAATTGCAGTCAGAATGGCTATTGGAAGGAAGAAATGAAACTACTCAAATAAGATTATATTATATTTCAAATTCACTGCATCTAGGTGTCATTGTGAGTACCTCAGGAAAAAAATGCTTAGAAACATTAATGCTTAAAGAAGATCCTATAGAATCATGCACTCCTCATAAATCTTTGGAATAGTCCAATTGTCTTTGAATACTGCCTTGCACATGAGCCAAGGTATTTGAAAAAAACTGTATAATGAAAACAAAAAGAATGTAACAGAAATAGAAGATATGGAAACATCTGTGTATTAAAAGGACTAGCAGACGAACAGGAGGAGGGTTTTATCACAGATATTCTTCATGCATTGTATTCATGAATTGTCATATATAACACATCATACGCTAAATAGTGGTTTGGCAAGAAACTTTCAATAGTCAGATTTTCCATAAATGCTTATCTTTTTTTTCCTCTCTATAAGACCTCTTTATATTGATTATTCTCTGAAAAAGACAGCCTTCTGAAGAGAAGGATAGATGCATCTCGTACCTTTATTTCTACTTTCCTGGAAGAGGAAACAGCTACAATAGCTAATATATGTTCATCACAAAACCTGGATCAAGAATTCCATTGATGCCCTATGATCTGGTTCAGCCTGTTATAGAGAGCACAGATGGATTAAAGCTTTTTCTGCCTTCCCAGCATTTTTAATGAATTCCTCTTGAGATATGTGTTCCTTCCATCCTGTTCTTCATCAGGAGTAAAATTCTGCCCTCAGACTTTATTAATGATTCTGCTGATGATACATGAGATGAAACAAAGCAGAGCTCATTCCACAAAACTGGCATTTGCTTTTCTAGGCAAGGAAGAATAATAAAGAAACATATTAAAATTGATGATGACAGCTATTTCTGTTAGAAAATTAATGATATGAAACTCAAAGTACTGATTGCATATCCAAAAGAGGTTTCATGTTCAAAGGGGTAGCATTTTATTGAGCTGAGTTTATATTTAGAAAGATGGGATCTGTTTCTTTCAAGCACTATGTTAGATTTGGATGATTTTTTTAAAATACATTTCACATTTCCTTACTTTTTTCCTGCAATACTTTGCATGTTTTTGTACACCACTTAAAAAAATACCTGAACTTTTAGAAGGCTAAAAGTACATGACTTAAGACCTGACTGGGCAACCTGGACAATCAATAGCTGGAAATTCCTTTGTCCTATTTTCAACTAAATCAAAACCACCTGAATTGTTCATGAACCTTTGTGAGTATATTTTAGCGCCTGCAGTAGGAATGGCATTCCTGGTATGTCCACCTTTTGCTGCCTTGCAGCAATCCTCCAATAATGGGCAACCTGTAGACCTTCTCACTTAGGAAAAGATCAGTAATTGGCTACTGTTGTTAGTTCTATTGCCTAAATCCAAGGTGCTTTTTAAAATGAGCGACAGTTTCTGCAGTTTGATGAGAACAGCAGCAAGAAAAAATAAAGCAATGAAAACCTATTAATCAATTCAGTCTTATTATTTTTAGTCTTACAACTTGCACTGCAGCTCAATATTATTGCATCAGGTAGAGCATGAAGCATGGCCTTACAGACTTTTTCAGACCTCAGGTATGCAGCTAGCAAAGATTCCCACCATAAAGCTCCTTGTATATAATTAATAAGTCAGTAGACCAGGTGGTCTAAACAAGGTGTAATGGGTTTGTCAGCTTCATTTTGGTATGACTGTCACATGTTGTTGCCTGAAGGAGTTTATGAATTTCAGTTAATTGTGAGCACATGGGTGGGGAGAGGACGTGAAGGTTTGTGATGGGCTGAAAAATTAACATGTTGAACAATCAACTGTTGTGCAGGTTTTGGTGTAAACATGCTCATGTTATTCTGCAGTGTGCCTAGTCCTCCCAAATGAAGAAAATCCAGAACATTCAACAGTCCCACCAATGGCTGAAAAAGGAATACCAAAACCATGTAGGGCATCTGGAAACTAGCCACATGGCCACTCTAATGGAAAAGAGTTCCTTCAGGTAGCTTAGGCATAGAGCCACGGGAGGCTGTAGGTAACTGGGCATTGCTAAAGAAATAGACAGTGCTGCTCTTTAGTTTTGCTTTTGCCTCGCATTTTATCCAAAATACTCTCACTTCTTCAGAAAAAAAAAAAAAAAAAAAAAAAAAAAAAAAAAAAAGACTAGCTATTAGTACAGCATTATGCTTAATAGGTACTAAAGCATTTTTCTTCCAATGATTTTTCCAGACCCTTTTGAATCCTTACAAAATTTTAGCCCCTACAGTATCCTGTGGTACAAGGTTTTGTACCACATTGTACCCCATTTTGTACCACATTATGTGGTAGTGTGGTAGTAGTTCCACAAATAATTGTGCTTGACTTCTCATTTCCAGCCTGCATTTTGATGCCTGTCATGTGCTGACATCATCCTTCAGACAGAATATTTTTTCTTCCTTACTGTTGTTTATGTGAATCCTAACTACGTCAATAAACTGCATTTTATGGCAGAATCCTGAAATTAAGTTATTTCCACAATGCTCAAATCAGTGCTGAATAGAGATAACCAAGACAGTATAATCAGCTACTTGAGTACCAAAAGTAGCACATCAGCCCCCCTTGGCTCAGGAGGATAAATTAACCCAAACAAAGAACCACACTGATAGAATCTTTTTATGCAGTAGTACTTTATAATCATATGAAGAAAATGTGATCATATAGAGCAAAATCTATCAAAGATGCCATATCAAGATCAAGTCACAGCACTGATTCTTTCATCACATTCACAGGGAAACATACATTCATGTCACGCATTGGCATTGATGCCAATGTTGTAGCATCTCTCTATTAAAGAATCTTGCTTGGCACATGGGATCGACCAGAGCAATCTGTCACACAAAGTGGGAAAGAACTGTCACGTTGCATAGTGCCATGTAAGCAGTGTGCTGAATGCATATATATGTAAGTGTTGCAACAACAGATACATATCTACCACGTGCCCTAATTTACCATATGATTCATTTCATCATGTCACCTGAAGCACATACAAAACTTGCACAGAGAGTAAAGAGTTTTCAAGTTATTTCAATTCTTTCTAAATCCAAAAAAAGAGACTAAAGAGCTCCAGGAACCATTCTTGAACAAGAGTTTTCACAGGAAGGGGGAGGTAGGTTTTAGTAACTACTGTTAGTACGCAGAGATTGTCTCTTGTGCATAAACTGCTGTTTTCTCCTTATTTGTCCTGGCAACCAGACCAAGTCGAGCTCAGTGTTCCCACCTAAGGAATATCAGCTGTACTCAGAGCAACAACAGGGTTAGAGTGTGAACTAGTTGGCACTAAAGGAAACTACTCTAAAAATTATTTGAGAGATTAGTTTCACATTTCTTAAAATATCAAGGGAAATTTATACAAAAAGTAAAGAATTTCTAATATTAACCTTGTTCAAGTGTGTGTAGAGATATAGGGATTGTTTTCCAAACTTGTGGTTTTTTGTGCTTGCCTACAGAGGAAACTGCAAGAATTTGTTTGTGTGCCAGGGAGCAAATGAAAGGGATGCAGAGAGAAGCAGAGATGTGCTGTGAATTCTACAACGATTTGGATTTTATTCAAAGATATACATCTTGGAATTCATAATCGGCTTGTGCCCCCAAAACTTGTCATAGCAGACAGTAATAAATCATCCAGGCATTCACTTAGTCATTCACTTCATAGGTCTCACTGAATATCATGTATCTTGAGATTGCTATGAATGTACGCAACACTGAAAATACAACTGAGTTATGAAACAAGAATATCACACAGGATATGTCCTAGTATTATGATAATAACAGTGCTAAAATTGTTCAAAAAACACAATTCAGTATGAACCTAAAGAAATAAACTCCCATTATCAACAGGACCAAATATGTTCATAAGACTATAAAACATTGGTTTAATATTCCTCCATGAAATTTTCCATCTGGCAAGAAACTATAAAGAATGCACATAGAAAATGTGACACTGTCAGCTTCTGCTTGATCCTATGTAATTTGCCTCTCCATAGTTGGAGTACATGTATGATGGTAATACATGCATGTTTTCAAGGGCAGAAGGGCTCCAGGCTAATAGATCTAAATAAGGAGGAACCTCTGCAAACTGACACGTATTTGAAACTCTGCCATGAAGCAGAGTCTTCTGAAGTTCACTCTGATATGCCCTCTTTTTAAATAAAAAACACAGAACACAACTTACTTGCATTCAGCAACTGTCTAGCTATTAGCAGATGTAAGGTTTGAAGCGACTTCCCCATCTATTAGAGCTCACCTTCTTTGGGTTTTGCTAACGCAGGACCTATCAAATTTATGCTGTAGGTTTAAATAGTATCTTTGGACTGGGATTTAATTTTTAAGATCACACACTCCTTTTCCCATAGTGCAACAAATTAGCAGCAGACTGCCACAAGGTAAGAGTAGCTTCTAAAAATAGCTGAGGTATGTATAGTTCAGTGACAAGTTTTCATTAGCAAGAAAGCTCATTCAGGAGCTATCTGTCTCCTGGTCAGTTGACTATGCATATATTCCATACATCTGAATTAAGCACAGTACTGTGTATTTTTGTCCAGGCTCACTTATATACATAGATCATAAGAAACGTCATGGTAGTGTTAATGTTTTGGGGGAAAGGTTTATACTGGTAGATACTTTTAAAATGTTTTCCTGGGGACAACGAAGAATACACTCTGCATCAGCTGAAATTCAAATCCTATTTCTGATTGAAGATGACTGTTTGTATACTATTCATAAACGGAAATCAATACCCCACTATTACAACAGCATGTCTTACGAACACATTAAATAGTGTTATTCTTCTATCGCTTTTTAAGAGACGATGGGGAACATGTTTTTTTCCAAATAGAAAAATAAAACAATACATTTCCCCTTCACTTTTAAGAACACAGATCCTGAGTCTTGGAGTTTATCAAAAGAAAACTCTTGAGCGGACACCCTTTTAAACATATTTGTAAAACATTTCTCAATGTTTGACTGGATAACAAAATTGCAGGTGTACCCATCAACAAACAGCTCTTAAGCTTTTTCAGATGAATCAACATGAAGATAACTTTTCCTCACAGTAATACTGGATCTCAAGGTTAACTCACCAGACATTTGTTTTCCATCCATTTCACGTAAGTATTTGTTTTGCCTATTAGGTAGACTTTAAATATACCAACAACACTACATAAATATGACATTGGGACTACTGGAAAAGGTGAGCAATAAAGAGCAAATTAGATTTACATTAATTAGACCATTTACTTTTATTGGATCAGACATGCGTTACCATGCTACTTGCTACAAACTTAGATGTTCAAAGGTTCCTGGGTTTGCCCCCAAGCTGTGCACCTCCACAAGAAAACTGCAATTTCTATTCTCATTTGTAAGACACAATCTTATAGATTAGCATAGCACAGACTGACATGAATATCTGCTCCTGCTGAAAGTGTGACTATAGTATCAACTAAAAAGACAGTTTCTGGTAAAAAAAAAAAGCAGAATGAATCTACAGAAAAATTTGTGGCATAAATCCATCAACCAGGAGTGCTAGAGAGGAAAACAAAAATCCCATGAATATTTAAGCAAACCTAAACTTCCTATGGTTGAACAACCTAATAGAAATCAGAATTAAACTTGTGGCTCTTCATACTGGTCATATACAACAATAAGGCCTCAAAGCAGTACTTACAGCTAGAGAATATCAGAGGACATGAGTGTTCATCCATTGGGAAATTGTGCAGCTGTAGCTGGCACTCAGCATTGATGGTAAGCCTGCAGAGAAACCAAGCATCTGTTACTACACAGCAGCACAATCAACAGTCAGAGGAGGTGACAGGGTAACCTTAGGTATCATGCAAAAATGCTTTGACATCCGTTAAGTAAGGCCTGAAAGGAAAGGGCTATATTTGCAGATTGTCCACTGGTTGTTTAGGTTTGACCCAAAACATTAATAATTATCTAAACCACAAATAATTTCAGACACTTCATTAAGAGTTTCTTGATGCCAAGAAATCTGTGCCTATGCTTTTCTCTGGACAGTTCATCATTGAGGCACATGGGATGGAAAAAACTATTCTTTACAAAAATAACATGAAATATGGCTGATGTGGTGGTACGTAGTTCCACAAGAATCTTACAGGGAACATTCTCTGCATTAACTTATAGTGTGAACTATAATTTCATTTTGGACTATCTCTCAAAACCAATAAATTTCTGTATGCCATTCACACTTGTGCAGCTGTAACAAACATCAGCAGAAATGTGTTCAGCCCCACTTGAAAGCCTGTTTTACATGATATCCCTAACACAAAGGAGAATGAATGGAGATGATTTTAAACTGCCTATTAAAAACGGATAATCTTCAGTCTGATAGCTTACAAAGTAAATCTGTTTACCTAGGTAGATTGCATTAAAAGCTAGTTTCTTTTCCAGTCTTTTTCAGGAAAGAGATATTACATTAATTACATGCCTGAATTTATACAGCAAGTATGGTGCGTAAGGTTTTTGTGTTGGCTTTTTTGTTTTACTTTTTTTTTTTCTTTTAACTAATTAAAAAGCTAACAAAATGGATTGGGAAAAGTTTGTTTCAAATTTGCAATGGCACAGAGAAAAAGCTCTGTCTTGAAGAAGGTCATCTGTGAGTAAGTAAACAGTGTTTTTGTACTGACACTAGAAGAGGGTTTGTAGTGTTACAGCAGGAGTGCATTCATACCCAAAAGCAGGCAGGAAGGAGGATGGAAAGGCATGGAGAGTTACTGAACCTGTTCACTTTCTCCTGAATACAGAACACCCATCAACACCTGATAGTACAGGACATACAGCAGCTATGCTTCCCTGCCATACCAATTCTGTGTGCTCACTTAAGTCAGATAAATTGGTTTTGGATTACACAGTGATATCAGTGAACACTGATCATTTTAACAGGTCCTCCTATGTAAAAAGGAAGCTGACCTGAGTGGGAGAAAAGGATGCAAAACATCTTTCACAAACTAAAAACGCTCATTCAAACAATCCACTGGGTCAAGTATTACCACTTTTTTAGCTGTCTTAGACAAATTTTGTGGTCCATTCAACAAATAGTTTCTTTAGTAAAGTCTAACTACTATTAGGTAGATATTTAAATTGCGCTGAAATACTGAAATGTAACTTAATAGAAAAAAAAAAAGCATAAAAAAGAACCCCAACAACCCAACCAAGAGGATATCAGAGTTGACATCCTAATCACTAAAGTCTAGCTAAAGGCTACTGAAAAAAGCAAGATCTCTGTCACAGTGGAGAAATCTGAAGAAAGAAAGGGTACTAAAAATGTCAGTAGCATTTCCAGCTGTTTAATTCCCTTCTTATTGTTTGCCAAAGACTTGCTATTGGAGCCCAGCTGCAAGTGCAAGTATGATTAAAATACACTGAACACAATCACTGAAGAAAATGTAGCGTGAAAGGGATGTTTCTGAAAATGTTTGCCATGTAGAATACAGCTTATGGCAAAAGTCCCTTCTGAGCAACTCATCTTTTCCATAAGTAAACACATATTTTGATTTCTACAGGCTTTTTAATGCAAATATATATGGTATTTCTAATATCATACAATTGATGGTATCACAAAGATTAGAAAAACTCTAAAAGCCTTTCCTCCAGCAATTCACCCTTGTGATGAGATGTGACAGATTATCTTTCAGCATGAATTATTTGAAGAATCAAGTATTGGCATTAGCATGAATCTAGAAATACTATATCCAGCCCTGCACCTAAATCTGAACAGAAAGTTTTCTGACAGGTTTTGTGGGATTACATGCTCCTGATTTTATTAAAGCCTTAAAAAGCCCAACTTCTACAGTTTAGACAGACCTATTTCCAGTTCTCAGGACTTCTTTTTCAGAAAGACAAGACTTGGTTTTTTGAACTCTGATGTACTTACACCTGAATATTTCAGTATTTGTCAAGCACGGTCAGGTAAGCATCAGGAAGAAAACAGCAGAGGAGCACAAAGACACCACTGGAAATTACTACTACTATGCCAGAGGCAGGAGAAGCTTTCAGGCCTGTAGGCCAAGTGCTCACCTGAGAGTGTACAAGATCTTGCCATCATTCCATATGCGGAGGAGCTGGTTGGGAGTGGTGATCCAGTGAGCCTCTGCCGTCTTCGAGTTACGAAATATTGTGTCCGGGATCCAGATCAAGCCAACCATGTTACTGTTCAGAGTCAGTATCTTCATGGTGCTGTTGAAGCGAAGACGGCTATCTGTCCACGTCTGAGCAAAAAATATATCAATTTGATATTCCTGCAATGAAAGCATGACACGCAAATTGATATCAGTTCCACAATTCCCACTATTATTTGGTCTTTGATAAGTTCTATCCAGGTGTAGAGTGGCAGGATACATTCAGGCATTCGGGTCATAGAATCATAGAATTGTCTAGATTGGAAGGGATCTTTAAGATCATCTAGTCCAACCATCAACCTAACTCTGATAAAAAACCATCACTAAACCATGTCACTAAGCACTATGTCAACTCATCTTTTAAAAATGTCCAGGGATGCTGCTTCAACCACTTCCCTGAGCAGCCTATTCCAATGCTTAATAACCCTTTCAGTGTAAAATTTTTTCCTAATATCCAGCCTGAACCTCCTCTGGCACAACTTGAGACCATTTCCTCTTGTGGGATGTGGATATCTCCCTCCGTGACTTGGGAAAAGAGACCGACCCCCGCCTCTCTACACCCTCCTTTCAGGTAGTTGTAGAGAGTGATAAGGTCTCCCCTCAGCCTCCTTTTCTCTAGATTGAACAACCCCAACTTCTTCAGCCTCTCCTCATAAGACTTATTCTCCAGACCCCTCACCAGCTTCATTGCCCTTCTCTATACCTGCTTCAGCACCTCAATGTTTTTTTTATGGTAAGGGGTCAATGAAGAATGTTTTCTTTTTCTTTTTCTTTTTTCTTTTTTCTTTTTCTTTTCCTCTAGCTACTTTAGAAAGCAGGCCAAACAACTCACTTGGCTTGGTCCTATGTCATAACAATTTCGGCATTAGCACGTTCTTTTCAACTGTTTCTGAACAGTCACAGCTACAAGATACAATTTGCAGAGACTTCTTTGTCTCAGGGCAGACTGATTAAAAAAAGTGTGAAAGATGAACAGGACAACACACATAAGGTGGAGAACGGTAAATTCCCCTGATTATGGCAATGTCTTTTGAGAGCAGGGAGGGGTGTAAATTCAATAAATTGATTGCTCCATTGGTTACCAATTGTTCAGCTGCTCGTTTTAAGGTCACACTACAGCAGAACTGAAAAAACATGCTCGTGCTTCTTTACAGACACTTCCTGGATACCAAATGCTAAGAGCTGAGCGGTCACTAGCTGACTGCCCTCAATAGGCTAATATCATAATTTCAAAAAATTAAATCAAAATCTCTTCCTTTCTTTCACTCCATGTTTACTGCTGTATTTCTGTAGGTAAGCAGTCATAGTAGGTATAACAGCAGAAACATGGGCAAACAGTCAAAATGATACAGGTGAACACACAAATGCACACTACTTATGCATTTAATAGCCCACAGAAGAAACTGTGCAAAACACAGTATTTGAATTGTGAATTCCAGACGCCAGAGGCTGGTAAAGGTCATGTTTGCATTTCCTTATGTTCCTCTTCCTCTTTCCAGACTGGTCTATCTGTGAACCCTGTGGAAATTGCCATCTGACTGTGTAATGAAACACCCTCTCAGATTCACAGAGATGGCTGCATCCATGACAGGGATGGTGTTTGCTTCTGTGACACAAAACATATGCTCTACAACGCAGGGTAATACAGGAGCTGGGGATAACCCAGAGGAAACCATCTCCTTCAGTCCCCTGGTAGATGGACTCTTGGTATATCTGAACAAAGGAGAATTATGGTTGTGTGGAAAATATGATATGTCTTTGCCTTTGATCACTCTGAACTTGCTTTACTACATTTTTGTTTCTCTGTTCCTGAATTTTTAAAAGAAAGGTGTAAAAAGAAATGCTATTATACAATCAGTATGCTCTTGTTTTGGTATTTATTTATAGAGAATTAGAAGAGCTTGTATTCTGAACTGAAGACAGTGTTTTTGCTAAGAGCCTTCTGGTTCTCCTGCGCTATTACCTTTCTGGCAGGTCATCTTTCCAAAGCTGATATTATAACACTGGGAAACCTAATTCACCGGCACTGTAAACGTAGTCCAAAACACACTTTGGGCCTATCATCTCTAGATAGCAAATGATCAATAGGTGCATAAGTGGTGCTACTGTGTAGCCAAATACCAGGTAATAGATCACCTTAGGAATTAAAGCCTAGCCACCAAAGGCATTAAGGAACATTTTTCTTCATAGCCTAACTCATTATCATTTTTTATTGTATTATTAGCATTATTTTCTCAGAGAAGCTGACAGTTTTGAATCTGAAGAGACTTTTCTTTCATCTTGATGAGCACAAAGTGACACATCTCCACACACTTAAAGGATGCAGTGTAATGTACACAGCATACTCTTATTACTACCTAGCTCCAAATATTCACCTTCACGCACCAGGTTTAAGATGGTAGAGTGCTGATCTTGTTTCTTTACACTCAGCTCTGTATCTCTTTAGTCCTTGAAAGTCCAGTAACAAGAATTTGGCATGCTGAGCTTCTATAGAGAAGAATATGCCAGACATGTCTATGGTTTTCTCCAAATGCTGAGTGAGTAGAGTTGCTTTTTTTAGCTCACATGTGAGAAACGGTATTTATAGAATCAAAGACCATTTGTATGCAGCTGGCTAATGACAGTTCTGTCTTTTTACAGGACACGTTTTTGCACGATATTCATATTTGAGGTTATTTTATGTGATTGTTTTATTTTGACTAAATTTAGGACCAGTCATAATTCACTTCTAGTAGATCATACACATTTAATTACATTTAGGATTTTAGGATTTCTACCCCACCAAAGGAAAGAAAGCCTTTAAGGTTCATATTACAGTGTCCTAAGAAGGTACTGAAGCCACGTCTGAGCAAAGTAGGCACCAGAAGCAACGTACATGTTACATTGTGGTTTCCATCCTGGCAAACTACTCTGGCAGGAACAGACTATGTTAGCCTAGAAGCAGGGCCATGCTAACAACATTGTCCAACTCCAATTTTGCATCTGTTTTACTTATTACTGCACCTACAACATGCCAGCAATGATCATCATTCAAAATATTTCTGCAATGGGCCACTGTAACTCCATTCACCTTAATAAAAACATTTCAGCTCAAACTAAGTGGTTCACAGATCTTCTCAGTTATTTAGTTCTTTAAAAAATGCATATTTCTCTTTGTAAACTTAGGCCACAAAAAACAAAGCAACATTTTTAAAAGTCAATGAAAGTTGTTCAAAATTAGTTGGATTCACTTTTTCAACGTTACCCCTATTTTTTTTAATTTAAAGTATTTACAATGTTCAGTCAGAATGTACAAACTAAAAAACAAAACAAAAATTTTCCCAGTAAAAATAAATGCACATTTCCATTTAATATCTAAATTGTAATTTCATCCTCTTTATTTTTTTCATTAATCCTTTTTAGAAGTGAATGTTGACTTTAGTACAACCTTTACATTAATCTTTGCAATTGCTTCAGTCTTCAACCAAGCAGATAATGGGGTATGATATGCATGTATTCACTCTACTAGGAAGGAACAGAGGTCACTTTTGAAATGGGTACTTAGTTTTTGACTTCTAATGGAGCTAAGTCTGTGCACACTTCAGGAAAACTACTTTTGTCTTCACTGACATCAGTTACTGAGTTCCCAGGGAAATCAATGCCTTACATATACTGCTTTGCTCAAAGCTGGTACAGTGACCTCCAACATACAGCATCCAACAAGAAACTGCCAGAAAAAAACTTTCTATGTTGGTGTCATATAGAGTTCAATATAATATGGTAGTATAAGAAGGGAATGCTTTTCATTCGCTACCTGCTATTTAGATTAATGCCTATGTTCAAAGACCTTCATGAAATGTAATGGCTGTACTTAGAGAGTTCAGATAGGACATCAAGTTTCAACAAAATGATGCCTCAGATGAAGCATCTACAACTCTAATACTGTTGTTTATGTTCTGTTCTACGACTGCACAAGAAATGTTGCTAATATCCTTTTGATTCTTCCTTTCCCTGTTTAATTTTTGGCAGCAACCATTGATTACTATAATGAATACAGGAAGAAATAAAAAACCAGGCAAAAGATTCAACAAGGTGTCTCCTCAGTGGCAGAAAGGTGAAACTATGTTCTCCATGAAGTGATGCCAAGGTTATGTACAGTAAAGTGTTCTCTCACTAAGTTTTCCTGTCTAACAGATAGCCCTGCTACAAGGACAGGCTCAATATTTTTCCTTCTTACACCAACGTATTCACACTCTGCCTGGCTATATTAACTGAAGGTACACTACAGAGCAGCCATGCTTCTGAAAATGCATTCTTCCTGAGAAAAAGGGACAGTAGTATGGGGAAAAATAGGTCTATATGGTAACATGAAGGAAAATTTTAGGAAAATTTTATTTCCTTTTGTGTATCACATATTTCTGAAAGAATATAAAATTTCTCTGATGTAAAATTGGTTTTCAGTAAAATTAAATCAGTGTATTTGTATTTTTTTTGATTATATGAAAATATAAAGCCTAGTTCCTGGCAGCTATTGTGTACCCATGAGTGAAATGTCTTTGTTTTCTTTCCTTTAATTAGATGTTATTTTTCAGTTTTGTGATTATGTACAAGCTAGAAATGATTTTTCTTTCTTATTTTCTATTGATTTCTGGACAGGGGGACAAAATGCAAAGTTAAGAACAGTATCAGCTGCAAATAACTGTATATATTCAGGATTCCAATTACTTGATTTTAGCATGTTTTTTTACATTTTCAAATATTCCTAATGTGGTTTCATTAGCGCCTTGAAAATAATCAAGCCAGCAGTGAATTATTTGCCTTTCAGCTGTGTAGGAATGAATAATGATTGGGAACACCTTGAAAGTGCCATGGTTTGAAGCATCTGTAGTCACAGAGAAAAATACATGCTTTTCAACCAAGTCTCTCATTGTTTACTCAGTCAAAAGAGGAGCTAACGTGTTGTTGGCAATACGCGAAGCTTTTCTCCTACCATGATGTATCATTTTAGCTGTGGATTAATCCAGGAAAATACAACCCAATTGGCTGTCACAGTTGGTCGATCTATTTGAATGACTATGGATAATAGTATGGTATGCCTTTGTTGCTTCTCCTGCAGCCTTCTTGTTTACTGAATTTTCACAATTCCTCACAACAATAACAACAACAGCAACAATGTTAAGAGTCTTGTCCTTGGGAAAAAAGCAAGAATGTCTTGCATGATACTTTCCAGGTTCTTGCTATTGCCTACCAGACAATACACTATCACCTCAAGACTCCATTTTCTGACACTGCAGGAAGCCTTTGGGCAACTATTGCTATCTTTTCTGATCAATTAATAATCATTTGTCCAACTCTTCCAAAATGTTTGGGTTTGGTTTTGTTTTTTGTTGTTGGTTGTTTGGTTTTTTTTAATTGTAGAGCCTATGTCTTGATCATTGCTGGAGTGAGACTCTTTAATTAAATTTGTATGAGGCTAGTACTTGAGCAGCTGAAAATACCTAGAGTCCAGCTTAGACTATGATCATTCTGTGCTCTCTGAGCCCCTTGTATATCATGCCAACACGCCACAAAAACTGCTCCCATAAGCTTGAAACTACTCTAATAAACCCTGTAAAGCTTAAAAGTTACCAAAAGATTTGACTTGTGTTAAAAAAAAATAATAATGCTAGAATGCTTTACATGCAGAGTCTCACAGAAATCTTAAGCATTACAGTTTAAGATTGAGACATGGGACTGTGCTGTTCAGCGAAACAGCAGAGAAATGGGAGTAAAACCTCTGAATAGTGTGAGTCTCCTTCTTTCTGCACTCAGTGATAAACCACAGGTGAACATGCCCAGAAAAGTTCTTTCTCTATGCCCTTGCCATGCTTCGATTAAAAGTACAAAGAGAAGACTTTGAGATACTCTGTTTTAATAGGAAATATCCCAAACTTTAAAGGAACACCTATGATATCTGTTTATTTAGTTTTCAATTTAATGCACTTAAAGAACATTAAGTGAGGGTGATCTTTTCAGAGTTTGAAGTCAATTTTCAGTAAAAGAATATTTTTTCTGGCCTTTCAGATCACTGCTGAAAGTTTAATCAACAACTGAATTGCCCAAGATTACCCTGCAAAGGGCCGTCCTGATTGATTCAGCCACCCCTTTAGTTGAGTGACAGATGAGTGAAAGAAGAAATGCTCCCTGAAATAGAGGATGAGTGCCTCCCCCTTCCTGAACTGGAACATTCACACACCTGATATCAAAACATGAAGAGTAATTCTAGGGAGCAGAGCCCACCTTTAACTTCCCTGAGTCATCATATCTTACCTTGTATAAGTGGGCTAGAAGGAGGAGAGCACTGCCCTTTTTTTAGATGGAACATCTTCTGAACAAGCTTTTGATCATTTGAAGAGGTACAGGCTGTGCTCATGCCTAGTTTTGATCTTGATGGAAATAACTACTCCCACAGCAATTGCTACATGATGTGTCCTGTTTGTTCCCCAGATTACATGGTGTATATATTATAAAAAGCCAGGAAATATGGTGTTGCCAGAAGAGCACTGGAAGGTGTAAAATGTTACCTTAGCATTACTTCTTGACAGATACTGCTTGGTTTTGCACCATGTATGCAAATTGCATTCTAGTTTCAAAAACTGGTAAAAATCTCGCAGATATCCTGGGGAAAGGAATTGAAACTAGTGGAATGGTCTATTGTTGTCCAGTGAAGCCATTTTGAATCCTAAACATCCATTTTGTGGAAATAACATGGAAAGAAAGAAATGAAGCTTGCTGAAGAAAAGCTGGTAAAACAAACAGCTTATTTCATATGCAGTGTACATCAAAATCTTGTCGTAACACAAGTAAGGACAATAATTCTTACAGAATTCTGCTTTCAACACGTCTTGGGATGAGTGGAGTAGCACCATTAGAGAACTTTCACTAAAGTATCTCAGCCTGTGTGGAGCTTCATTTCAGAGGCTGTTCAGGAGCCAAATGAGGGACATATACTTCACACAACGTACAACACCAGCTTTAGGGGATATAAGGGATGGCATATCATGGCTCATCTTCCCCTTTTCCATCAGCCTCCTTTGTTTCCACTGCCCGAGCTCTTGCTCCCTCTCCAGCTCCTGCTTTTATTCCTAATAGTCTCTGAGAGGTGGAAGAGCTCAGGAAACACTTCCCCACTTATGACCTTTTTTCTTTTCTTAATCTGAGTTTACCTCTTCCAGCAGCATTGAGGCTGTATCTTCAAAAGACCCCCCTAAATAAATATAAAAACCAAAACACAGACTGATTAGGTTTACAGCAGTAGTAATACATAGATCTTTGAAAACTTTTCAACTGGTTTTATGACTAGGAATACTTTGAATAGCTTGCTTTTTTTGTGAATGTTTGCTTTGATACTTTCACAAAGTTACAAGCACGATGGTTACATGGAGAAAATACAATAAAAGAAGCAAAGTCAACACTGAGATTGTCATCACGGTATAATGGTTATTCAGGTTAAATAACGCTAGCAAAATACTTCCGCAAGCAGTCACAATTGTCTTCATAGCTGAACACTTTGAGTCAAAAAAAACCCAAACTCTTCTCATCACTGCCTCAGCAGGGTTCTCAGAGGATGGAAATGGAAACTTGCCTGCTTCACTATAGCATTGTCCTCTGACTGCCTTAGGAGATTATTTCACTGATTTCTGGCTATTATAAAGAGCGAAAGACAGCTAACCTCACACTAAAAAAACCCAAAATATGCAATTATCACATAACATTTACTTTCCCTGAGAAAATATTTATCTGTTTCACTGCACCTATTTTGGCTCCTTGGAGGCTAGCACCAGTCTGGCTGTATTCCAAATAACTTCTGACACTCAGTGAAAGGAAGGGCTGGAGATGTTTTTGTTGGTCCACCCACAGAGATCCCTTCATGTCTCCTCCTTGCCCTGCTGTGATGGATTGTCTCTTCCGGTTTGGTCAACCATTCCATAATCAGAAACACATCATGAAATTAGAAAACATGCAGCCCGTTTTAGAAAAGCAGCTGTAGATCTGTTGTCCTCCCATCCCTTTTGGAGGAAGACTCTTCATTCTTGCTGAATATATCTACTTCCCATTTCTTTCAGGACTCTTCTGTGGACTTCTGTTTCTCTTAAAGCATTCCCAAATACAAACAGATTGCTATGATTGCACCACAACTGCACTTCCACTGCCTCTTCTCTTGGTGTGCCTAGAGGGCTAGAGTCCATGTCCTTTTGCAGACAGGGCCTGATAAGAAGCTATGTCTTTGATGGGACGTAAAGGTATGCTCTAAAACTGTGCCACCTTAGGGATGTCCAAATCATGCAGGAAGTTGAATGGGAAGTAGAGGAGGGTGATACATTGCAGTGGGCAGACTTTTGGTCACTGCTGTCTGGTGGGCAATGTAACTCGAAATTCTAATCTGAATAGTCACTCCTAAAGAGATTGCTGCTGGAAGAAACAATGTTGTTTGGACTGACAGTGAAAGTGCAGTGCTCTGACCTGTAATTTAAGGCTTTACTAAGACAGCAGTCAGACTGGGTTTTATTTGAGATGGAGGGAGAGAGAGAGAAAGATATTTCAAACGCACAATTTGATGTGGTAAGAAACCAAGGTTGTTAACTTGCAAATTTAGTAAGACAAACACACAAGGACAAGCTTAACTCCTGTGGAAATAGTAAAGAAATAAAAATGAATAATAACTGAATAGAAGAAACGAAAAAAGAGAAATAAAAAGTCTGCAAACATATGTTAATTGCTGTACTTAATATAATAAAGTACACTATTAAGGTCTCCTAAGAAAAGCTTTATATCTGAAAGAAATATGAAGCAAATTATAAAGATACTCAATAGTATTCACATTTTAAAACAAAAGGTGCATCAACTTCATAAACATAATTCTTGAGGTGTTAACTTACTCAAAGCAGAAGCTAAACTTCCCTGTTCATAAAAATAAATGCACTCTTGGAGATGGCACACAATAAGACTTTATGCACATAATCTCTCAATCAAAGAGTTTGTTTTAATGATGGAGAGAGGGCCTTTTGGCCAAAGAAGTGGAAGAACAATTGGAAACAACCTTTATGCCATTGGCAAGCTAGAAAAGCAGAGGTTACCATGATGTTTGTACTGTCACTCTTAGCACAAAAATAACTGCAAAGGAATGGGAGACATTGCAGCTATGAAAAAACAGACAGATGAATTACAGTGAGGGTCTTACACGGAATCATGAGTGAGAGGAAAGATGTTAGGAGCACATTGTAAGGAAGTAGGTGGCAAAATAAGGTTGGCAAAAGTCCCGTTTAAACTGTTTCTTCCACCCAGTGTCAGTTTTAGGATATCTCCTGAGGCTAAGGTTGTATCTTAAGAACCCACATACCACTCTAGTACAGTGTCGAAGTTACTCCTTTATCCTTATAACACTCTGGTTAGGAAAATTAAAAAGCTATAACCTTATTTTTCTTTCTCAGAAGCTGAGATACTGAGGGCATTCGTGTCTTCTCCAGAGTTGTACAGGAAAACCACAGATCACAAGGGATTTAAACTCTGTTCTTTCAAAAACTCTCCCACTTGAAACCACCCTGCCACCCACCAGTGAACAT
Source organism: Gallinago jamesoni (assembly GCA_025769975.1). Lineage (NCBI taxonomy): Eukaryota > Metazoa > Chordata > Aves > Charadriiformes > Scolopacidae > Gallinago > Gallinago jamesoni. The sequence continues at coordinate 137,103,621 of JAOQGH010000001.1, forward strand.
TCTGAAGGCTCGAAATAAATAAAAACATACAGTCATGCATTTGTTATGCTTTTCCTCAAAAGAAGCACTAATGGCTAAATAAAGGGAGACAACAAACATAGTTCAAGTACTGCACACCCAGTCATCCACATTGCTTCCCTGGCAGCTGATTGCCTTACCCTGTTCCTTTCAAGGTAAATCTGCCACACAAACAGCTTAAAATCAAGAAATGTAGACATATACCAGTTGGTGCCACTCAGTCTTGGGGACAAGTATTGGTCCCCAGACATCTGTGATTTAGCAGAATAGACATACCCAGGTCACAAAGTCTAAATTGACTAGAACACAAATAGGATCCAAAAGGAAAGTTTAAAGTGCTGGATGACAGAAATCAAGTAAATAAATGAAGCAACAGTGAGCGAGGGAGTTATAGCCTGTATCCATGGGGTATAGCCTGTATCCACAGGATGTGAATAGGTGTTACTGTCATTAAACAAAACGACGCACGAAAAAGACAACTGTGCACAAAGTACTAGGAAAAGCTCATTTGTAAAATCCCTCATTTGCATTTGAGAGAAATGCAAATGTTGAACCAATCTAAAAATGAGAGCAAGACTGTTTTGTCACATAGGCATGGAGAGACACTCTGCAATGAGAACCTCCGCTGTGCTCTATTCTCTCTTGCTCTTGGCCTTCAGAGGATCCAGGATAGCCATGCACCCCTCTGCACTGCTGGTTCAGGCAAAACCAGACTCCTCCCTGCATCTGCATCACTGGAAACATGCTTGGAAGGGAGGCTGAAACTCTATATTTGAAATATATAGCCCCTAAGACTGTGCTGCCTGCCTTCAGCAGGCTGAGCCTAGCCTTCCCACATTTCCAAGCTGAGGACACTACAGTTCATACCTTACCTCTTCAGAGGAAAATACAGCAGGCAAATGTCTTCAGGCTTCATCTAGGCTTCATAACACAAGCACAGAGGCATTTCAAAAGATAAGTATCTGGAGGCCTACCCTTTCTTCCGTTTCTTCACCTCTTGGGCAATTTTTTTTTGTTTTTGACTTTGATCTGGTTTGTGAATGGCTCCAAGGTAATCCCTGGGCTGTGCTCATCCAGATCATACTTCCTACCAACCCTACCAACCCTTCTTGTGTTAGGTGGTTTGACACTTAAAATAGCTCTGTGTGCCTTTAAGACCCTACTTCTCAAGCCAAACATGGTCAAATTCCAACTACCTCTGGATGTCAGTCCATTCTTTTTAGAGATGAGACTCATATTAAATCACCTACTGACATTGGTAATTCTTCATTGTTCCTAGTCTGGGGGGAAAGTGACACCAGATGAAATAGCAGATGGCTGATTGCCATTCACTGGGCCATTCAATGATAGCAATTTCAGGAGTCTGATCTGTTCCTATCAGTTTTATATGAGCACATTCTTCTTATACTCACAAACTCTATTACTCACAAGTTCGAGGAAATTCAAAAGGAGCCTATTAGAAATTTTCATAACTTATATCATTAAGGGAAAAAAAAAAAAGAAAGAACCTAAACAAAAGGTTGTAAGATCCGTAAAATCCACCCTGCAGACCTCATTAGGGAAAATGAAATATAGTCATGTAATGATGTGTAAGATAAACTCACTCCCTAACACAGTGTAAACTCACTCCCTAACTCTGCATCAGTTCTAACACTGCAGGATTAATAACTGATACTGGAGCATAATTTTTACACTATATTAGAAAGAATAAAAAGTAATTGTGCTACTACTTGTGAACGGTTATACTGTCATCAGTCAAAAGAGATTAAAATGGATATAACTTATGTGGGAAAAATATTCCTTTTCCAGTGCAGTTTCACTTTCTAACTAAACATGAAACAATAATATATCTAGGAAATATGTAGGTGATAACACAGGCAATTATGGTACATTGTGCCTAAATCCCCCAACACTGGGCAGGTAATTAGAAGTAAGGACAGCTGTATCTCCAACCTAAGTGAGGAAGGCGCTCCATCTGTTGCCATGGTAATACTCCCACCTCTGCTCCCCCACCGCTGGTACCCTTCCTGTTGCTGTGGTAACCACTTGACATCAGTCCTCCTTCTCCCATCCCTGCATTCTGCTGCTCTGCTTGGACAGCCCCCCATCCTTTGGCCAAGGGCTCAGGGCACATACTGCCATTGGCACCACTCAGCTGACACTTAATGCAGGGAAAGCATCAGCTTCTCTCAGAGGGAAGAGGCTGTGGAGCTGATGTTTTTTTTGTTTGGATGCACTTATGCAAGGATATGCTACAGGGGAAAGTCATGGGGTCAATATAATGCTCGTATGTTGCTTTCTATGATACAAGGACTCAGGTTGATCATTTGCCCAGCAGTGAATGTCACTGGTAATTAACTCTAGAGCAGTCTTTTTGCCAGTATTTTTAAACTTGTATTATTTAATGACAGAAAAGAAACAATAATATTGACTCAGGCACATTTCTCTTCTTTTCTGAATACTGTTCCTAGACTGGTAGAGGTTTTATTCTGGCTTCTATTTTGTTTTTGTTTTTTTCCAAAGTTTAGTTAAAGGAAGATGAAAATAAATGTTTTGCTCAGGATCTTACGGTATTTGTTTCCGAATCCTGCTAAAAGTTCTCTTGAATATTTTCCACTGCAAAGAATAAAAACTTTGTGAGCTTTCTGGCACACCACTTTAAACTTCCTCAGATTATTAAAGCTCCTTTTACCAGAGGAATGGGACAAATCGTTCATGCCCTAACCCACTGCTGAACCGTAAGTAGCAGACAACTGAAAGTCCAGCAAGAAGATGTGGCCAAAGGCTAATATTGGTTTCTGGTTATACCTGATACCAATCATACTGTTTTCTTCACTTGAGCATCTTCAAACTTGGTGCTCTTATAGCAGGGGAGAGAAAAATGCAGCTCCAAATTGACAACAATTTATGCCAATACAGGAAAAAAACCAACTCTTTATTCTATGGTAATTTTCTATTTCACTGTTATGCTCTAAAACATATTTCATAATGCCCAGCTGTGAAGTTTTGCTTCAAAAGTGTTTCATGAAACAATTTATAATATACATTTCGATTGCCTTGTGAAAGGGAAAAGTTATTACAGCAATTTCAATACCAAAAAACTAGTCTATTGTGAACAACATGAAAGAAGTGGACATGCTTTTTTGCTAATGCAACCCTGTGTGAATCCTTACTTTTTAATTTCCTAGCATATCAGTAAGAATGGAAACAAAAGACTCAAAATATAAATTGTTCTAAGTAGATTCTTCTCATTCTTAACATATGAAATGAAAGCCATGAGAAAGACGGTTGAAATTGTTCTGGAGGCAATAATTGCATGAAAAGCGAAACTAAAGAATGTGAGTATTCTCGAAAGCAGCTATTGAACAACTGAATTTTTAATTATGCACTTTTTAAAAAGCAGCCATCCGTCCTAGTTAATAAATACATACACATAAGTCAGCTGTCATTAGAGTGAACAAAGCTTGAGGAGTGATCCTGGTGCAGTTTGTCTCTTTCTCTAAACCCATAAAGAGCACTCATCAGAGTTGCAAAATAGCCACCTGTTGTAACTTTGCTCATTTGAATTTAGTGACCTTCATAATAAAAGTGGCATTACCAGTCTGAATGATCAAATATTAAACCAAACATTTCTTCTCGTCTGAACCTTCATTTGAGTTCTTTCATCTTGTTCTTATAACAATATACAGATTTAGGAGTGCTTCAGAGGTGAATGAGACTGAGCAATCACAACAGCAGACATGGGGACTGTTCTACTTGTTTTTATGTTTTTTGATAATAAGCCAACACTAATTACTTTGCGAATGAGAAAAAAAAGTTCAAGTTATACAAATTCAAAAAAAAAGGTTCCAGGGGACAAACTCTGGACAGTTGCCAGTGGTACATTGGTGAATGCATCTAAAATTAAAGAAAAGCAATCATGACAGAGTTTTAAAGAATGAAGACTAAGCATATAACTGATGGCTTTTTCCAAAGCATGACAATGTCTATCTAGAGAAGGGTCAGCAAAGACAGGTGGACATTCCTCAAAGCATTTATGTACCCAAATGTACCCCAAAAAGTTTTAACAGCTCTAAGAAGCTTAAGTTCAAGAGTACAACTCAGGAAAGCTCTGTTCAAATTTGCTGAGGTGTTTCAGATATCTAAATGCCTAAAGATATGCTAGGGAACAAACCCAGCAGAATCCCTGTTAGCTGAGGTGAGTCACCTCATGAGATAGCCTGAAGGGCCTGAGGTGATAGCTGAGGTTACAAGTGAGAGCCAGAGGGGTCTGAACCCTGAGATCCCATATCTCAGAACAGAATACTGCTGGGTACAGATTGAGGGAGAAGAATGTTCTGGGTGGCAGCACATTTTACACTTTCCATTGAAGGTGTGTCATTGTGTCACCAGAAAAATAAGTTTCACAGAGCCAGAAAACAAGAAAGTCACTTTGACTGCAATCTATTACTAGTTGTAAAGTTAGCTGAAAAGTAGATGAGCAAGAGTTTATATACTTCACGTTACACAATTGCTGGATAAAAAAGAAAAATAACATGCTAAAGCAATGTCCTTCTATCTTAGTTCTCCAGCCTTGTCGAAGAAAGCATTTTCTGGCCCTGACTTCCAGCTTCACAGAGCTATTTAGGGTTATGCAGGAGTCAGTGCTTGGAAGCATGCCCTCTTCCATCAAATGTCCTTGTTGTTAATTTAAGAACTCCGAAACTCAGAATAATGCCCATTATAAATATTGAAACGGGAATGAATCTCAGAATTTTCCCAATGTTTGGGTGGGCTGGGAGGCAGTCAAGCATATGGATTACGTTCCCAGAGACAGTTGATGAACACTTAAGTCTGGGATGAATGCCACAGCTCTTCAGACCTCTCATTTCAATTTAACAGGTATTGCAATAGATCAGGAAATGTAGCAGAAAAGGGGCCCATTTACACGACACCTTGAAAGTTTCCATAATATTTTAGAAATCAATTATTTCTCGTAACAAAGACTGACATATAAAAGCCATTCAAGCCAGTTGAGTATATTTGATATAGTTCTGTCATATTTTTACAGAGAAAAACTAAAGAAATTATAAATGAGGGCACAATGCTGATTTGACATTAAAATACATTTATGCGGGTGAGAATTCTGAAGTAGATCAAAAGATAATGTAATCAAATGGCAAATGGCCTAAACTGATCAAGATGAATAGCAAGCAAATGGAAGTAAATGATCAAAGTGTAACACCTGCTGCCATAGACAACATCTATGTTAGAAGTATATTAATAACCTGAAGCATCATCTACATTCCTAGCAGGGAACCAAATATTAAATCTATTAATCACAAGTAAACGCCCACTCCTGCCAGAAATATTTTCATATATGCACCCAAGTGACTTGTACTCCACACGTTAATGGACAAGAAGGTTTATAATGAGTATTAGGAACCACATGGACAACTCATCATAAGGGTGGTCCAAATTTTATTCCCAGACTTATAATGCTAAAAGCTTCAAATCTGAGAGCTAAATAAGATTCAGTTTAGATACATGTATTAGGAAATGCAGTTATGTGATTAAGAGTTTCTACATCAAAATTGTTTTAGTACATTCCAGGTGAGGTTCTTAATGTAACCAGACATTATGGGATCTGACTCCCATTACAGAATCCATTTTCTGTACATATACCAGAAACAGTATCAATGTCAAGTAAATTTCTCAGATTGACTTCATAATTATTGTTTTTATTTCAATCAAAAAAGTACAGCCATATCAGCGTACTAAGTTATAATAGCATCACCTTATTTAACATTATAACAAAAAAAAAAAATTTGCAAACTCTTGAGAGAAGTTCCTGTAACTTGGCTCAAGAACACAAAGGTTCCAAGAAGGGTAGCTTTTTGTTAGAAAACATGCCTTTATTATGCTGAAAATCTGCCCAAACTGTGACCAAAATAAAACAAACCAAGCAACCAACCAACAAACCCAAATCACAGTCTGTATGTTCTAGGTAGACATTTTCTAGATCCTCGCAGCTATATTTCCCAAAGAATCTGACCAAAATTGACAATTTTCTCTGCTGGCAGTAAACAGGACTTTTTAATGGTTGCTATGAAGTGCTTAGGCCTTAGCTACAGAGCAAAAATCAAATATCCTGTCTTTTCTGACCTGCACATTCTTTCACTGTGTGTGCAGGACAGTTGTTTCAGATTACATTTTAGCAGAACCCAGAAAAACTTCATTGCAACAATCCCAACCATGAGAAAGAGAAAATGGAGAAAAGAACTTGACTGAAAGAATTTCCACTAACTTTTGAGCTACACAGTTTCACTGAGATCATTGCATTACACCAGGTATTTCAGAGGATATTCACTCTTTGCTATTTAGAGTGGAATATAGCTCAGAGTAATCACTAAGTTTATGCATACAGGTATTCCAATATATATGTATACTGTAAAGTTGTTGCAGGTAAATACTGACTTTTGTAGCAATAAAATGATAAATCTGAAAAATCACTCAGTCAAATATTAACCAATAAGCACATAGTTTTGAAAATGCTTGAAAATGATTAATAAAGACAGAATATTAAGAGGTTTCTAAGAAAAATTGTAGCAATTCTGGATTTAGAGAACCCCAAATTTCTATCAGAAAACATACAAATAAATTCTCTGGACTTTACCAAAACAACAACAATAACTGAGGACATTTATAAACCATTCTTGTTTCTGCAAAACCTATAGACACTTCATGTTTGATAAAAGTTGCATCGATAGTCCCATTATGCATAAAACCTGCACAGTTACTCAGATTTTCCTCCTTTTTTTTTTCTTCCAGCATAAGCTAAACATACTTTTTCTTTTTATAACTGATATTATAAAGCACAGTGGGCAAAATTTAAGATATCTATTTATAATTTTCATTACACATTCAATTTAGAAATCCAACTTCAATTCTGAACCTCTTCTGCTTGGTTCCTATTTTTATGAGGGTATTTCTCCGTTCTATAAATTCACTGAATAGATCAGTGTTCTGTCTCTGGACTACTGCAGAAATATGCTATATAGTCTAAAACTGTTTAAAATTTATGATTCACAGGATCTCACATAGTGGCAGTATTCTTTTTTGTCTTTTATATACTGAGCAATTATTTTTTTCTCTATCTGGTTTTACACATTTTGTAGATCACTGTAACCTAAATAGGAACTAGTAAAATTGCAAAATTTATCTCAAGACTGCACTCCAGGGTTTGTTATCACTAGAGATTTTCCCTTTTAATCTTTGAAGTTAGCATGTCATTTTACACTAGCACAGAATCTGAATTTGTATGTTTGTTGGTTGTACCTCTGTGTTAGAATCAAGTTCTGGCTCAAGCAAAAGCAAGAGCATTGTTTTAGAGGTCTGTCCATGAAGAAGGTCTGCGCACCTTCAAACCCAGCTGAATTCTGTGGAAGTGCAGTGCCCTCAAAGTCTGCAGAAACTCAGCCCTTGGTGTTTAATATCTGCTACGGGGAGTGTGAAACAGCAGAGATTGCCATGCCAAAAGTAAGGCACTGGCAGAAGAGTGGAACCAACCAGTGCTGGGAGAGCTGGCAGATGTGACTTCAAGGCCACTCTGGTTAATCGTTGGTCAATCATAGCGACTGGGACAAGGGCCCAAAGACCAGAGGAAAGTAAATGTCACTCCTATTTCCAAGACAAGCAAGAAGGAGGAACCAGGGAACTACAGGCTGGTCAGCCTCACCTCAATCCCTGGGAAGGTGCTAGAGCAGCTAGTCCTGGAAACCACATCCAGGCATATGAACAACTGAAAAATCATCAGGAGCAGTCAGCATGGATTCATCAAGGGGAGTCATGCTTGATTTCATTTATTATTCTTCTTCTTTCATGTATTATTATCTTAGATTCCTAAAGGTTAAAGAGCATCCTAGAGTGTTGTATTTCTCCATGGCTGTAGGAAGCAAGGCAGGATTGCATTTCATTTTTTAAACAGTGACACCAGACTCTGAACAACACTGCCCATGCGTCATGCTAATTGATTCCCTCTCTCTTAAACATATGTCAGTCTCAAACTGTTTCATTTCCTTAAGATAAGCTACCTAAACAGTAATATCTATTTAAAACAGCTTATTTGTAGTATGACTTGGAAAAAAAAAACCCAAAACCCCAAACCAATCCAAACAATACATCTCAGTTGTAACAATATCCTGCATATGCTCAATGTGACCCTTTGATTTGGGACAGATAGGTGATTCAACCATATCAACTTAGTGCAGTGTTCAAGAAACAGAACACTACTATTTATCATCTATATGTTGCTAAAAAGGATTTAAAATGTCAGTTCTGCTGAGATGGCAGCTTGGTAGAAAAGGAGAGAGACACCCTGTCTTGGTTTTCTACATGTACCATAGGTATTTTTGATGCAACAAATAAAATAATTTTGAAGTACTACAGAATGATTTCTAACATTAAAGTGATCAGATCTTATCAGTACATTTGGAAAAAAAGGAATCAGTATGGTAGGCATTAAATAACTATTAAAAGTACAAGGTACACAGCTCAGAATCAGACATATTTTTTTTTCCGTTACCAAAGACTCAATTTCAAATTGAACCACCCTGTGAAAAATTTACCACATCTTTAAAGCAGTGCCTATGTCTGCATTTGCAAAGACACTGTTAATTCTGAAGCAGTTAATGCCTGATAGATCTTGATGTTGCTTGTTAGGTTTACTCCAAGCAGTAACTTCAGTGCCACAAAGTAGAACTGTTCTGTTGCAGAAGCGCCAGCTTGGACAAAAGTTGTGTTATCAGACTGATCAATTAATTATATAAAAGCCTGCTTATCTTGCAAAAGGCAGTCTCCAGAATTCCCTTCCAAACTATCACCTATGGTTCCTCTGGGAATTCTAAAAAAGGGCAAAGTTTTTATAGCAGAACTCTCTAGAACGATTTGGGAAAACATTATAACAAACTCCCTTCAAACCACAATTTGCACAATGGGTTTGAGTGACCCAGTGGAAATTAGTTCTCCTTTTTCAATTAGGAGCCCTTGAAATATTACCCTGCACATGATTACTTTTTCAACAGCAGTGCTAGGCTTGTAAAGTCTGTGGCTGAAAAGCACCTCACGGCACTGAGTGCCTAAGCACCAGCTGCCAACTGTGCCCAGCAGATGAAAGCTGAGAGCAGGGATGAATGTTAAAAGATGACTAACAGCATTATAGCATCACTTTTTTTTCTCTAACAAATGAACAAAAAATACCATCCAGAGACATTAGTGCAAAAACATATTTGTGACCAAAACCCCAATATTTGTCCTGTTTTCAAATACAACATCTTTGCTTATAGGTTCACAAACTCTTCTCACCTCCACCACAGGTCTCCTTGTTTCCCCCATTGCATCTGCAAGACATGAAATCTTCATATTTAGATATGACACAGATTAATAGTATCATGCAATCAAGTTACACAAACTTGCATCTTCTCTAAAATTGTAAAAAATTTAAATTTTTGTTAAACAAACAAGAAAAAAAAAACAAAAGAAACAAACCAGACTTTTTCTTATTAAGGCTGCAGTGTTTGGGTGTAAATTCTTAATACACATCTCCTGACCAGAGTGCTGAAATTAACACAGAAGATTTATACACAGCTCTGTCTATAAAGATGGAGTAATTCTGCTGATATGATAGGAACAGAAATATTACAACACCTATTCATACCATAGAGTTAATTGAGATTTTGTATTGGCTGGAAATAGCAGGAAAGTTGCAGAAAGAGATGCTAAACCAGGTAGTATCACGTTGAAAGTATAGGCGAGAATAATTACTGAGGCTGCAATTCCAATGCTGTCATGCCCTTACACATGTGCTTAACTAAATCCATATATTCTTTTAATATATTTTATAGATAGGACACTCTTGTTTGATTCAAACAATTTTCCCTATAATTTCACAAAAAAAATTTAAGTGTAAATCCATTATCAGTGTTTTCAGGCTTTGCTGCCTGTGTGTGGGTCCTATAGCAGTAGTTAGGCACTAATTAAGAATCTTGTTTTTCAGAGGCATCAACACATCACAAGAGAAGCAATTGCTGGTAACTGACAGAAAAGTGGTGCATACTGTTGAGGACTGGACTGTGTATCTGGCTGCATAAATATGATGCCATGTGCCAAAATTTGGACACCCAACTTTATACCTTTTGCTCTATTTAACATTTAATCAACATATTATATCATTTCACTTCACATATTAACCATCAATTTAGAGTTTCTTCAGTGCCTTTGCTCCATTTGGAATACAGTCATGAGGAAAAGTCTAGAAAGGCATTTTACTATTTGGGTTATAACTCTCAGCTGGACTAACAAATAGCAAGGAACTCTGTACATGTTAGAGGTGACAAGTGTATTACATGAAATAGGCCAGATAATGAAAAACTGAACATTGCTAGGGAGAACCCTGCCAAGGGAAATAAAACCGAGCCATAAACCAGCAGCTCCCCTGCCCTCTGAGGATTGGCAGCACTATGGGGAAAGCAGAGGAATCCCCGGAGCTCTGCAACAGCCCAGAGACAGGAGAAGTCCTGCTCGCTGGGACAGATGTCCATGACTCTCACCCATGACGGGGAACAACTGAATTCACAGCAGGAGCATTTAGTGCAGGAGGAAGCCTATGCAAGTTTCCTTGGCTGCAGGACAACAGCAGGGAGAAAAGTATTGGAAAGCAATAATACTGCTGTTACCTCAACTGTCAATTACAGAAGAGCAGAATGGCCCACTTGAAGAGATCTGTTCCTCAAACCTGTGACAAGTCCCGACTGTAAGTCCTTCTAAACAAAAAAGCATCAGCCAGAGAGAGCAGTTGTATATTAGCGCTTAAACCAACAATTTTCCTGGCACTCAGTGGTTCCCAAGGCAAAAGAGGAAAATATCTTACATTAAATCTTTCCTTGGAATGTAATACCATGTTTCACTGTACTTGCTGGAGCTGCAGCAATATGCAACAATACGAGTCTGAGCTGCTCAGGCTTTGTGCCACACTTTGAAGATGCCAGCATGTCCTCAGAGCAGTATCCTGGCAATAGAAGTGTTCTCCCTAAACTTTCTTTGTTATATCTCTTTTTCCTAGCCATTTTTAAAATTTTAACTCAACTCCTATTGAACTCTGATTAGCTGGAGGCAAGGATTTATCTGAGTTATGATGGAAACAATGTATTTTTATGTACAAGTCATCACTTCATGGAGCTTTTAAACAGAATAGGACTGATGTCCATGGGATAGTTTCATGGAGACTTCCATCTTAGAACTATTTCCATGATGGAAGTTCATTGAATTAGGAAATTAGATCAGGAGTGGCCTCAGTTCTTTCATTCACAGTTATATTTAGTATGTGTGTATTTCAGTGCCTCCATTATCAAATATCATTGCACAGTTAGCCAGGGTTGGGCAAAAATTATACTGTCTGTGTTTTTTAAAGCTCTAATGTATTAAATGCTGTATTCATTATGAATCAGTAAGAAAAATCAAAGTATCAGAATTTTTCACAAAGTGAAATATTCCAAAATAATCTTTTCAACCTTCTAAAAATAGATTATGCATTAACATCTAATATTGATACATTAAAAATCTGTCAAGAACATTGAAAACCTCAATAATATTTTGCCAGAATTCCTTTTAAATAAAAGTTATATTCCCTCAAAAGGCCTTGATTTAACTGAATCCACATTTTCCAGTGGAAACCATTTCTGTGAGAAGTTTCTCTCTGTGGCTTTACAAAGCAACTTCATTAACTTATTTGTTCAGTAAACCAAAAGAAAATTATACAAGGTCACTTGTAGCAAAACTGGGAACTGGATAACCTTGACATCTTCCATATAATAGAGCAAAATATCCCCAATTAATTCACATGGCCTACTGCAATCACTGTGCCAGAGCTTACAGTACTTGATAGCAGAAAATACCTCCACCCCATCCAGCTACAGCTTGGTAGAGAAAGCTGTAATTCCAAAGCTTGATATTTTAGGGTTGAATGACTAGGTTTTGTACTTCTATAGCAAAATGTGAGTTATTACATTTTGTTGCCTGGCCCACACTGGGGAATTTAGTTTCCTTTATTCTAATGCAGAGGGGCATTTTGAGGCACAGCTTCTAAGCATGCAAAAGATTGTTCCTTGCAGTTGAACACTATAGGAGGGCTATGTGCTATGCCTTCATAGGGACCTGAAAAAAAAATATTTAATTTACATAATAAGAGAACCAAATACATAACATTGTTTTTTAGGTTATGGAAGTATCCTAACACACCCCAGAATATAAATATTAGTAACCAATTAGCAATGAGTAGTTAGTTATTATTTCTACTAGATTAACCAATACTGTTAAGTTATTAAACTCCTTATCCCATTTAGTCAACTCGCTCACCTTGTCTCCTCAGATCTGCTGCTTCTCATGCCAACTCAGACATTTGTGCAACTGCAGAGCAAGCCAAATCAACTTTTTACTAAGGCAGAATATTATTTCCTGTTATACGGGCAACTGAACGCGGGGGATGCAGTTCAGATTGTTTAACAGAGCGGCAGTTGCTGCTTTTGCAAGATAACGTAACTGCAAAAAGGACCAATGCAGATCTCGTCCTCTCTAGGCCACCACACATTAAGGTCTCAGAGGTGATGCATGAGTGAGGTCTGACCCCATGTGAGGTCTGAGCACAGCAGCTTGTGAGAAGGCACAGAGACAGTGCCAGATCCAGCTCAGGTGGCTGAAGCTGGTGCCTCTGCATCTTCATTGCTTCATTGCACCCCAAGGAAGATGCCCTAAAGTCAACTTGGGAAGGTCTGTACTCACATCTTCTCAATATCATAGTCTCCCTGTCTCCCTGTATATATATATTCAAATGCACTGCTCTTTCTCCATTGGTAAAGGAACACACACTGCTTATTCGTTGTATGGTGATGCACTGTTGACTGTCACAGTAGACATCTGGAGTTCAAAGACAAATTGGCACTGAGTTCACTTTATGTGTCTATCTAATTTTAACCATAATTTACTTACAGGGGCTTCTGCAAGGTACTCAGTTATTAAAAATTCAAATCAAATTGTATCATTGGTGCTTTAAAGAGTACCATGCTGACATATCAGGTACACAAAGCAGTAATACATAGCTGCATTTATTACCTATAACCAGAAAAAGCCATCAAGAATGAATAAAACTAACTATATTTAAAAATAATAAAAGCTACATATTTGCCTATGCTCTCTGAACAAACTTGAATGGGCTGTGGCTTATGACCAATTTAGAATAATTTACCATCCAGATAGTCTGCACTGGAACAATAAAAATCCCATTTGTTTAGATTTATTTCAACAGCAAGATAATCATAGACTAATCGCATATGCATCTTTTTACCTACTGCATAATATATGTTTTCATTTAGGCAAAATTATAAGAACTTTAAATTCACTGGCCTTAGAAGAATAGAAAGGTAAAACCAATTATTTTAATAAATAAAAAAGCCTTTGGGTCATTGATAATTTAGGTCTCTAAGAGAGAAAAGGGAATAGTATTATACTACGGATTACAATATTCAAGACAAGAAAACAGTCTGGTTTATTTTTATCTTACTGAATTATCTATGATTTGAAGATACACCAGTATGCTAGGCACCAATGGAGGCTTTAAAATTCAACACATGTGAAAAGACAAGCATATGTAGGTTGGCAAATCTTGAAAGAAACAGCCTGAGCAGTCAAACTCAAATTGTCTTAGCTGTCTTCAGACTAAATCTTGGATTAATAAATATTAATTAATTAATAAATATTTCTCCCAGATATAAGTCTGAGTGAAAGGGGTTATATTTCATGCCAATTTGCAGGATTAAGAGGATTGATTTTACAGCTATTTTCTTCAACATCAGAACTTCTTAGGTTACTTTCCATATCTCCAAGGGGCTCCCTCACAAATATTATGAGTCAAATGACAACGGAGTATATTCCGTTATTGTGACTGGCACTGCTGAGCGACAGCAGACAGGAAGGACAACCCAGGGGACTGGCACAGGGCCAGCAGCTGGAAAGGCAGAGGAGGGGACTCTGCTCACCTTTAACAAAATGCAGGGAAGCCTCATCCCGCAGGGAAGCCACCTGCAGCAGCTTCGCTGGAAGTAAAACAACGCTTTCAAAACAGCAATGAGCAAGCAAGACATTTATTCAGAGTGACTGATTGCTTCTTTAAAGCTTTCAGTCAGGAATTATATTCCCCAGTGCAGTCCTGCAAACCTGTCTGCAGCACTGTCAGGGAAGAGGGACGTACAGACTCAGTAAGGACCTGGTCCTCCCCAGGCACAGCCACAAGCAGCTGCTCCTCAAGAGAGATGGTGGCCCTGGGAGCAGGCTCTGAACACGCATCAGGGAGGGCACAGGGTGGAAGCATCACTCCTGGCTCCTCACCAGGGCTGCAGAAGTGCCTGCAGACTCCAACCACAGAGGACAATGACACACCTGGATGACGTACGTCCCCGAAGCAGTTACACCTCAAAGGTGTCTTTGCCCTGAACAGCTGGTAATGTGTCAGAAATTTTGAGCCGAGGGCATATTTTACCTTGGAGGCTTTCACCACTTAAACACTTCTCTCTGATTTTCCAGGAACAGAGCAACTTGATGATCATTTTCCCTCCCTCAGCTCTCATGGGTGACCTATGTTACTCATAATTATTTCTTGACTTGCTGTCACGGTTTTAACCCCAGCCAGCAGCACAGCCATTCGTTCCCCAGTTGGGATGGGGGAGAGAATTGGAAGAGTAAAACTGAGAAAAAACTTGTGGGTTGAGATAACGACAATTTAATAGGTAGAGCAAAAGCTGCACATGCAAGCAAAGCAAAACAAGGAATTCATTCCCTGCTTCCCACCAGCAGGCAGGTGTTCAGCCACCCCCAGGAAAACAGGGCTCCATCAAACATAACAGTTACTCGGGAAGACACCATCACTCCCCCACTTCCTTCTTCTTCTCCCAGTTTTATATACTGAGCATTACGTCATATGGCATGGAATATCCCTTTGGTCAATTGGGATCAGTTGTCCCAGCTGTATCTCCTCACAACTTCTTGTGCACCCCCATCCTGCTCACCGGCAGGGAGGTGTGAGGAGCAGAAAAGGCCTTGACCACTTAGAAGCAACCAAAACCACCAGGTAGCTCTCAATACTATTCCCACCCCAAATCCAAACCAGAGTACTGTACCAGCTGCTAGTGAGAAAGTTAACTCTATCCCAGCTGAAATCACAACACTTGTGTCTTTGCAAAACAAATAACAGAAACCTAAGAATAATGAAACCTGATGTGCAAGAGGACATTAAAACAGATACACATAATAGGTACATATAAAATACAATAGTACCATTCTTTTTAATTAAGCTTTGTGGGAAATGAGTGAACCATTCCTCTAACAGTGTCTTGCAGCTCTGAGTGCAAAATCAGTTAACTAGCTAAATAAGCACGCTGCTGGAATAGCTGCATCATGACAGACAGGCTCGCCTGTGAAAACAACCCTGGGAAGAAGATGATAATTTTTTCTAGTGCTACTATTCATCAGTAACTGAAGCATAATCAGCTGTGACTGGCTGAGGAACCTGCCTGCATGCAATTTAGGAATTCTGGTTAATTATGTAAAATTGCTCAATATTTAATGCCTCAGCATGTAATGAATCAGCCGTGAACTAAGTAAGTTCTTTGTAAATTACTGCCCACTCTGTCTGCAAGATGAGCCCATAGATAATGAAAGACAGAAGTTAGCTGAAATATTTAGGGTTCAGATGAAGTCTACAGTCAGACCAAAAGAAAGAAATAAAGAAGATCATTTTGGTTCCTGTATGGAAACAGGAGTGGGAGCAGGAGACACTTGAAAAATTCCCAAAGAGGAAAAAAGGGTGTACATTACAGAGCAGGGGTTGACAGAAACAAAAGGAATTTGGGGGTGAAAGAGTAAGAGAAGGTACATACTTTCATTGCTGATTTGGCTATGGGAGCAGCTGAGGAAAGAAGAACCAAGTGCGGAGAGGAAGAATAACAGAGTGATGGCTGGAAGGAGATGTCAGTTGCAGAAGGAGGTCCTGCCAGGGTAGAAGAGGGCAGAAGGCTGTGGGTTTGTACCTCCAGCTGTGAAGGTGGGTTCATGTGATCGGAAGGGAGCTGTGCCCCATCCACCTTGGATTCAGGTTCAGCTCCCTAGTGTCTGTGCTGAGAAGAAAATACCCCAAGGAAACCAGAGAGCTCAGTTGCAAGGTAAAATTAAGGAATGGGCAGATATAACACCTGTGGACTCAAAGGCAAAAGCGTAGCAAGCATCATGGACCTTGACTGGGGTTATGAGGCTGGGGAGAATGGCCTTTGCCACCTCTTACTTCATTAGCAAGAGAAAACAAACATTCAGTTACTAAGCTAGAAGAATTTAATGTTCCATGTAATTTAAATACTCACTCCTCAAGATCATTAACAGTTTTCCGCAGGATAGAAAATTCTGGTCAAGCTCCATTTCTATACAGTACTGTCAAGTTATTTTTGATTACATAAAGAAATTTTGAGGATACTGTCACTATAGAGACTAGTGGTAAAGGAAGTTCTTTTGGTCTATTTTCCCACTAGAGAAAACAATGAAAATACTCTCTTTATTAGTTGGTAGAAATGGATTTAGTTTCATTTAAATATTTTCCTCTTGTTTCTCTGTATTGTATTGGATATTGTATTGGACAATATCACCTTTGAAAAAGCTTTTGTTATCTTCATTTAAGACTGGGGTTTTCCCTTTTCCCTCTGCAGGTTGTTCTGCCTGTAAGAATGTGTGTGACTGTGCTTGTGTGTATCACAAGCAACACACATCACAAACAAAACCCAACATAAAATCCCTTTAGATTGAAGCTGATGTTGTCTAAACACATTGTTAAACAACATGCACTTTTGGACATGAGAAATCCCAACATAATGTTCTTTCCATGAAGCTTAAGTTTGTCTTCATGCATAATACACAATGCAGTCAAGATGAGTAATAGCTTAGCCACAGAATAAAACCAAGGAAATCACATCTTAAATTATGGTATTACTACGCATAGTTTAGTAATACCTGGATGCTCCAAGCCCCTTTCCACCTATGTTGTTTCCACCCCTAACTGTACTAGAGTCTATAACTGTACCTATATTGTAAATATGTTTACAGCTTCTAAGTTTTTTTTATTTCAGTGTACAAGAACTTTGGAACAATCCTTCAGTTTGGGTATCTCATAATAGCTAAAATGTGAGCACAGCCACTGTTTCTCCTTTCTGCTCCTCTTGTGAGGAAAACCTGCCTGTTTTGGGAAGAAGGTGCTTTGAACCATTTCCATGCATACCCGAACACCTTGTTGGCTGCTCCTGATGCTGCAGCTCTCTCAGACCTGGTGGGGAGGACAGTCATGAGGAAGGTGTGAGAGCAGGCAGGAGTGCCAGCAGAGCCTGCACTATAGCTGGCAGGTGGCCTGGGTGGTCAGTCCTGTGGGAAGGCTGACGGTCACAGCCAAAAGGTAACGCACTGTTACTTCTTCAATTGCCTCTAAGCTTTGCCTGGCCAAGCAAGTGCTCCTGACTTGCTCTCCAGCAAAGCCAAACAGACCTTAACCCACCGGTGCTCTGCACACAGCACCCAAGAGCCACAAGCCACATGATCACAGCCCAGCTGAGAGAGTTGAAGTGCTTACCTAGGCATCAGCTTGGGCACAGGAACAACCTGGGGGGCAAATCCCTGGGTCAAACACACCCAACGTGTTGTTCCATGCACAAATACCCTCCCAACCCACTTCATAACAGAGCACATGGATCCCATGTGGACAGGTGGGCAATGCTGATCTACAAGGTTTTTATTCCAAAAGCAATTCTCAAAGAGAGACTGATTGAAAAAGCATAGTCACCTTCCTTGGGAGACGTCTGTGAATGAATGAAGACTGACTGGAAGTGAACACAATTTCAGTAGCTCAGACTTCCAAAGATCAACCTCCCAATTTTTTATACTGACAGTAAATCTTTTAAGACCAAGAAGTTCAACAAACGTAGAGCCACTCTAGCACTATACAAACATCAAATTATGCCTAAGGCAACAAGCAGATGAAGAGCAACAGAAAATGTGCTTGCTTCTTTCCAACAGCCAGTCCTGGGTGATATTACCAAGATAGTTCAGAGTTGATCTGTTTAATGCCACAGAGTGATGGAAGCAGTTTGGCTTTGGTTTCCAAAATTCTTAGGTCAATACAAATCCCTCAATCTTCCCTAAGTCTTCCTGGAGCACCTATAGCGTTTGCAACGTAATTATGCTTTTTGCTTTCTGTTATTTTACAGGTTCCCTTTCTTTTACATAGAATTTTCATGTTCAGAGAGGACTGAAACAACACAAGGAAATAGTGCAGACCACTTGCTACCAAAGTAGGTTGGTACTTCCAGGTACATCTGCACTAAGTTGACTTGACCAGGAGAAAAAAAAAGATATGGTTGTGCAGTTATACCATTTTATGTAATACAGAGAACTGCGTTGCACCCATCGATTTATAGAAGAGTGCTTTAAGCATCTGCAGTGCTTTACTGAAGACCTGAACCAATCCATACAAGAAATTAAAGGGCCTACTGAAATGCAATAGAATTCTATGCTTTAGTCACTACTAATATCCTGTTAATAACACATGTGGAATAAGAAGATGCTAGCCTGAAAATTGCGGAGCCTTCTTAGCTCCAGGAGCAAATGAGTGATGGAACACACCAAATTGGTCTTAATGGAGATTTTTTATAATGTTTTGGAATAATTTTCTTAATAATGTTTTGAAGCTGAAAGTAGTGATGCTTCACTAAAAAATTTATTAAAGAAAATGTAATCCACAATGTCACAGACAATTCCCCAAGCTCCCTCTATGACTTTCATCAATACTGTTCCCAATGAAGCTAAATTAATATCTTGGTCTTTGTATAGAATTTACACAGGTGGAAAAAGGAGGCAAAGTGAAGTTGATAAAGTGATGCATAATTGTTTGCACTAGTATAAATGATGTTAGAAGGCAGAAGACATCAAAGTACTAGCTATGCAGCCTATACTGTTTGCCAGAGTTGGAAGATTTATTGCTGTGACTCCAGGAAAAAAAGAAATGGTTATAGCATCCTGAATATTGAATATCTTACCACTCACAGACACCACTAGACTTCTATGAGCTGAATGTGTATGGAATGAATGAAGTCTTTTATGCTATAAAATAATAATGAACATCCATAAATTAACGGGAACTACACTCCTGATGTTAATGGACTACTACCTGGGATTTCTGATTTGTGTGCACCACAACTCCTACAGATCCTTTGTTCTTGCACAAATGGATATGTTAACATGCATTATACAGCTACCCAAGTCAATGAAATTTTATCATGATTAACACTTGTACTAAATAAAGAAACCCAAAATACCGCCAGCATAATACTAATGCTACACTTCTAAGCAAAAGCTAAGGAAATCTGCAGGAAAACCATATTTGTTCATAGGCAGTGCTATTTTCATTTACCTGTTTATGCACACTGACATTTTCTTTTTGAAAATTGTTTTAATAGACCCCAAAGTAGCAATTTAAAACTGTAATGCCCAAATCTAAATAGAGCTGAAAATACCCAGAGGCGTTCACTGAGGAGGAGGCTTTTCAAAATCAAATGATACGCCTTTGGCAATCAGAGCATCAACAGGTTGAACTCAATGAAAGAGGACAATAGCAAACGACAGGCAGAGTTCCCTCCAGCTGAAATAGAATTTGACTGAGGAGCGATGGAGTGGTGTAGCTGGAAACACACTTCCATCATAATCAAAGATCATAACAGGCAATCACATCAAGCTGTGGTGCTACTCTTGGAAGGCACAATTACTGGAATACCTGGAAGTGAAAGCAATGTGGTGTTCAGCGAAAGACTGCACAGAGAAAACAAAGGTACTGAGTTTGGAGCTGAAAAGCAGTGCTATTTTGTTGAACAGCAAGATTCTAATGCTGATCCTTCTGGGGTCAGGAACCCAAAATATATTCTGGGTGTCAGGTTTTGCCTTGTAAAATTTATTAAGAACCTGCACTTGTGAAACAGCTCAGCATCAAAAGAATGGGGGATGATGAATCATTTAACTGCACCCATTCTTCTGTTAAAATATATACAACATCAAGAGAAAAAAATAGTCTAAGGAAGAATTTCATGCTATTACACTTCTACACCTTTCAAGACTGAGTATTCTTCGAAATATTCTGAAATAGAAAATGTCTGTTCAGGATACAAGTGTTTTCATGTAAAATTGTTCTTTCAAATATGGCTTTGCACTACCAATTTACTACCCTTTAACAAAGTCTACAGGTTCAGAAGCTTATTTTTGTTTCAGGACTTGTGATAATTTTGTTCCTTCCTCAGTCCTTGGGGTTATACAACACACAGAAAACATCAGGAATGCTTCTTTCTATCCAGAGTCATGCCAAAACGAAAACAGTTTCATAGAAAGCCAACAGTTTTCTTTAGGCAAAGTGAAGTGTTTCAATGTCTTCAACAATAGAAGAAGAAATGGAGAAAATGAAGTCACATTTTCTTCAGAGCATAGTGGCAGGATAAGAAGAAACAGGTACAAGTTGCAGCACAGAAGTTTCTGGTTAGATGTTAGAACAACCATGAGAGTGTCAAGCACTGGAATAGCACTGGAGTCTGCAAAGAGAGGTTATTTGAGATATTAAAAATTTGAGCAGACAGCAGTTTGAGCAACCTGATGTAAGTTTTCCCTGCTTTGAATGGTGGATTGGACCAGATGACCTCCATGTAATAATTCTAGTCCCTTCTAGTCCATGTAATAATTCTATAAGATAAGATTATCAGGAACAAGCAAGACACAACTGAAGCTGGCTTCAGAACATAGGAATTAAAAATGTTTTCTTTAAAGCAAACAGCAGGAAAAGAAATGACATTTCTACATAGCTTGGAACTTGTTTTCTAGTTTTCTTTGATACCAAATTCTGAATAACTTTACCATTTGTGATTACAACAAAAACACATAATTCCACAGAATGCTGTTCCTTCAAAATTCTTTAACCAGGTCTGCTGTTCTGAGTGCTATTCCTTTGAAACAATAATTAATTTTATTTAAAAGCTCCAATTTTTTCAAAGTAACAAGTTATTTGTGACACCTCCATGTCGTGCTTCTGATGAGAGTTACCCTAAAAGGTTTTGACTTTCAAAAAAGATGAAAAAAATCACCACTAGAAGATTAGCTCCATTTATAGTTGCTTCTGTTTGGGACTCGGAGGTCTTTTTTTTTTTAATAATCCTGGCTGAGCAGACTATGAAACAACATGATTATCATTCCTCCTACCTTGCAGTAATCCTTGCCTCTGCTTTCAAATGCATTATTTGGAGTTTTAGTTGGAAAAATACCTACTCTGCTAATGAATTGTTTGTATATATTATTTCTTGTCAGGATCACTTTGAGCCATAACATTCAAGCGACAAATATAAGATTTGACTGGCCTTCTTCAGGCCCTAGATAAGCATTTTCTCCAAACCTGTCTGAACATTCAGGATAATGTAACGTGAATGAGTCATCATGATTTTGGGACTCAGATCCTTTTTCTTCCATCCTCAGTAAAATCCCAAGAGTGAAATATATGTTTCCTTTCTAAGAAATTAAATGTCTCTTTTGCTGAAAGTTAGACATCTGCTTTCCACATGGTTTCTTCTCACTTTTCCCCAAAAGAACAGAAGTTACACAAAATATACATTTATGTTACTTCTGTAGAGAAGTGTCTCTATTACATACTATAGGGACATTCACCTGCCCCGGAAGGAAACTTGTATGATTTTGAATCAGACTGTTCTCACCTCAGCCAAACCAGAATGTTCATAGAGCAATTCCATAAATCTCCGGAAAGTTACAAATTAAAAATTCTTATGTACAAATTAGAAGTTCTTGTGAATGTAACAAATTCCAGAGCTGAGAAGTCAAAAAGACCTAGCAAGAACTGAATTTCCTGCAGCTAAAAGGCAAATGGACAGTGTATCTCTAAATAACGTTAAAAATGTGCTTTGAGGCTGTTGTAGGCAAAAAAAAAAAAGTATACAAAAATTGTGAATGTTTATAGACAATAGATAATTGGATGTATGGAGGGGTAAATGCTCAAAACTGAACTTCTGAACTCTCAAGTACATGTTTGCAACTTGCTATGTGCAACCTGTATGGGATGACTGTAAATTTTGATAACACCAGGTCGAAACAGAAGTGCCGTATCCTGTGTCCTCCAATTAATAAAGAGACATGAGACAGTACCGTCAATTAGGAGGCTGATCATGCTTGGTGATTCTGGGAAAATGGAAGGCGAGCAGCTAAAAGAAGGGCTGAAAGATGTACTTCCTCCATGGAGGAAGGATCCTGAAGGTGGTGGAAGATCCTGGAGATTACAGAGTTTTGTGGAAACAAATGCCAGAGATCCCCAGGGGCCTGGCCACTAACAGCTGAGCACAAACTGGCACAACTTTTTGTTCCACCTTTCCAGACCATCAGCCATATCCCTGCTGGGGAGGGAAGCAGAGACTTCTTGAAAACAGTGCCACGGGGGCTGCAAGTGATTGCATGAAACAATCAAATATAATCTTGCTGGTTTTTATATAATCCCCCATAACCAGATCCTCTATGGGTTGTTTTTCACTCTGTCTCACCCATGGCAGAGACCAAAAATAGTAACTGATACAGGCAGCTAGCAATGCTGCCTGCCAAATGGAAGGTCTCTATCTTATCCACAGTCGTCTTATTCTTCACATCATGAAATCCCTCAGGCTATGTAGCTACGCAGCGATGTAGTGAGACACAATATAGTGCACATGACAGTACAGATCACATTACCTTGTGTGGAATGTAATGTCCAAGGCAATTCACCTCTTTCTGTAGCTAATCTGCACTCAATAATGAGAATATTTCCACTTAGGCAAGGAGAAATCGCAACCACAGGTAGTTGGCTGTACCTACCTTTTGAGATACATCACTGACATCAAGTTCAGAGTTTTCTTAAAAAAGGAAAGCAAATGTTAAGTAGCAGCACTGCTTAGAGACATGCAGAAAAACAACACTAAGAAAGAGTCAAGGGCAAAAAAATAAAGAAAAAAAGGGGAAAACAATAATGCAAGTCTTCTGAAGAACAGTGGAGGATGGCATGTAGAAAGTCCATTCTTCCATTTCCATAAGTTTAAGCTAGTCAATGTGCTTGTCCAACTATTATCTTATCTAGAGATAAAGTAGCCACTTAAAAAAATATATATAAAAGCACTACCTACAAATGGTGAAAAAGGGAAGATGAACTGAAAAAGGCAGAACTGAAAAGGATTTAGAACTAATTGAACCTGGTATCTGTACCAAGACTTCATGATATTTTCAAATAAATCTAATGTGGAGTATAGAAAGAACAGCATTTACACATATAAACACCATCACCTATATTAATTAATGTTACTCAGACTCAGAAGTCAGAGTTCTCTTTTTCTTCATTTTTTTCCTATTTGTGACAGACTTTAACTGGCACATAAATGAATCCACTGGGATGCCAAGCTGAATGGCTATTGTTGATTTTTCTGATTAATTAGATATTTTAGCCAATTAGATATGTTACAACTTCAAAATTTACTTCTTGTATCAGAGACTCCTTTCCTGAAGTTAGAGTTCTGGCAGTTGCCACTAAGTGTCACTGTTCACATAGCCTCAAAACCCATATTAACATCCAAATAAAAGCTGGTTTTGGGGAGGACGCTCTGTGGATGAGTGACTTTAGATGTAGAAGGCTCTTGGGTGACAGTCTCATGTCACCATAGTCAGCTACTGACAATGCTCCAAGCCTGGGCTGTTTCCCACCCCAGGTCACAGACTGGGATCTGCTGGGACACAACAGTGAGAAAGGATCATAGTTATTGCAGGGAAGTACAACCACTGGCTACCTAGTGGTAATCAAGAACGCTAACATGCAGTACAAGAAACTTAAGGTAAGATACTTGAAGTTCAGTAACGAACAGTGCCTCATACCACATCTCTTTTTTAACCAGCTGCAAGAACATTTCTAGCCTGTTTCAGAGGGAAGTCAAACAGGTAGGCCGAACACAGCAATCATCTTTGGAGCACTGTACACTGATTTGGATAAAAAAACCCAGCAGCTTGTTGAGGCAAATAGGCTAAGCTTTTCTTGGGAAATGGATTCATGTGCATTAGCAGATCCTGTTCTGAGGGTTTAAAAAATTCCTAGAAACCAGATATAAACTAGCAAAAATTACATTATTGCAGTTTGACCATCTTATTTCAGAACTGGTGTATGTGTGAACACCAATCATATTTACAATGCACCAAAACCAGATACCACCAACTTTTCTACTAAAGAATCACTCTATCCATCTTTCCTTAGTTATAAACACAGCACAGGTGTCCATATGGCCAAGAATAATGGCGGAGAAGATACTACCTCTGATACAGCCTGTGGTACAGAGACTTTGTTTAGAACATTTTCCAGACATTTTGGACTATCAGAACCTGCTGAGTAGTGCTGGCTCTACTTGCAAAGACCTGACAGCCAAGAGCAAGTGAAAAGAAAAAAAAATCACCCAGGGACAGCCACTGTTTTTGTCACCTTTCTCTGTCTGATAACAGCATAATTTCTTCTAGAAATTCAGCTGCAACCTTCAACCATGGGCTGGGTTTGATGGGTTTTTACTTACCTAATTCCTTTATGAATGTACTCAGACTCAGTTGAGTTATTTCTAATTAGTTCAGTCATGGCAGTTATTTAGGTAATACTTTATTTAATGTATTTATAAATACGTAATCTACCTCATCTATCTTATTCACTTAGGATTTGCACTGGAATTTCTCTCTTAATGCCTTTTATCTCCATACTCTTTGGAGCTGACCGTTCTTTCCATTTGTTCATGGTTTATGCCAGGACAACATGTGATACTGAAAACTGATACAAGAAAATAACAGGTTCCTTTGGGATAACCAATAACAGAATCACAGAATCACCTAGGTTGGAAGGGACCTTTAAGATCATCTAGTCTAACCATAAAAACAAAACAAAACAAAAAACAAAAAAAACCCAACACCACCACACACCACACCCACATACCACCAACCAACACTAAACCACATCCTCGAGCACTGTGTCAACTCATCTTTTGAATATCTCCAGGGATGATGCCTCAACCTCTTCCCTGGGCAGCCCATTCCAATGCTTGATAACCCTTTCTATGAAGAAATTTTTCCTAACTGCTGACCTGAACCTCCCCTGGCACAATTTGAGGCCGTTTCCTCTTGTCCTATTGCCTGTAACTTGAGAGAAGAGACCGACCCCCGCCTCTCTACAAACTCCTTTCGGGTAATTGTAGAGAGTGATAAGGTCTCCCCTCAGCCTCCTCTTCTCTAGATTGAACAACCCTAGCTCCCTCAGGCTCTCCTCATAAGACTTATTATCCGGAGCCTTCACCAGTTTTGTTGCCCTTTGGAGCAGTTTCATTTTGAGTTGTCTTAATGTCTCATCTTCTTTACACATTAGTAATTTAATAAAGCAGAAAAAATATCTTGCCATTTCAACTGCCAGACAACCCATTTGCTCTGCAGAAGCTATGTTTCAGCCAGCATCTCTATACCAATATAGAAATATCTATCTAGGAACAGGAACCCATTTCAGCTTCCTCATGTCTCACATTTTGGCCTCTATATTAATATTTATGAAAACCCTATTTTTGGTAGATAGTAATGTCCCGTTTCATAGTATGAAACTAAGTAGTTCTGTGTCATTTTGTGCATTTATACTCAATGAAGTACAAGACATAACAATTCCCAATGATGACTTCAGCTTTTATACAGCACGTCCCTAATCCCTGAAATATTCTCTAACCCCATAGTTCCATTACTCTATTGTGTTGTTTTTTAATAGAATAGAATTAATTTTCTTCATAGTAGCTAGTATGGGGCTGTGTTTTGGTTTTGTGCTGACAACAGTTTTGATAACACAGGGATGTTTTAGCTGTTGCTGAGCAGTGCTTGCACAGAGTCAAGGCCTTTTCTGCTTCTCACACTGCTCCACCAGGGGTTAAACCACGATATCTATTTAGACACAGTTTGTGTCTCTAAATAAGCATGCATTGGTAAGATTTCTCAGTATCTTATGGTCTAGTCAAATGGTGTTCTGCTCCAGGCTTATTCTAATCTGGGGCCTCAGAGAATATCAGATCTGTTGATGAGCCACATTCATGCAAAGAAAAAAATATGCAGAAAATGATAAAATGTGGTAAGAAGGTAGGGTTTAAAGGAGCTCCTGTGGGGAAAGAACAAGACAAGGTACACCATAGACCTCCTGTATCTGACAGAGAAGAAAGTCTTGACATCAACTGGTTGACATAAAGACAGCTCCTTAGGTCTATGGATTTATTTTCTTTGGCCATGAATTTCATTGAGTCCAGTTGCTAGAAGTCTTTGGTATATTTCCTCACCATCATTTAAGTGCAGTATTCCTCATCTCTTATTGCAGTACACTAGCCTTTAATCAGATAATCAGATGTACTCATTGCCTGAAGGAACTGCAGGAACATAACAGTCTCCTCATCCAGAAGCCATGTCTGAAACCAGGTTTCCAGAGCACTTTCAATTAACCTCTCCTGTTTATCAACTCCTCCCATTTCCTGCTTTCCAGTCTCTTGATAGCATCATTAGCAACCAGTATTTACATAAAATCTATTATTTGTTTATCTCTTCTGTATTAAAACACTTACAGAACTCATAACAAAATAATGAAAGTGGCTGCAGATAATTCCAGTTCACTTGTTTAGTTAATAAAAAATGGAAAAAGAGATGATGGAGGAGTATTTTTAAAATACCTCTTTTTCAAGTATTCTGGTAAACTTGCAGAGGGTGATTGTGGTTATCTTTCCACTCAGCTGCTCTTTTGATGTTTCTCTCACCTTTAAATGAGAATAGCAAATAGGATTTTTTCTTTGTAGTGTCCTTGTGCTCCTTTGCTTCTGGTGGTGAGCAGTTCTTTTCATTGCTTGTCTCTTTTCTACAAGATGGCAAATTTCCTATCTTTTTTTTTTTCCTGTTAATGAGTTGCTCTCTTACAAGACTCTCTGGGCAAACAAATAATCAGTTCCCTGCAACTTCTGCCCTGCATCTTTCGATCTTTCACACCAACAGGAATTTGACAAACAGACATTTGACAAATAAAAACTATAGCCTGTGAAAGGAACACTGCAAAGTAGTTTGGCCTGTTGAACCTGCTGGTCTATTTCTTTACCACTGCCTTCGTAATTATTATGAATCACAGAACACCAAAGGGCTTTCTGGAGGCCTCTAGACAATACAGTAAGAGTATAATTGAGTTATGAGATGCAAGGTTAAAGAGATAAGAGTTTAACCTCCTCATCAGTGAACAGTGGAGAGGGGAGGGGATATTTATTTATGATAGTGAATCCAGTCCTACCTCCTCCTCTCTCCCTCCAAAAACACCAGGTGCATCTCAAATGCCTTCTGAGTATCACTAGAATTGGAGCCGGTCTCCTTGCCTGTGTGACAGCAAGGGCCAACAACAGACTTAACTCAGATATGAGCAGAAGTGCAAAACCCAAGGTAAGACAAGGCAAGACAAATGATCAGGATATGGAAATTGGGTTCAAGAGTCATTCTGAGCCCTAAGTTAACACAAGGAAGATCAACAAAATCTTAAATAATCCTAAACAGTCTTTGAATTCTGATTATAATGTCCTTCATTTTATGTTACTCCCATATTAGGAATAAGCTTCATGTATTTAAACAGAAACCAAGGAAGAGAATAATCTTACTTTCTTATTTCTAAACTGCAGACCCATGAACAGTTTCAGAGTTTGCCTAAGGTCCACCATAAAAGACGATGAAAAGTGCAACACGTGTATATTGCCCTAAGTACCGCACTGGAGTATTGGGAAATTAGATTCAAAACCCTACTCACTAAGTACTTTTGTCATTAGGACACTCATATCGTATGGTGTCTCTCCCTTCCTTACACTGTCTTGAAGATTCCTATGTTGAATAAAAGCAGAATTGAATTAAATCCTCACTGCAAGGATACAAACCCATATGCAGTCCTATTGTAGGTTTCTCTCATATTTTCAGTACCTCTGCACAGAGTTCTGAAGTCAATGATATCACAGTCTGTCTGAACTCAATGCCAAGATTACTAACCAAAACACAGCATGACAAGCTGCATGGCTGCAGAATTTCTGACTCAAAACCAGTTCACATCTGGCTGATCTAGAGTACATGCAGACCTCTCTTGGATCCACCTGTAAAACTGTCTATAAACAAACCAAAATTAAGACAGCTGTAAAAAAGAAGAATTAGAGGCACTTCAGAATAAACGATTGCCTGAGCTTCGGACATTTGCCTAAGACACTTATCTCTTCCTCTGAATGAGCTGAACACTTTGTATGTATAAACGTATAATGTATTTCTTGGGCTTTAACTTAATTTTCAAATGTCTTGTGTTTCAAACTGAATCATACAACTGTATCATGCATGGAAGCACACTTACAAGACAGCTGATTCCTAATGTGAGCTAGAGCCTCATCACTTGGGAGCAGACAGAGACTATGTTGAGCTCAGCTGCTCACTGATGTCTCCATGAATCAAGCTCCTGCAAAATATTCGTATCACTATTACCTTCCTTTCTGTGGTGCATGGGAATATCAAAGCACATGGTCTGCTTCCAAAATCCAAGATAGGAAGTTTTCTGAGGAGCAAGGTCTAAAGTTTCGAAGTCGTCCTCCACGGACTTGTATATGAGGGTAATGCTAACAAAGAACAAATTGCTGTTAGCTTTCCAACTAGCATGGGTTCATCAATAGAAATAAAGTAGGAGAAAGATCACTTTTGCCTTTTGGAAATCTGCTTTGAGTAGCTGAACCTATGAAAACATATTTCCTTATCATCTCAAACTAACGACAAGCAGGGCAAACTTCACTAAAGTTCAGGAAAATCCTGGGAAACAAAGCTGAGAATTTGGATCATTTATGAGGATCATGGACAAGGTGGAGAGAAGATTGATGTTGGAATAGTTCAATTACAGAAATATGGCTGTCATTTACAATTACAAGACAATTTGGCCTAGGCTTTGAGATTTGGCTACTTACTATGAGCAAACAGCAACAGCATGTCAAAGAGCTTCAGAGAGCTAAAAAGATTAGGAGGCTATGTGAACAGAGTTCAAACCTCCTCCTGCTCCAAGTCAGTGACCAAAGACTACATTGTTGACTATTCTATCACTGACCTTGAATATCTTCATGTTCTCAAAATGAGGTGGAGAAGCAGAGAACTGACTAACTTGGCTGTGAATGCCTAATGGAAAGATTTTGTATCTGCCACCTCAACACTAGGTGACCTCTGTGCAAAGGTCAGTTCTTGGTTCTTTAAAGCCCTTTCTTTTGTATTTCTTCCCTGAGAAATTTAGGCAGCTCTTGCTGCTGAAGGTGTGAAATTGAGCCACCTCTTCCTAGGCATCGTGTAAGGTGCCCAGCCACACAGCTCAAAGTTTAGGCAGATGGCAAGATGTTAGGGCTTTCACTGCCACACAGAAGAGGAGCTTTGCCACCAGGGTGCAGCTGCCAAGTGCTGTGGTTCAACACATGGTGATTTGATGTTTTCATTTTTACTCTAGTGACACAAAAAGTCATATTAAAAAAAAAAAAAACGAAAAACAAACACAAAACCCTCCCTCACTTTTGCTGCCCCTCCCATCAGATATAGTAAGAAAAGAAAATCCTATTAAATGGAGAAGCAAACACTTGCCATTTGCTTAGAATTTTTCATTAAATATACCAAAGAACAAGATAAGCAAAATGTCTAGCCAGCTTCCAGACTGCTCTCTTATCTGAGGAAGAGTTTCAAAAACATGTCTATATCCAGCCTTGTGTTCAGGTAAATTACAGAACACTCTCCATCTTAAACAGCATTCTACCTGAAGTAGCGTGTGGGAAGACACTGTGGCTTGTGCAAGTTAATTAATCCCTCCTGTTAGATTAAGCTGTGTATAGCAGGTCAGAGGTACAGGCTGAAATACTGTTCTGTAGTCATATATCTCTAAAAGAGATACGAAAATCTCTCAGGCCATTTCCCTCTGCCGTGTCAATAGGCAACTCTGATTTACAGACGCATCAGGTAAGCACCAACTATTGCTATTGAAAAGAAAATTATTAGAGAATTGGAAAACCTATAGCAAGTGATTTGGGTAATTACTTATGCAGGTCAAGCATAAAACAACTCCAACTGCAAGTGTTGTAATTATACATGTGGATGGATAATTGTGCAACAAGTTTTGTTTCTAAAGCCTGGCTCCATTTGATTTCCTCAGACACAAACTGAAGAGCAGAAGTCATGGCTTTCCCTCAGCGCACACCATGTGGGAGGTCTATTACCTTTGCCATTTGTCCTGATAAACAGACACATCTTGCTTGCATAGCATCAGTAACTGCATTACAAAAAAGGATGCAATCAGAAAAGCAAAACCAACCCCACTGCAGCATATGGGACTCGCTTGGGATTATTGCTGGTTTTGAGGAAAAAATAGAGATTTGGATATTTGCTGCTTACAAAGATTTGACGTCCTTATTTCTTTCTCTCTCAATTTCCAAATAGCCATACCAAATTTATCATCAGGGATTTGGATTACTGAAAATTTATACTCAGCAGTACTATGATAATGCTGACATGGCAGTAAATACAGCAGAAGAAGTTACAGCAGAAGGTAATCACAGCAATTTATACACCTCTCTATGTTCACTTATATAGGTACATCAGACATTTTAACCAGAGGAAGCCATACTGAGAACAAGCAGGAATGTGGTGCACAGAAACTGACTGGGCCCCTGAGAAGCATTCAGTCCAGCAGCTATTAATAATTATTAGCCCTGAAAGAGCGAGATCTCATCTCTTCCAGGCCAAGAGGCACCCCTCCAGAGTCACAGCCACATCTTCCTCACTAACCTTAATAGCAGGCAAGCATAAGAGTTTCAAGAAGAATTTTAGATCCCAATTAATGTCTTAATCTGGTGGTCGGTGGCTTTTGTCGCAGTGTACACCATCTAACAATCCTATTGCTTTGATGAAAGGAGTAATTATCCACATCTCACAAGTCTACTAGGGGATTATTCTGTCCAGTGTTTTTTGAGCTTTCTAGTTGCTTACTCTTTGTGGTTTTTTTTTTCCCCTGACTTTAAGCTTGTCTTTGTTCCCTTTCTCCTTTACCTCTGAGGCTTGTCCTTTTCCTTATCTTTGAACTTAAACCTGACCTTTCCTACTCTGTCACAATGTTAGACAAGTTCTTTGTCTTTATTTTGTTAGATTTTTATTTCTAGGACTTTTTGCATTTTCCAGTCCAAGATTTCCATCAAGAAATGAATGCCTTGTCTTTAATAGACCATCTTTTTATCTGCATCATTAAAAGTGGTAATGGCAGCTTTATATTTGGGTTGGTTTTTTTTAGTTTGAGCGAAGCCTAGCTATGGGGAAAGGAAATTCACCCTTTCAGCATGCTCTCTCCATTGAGCCCACAGACACCTTGTTCCCACAGCTTAGTTTTAACAGATGTCAGAGTCCTAGGAAAGAGAACAACAGGTAGGGAAATATAAGATGAATGATCAGATAACACTTCCAAGGTAAGCTATATCTGGATGGTGGAACACGTTACTTGAAAGGTTAAATGAAATAATAAGTGTTAAGCCAACATATTAAAAAAAACCTCACAGACTCAAGAAATGTTATGCATTATATGAATATAATTTGTCAAATTACAATGTAGATAGTATTATCCCAGTCATTACAAAATCAGCTGGGTTTACAGGCATGTTAGTGTAGCTGTACATTGCTACACTAGATTGATTCACTCAAAACAGTGATTCACAGTCATGCTTTTCATTCTTTATTTATTTTTAGTAGTGTCAATACTAATACCTTGCACTGACTCAGAACAGCTTGCTGGAGCCACTGGATTGTCCAGGCCCTCTAGAAAAGACATCATCTTTTTGTACTCCCCTGAGATATTGTCTTTCTTTAAAGCTGCTGCAGTTTTAGATTTCTCAAAGACTCCTTGGTTTTATTCTTGTGCACATGATCATACTTGTAGTGTTCTTTGGGGTTTTTTTTAAGAGTGATCTTGTGCTTTTCTCTAGGCAAAAAAATAGGTAGCAATGAAACATAAAGAGCAGTGCTTCTGTTAGCACAGAGAAGACGACAAAGGGAAATTAAAAGGAATTAAAAGCCAAAGTTTAGCATACCGCAAGAAGTACGGGAATCGGTGGTTGTTTCTAAGACAATCTTCCTAAGAAGCTGAATTTCAGCATTTCACAGTAACCCTGGAAAGCAAAAAAGCTTTTTGGATATGGGGTTATTTTGCTTACTGTAAAATACTAGCTAACATGCTATGACAAAGGAAATCAATGACAGCAGCACAATGTACAGCTGCTGAAACAGTGAATGAATTGTTTATTCTACAAAAAATTATCTAAACAACATTATTATTCCTAAATCAGTCAGTTTAGTGGGAGAAAGGGCTTTTCATATTCTAATAAGTAAATCTTCATGATTCTTTTTATGAGTTCTTTATACGGTAAGCAATTAAAAAGACTTTTTGCACTCACACACATGCATGAATGCATGCATGCAGGTTATTCTATTTGCTTCGTATCACCTGTTGAGAGGTGAAACGTGATATAGAAAAAACCAAGACTCATTCCCAAACCAGCTGAGCAACAAGCCTTAGACTCAGGCAGCCCCACAACAACCTCCTATTCAAAGACTAACATGTCTAACATTCTGGAACAAACTTGCCTAAATAACCAGACTTCAGTTCAAATCATTGTTTTTATATTGGTGAGCCATCAGCACTGTGAGTGGGTATCCCAGTCCTGTTCTCTCAGGAATGGCATTTTGCAGGATATGCGTTTTCATACCACAGCATTTAGATCAGAAGCCTCTCACAACCAACAAAAACAGTAGGCTCAGCAGTCAAACTGCTAATGTTTTGCGTGCAGTCCTATTGAAACACCTTTTTAGTCCACAGCGATTGGCAGAGGTTTGAAATGCACTGTGTTCCTGATCACTGTGAGTAAGAGATAGGTTGGGAAAAAGTATGTAACATCTCTTCAGCATGGAAATCTAACCTCAGACCAGGTTCAGACCTTGCAGCATTTGCTCACTGCAGCAGAAGGAGGGTAACCATGAAATGCAGGAGGAAAAGTATTACCTATCTGCAGAGGAACTTCAGCTGTTTTTGATATAACATCCTTTCTAGGTACATAAAAGAAGCCTCCAGTGAAGGAAGTTATACAGTCTTGGCTAACCATGAGAGATAGCTACATTTCATCATGACAGCAAGTCTAAGCCTGGAGTTATCCATGGATATCACCCATCTGCTGTGTTACCAGTATTTGGTATGAGAGCTTTCCTAACCATCTGGGAAAATGGGTTTTAGTTGGCAATGGACACACCTCCTTTGCTGCTGGCAAAAAGATAACAAGTTTGTTCTTGGCAGAGAGATAACTGCAACATTCCCGATGAAGCCATGAAAAGGTATACTAGGTATAGGCTAAAAGTAGTTACTGATCTGACTCAGACCATATAACCATATTTCCCGAGCCAGTTTGGTATATCAAAAATGGAAAAGGGGCTTTTTTTTTTTTTTTTTTAATTGAGCCTGGGATGAGAACACAAATTAACTCAGAGTGAATTACTACGTACCAGAAGAAATAATATCCAGGATCAGTTAATTACATTACAATGGTGAATTCTAATGGAGCCTATATTCTGCAACCTTCCAGAGCTTTTCTGTGCTGGCTGTGGAAGCTATTTGCTAGCCAACTGGATTGTATTAAAGAACTGCCTAAACATCATGGCAGAGCATGTATTCAGGAGCACGTATTTATTCTGTGTTCAATTCATATCTGGAACTAGAGGCTTCAGAGCAATCTCTGCCTTATGTTATGACAGATGCTGTGCTAAACACAGCATGAAATCAAAATAAGTGAGAAAATGTGACCTAATGTGAGTGCACCGAAGGCTGTTATAATCCATGGTGCCCTCCATCCTCTGGTCTCTAGCAGTTCACACTGGCCATATTATAATAGCACAACAAGATTAGGTCTGTTTACACATCATACCTTCCTGGCTTCTTAATTTTTTTTTTAAAAACCCAGACACATGCCAGGACAACAACAACGATAAGCTTCTGTACGCCTCCCACTTGATGGGAGAAGGGGTCTGGTTCAGGCTATGCCTCCCCCACAACATAGGTTCAGCTGAGGATTAGGCATAAGGTGTCTTCCAAATGTTATGACATAGCTGATGAGATATCATCATTTAACTCCCCTGAAGATATCCTCCTCAGTCAGCTGGGGAGAGGAAATTTGGCTAAGACTTCTTGGTATAAGCTACTGCTCTTTTGTTGTAGGTTTTTGGGGAAGTGAAACATGGGAATATCTCAGGTGGCCTGCCATTCCAGAGGAGGGGGTTTGCAAAGGTAAGGTTGTCTCTGCTCAGACTTTAATCCTTTTCAGAATTGGGAAATATCCTCTGTTGCTGACCTGTCTTCGCTCTTTTGCCCACAGGAATAAATGTTCTCCCAATATAAAGCTTTTGCCTTTTGTTTCCCCTTAGATTTTGCTTGCATCAGGGAGCTGATCAAATTTCTGTCCTTGAGGTTCAGGTAAAGACAGAAAAAGAAACAGGCAATAGCTGGGGTTTGCCTATTTTTATGGCAGAAAAAATATTTCAGATGAATTCTGATTTGGCATAACTCTAAGTCTTCTTCCAGAACTAATAATCTGCGTGAATGGTAAGGTCAGGCTTTATTCTCCACAGAGTGCTTCACAGTCATGGTGTGCCACGTCTTAAAGAAGCTAAGAGAGTGGCTGAGTAAGAAAAGTAAGTGAATTGTCCAGGGTGTTAGCAATATGGTTTTACTTTGCATCTTGTGTTGTGATTTGTAGAAAAAAAAAAAGGCATAGTTAGAAACAGGATGGTTGAAAGAAAAAATGTTAACAATTGCATGCATTTAACAATTAACATGCATTTAATAGCTGCCTTTCCTTCAGATGTTGTGTCACTGATCCCTGTGGCCAAAAACCAAAGGAAGTATCCACTTAGGAAACCAAAGCAAAGCTCAACAGGAGATGAATTAATGTTATTCACCAGAATGATCCACCCCCATGAGCAGCTGTAGGATGAAGGGAAAAACTTAAGCAAAATAACAAAGCAGCTTTGCCTGGTCCCATTGATCCAAAAGATACCTTAAAATCTACATTGTGTCTCCTGCAGAAAGTCTGCTGTGAAAGAAATGGAATTTTATAATAATTATTTGGAGCCTTAGGGGTTCAGAGCTTCCTCTTGTTCACATTACTGCTGCCTTAGTACCTGAATGCATTTTCATGTGTATTGTAATCACTTTATTTACTGTTTGAATGCTATTTTTGATGCCAGGAAGAAATATCTGGGTAGAACACTGTAAAATCTCTCTTTTCATAAGAAATAATGAAAATCCTTCAAAATACATTTCGGATTGTATTATAAACTGTATCTGATAATGTGAAAGCTCTATCTCCTAGAAGTGCATTGAACAAACTAGTTTTAAACTGTACTTGCTCATCACAGGATTTAATATGTGGTTTTATTTTTTTAATCTGACATCAAAAGAGATGACAGGTAGCACAAGGCTGCCCCTCAGATGTGAGACACGGAAAATTTCCTGCATCAGGCAAATGAAAGAAAAAAACATCTGGAAGTGAAAAGGAGGGAAGAAATATGTGAATATTTCAAGAATAGCAGTAAAACATCATGATTAGAAGCATGTGAAGCATGAAAGGGAATTGTGGCAGTTGTCAGGAAGGAAAGAGTGAAGATTCCTCTTACCAAGCCATTTGACCATGGGTGCAGTCAGCAAAATAGTCACTGGATAATGTTCGGATACTGTGGTCATATTTAGTAGATGGTTATGAAAACACTTGATATGAGTTCTGTGTGATAAAATTTGATTTAGAATATCTAAAGGTTTTGGACTAGGTGCAGATGTTTTCTTTCAAGAGTTCTTGGGTTTCTTTTCTTGAAAAGATTATTATTCTTCACTGATACCCTGGATACTACTGCAGTCCTTAGTGGTGCCATTCATCTGGTGTTATGCACAATAAAATGCAAATTGATGTTGCTTCTGAGTAAAGTCATACTCCATTCTCTGTAATAAAAGAAGGTAAATTGCCATCTCTTGTTTTCTTATAAGCCAGTATAGACTCCTTTATCTTCACCTGTAACTGCATCTTTTTAGCACTGACTTCAGATACATCCTTGTCATGGTGATTATGCTCAAAGGCTTCAGAGCTCAGGAGAATCCAGCAATATGATGTTTTTAACCCCAGGAACCAAGAACTGGAAAAGGACTAAACCACACCAGCCTAGCAGCCTTTAAAGTGGCGTGCCGGAGGACACCTAGTCACTATGAATCCAAGGAACATCAATTGAATTTTATGCTGAAGGTGTGAAGAGCAGTCTAGAACAGCAGCTGAGTAATCCTCAGTCAAGGAAGCTTGCTAACATAAGACACTGTTGACCTACAATTTTTTTTTCAGAAGGTATCCCTTACGTCTGCTAATTTCAGTTTTAATACACCATTAGCTTCATTTATGTGTGCAAAACTCATTTCCATATACAAGGCCCTTACAAATTTAGCGTGGGCTAACCCTCCTTATAGGAGTGTTAGCCTAAGTATATAGGTTACTGTTACCTCTATGGTCACTGGAGTTCATACCAAGCAGCCTTGGATCTATTTATGTAAGTCAATTCAACTGAATATTAGCAGAAGGATATAACTAAGCTTCAAGATCTTGAAAAGGGTGACTTAGTTGGACTGGACAGCTTAAGGACTTTGATGCAGAGGCAGCCTTGAATTTCTGGAAGCCAAAGAGCTCATTATTGGTTCTTGACTGAGATTAGGGTCTGGCAGTAATCAAGCTTTGACAAATAGTGTTTGTGGGAAGGTTGATCTGCAACACATTCTTTGAGCAATATGATGGCCCCTGCATGAATAAATTTAAGTCTAAAAAACTGAAGTTGTTCTTACTGTAACAAGTCTAGTAAGACAGGTTTTCAACCACTCTTGCCAGGTATTCTAGGTTGCAGCTTCTTTGAAGACGAGAAAGGAAGCTTTGGCTTTCCTGTCTCATCTTGTGGCAGAGGGAAAATTGGCATTAATAAAAGACACCTGGGTGTTCTGTATGTTCAGTCAAAAAAGAATTGAAAAAGCCTTTTTTCTTAGGTAGGGACCATACCATAAACGTGGTCAAATCAAGTGGGTAAGCTTCCACAAATGTAAGCAATGGGAAACCAAATAATTGTATGTCTGGAGAGTCAGACAGTAACAGACACCAAGTTTTATCTGAGTAACAGATAAAAATTTAAATATCGTGCTTTGAAAAATATAAAAATTACAAGATCTAGTCTAATTGTTGAGCACATGGATTAAGCTCTGAGTGTATCAGTTAAATCTAACAGCAAGAGCTGAACCCACTACTTGGGGTATTATAATTCCACTATCAAGGACAGTATACATACAAAAGCACTGATACCTTCTTGTAGATGTTTCAGCAGTTATGAGATTGCTTGAGTAACTTACTGTATAGCTGTAGCCTGAGGCAGTTACATGATTTAACTGTTGTCCTTAATCATCAGCCTGCAATGTATGTTTAATACATTTGTTTATTGTTCATCTGGTATGAAAATGTTTCTGTGTCCACAGGTTTGACCACCAGAAAAGGTTCTGAACCAGAGTACCAGTAGGACTTATAGTAAAAAACTTTTAACTACTTTTAAGATTGAACTTTATTAGTTTATTAAATTTATTAAGCCACATGGCTAGGTACCAGGAGATGCTTCTACTTCTAAGTTAATCGAGATACGACGTATGTCCATAATAAGCAAGGGAAAAAAAATGCTAAACTTTAAATAAGCAGAGTTTACTAACACTACTATTAATGTTAACTTTGTACTATATTAATTTTTGAGTTGGAATCAGCCCTGTTATAAAAGATGCCAAGATTAAGTTAATTTTAAGAAAACATCTTGGAAAGAGACTTGCCAGTTCGCTTGGTCATGTCATCTTTTGAAGTCAGCACAGATTCTAACAGTATAAAGATTTTACCTCCTATGGAAAAATACAGCTGTGAAGAAGGATTTTATTTTTTTTTTAATTTACAGGATATACCCACCCATATTTGTAAATTCATTCATGTAGCTCAAAAGTAGATAGAAGCATAGATACATTGATATTTGAAATAGAGACATTTTTATGCAGCTTTTCATACTTTTTCTCCACAGTTATATCTTAAAAATAAGCTAAAATGACAACTAAGGCCCCATCATAATAGATATACACTGTTTAATATGGTGTTATAATTTAAAAGATATCTTTAAAAGTAGAAAAATATATGAGAGAAAATCCACGATGCATTGAATTATCAACCACATTCTTCACAGATTGGATTTTTCAGTCTTCAAAGAATGGGAAAAAAATGCCCCTGTTCTAAATAGTGTAAGTTCACTGAAGCTGGACAGGAAAATTAAAAAAAATTATGACAAGAACAGTGTATTTATCAGGTGCACTGTATCCCAAACTGTACAGTATCAAGGTTGATAGGAGCCTTAGGGATCTGAAGGCTGACTGGAAAGAACTTTTGCTTAGAAGCAAGGCAACAGTGCAATAACAAAAGGATCAACCTCATTGTTCTACAGGATGACCCAGAACAGATTTAGCAAGAATCCCTGACACTCTCTTCACTATCCACGCTGCTTGGTATGCCATATCTTCCAGATCAGATGACAAACCAGCCACTGTGCCACCATTCTATCATTATTCAAGTTATATCCTGGCTGCATCCAACCCCTGAGAAAGTGTGGATATGCTTCTTAGCCATCTGCAACCAGCACCCAAATTCCTAGGACTGCTCATATATGCATGGAAGATCAGGGAAAGCATTAAGTGGCTGTGAAGGCTTACACCAAACTTCATATTAGTATACAAAATTATTCTTATTGCTAAATTAGAAGATCTTGGTGGGTTTAGGAGTCATCCACTTATAAAACAAACTAAAACAATTTGACTTAGCTGAGCAATCCCAGCATGAATAACAAATCAAGAACAGTCACAGAATATAACTTGTGAGTAATCTGTAGGATGAAAACATTCATATCACAGAACCACAGAATATTCATGGTTGGAAGCGACCTTTGAGATCATTGAGTCCAACCACAAATATATACTATATAATATTATATACTATATATATACACTATATAATAGTTTATACTGAAAAAAAAGTAATCAAAACTTGCATGAAAAAAAGCAATGCCTGACAGTAGACAATTCACATATAGAAAATAAAATAACTTCAGTATTGTGCTTGCTGTGAATAGCTGGTCTTTGGCTGTTCTGCTAGTGTGAGGTAGAACTGCAGCAGTACCAAATGTCTACTGCAACTGGAATTCCAGCAAGCTCCCTGCAGACAGAAGTAGCCTGATCAGTCCATCTGAGCCGTTGTTTAAACTTAAAAGCTCTTAAAACTTTTAGAAGTCACATCTTGATATTCACAATCTATAGAATCTTTTTTTCCAGAAAAATTTTAATTCAGTGCAGTTGAAAGAACCCACTGAAACAAACCTCTTGGTCAATGCACAAAAGAAATATATTCTTAAGTTACTCTAAGCATACAATGAAAGCAAAAAGGATGATACAGGATATGGGTATGCTTTGGAAAAACTTATAAAAATATTTAAAGTTAGTCATTGAACTGTAGTCACTTCACAGAAATATATACAGCTGGTTAGACAGATAAATTGATGCTAATACTATGTAACAGTATTAGTATGACTACAGCCAGCAGGTGCAGGGTTGCATTTCTTCCCCTCTGTTTAGCTCTTGAGGGGCTGCATCTGGAGACCTGTGTCAAGTTTGGGGCTCCCCAGTACAAGGAAAGTATTGGCACACTGGAAAATCCAGCAGAGGATCCCGAGATGGTCAGACGCTGGAGTACATGGGAAAGGTTGAGACAGCTGTGTCTGTTCACCCTTAAGATTGAGAAGGCTCAGGGGGAGACCTCTATACTGTCTACAACTATCTGATCTGAAGACAGAATCAGATTCATCTTGGTGGTGCACAGCAACAGGATAAAAAACAAAAGACTAAAGCTGGAAGATGGGGATTTATGATTAGATACAAAGAGGATATTTTTAACTGTAGGGTTGGTCAAATACTGGAAAGGGGCTCAGAAAGGTTGTGGAACCATCATCAGTGAATGTGTTTAAGATTTGACTGGACACAGTCCTGAGCAACCTGATCTGACTTGCCCTCTTTGAGCATGAGGTTGGACTAGATGACCTCTGGGTTTCCTTTCAAGCTAAATTATTATATGATTCTATGATTTTTAATATATAGATATACAGCAAAAAGTTAAACGTGTATATAGAATTTAGTTACTCAAAAGATCAAATATTGAGTCTGTTGTTTGGGGAAAAGGAGATTTTGCATTATTATAGTAAGTTATACTTTGTGCCATGCATACAACGAGGTGACAAAATTTTCAGAGATACAGTAAAAATCATGAAAACAAGTAAGAGTTAACAAGAGGTTTCAAAGAAGAGCACAGGCTTTCTAAGTATAGCATTTTATATGTCATATTGCTTTTGGACTTACATTGCCCCACAAAGACTATCAAGAATGGTTTTAATGCTATTTGAGAAATCTTAACTCTAAATGTATAGTTCATCTCAGCTTGTCCCATGTGCTGGACCCAAATGGAGAAAGACAAAGGCACTTAAAATCATGTTAGCAAGCTTGAGGATAGCTATCATTTTGTTCTGACTTATACCATCCAGCTATAAATTTAAGTGGGTACCAATGTAGTCTTTATTCATTACATGAAAAAAAAAAAGACGAAGCTCTCAAGTTTGTAATGTGTAGATGATTTCAGTCATTTTAGTCTTAAAACTACCAGGGTAGGACAGGAAAGTGATTGCATTAATATGCAAAAGCAGACAGCAAAAATATCTGTTTGAGAACTAAGTTTAATATTGACTGCCTTAGTGAGTGAAAATAAATCAAAAGTCCCTACTTCTCCATCCAGTAAAATAGTATCTGCCTACATCTTTTCTAATGTGAAGGGAATGAAAATATTTGAATAACAAAGTAAGGAAAGGAAATGACTAAATTATAGTTTTGTCATTAATAACAATAAAGCCACTACCTGCTGTTCAGAAAAGTCAAAAATTACATTTAGTAAAGGTTATTCCAAATGTCATAGTATTAAAGCATAATTAAAATCAATATAAAATATGCAGATAAACAATATTATCCTGCGTTTCTTTCATTTTGCCTGGTACAAGACAAAATAAATTCCACAAACAGCTGCTGTTGGACTGGAAATATTTTGGCAATTTTACTATCAATGGATTAATATTTATAGGAAAATATTTTGTATTTTGAGGGAGCAGTCTCCTGAGCTATCACTGTGTTTTTAGCTCTGCAGATGTCTCTGAATGTTTCCTTAGAGCCAGTTGCTGTAAAAATAAGTACATACAGATGGAAGAATGGCAAGATGATGCAGAGTTATAGTACCCCAGGCACTAATATTTTATGCACTTTTTAATGTTATGTTTAAAAATTTATGAGCATCTACTCTGCTAACCAAGTCCATCTCATATTCCTGGGGGTTAAAGTGCAGCTTTATATACCACAAGTATTACAGGTGAGTTGGTTTGAGAACCTAGCAATGAAGGGAAGAAGCCTTTTCCAGAATGCCAATAGGGAGCCTATCATGTAAGCTGGAAGTAGTAGGTTCTACATCAAATCCTTAAATTCAGTGCTGGAAGAAGCATTGCTTCTGTGGTCACTGAGATACTGGAGGTCAGCTGGGTGATCTAAAGATCCTTCTCTTATTGTAATCCATTAATATGAGCATGGCTATTTGAGAGTGTCCAACCAAGGCAACAAATAGATGTAACAATTGCTAAACAAAGGCAGCTCAGTGACCCAAGAGCAGCTTCCAAAAACATTAGTTAAGGAAAGTGAAAATAAAGACAGACTAATAACATAACATAAAAATTCTGGTAAGTATTTTTTCTTATGCAACTCCTGTATTAGCCATTAAGCCTTTCCTTATTTATGGAGCCTTTCCACAGTTTGATTACTGAGCCATTTAGACAGAATGTGTAATGTACAGAACCTAAAGCAGTGGTTTACTGGTATCTCAGAGATGGGAAAATGAAGGACAGAAGAGTGGTTTGAAACTTTGCTAGCTTTCAGATATATCCCAGTTCCCTACTAGTACCTAACCTTTTCCTCCACCTTTACAGAATGTATTCTAAGACATTACATGATGTAACTACAAAATGCAGAGGTGGTAGCATGGGCAGAATGATTTTTGAACATGTTTCCCCAAACCTTAATTTAACTTTCATTAGCAATTGTGAATTGGTTGATAGCTGTAATTCAGTAAAGCTTCTGATGGAACACAGTTTCAAAACATTAGCAGTAGGTGCTTTGCATTTAACGCTTACTGTACAACCAAATCGCTACTATTATATTAAAGGTGTGGTAATTTATCACAACACAATTAGCTGAAAATCCTGGCAATATAAATTAGTCCCACTTCAAGACACTAAGAAAACTCAAAGTCCTACTGCGATTTTATTTTATTTATTAAAGCAATGTAAAATTTCTTTTAAAAAAATCACATGTAAAGTCTGCTGTCTCCTTAACTCTTTTCTAGAAAGACAGAAGACAAAAGGCATGTCCATGAGGAACTTAATACATCTCAGGCTCTTACATAATCTCACATCCAAGCACGCAAGGATCGCAAGTCAGACTAAATGAGAATAAGAGTTTGCAGTACTCATTTTAATACATTGTCTTTTACTTCTAACAAAAGCAGTCATCATCTATAATATTACATATGTCCATGGCAATATATGGCCACATACGTCTATTTGAAATTAAAAGTGATAAACATTCTGAGCTATTTTGCCTTCATGTTAGACTTATCTATAGTATACACAGCATTTTGCTTGTGTACTCCAATGAATAGCAATTGAGCATCCATGTACTTCCAAAGCCTAAATTACCCATGTGTCACCAATTAAGCAAACATCTTTATGACACATTCAGATAAAAGTTCATATTCCTACAACTGGAAAGGAAAAAGAGGACTATATAATGAAGTGCAAATATATACACATTGGTTGTCCCGTGTCAGTTGATGCTGAAGCAGAATGTCTTGCTCTACCCAAGCATCAGTTTTCATATGCAAATATTTTTATTGGCATCAATACCTACACAGTGAATGCCAATTTGACCATCTCAAATGTGAGTGGGGATACTGTACTAAGGCAAATTGAAGAGTAGACCCAGACATGATAGTGCTTAGAATCCTAGAAAAAGAAAAAATAAGTAAAAAAGAATATCTAAAGCAAGAGTATTTGCTTGTGGCTTAAAAGTCACTAGAAATGGTTAGGATCCTCATTCAACCATATATATTAGGAAGCTGATGAGATACAACCCATTTTGTTAATTTGCAATAAGTCTTACATACATAAATAGGCCCCATTACAACTCATAATGAGTTCAAAATGAGAAGTGAACTGTTGATGGTATTATAATGCTACATAAGGACAGGCAGTTCATAACTGGGTATTTGATAAAAGAAACAGGAAAAGGTTGATGAATTAAGCCATTGAAAGCGCTTGTTGACATTTGATGTTGTTGCTACATCAAAGACTTGCTAGCAAAAGGGAGGGGCAGTTTCTAATTGAAGACTTAGTACATGCTGAATATCACGTCCTAC
Source organism: Gallinago jamesoni (assembly GCA_025769975.1). NCBI lineage: Eukaryota > Metazoa > Chordata > Aves > Charadriiformes > Scolopacidae > Gallinago > Gallinago jamesoni. Next base: position 137,147,540 of record JAOQGH010000001.1, read on the forward strand.
CATGTCTTCATACCTGTCCACTAATCATCTTGAATAGCTGAAGCTGACCAAAGCACAGTTAGACAATTTTTGGGGGGAAAAAAACAAAACCACCAAACAAAAGTCTCTTGGAATACAATCATCCACTTCCAAAAGAACGACTAATAACGTCTCCAGAATAGACATCCTCTCCCCTCCCAAAACAATTTTATCATTTCCATGTAACAGTGACAAAATATATAATCTACAAGACTTTTAGGTATAAAGGTAAACCAAACAATAGGACAGGCCCTGATTAAAATTCCTTTGCAGTGCAGCAGTATTTTTCTATGGAACTCAGAAGGTCTTGTCAATCTCTGACAAAAGTAAATAGCTGGCTGATTTAGATTCAGAGTGGAAAAGCTTGTACATCTGAAAACCTCCAAGGGAGACATGTGCCTTTAAAAGACACTCTATACATTTTTCTTAGCAAAGAATTTTATGCTGCAACACTATATTTGATGTGTCACCAGTGGCAGATAAGCTATTAACCAGCCTCTGGAAAGCTCCTTGAGCAATACCTTCCTTTCACCTCTCAGCAATGAAGGCAGATATTTGTGATTGCAGTTTAGTGCACATTTGCAGTCAAAGTAGCAGTAAATCACAGATGACAGCAAAAAGCCATGATCAGTATGTAACCACACTGAGAAAGGTTTAAAATTCGCCCCAGATAAACCTCTGGCACAAGTGAGACAGAACATTACCCCAAGCAAATTAATGTCTCATCAAGGCATAACACATTGCCAAACGTCCATGTACATCCAGTCATTTGAAAGATGTTCCATGCAGCAAACTCTACTCTGAGGTAATCCCTTGAAAATACACCACCAGAGTGTCTGACCTGGCCTCTGTTTTAGAAATATACTTTCTTACACAAGATATGTAAACTTCAAAACAACATTTAGTTGTTGGTATAGAGCATTCAAAAAAAGAGCATGCAAAGGCATGTGCTTCATAGATTACTTCTCAATTTACCATGCCAGACCTACAATGCCATCTGACTTTACCAACTAGCCTGATGCTCTTCTCCTTTGGCTGACAGTGGGCCAGATGCCCAATTTAGGTCATCGAGTACTTTCCAACTAAGGGAGAAGAACATGGAGAAGAGGCCGCTTCGGCTCAAAGAGAATAGTTGACTGACCAGAGATAACAGAGAGGGTGAGTGGGAAAGGACAATGGAATCAAGACTCATGAAAGATACAAAAGAAAGCAGATACTGAAATACTGTCAAGATACAGTGCATGGTAGATTTAAAGCATAAGTAAGAAGCTTCTCCGAAGGTAAATTTCTCAGGTAGGATTCATCTCATTCAACGTTAGGTGTTTACAAAGTAGTTGTCCACATGCCAAGTACTCACCCTAGGCTACCCTGGAGAAAAACGGGTTCGTTAAACCATTTAAGTCTAAAAACATTTGGCTTTTTTTTCCCTTGAACATCCAAGGAGTATAGATGCTTTGTTCAGAATTTTACATCCATACTTGTGACCTTTGGGGAGGAATCTGAACCATAACTGGATAGAATGCATACAGTGTTGTTAATGAGAAGTAAAAATACAGGATTATACAGACAGCCACTTTGAATTTGTTCATAAATTTAACCAAATGTTTTTACACTCTAAAATATAGCAAGGAAAGTTGCTTTTGATTTTTTTTTTTTCCTGCTGGTGGAATTTTATTTTCCCTATAAATATATTCTGGGAGTGGTACCAATATGCTGCATAATTTTGAAACACCAAAATATATCTCAACATCAAATATGTCTTAACTGCTCTGGATACTGGAGCTATGCAGACTAGTTATTGGTTAGTAACCAATTAGAATAACCCTTAAGCTTTGCTACAGCTGGCTTTCAGACTGTGGCAAATGGTTTGGTCGTCTCCACATTCCAAACAAGCCACTTCCCTTTGCTGTATTTTGAGCAGTTTCAGCTATTTTACTATTTTATCCTTCAGGGAATAGGGTAGAAAACTTCAGGATAGCATTTTCTGCTATATTCAAGGTAACCTACATAATCACTGCAATAGCCCGTTGATTGTCAAGCACTTGATATACAGATATGTTTTTTCAAAGTCATTTTAAACTTGCTAATTTAACTAGAGGAAAGTGGAACAACTTTTGCCTAATAAGATGGTCTACCCTTGCAACATTTAACAGTGGTAAATATGACCCTTAAGGTCACATTTTTATCGATAGAGTGAGGCCAGAATTTTGTCTCAGCAAAAAAAGGTTTGTCCTTAAATAAATTGAAAAAATAGACCACCCCCCAGACATCTTCCATGTGAAAACAAGTATCAGCTGGAAAACTTTATGATACTATGGATATCATAGACATCTTTCCTCCTTCCTCCTAACAAAAACTGTAAAAAATTCTGGGGGAAAAAATCAGAACGGAAGTAAATTTGTATCAGTAGGGGAAACAGGAAAAAATACACATGTATCTAGTTTGTTGACAGTACTGTTTCTGGACAAAAACCAGCACTGAAGATTTGCATTATGAAGGATCCAAAAATATGGCTGAAAGTGAGAACGAACCACCCCCCTGGTTCACACAATGTTTGCATCAGGTTCCTCAGTTTCTGTAAGATACAGCCATTACATGCTAGTGTTTCTAGGCAATAAAAAGTGAAATACACTTTGCCTTTGAGAAAAAGTGCATATCTTTTCTGTACCCTCCAAGCACTGTTAGATTTTCCAACACCCTGAATTTTTTTCACTTTTCTTAAAAAAAAAGACTGCAATATTTAAAAGAGCACTATATACTAACAATCAGTTAGATTCAAACTGTGTGCTGACTAGTTCTATCTGTAACACCTGAACATTACTAAAACATAAACTCAGAGAAGGTAATGTCTTATTCTCTTCTCTTTTATATTTATTCATACACTTTATTCATACACTGGGACTTTGTGTCCAGCTATTTTCCACCTAGAGTTAGCTAAGGGTACAGTCAGTAGAAACTTAATTCATATTCCAAACAGAAGCACTCTGACAGAAGCAGAGAATAATAGCATAAAATTTACTTTTATACGCGTAGTTAGAAAGACTACGTACAAGGCATTCTAGAGGACTGAAGCAGAGTATACTGTTCCATCCCCACCCAAAGGAGAAAATAACCAGAGTGGTGTACAGTGTACAATTCGCCTGGTTTTGACATGGAATTTGTGTAGAAGTGTGAAAGCAAAGGTAAGTAGCTTTTTACTTTGCTCTCTGAGTAAGACAGAAATACTCTTTGTTGCTGTTGCTTTCCTTGAAATGATTTGAACAAATTGATCCTAAAAATCTGTGTGTGACTGACAATTGTTGGAACAAAGCTTAAATGAAATGACTACCATAGCAAATATGATGAAAGCGTATAAAATGAAAACCAGACTACACTTTTATATTAACAAAGTGTCTGGGACAAATTCCTCTTTCTAGAACCTCTAACATAACATGAAGTGCTATAACACAGCAGTTTGAGGGTTTTTTTTAAAATATTGTTCTTGATCAAAAGCTAAAGCAAAGAGGAAAAAAAGTGCATTTTACCAAAGAAAGTTGTTCTGGCATGGAAGAGATAAAATTGCTATAGGAAATGCTGACCTATGTAGAAAAACAAGTTTTAGGCAGGATAGAGCCAACATCTGTACCACAAAGAGTAAGATTTGAAAAATCGTCTACCATTGCACTGGAGAGATCCGCATAATGCTGAGAAAGCCAGCATGCTTTTGCTATGGACAATTAGATTGAGATGGGTTTTCACTTCCAACCAGTGTTTGAGGGCATTCTCAGAAGAAAGGCATGTGTGTGTAGAGGTAGGTGAAAGGAACAAACTCCATTAACTCCCAAGACTCCCATTTGACTAGTAAAAATACAGAACTACTCAGTCACACAATAGGAACAATTTCTACAGAAAAAAAACAAAGCTAAACTGATCAGAGTTAAAAGACCAGAAATTAGCTACAGGCTAATTTATTTTTCTTTTTAAGTATAAGCAGGTAGCAGATATCTATATTCAACAGAACATAACTGGTCAGTGTTGCAAGTAAGAAATGAAGTTGGTGTTTACTTGAGAGCCGTTGGACCAGTTCTGTACGAATGAACAACATATACCAGACAAAAGAAGTACCCACAAAGCAATATAAATCAGTGCTGTTTTGACTGGAAATTGCTTTCAGATTGCAGCACCAAAAATATTACCGTCATTAAGAAACGTAAGGACAGCAGCCACTTCGCAGAAGGCTTGTAGACGCTAATCTCTTCATATTGAGCAACCTACAATTAAATGTGCAGTGCTATACAACCCCCAGCCCAAAAAAGACTGGGAAATCATAGAATGATAGAATGGTTAGAGCTGGAAGAGGCCTTAAAGACCACTGAGTTCCAATCCCCCTTCCATGGCCAGAGCCACCTCCCACTAGACCAGGCTGCTCAAAGCCCTATCCAGCCTGGACTTGGACACTTCCAGAGACATGGCATAGTTGCTTTAAGTCTGTAAAAAAGCCAAATTATCTCCATTCTCCCAGTAATAGTAATGTGAGAGAAGACAAACAAGGAAAAGAGGGAGTTACTCCTTCCACAGCCTCAGATTTGCCTTTTCCAGGCTGCGTAGCACTGCAAATGTTGAAAGCCTGACAAGAGCCTCATGCTCTGAACTTTTATAACTTAAAAAAATTAAAAGAAAATCCAACCATCAGATAAAAGCTCACAACATGCCAGGGTGGTCAGAGTGGCTGAAAAAAAAAAAGTTGGGAGGCACACATGGAGCCATTCTTCAGGCAATGGACATACCTGGTGTTTACAGAGGGAAAAAAGAGGAGCCCTCCTGTGCACTAGACAATTTTTTTTAAAGTAATTGACAAGGTGTCTAAACACTTCAATCTCAACTGAATACTCATTACGAACTACATAAAAGCTCCACAGATCTGAATTATTTAAGACGCTTGAGCCTTAAAAAACCCAAGGCTGAACAGACCTTGTTGAGATACTTATACCACTCTCATTTGTGTTGATTGCCAAAAATATTAAAGGAAAAACTTTGCAGGCTGGATGTAAAGAAAGAGAAAAAGTAAACAACAGGAAAAAAAAAAAGACCCCCTCAGTATCTGAATATTGCAGGGCTTTAAGAAAAATTTTGTTCTAGCACAAACACAAAGGCAGCAGAGCTCTGATACATCACAAAGAATCCTTCCATTTTTGCTTCTACTCTACAAAAAAATAACACTAGCATTGTTGTAAGTACAACTGATGTTATCTTTATTCTTCTAAATATTAGCTGAACTACTTGAAAGCTAAGCACGTTTCACAAGTAATACAAAAAATAAGCAAAAAGTGCAAGCTTTTTTAAAAAAATTGACCCCTTCTAACTATACAGGAAGTATGAGATACCTGTTTTCCTTTTATTGTAATAAACAGAGACTAACACTGTTCAATTTTAGTTGCTTTTGTAATTGATTTTTAAGAGATCCTAAAGTTTAGACCTCAGTCACGAGAAGTATCTGCCATGACCATTAATTTGTTCATGAAGACCCATCCTTCTTGTTGAGCACAAGGTCCTGACCTTGGAAAGGGGTCCCCAGTGACCTAAATCTTCATTAGTGGAGGAGCGTTTTGTGTCAACCATTCATCTCAAAATTAAAACTATTGCTAGAAACAGCAGACACAGTGTGTCTCCTTCATTCACAAGTACATAGCATTTGCTTAGCTCATAAAAGCCATATTATGGCTTTCTGTGGATGAGGTTCTTCCCACACTGACATGTTAATGACAGCCTCTGTCTCTCAGATGAACTTCTCTTTGGTCTCTATTCAGTCAAAATATTTTATCAACAGGGTTTTTTTTGTGGTAACTCAGACTTTAGCCTGCTTCCACTAATACATACCTGTGGTTAAGTTCACCGCCATGAATAATTCAGTGAATGTAAAGGGAAATATTAAAATATTCTACTTCAGCACCATACAGACAGCATATGAGGGATTAGGATCTTTGTATGAACATCAATATCTTTGAATTTCTGATTAAATCCTGTGTTACTATATTTCTTATTTTATTCCTTTACCCAGATATCCATAAGTAAATATGCCTCTATAGGAATCTATTACTATAGGAACATTGCTTGCCCTGAACTTCTAAACTTATCTTGGATCTGAGATATTATAACAGAAAATACTTGAAAATTTACTCTTGTGAGATTTCCATGACCACCTCTTTCTATCTTAAGCATTCCTCACCAACAGCACCACTTCTACTACACTGACCACTCCCAATACAAAGGAGAAATGATTGAGGAAGAAACTACTGCATGGAGTTTAAGTACTTTTCAAGATTTTAAAAGTTGTACTGATGTACACCAATCTGAGGTGTTGGGAAGGAGCTATATGATCTTTGACATCCTTGGACAGCTTAGGGATGACTTAAAATCCAGTACATGGAACCGGCCTCCAAAAATAACCTACAGCCATGCCCTAACTATATATCAGATGAGATGAAAAACTCGACACCTCCACGAAGTCTGTAGAAACAAGCACAACAGTATCAGTGGGCCCACGTCTCTTGTTACAGACAACCTGGGGACCAGGACTGTGAAGATCCATCTGTCCTGTGGTGTTATCCTACCAACCGTGATCTAAAGGCTTGAGCCAACTACAAAGAGAAGAAAAGGGAAATGAGCTAACCCCCTGCCTTGTTTTAACTGTCTTTCACTTAAAAAAAAATGAATTTTTCTGCAGCTCTCCACGAAAAAGTAACAACTGAAACAAGGTAAAGGGGATAGGCTGTCTGAAGATATTACCAATGGTATCTAAGATTATTTTACAATGAAGTATAGAACTAAAATACAAATGCTGGATATTTGTGTCCTGTCAAGTGAGCAATAAAATGCATAAGGATGCACTGCGGTGTAAATATTATTCACTTTGAATAGTTCCCTCTCTCATAAATGAAAATTTTAAAGATCAAGCATACATTAATTGCAGAAAAAACAAAAGAGGGAATTATCACTACAACATGTTTCTCCTTGACTCGCTTTTAACACAGTGTCACTGATAAATTCATTTTTGTAACCAGAGTAAGCAGGCTTTGTTAATTTGGACTGATATAAACTACACTTTCAAAGCCAGCAGTTCTAGAAAATTAAATCTATGAGCTTTGAAAACTGCGTATAAGTTTACATTCTCTGGTACATCAGCAGTAGGATATACTGTGAAAAGACTATTAAGAGGTTTTATTTTAACCTAGCATGGTTTAGTTGTTTTTTTTTTCCCTAGGTACTTACTGGTTTTCAGAAATACTTTTTCAGCAAAAAACTGGCAGTCCAGAAAATGAGCATCAGTGATCAAGAAAGAAATCTGTCTATATTTTCAGAAATTCATATCACTGAAACTCTTTGCACATCACAACATAAATCAATGGGAAAAAAATGTGTATAATTCAAACACACTAAATCATGTATTCATGTATATGAGTACATCCAGTTACACTTTTAGTATGTATCCTTAACCCTCGTAAAAAAATCAAAGGAATTCATATGGTCTTGCTAGCTACTTGCCTACAGAAGTGTTTGGCTCACCTGCTGTCCAGCCGGACACGTTTTACAGCAGGACAGAAAAAGACAGAAAAAGAACTGAAATCATTTCAGAGTGGCACCGGCTGAAATAGATGGTCCTCCACAGGCACACGAGGAAGCTATGAATGAATACATGGACTGGCAAGCCATTCCCACAGTCTCAAATAATTGAGACAAACTATCCTGCTACTTGTACTGCTAGAAAAATACAAGTATAATCATAACGAAAATTAAGATCTACCATTTTTTGGTGACAGTATCCTAGATAAACCGAAGAATATACATTTGCTGGAAAATCTTCATTAACAATTTTGACTCAGTACAGATGACAAAATTAAACATGTAAACACTGAAGCTTTTGGGCGTGATTTTTATCTCCATTTACGTAAGTGTATACTTAAGGTGAATAGATACTGCACTATTTTCTACCATGGACAAAACTAAAAACGTTTTGAATTCATCACCAGGTCTAGAATGCTACATTTGATATATAACACATTTTTTGAGGAATTCATCAGATCTCTGGTTTTATACCAAGTGCTAACACAATTATTTTAGAAGACCAGGCATGAGAGGAGAACTCACACAACTTGAAAGTACACATTAATTTATTTATCGGTGGAAAAAACAGGCAGCATAACTGAGGACAACACAAGGGAGACCAGAACAAATGGACAACAGAACTAATAATAATCTAACAAAGTAAAATAAAGATAAATATTATTGTGTCTTTAGTAGTATTGCAAGTAATAAATAAAAGTAGTCTGTCATCTGCAAGAATATAGGACTTTCCCAGTCTTTTTCCCTCCCCCACTCTGAAAAGGCCACTTCATTTTCAAACTTTGCAGTGTAGAAATATAGCAAACATTAACCTGTACCTCTGTAATTCCAACACACATCATGATAAGTATAAACTGATGCTTCAAATTTGGAAACTAAAGTAGTGAGACTTAGAAAGGTATAAATAAAAACAAAAAGAAAAAAAATGGAAAAAAAAACCCACCACAGATGATGTATCTATTCTGGATATCTGTTCCCTCAAGGATGGCGAAGACACTTTCTCACACATAGATTGATGCCTCAGTCTGTGAAAGGGAAACCTCATCCTTAATTTCAGCACCAGGGTCCCGGCCTTCAGAGGCCTGCCAATTTCTACTTTGTGCCTGTAGGTGTCTAACCTTGTCAGGAAGCCCTGCTGAAGTCCATGCTTCTTTAGATGCTATGATTGGCAGGACCAGGAATAGTTAAGCAGACAGAAAGCAATTTCTATATGCTTCTGAATGCCCTACTGAAAGGAGGCCTTTTGTGCTGGAGTGGAATGAATGCCTTTGTAACTCTCAGAAAGTAGACCAGGACTGATATTTGGAGTTTTAGAGAGGCCTCATGCTGTTTTGTTTTGTTTTGTTTTTTAAATTTATTTATTTTTAAGGCTAGGACAGCTGGGAGGAGGAATAAGAGACATGTTCAGCTTCCCTCAGCATTCCAGTCATAATCACAGAATCACCACCATGGTTGGAAGGGACCTCTGAGATCATCGAGTTGGACCACAAATAAAACCCCCACAAAATAAAAACAAAACAAAAAACCACACACCACAAAACCCACAACATCCCACCACATCACACCCACCCACAATCTTAGGCACTAGAGCATGCCCTGAAGACCCATGTCTACACGTTTCTTAAATACCTCCAGGGATGGTGACTCCACCACCTCCCTGGGCAGGCTGTTCCAGTGCCTG
>JAOQGH010000001.1:137156937-137220457 GCA_025769975.1 Gallinago jamesoni
CTGTTCCAGTGCCTGACCACTCTTTCAGTAAAGTAATTCTTCCTAATATCTAATCTAAACCTCCCCTGCTGCAACTTTAGAACATTTCCTCTGGTCCTGTCATTATTCCCTTGGGAGAAGAAGCCAACACCCACCTCTCTACAGTCTCCTTTCAGGTAGTTGTAGAGGACGATGTGGTCTCCCCTCAGCCTCCTCTTCTCCAAACTAAATATGCCCAGTTCCTCAGCCTCTCCTCATAAGACTTGTTCTCTAGACCCCTCACTAGCTTGGTGGCTCTCCTCTGGACATGCTCCAGCAGCTCAATGTCCTTACTGTATTGAGGGGCCCAAAACTGAACACAGTACTCAAGGTGAGGCCTCATCAGTTCTGAGTACAGAGGCACGATGACTTCCCTACTCTTGCTGGCCATACTATTTCTGATACAATCCAGGATGCTGCTGGCTTTCTTGGCTCATGTTAAGCTGGCTGTCCACCAAAATAATAAGGGTGATGAGAGATGATGAGGATTCCACTACCAACACAGCTACTGTGACTTGTTAGCACAAGTTGTGCATTGCACCATGGATCCCTGAAGGGGAGTCTACAGCTTTCCTCAAGTGGTTTGTGAAAAGAAGATGCTGCACTTAGTGAAGTCCAGCAAAACCCCAAGAACTTGGGTTTTCTTACTCTTCTGTGTTTACACACAACTTCTGAGCAAGCTGTCTATAATGTTGCAGCTCCAGCTGTGCTTCAACAGCCCCATGCATGGAAGAGTAGAAAAGCATTTGGTGCTTACGAGCCTTTTCTCTCACTCAAGAAAAATCTTAACACTTCATTCCAAGTTGTCAAGAATTTGATGCACAAATCATAAAGGGAAACATTCTGAAAATAAAAATTTTAAAGTCACATATGCTGCACTTATTTTTCATCAAGCCAGAGGTAATTTCAGATAATGTACTACAACATCTCCTTGCCTGTGTTTTAGGCACTTCTTTCTTGTTTGTCTTGTATATATGATTAATACCTAGAGTTGAAAAAGAGATAATTCAGATAGAACTTAACTAATACTTGTTGTGAACTTGGTGATGCCTTCCTAAATGCAAAATATCTTAAGCACAATTTTTCAGGCTCAGTAAATTGCATTCTCTACTCTAAACCACTCAAATAAATATGTGAAGTGTGATCATTTCTAATTTTTCCAAATACCATATTGAACTGATTGTGGTGAGTGAATTTTGAATTTTTAAGGCTAAGCAATTTTTAATGTATTAGATGGATCAAATTACATTGTTCTCATTCTCAAATTAATGTAAAATCAGTCATCAACATTCAGACATCTTTTTAGTCTAATCAGAAATGTGCTCAAGTCATCTTTCCTATTGTAGTGTAGCCTTTGAAGTTTACTAATTATTTCATGCTGTCAATTTGCCTACAATCTGGCAAGAATCATTCATGCTAAAGAGAAGTAAGTATTCAATTTATTGTTTCGCTGGAATAAAAATATTATGTTAAAAGATGTTAATTCAAACTAAATGGCATCCTGTACTATAATACCCATTATAACTTAAAACATTTCGGTGTTCAAATCACAGAATTAGGAAGTATCTGTTTGTTCACCAACTGAAACATAGCTAATTGAATCACATAGTCATTACCTTCAAGATTACACAACACATTGTTGAATCTGTATCAATTTTATTATTTCAGCACGACCCTATGTGGCTACTTATTATCTATACAGAAGTATATGCATGTGTAGGTAGATATGAATCTACCTCTACACAAATGAGCAAAAACATTACAATCAGAATATAGTATTAATAAAAAGTCTAATTAAAAAATCCCCATGTGTTCTTAAGTCAAATTCTGAAACTTTATTAAGCATTACATAGCTAGTACTCCCACTGACTACTAATGTGGGCACTCCAAAGAAAAGCCAAGTATTTTTTTCTGTATTTTCACACAATTCAAGAAGCAATGTCAGTGAATGCTTTTTCCCTCCAGTTTTCATCATTAGGTGGTATTTCTAAATAAATATACTCTAGGGATTATAAAATAACACATTGATAAAGTACTTAGACATATTTCTCAGCATCTTCTTGGAATAAAGCTTCTTGGAAAGCTCTCAAGAGAAATGGCTTGCCTAATGTTCCGTATATTACAACATTTCATCACTCATTTTTCTTACTATTAAGGATTCAAAATCATCCAATGAATAAGAGCTACTCATTAAATAATATTTTTTTGATTCAACAAAAGTTAGTTTTAAAAAAAGAATAAATTTCAGTTTGCTTTTTCAAATTGATTCCTATTTGCATTTTATTTTCTATAGTATCTGACCAATTAAGAGTAAGGCCAAGATCTACAAAGGGACTTTGGCATCAAAATTCTGGATGTTGAAGCAACCTGGCCAGATAGTGGACTGAATTGCCTTGCCTTGCAAGACATGTTTTCTATAATACAGGATGAGTCTCACCAGCTGACTAAGCATTACCTATAGAAAATGTTAGAACAGGGACTAGTTCGTAAACCATGCTCTTATCAACACAAAAGTGTTTCATGTCATAATGACATGCACAGCTATTCAGGACTCACAGCTTCAAAGTTCCTTCTGAAAATAAACATTTCAAAAGCCCATATTAAGTCTTAATTTCTTCACAGTTTAGTTAATATTAAATGCTATCTAGTCCTCTCTTTGTGTTTTCCTCGGTTCAGGTCAGGGACACCAGGAAAATGACTACAGCTGTAAAAGTGCAAAATTTGTCAAAGAAGAAAATGAAGTTTAAAAAGAAGTTTAAAAAGACAACATACAAATGAGAGAGGGGTTAGGTACACAAGGCACAGGACTTATTGCAAGTAGAGAATAAGTCCTCAAGGCAGGCACTTCAATATCATGTCCAATTTTGCTGGTCAGTACAATCAATGTCGGCAGTGTTTAACTATCAGACCTCAGTTCCCTTTTAAAAAAGGCTCTGATAGTCCTTGGCCTGTGGTAGTAGATGGGATGTGAAAGCAACAAGATCTCTAGGTCTGTGTGAGCTGTATATAAAATAGGGTATGGACAAAAGTGTTTAAATCTTGGGAATGTTCTTGAATTCAAAGGACTCCTGTAGATGGCTCCAATGGCTTCTCTGAAACTCTTCCAATTATAGTCCCAGCATTTGACTAGTTCACCAGGTTGCCTGCCAAAGAAGACCAGGTGATCTTGACCCCAAGCTGAAGAGCAATTTGGCAAAGCAATTTTTAGCTGGGAGTAACCACCACCACCTTTTCAAGTATACTCAGACCTTTACTTAGATAAATGCATTAGTTAAGTCAGTCAACTTTATAGAAAAACCTTGAAAAGTAGCCTACGCATAATTTGCATGCAAATCACACGCAGGGTGGGGAAAAGGAGGGCACACAAAAAAGCACATTTCTGATTTCTTTCCCAGCTATGCATCACTCTATACTGGCTTTCACAGTACTGGGCAAGAGGAGGAACACACCACTGCTATGTTCCTCTGTGTTTGAACCTGAGCAGTAAGTCCAAGTAGCCACAAGATTCCAAAACTTCACTGAAGTTGTAATAAAAGCATGTCCGGAGGATTATTCATCCTCTAACTCCATATTCTTTGGAAAAGTATGGGAGTGATAGACAGGACGTCAATTTATTGCTGACAAAAGTACAGCATTTTCAAGCAACAAGTTTTAAAAAAAAAAACCCAGAACTAGTTAAAATGTAGAATGACTGGGAGTGCTGGAAGAGAACAATACAGTTCTATGGACTTACACTACCTCATAGCTTGCAGAGGCAGTGGCTTTTGAAGACTGTTAATGACAGTTTGCAACACTGTGGTAAACCAAGGCCTGTAATTTGCAGATTTTATTTTTAGAAATACTTATTGGAGCACTGTGGCATTGATGGCTATAAAAGAAGTAATAAAGGAAAGGGGGGAGGAAAGAGCCCATGCAGAATTAAAAGCCTTTCAAGTATCCTGAAAAGAGTTTTTCAGAACAAGGGGTGGGTTGTGTGGAGTTTTTCTTCCACTTCTTAGGGGAAGGATGGGAGCCCAAATTCAAGAGCATGGCATATGCAAAGCACATTCAGTGTGAAAGGCCTGACGTTGTATCATATTCATAAAAAGCTGCCGCAAGCAAAATAGGTAGCCAAATTGAAACACACATCCCATTTCTATAAAAAACAGGGAAGGAAATATTAGCTAGAAAAACTGATGTAAAGATGAAAAGGTGGCTTTTTTCCAGCTGTCCTTACTCAACACTGTAGTCAGGATCATATCACAAAACTAGACAGTCCACTCACAATTAACTCTGAAGAGGGTAATTAAAGGCAGAAAATACTCTTTCATGGCTTAATTTAATTATCATTCCTGGCAATTGGAAAGCTTTTTAACATTTTTAGAATATAGACTTGTTTTCAACAGTTTCTCCTCTTTGCCAAAATACTCAAGCAGTCATTTTTGATTCCATTTCTTTCCAGAGCTGACAAACCCTGCCACAACTGCTTTTGTGATGAGGATCTGAATCCCTATTAGGTCATTGTAGTTTTGTTTTCTGAATTGGGTGTATACATTCACTGTTTGACCTCAGACTGTGCAATTCCATGCTATCTTAAAAATTATCCTGACTTTAGCAAATGCTCCCTCCCTGAGTGCCTGTTGAAAGCCATGCAGTTTGTTAATTTTACTGCAGCCTGATCCCTTTCTTTTGCTTTTTACAATTTCCCAAGTACATTTGTGTCTTCCTTGCAAACACACAGACATGACCTGCACTGAACAGCCTCCAGAAAATGAAAAATAAGCAAAGAAATAGTCATTAAAAGTAACCCAAACATTCTCCTATCTGATAGCCAAAAGGTAATTCAAAAGTACCTGGACAATATCTACTGGGAAGGTACTGATTGTGGACACTAACACTCAGCTACTAGCCCAACCTATTTTCAGCAAAAAGAATGGAAAGAATCAGCCTGCTTCCTCACACCTTCTTTGTCCTCAAGAGCAATTCAAACAGTGCAAAACAAGAATGGGTTAATCTCTTGTCTAGGTTAGGATCCAATATGACATAATGAACAACTTAAATAAAAAAGCCAGCTCAGTTGTTGGCAGCCCTCTTGCTGTGGTTCAAGGCTTAAGAGCATGTACAAATCCTTACAGACTCAGGCTGTAAGTCACTCACTCATCTCCAGACCTGTCAGTGGCTTTATGTGACGTGAACTATGGATTTCTATGCAGTTTATAGCTTGCCAGTGGCATTACTTCTAAAAGAGTACAGAGGAACAGCATCAGAAGTCCTTAAGACTGCCCAGAGACTTCATGGGACTCTGGAAGAGAAAATATTCAGCGACCAAAGCATCTGAACATTTTGGCAGCTTTATTCTCTTTAAATTACAATCTGCTTCTAAAAACAATTTCAAAAGACCTAGCACAGGAGATCTCATTACCACTCTCAAGGGTGGCTAGAAGAAAAAATACAAGTGAAAAGCTCTTTCAAGATTGAATCTTTTTATTTCTCAGTACAACTACTATGAGACCACCTGCCTTTTAAGCAGTGTTTGTAAAGCCAGTGAGGCAGTGTCTTAACTGTCATGAAATAGTTTCCATTTCTGTGGCTAGGAACATGCAGCATCGCTTGGTTTTCCTCTTATTCTGTATATAAAGGTTTGCAATGAAAACAATTCTACAACCTCTCTTCCCTTGGCTCAAATCCTGCCAAGTTCTGCTCATACCTCCCATACAGTTTCTGGGATTATGCAGCTAGGCAACGTTTAATTGAGAAAAAAAAGAAAATAAAACACTTTGAAAAATTGTGTTGCACAGTGTGAGGTGTAATTTGTCCTAGTTGTACATGCATCCTCTTCCTGATTGCTAAGCAACGTGTGCATAAGTATAAACAAACTGAGTGTTCATTATTTTATTCCATGTTGTCCTAAAAAGTTGATTTTTTTTCCTCTAGATCTTTTAAAAGCAACTGTACTTAGGATAACTTTAAAATTCCTTCTTTGCAAATAACAACAATAATAAAAAGACTCCAAACCCATAGTGAGTTCTGTGCAGAACATCTTAGTTTGACTGAAATCCTTCCATTTAGAGTCTGTGCTGCTGCAGAGATGGATTATAAATTGGTACCTAGAGTTCATGGTAGAGTTTACACCTATTTTATCTGCCTTGTTCATAGCACATCTTCACTGTTGTTCATTGTTTTACTCTGCTTGGTCTGCATCTTACTGCACCATTCAAAAATAATTGAATGCCTTATTTGGGAGCTAAAATATCTTTCAAAGTGTGTACAAAGTCACAAATAAATTTGGCAGGACTGTGTTTTCACTTCCTAAGCAAAATAGAAAAAAAAAACACCATTGTTTTTTCCATTGAGCTATCATAGTTTCCTTCCTTTCCTTCCTGTATCTCTGATCTATTTATAAAAGGCCTTTATGTGCAAATGGTATTCCTCTATCATTAATTTTTTATTCCACTACAGTAGTTTTAAAGGATAACCAGCTAAATTCACTTCTTTCCTCTTTAATGTCTTCTAGAATTCATAGAAACTGGGGTTTTTTTAATAGGTTTCTGTGATTTTGTAAGCTGTCTCTTTCAGTTCTAGCCCCCGTTACACACACCCCTTTACAATTCTTGCAACTGAGATATAAATATATATTTAAAAAAAAGTAAAACCAAAAATCATGGACTGGATTTCCACTAACTGCAAAGTGATAAAGTAATGTTTTATCAATTATTTAAATCAATGTGAATTCTACCATGATGTAGGTGTATACTATTTTTCCATTAGATTTGGGATTTTTTTTACTGTTATACATATCTACAATGCAAACCTAACTCAGATAATAAAGAAGCTATGCTGTGCTTTGGACTGAATAGTACCTTTAATTTGAATACGTGTAGTTCAAAAGAGCTGAGCAAGTAGGAAGCATGCATACAAGTAGTATATTGCTCTAACCGTCCCTACATCAGCTAGCACTACCTTCTTCCACAGTACTCCCATTATTTCACATACGATATACTGTTGAACTAAGGAATAATAGAACTTAAATTAGTGTATCAGACAGTGACAGTCTAGCCAGCAACTGGGAGGTGCTTTTGGCTTCCCAGTTGACCGTAAGCTCCCACAGATAAGCACAGCACTTCCTACCTTCTTCAGATAGCCAGGAAATTGCCTTACTGGTATATGACCCATCCTCAGTTATAGAGGTCTTTATCATCTTAACACTGATCAACATTAAGCCCGTGTATTTTCTCAAATCTGCAGCTGATACAGAACATGGCACTCCACTTCCCCAGCAACTCTGGCTATGGCAAGGACACCAGCTCCCTACATTCACCTGAAGAAGGAATCAGTGATGAGCTTGGTGATCCGGCAATACTGCCTACTAATGCTCTTCAGAGTTATATAGAGTTACGCAACTTTACCAAGTAGAGAAGATGAAAAGCTCTTCCAGTAACTGGCCACTTCTTTTATTCCATGTTATGGAAATGGAGAGCAATATTGTGTCAAGAATCTGGTACTCTTGGCTTTTCTCTAATCTGAAACTGATTGGACCATTAAAGTGAAATATAATATGGGCAGTCCACATCAACCTTGCAGCAAGTAAGTTGGTTTTGCTTCCTTGTGTTTCTTTCCCATATTAAAAAAGGAAAATTAAGAATCATTGAGGTACATCTCTTAAGCTCTTCCATAGCTGAAAGGTGTTGGAATGGGGCAGATAGAATTAACCAATTCTTCACTATTTATTAAGTTGTCTCATTGCTTTGACCACTCCTGCTTTGAAACAATGCCCCCATTTCAATAATATATCAAAAATCACATCAGGATGGGTTCATCTGTATTAAAATCCTATGTACAGATTCCTCATTGATGGGAACAGTATAGGAATTGATGATATAATTTATTATTACAAGTTTCTAATGTTTCTAATAGAAAAATGAGATCTGTAAAAAGAGCTCTGACAAAAATAATCTTTAGGGTTTTCTTTTCCAAATATAAGCCAACTAAGTTTTGAAGGATAAGTACAGCTATTTTCCTATGGCAATCAATATATTTTACCCACAGTTTTCCATGTATTATGCTATGCAACAATCAACTGAGAAACAACTGAGAGAGATTCAATGGCAGAGGTTAACAACTCGAGACAACATCACATCCAAGGCAGTCTATTTGTGCATGACACAACAATGACAGATAAGTAGTCTGAAGGGTGCAAAGATAAAGATTAGGCACTCTATAAATGTGTTTTTATGTGCAAAATCTACAACTTAAAAGCTTGCCCTTTATATAGGTTCAAAAGAATCCTTTGAAAGCAGAGCAAGAGCTTCTTTGAAGTGCTTCTTAATGCACCCAGAAAAATAGAAGTAAGAAATTAAACAGATTGGGTACTGGCAGGAAAAGGACTAATTAACGTAACCAGATAGGTGGCAAGCTTCAAATACAACTGTAGTAGGGCATTGACGCTAGCAACAAGGGAAGAACTCATGTACTTTGAAAAACATAATATCATGACTGATTCTCTGGATTGATAGAAAAACTGGAGACTGCAAAGTGCTTCATTTTCTAGAAGTGCCTGTTTTCCTCCATTGGTTGCAAAGGGATTGCCTCACACGCAAATGCAATGTTGGCTGCATCCAACTGAAATGGGAGATCCCGGTAAAGCAAGGCCAAATTATGCCAATCAAATCCCAGCAAAACTAATAGTATTGTGGTAATGTTACTAGACAGATAAAGGATCAAGCAGCCATTAATCTCATGGAAATAGTCCTGCATCCTCATCAAATATGCTTTCGGATAACATGTCTCTTAACAATGTCGGCAAGCACTGTGTTGCTCAGCACTCAGTCTCCAATGTCACAGGACCACCTACTTAATGTGGTCTGATGTTCCAAACACATCCTCGGGCTCATTGACTGAGGATGACTGAAAGCTTGAGGTAATGTAAAATCAAAGCTGTATTCAAAAAATCATTCTCGTGACTGCGTAAATTAGATATTTGCATATGATAATGTAGTCTTTAACATCATTAAGAACAAAATATCATTGTTTCCAGTTGACAAAGAAGGTGCAAGAAGTCTATTAGCCCAGCTCTTGTGCTTTTTACGCCCCAGGCAAAGAGCATTAGAATCAGTGGAAAATCTTTTGTTGAATTGGGGTAAGTACCATAACAAGAGGTGTTTCTGGGGGAAGGAAAATTACTTTGCTTCATAAATCTCTCTCATCTTGTCTGTCATTTTTTTTCCACCACCATAATAGCAATGAAGGTATTTGAACAGTTTTAATAGAAGAAGTTTGAATAGAAAAAGGAAATTCTTGGAGCGGATTTTGGAGCTTCTTGAATCTTTTCTTTTCTCTCCCCTGTTTCCCTTCTTTTATTTAAAACCATAAACTCAGACTGAGATTTTAACAATACACCATTCTGTGTATGAACCTCTTTGGTTACATTGCTTTTTAATATCTTGTTGATCGAGGCTTGGCTGAAACTTCAGTGAGAGACTCAACAACACTATTACCGTGGTTTACTGGCCAGTTTTCTTCCTTCCCTTAGGCACAGGGTTGTACCTCATATTCATTTCAAAATAAAATCTCTCTCTACTCCATACCTTCCAAACCACTATCATTGCTGTACAAATCATGAGTTGTCATGAAAAGAACCAGAAAATCTCCATTTTGTTTCATACCTTGTATCACCTTAAGGGTTTATGAGGATGTGATTTCACTTGAACACTTGAACAGTAACCATTTTTTATTCCTGCCAGACTGTGCTAAGAAGGATTTAATGCTCGTTTAATGAAGCCTGGAGAAATGGAAATGTTATTCTGCTTCTGTCCTCTTAGCTGCTTTGTTATAATATCTCTTACAGAATTTCACCCATTAGTTTTTCAGCAGCAATATTTTTCAGTTTCACCGGAATTACAGCCTATACTAATCTTTTAAGGAAAACCTTGCTCTTTGTTTATCATGCATTATGAACTGCCTTCCCAGGGGTTTTGCCTTTTAATCTCATTACAATGATTTATTTGTTTTTATCTCCTTTCTCTTTGAAATCAGGTATTTAAAAGTAGTGTTTATAAATTTACTTCTGTATTTGTGCACTAAAAATTTTTCAATGAGGTACACAAATATTTCTTTTAAATAACAAATACTGTTCAAAAATGCAACTTTTTGAAAGATATTTGGTTTATTTAGCACTGAATGTAATATTTTGCTGAATATCTTTTTAGGACTGCCTTTCCAACATTAGGATTTTTTTTTCCTCCTTCCTCTGTTTATTTTTAGAATAATTCAGAGTTTAGTTATATTAGGAGTCACGTTTATGTAAACTTTGTTTGAGTTATCATGCAACACTGTCTTTTCTTTTTAATTCTCTTGGCTAGAGCATTGTGCTGTTATCAGTCGTTTTACTGGATATTACAATATTTGATACAAACAGGTAGTTCTTAGCTTAAATGTTCAATTGAACTGTCTACACTGTGGGTAAAGGTTTGATCTTGACAAAGAAGAGCTTTCTCCAGGGATGGTCAAAATCCATGGAGAGATCTTTCAAAGGACTAAAAGCAATAACAATTTGAGCTTTCAAGTTCAAAAACCACTTCTTTGACCCTGCTTTATATAACAAACTTAGGGTAAATGTATGCAGGATAAACTTAATAAAATACAACAAACAAAATATTTCACAGCACACACTTCTTCCCTTGGGGTATAAGGAAGAGAATAAATACGTGACAGATGTTAGCCATTTCTGAATGTTTGGCAATGGCATGGCAAAGGCAACAGTCTGAGAACCAATACACACTGCAAATTCTATACAATTGCCATTCATAGCTCATTTTAAACAAGTTTTATTTCCAAAGCTGGCTTCTTCATTTAGGTCCCTACTCTTATGCTAAAGGGTGGAAAGTGGGGGGTGTGGGTGAAGTAAAATACACTTCAAAGACCAAACTAGCAGGGTACCTTCCCTAGGTGCTTCCAACAGCAGTTACTGTCCCTCCTTTCACTGAATTCTCTCACTGTATTTGGAAATTTTTGTGTAAAATGACCCTGATCATGAATATTGGGGAATATTTCTCTCTAGAACTGTCCTATATAAATTCTAGAACCTTGGTGAAGACTGAGTGAGAGAGGTTTGTACTTATTGTTTAAGAGTTACAGGTTTAGTTGGGGAACTCTCCCATTTTTTTTCCACACTTCACATATATCTCATGCTGGCTTGGAGTCTCATTAAGTAAATTTCAACAGGGAGAATAAATACTACAAGCCTTTAAGTACCATCACGGTTGATACCACAAAGGATTCTTCTAAATTGTTGTTTTGAAAAATCATTTTTCTCCTCTTGGACATACATTGTCTCTCTGTTACTTTTGTTTAAACTTCCCATAAGAGTAACAACATCCTTCAAGACTAGGTAAAAACAATCTGCATTCAAAGCAAAGCAGAGTCTGAATCTGTAACATCAAAACTTTGCAGAGATATTAAAATTCATGTTCTAGATGATGTACCTTGATAATCTTTATCGAATCATTTGGAAAAAGAAACAGTTTTTAAATGTAACTGAAAAATACATTAAAAAAGTGTAATCCAGTTTGATTTCTAAGTCAGGGGGCTTTTATATTACATAACAGTTCAGAAGGAACTTTTACTTGCTTATAAATATAAAACGTCCACTCCAAAGCTCTGCATATTTTGTGTGCAAAACTATCTTATCTTGGTTTGGGTTTTATTTACTTGGGCTTCTTGATGGGAAAAAAACACCCACATAAAATATGATAATGAAAATCAGCATAATGCATAATTCTGTGCAACTTCATCTGTTATAAGTCAGTATGAAGCCTTCCAGCTCCCACAGTTGGTGGTGCATTACAAAAGGGTCAATACTTCAAAAATATTTTTTAACAATAGGAACCATTAGAGCATCCAAGTATTTGCCCAGGTTTCTAAACATAATTAGTTTCTTTATAAAGGTCAGTTTCCTTTTGAACAGGTTTTAAAAGCAAAATATAAAACAATTTTCTAGAACGGCAAAACTGACAAATTCCTGATTCCGTCCAGATGGTGTGGGGGTTTGGGTTTTTCTTTAAGTAAATCTATCTTCCATTTCATAATTAGAAAAGGTAGGTAAACAATAAATAAACAAATAAATAAACAAATAGATAAATAAATAAATAAATAAATTGGGGGCCTTGTGTAAATGTCTTGTTCAGGGGGTTCTAGCAACTGCTTATGAAACTTATGGAGGTGAACAGGAAAAATACAATAAAAAAAGCATTCAAGAATAGTAGTTACAATCTTCAAAGCCTCCAAAGCACCATGCTACTTGTTTTCTGTAGCTGTCTTAATCGGCCTAACTGCAGGTAATAAAGTTTGAAAGACTGCTGTCCAAGGACACAGGAATCCCTCTGACACTTTGAATTCATTCAGATGTAGTATTGTCAGATGTGGTCTTTCCCTTGACACTGACATTGAATAGATTTATGATGAAATTGTCTCTTACGTCGATCACCCAATGTTACACATGATTTCCTACCACACACCTTTTTATGCACTCTTTCACTTGGTCACAAGGTTAAATCAAGGTCTCATTGAAGACTACATTCACTGGCACCAAAACTGGTGCTCCAATGAGACACAAATACCACTGTACGACTCAAAAAATAAAATTCTCACAAACCAGTATTTACAAACTTGATAACCGCAGTTAGCACAAATACACAAAATGTTTTTTCCGACAACTAAACAAGCAGATAGCTTTTAAAAGCTTTGCATTCCTGGCCCATCATATCATAGAAAAAACATAATATTTGGTTCCTGTTACTTTTCAAAGTAGTTCAGCAGGCTTCCAAACACCTTTCTTATGTGATAGGCATAGTCAGTATTGGAACAATTATGATTTTATCAATGTTGCCGTTCATTTCTCAGAGAAGATTCCACATCTGAACACTGCTGCAAAGTCTCTTTTATTATCCTCCTACAAAGTGAATTTCCCCAAAACACTAGAATTCATTCTTATCCTATAGTGTTTTAAGTTACTCTTATTTGAGTTGAGTTGTTGAAGAACTGAAATCCTGTCTAAAATGCTTCCCATGGAGTTTTTATTCTTATTTCCTGAAACCACTTTTCAATTTCATACAAAATGTCATTCAGGTTTGAGTAAAAACGAAAAAAAAAAAATCCTTTTAATTCATTTGACCTTTTCTAGAAAGGAAGTAATTTTTTTCATTTTTCAAAGGAATATTATACTTAAAGAATATTTGTTCACCTTTTGATGGAGGATACTATTGAAATTCCATCTGAACACAAGAAAATACTTTTGTTGCATTAGATGACAAACACTGCAACAGGTCACCAAGAAAGCTTGTGAGGTCTCTGCCTATGGACATATTAAAAAAACAACTGGACATGGTCATACTCTAGCTGACTCTGCCCTGTGTGGGGGTGGGACTACATTACCTCAAGAGGTTCCTTACAGCCTCAGCCATCCCATGATTTTCTGACTACATGTGAAATAGAAACATCTAGGTTCTTCATCCATCAAGACAGTATATAAAAAAACTTGGACTATTTGCCTCAAAAAATAAAACCAAGCCATAAATAAAACCAAGCATTTAAATTAAAAACCAACCAACCAAACACTACTCTTGTCGTAACATCTGGTAAGATGCTGGCTTCTGTTATCACTAGACATTTGTTAAAATGCATATCAGCACAACAAATAATAAAATTCCAGGCTTAAAATATTGGAGATGTAATCACAGGACGTTTAACACTGTCCTCTGTATCCTCCCCTCTTATGTACTGTCTTTATCTGTAAAACAGAGTTAAAATTTTAATTTTAATTAATATTATTATATATGGATCTTCTTATATTCTACATGAGATCGTATTTCTCTCTGTGCAGAAGGCCTTTACAACAAACTGGTCAAGAAGAAACTTGCAGAATATAGTCCCTTCCTCTTTCAAACTCAAGCCATAAAGAAACTATAAAATTTTCACAATTATGTAGAGGATTTTCTTGTTTCCATCATTCCCCGCTGACATCAAAATCTTATAGTATGATGACAGAAATCTAAATTCCTACACTTTCTTTTTTTGGTAAAGAATAAATCTGTAAATTTAAGTATTTATATTGTGTCTTTCTTTAACAGACATTATATAATTCTCACCATTGAATACTCCAATTTGAAAACTTATAAGTTAAAAATAATTTTAAGTTAAATGAGCAAGAATCTATATGACACTGCAGTATGAGAATTCCTCCATGAGAAAACCCCATAACTTTACTTGCTAGGATATGGGCTCTCTCAGAAAACAGACTTCCTGACCTGGTTTCCCATTCTGCAACCTGTATACTCCTGCACGCAGAACCTTATCTTCCCTTAGCTTTGCCCTGTCTCTCCAGAAACCCCTTCTAAGGTATCCCTCCTCATCTAGAAGTTTGTACAACGCAGATTACAAGCGTGTTAGCTGAAGCTAAACTCTCATTTACCAGGACTAGATGATTCTCCCCGGCCCCTGCTAAGTACCAATTTCATTTCCCATCTGTCTTCGGCAAGTAGATTTTGAGCTGTAATCAGTAAATTAGGCTATAGAGCACTTTGGGATGCTTCTGGACAACAGGTGTTATGTAAAAAGAAATCATTCCCACCAAATCATTAGTGACAAAGCCATTATTAGCTGATGGCAGGCTGGAAGCCAAAGTAAAATGAATTGCTACTCACTTCAGTAACACCTTTAATTTGTCACAACCTAAACCAAAGAGCCTGTTCTGCCACATTATGAGAGAAAGGTCACGTTAACCACATCTGTAAATTGGTGGTTCCTGGTGACTCAGGGCAGGCATGCAGACCCCCTGCGATGCAACATCGGTCAAAGGGCATCACTTCAAGTGCATCATGGCCTTCCCATGCAGGGAGGTCTTCCACAGAGCCCTGCATGATCCAAGGGGCAGCACTTTTCAGTAGTGGATGAGCTACCTTGAGCTACATCAGGCAAACCCTCTCCAGGCCTTCTGCCCAGTATTTAATCTACAACAACAGTTCCAAACCATGTGCACAATCTCAGTTAAATTTGGGTATGATGTCACAAGTTTTGTTCCATGACTTATTTTTAACTCACTGAATCTCATTCCCAGAGTTTCTGATAATTTTCATTAGTCTGAATGAAGATTTCATCTACAGGGGTTAAAAGTCATCTTCTTCCATAACTCATATGTGTGTGCACATGCTTTTTTTGGGGGGTGGTAGGTAAATCTGTCTAACTACAAATACAGTAATCTGGCAATTATTATTTAAAGAGTAATCAATTTAATCTTTAATCCTCTAGCAGTGTTCAGAGATCCAATCTCATTTTTGCTTACCACCACGTTATTTTATATACGTAGTAATGTATGTTAATAAACTAGGGAATAAATGGATTTTCCATCTAATAAATCCAAAAACAAACAAAAAAAAAATAGCCTAAATCCAACTGCTCTGTTTTATAGCAATGTGAAGAGAAATTTAAAACTGCCCTGGCAAGAAAATAAATAAAAAAAAAAATTAAAAAATGGTCAGTGTTGTGCTTCAACAAACAGTTATTTCCCTGCCTCGGAATTCTCCAAGGAGTGTGTCAGTGGAAGAGGGACAAGCTAATGCAAGAAGTTTATGAAGATGATTTATCACTGCATCTATAAAAGTGGCAATCTGCAGTCAGGTCCTGCTCTTTGTCCAGACACAATTAAGCTAGAAATCTAATGAATCTTAGCATAGAAATCTGTGTTACATTACATTAATTTTTGTGGTAAAAAGGCAAAATAAGTTTAAATTAAAGAACAGCATTGCTTAAAAAATCCATCAGCAAATGCAATAGCTGTCACTTTAGACATAGGGACATGATTTAGATGTGATTGTGGTGTTATTTACTTCCAGCAACCTTTACCATTACAAAACACAAATATATCTTTTGAGAGGCTGCATGTGACATTTAATTGTTGTTACCCCATCTGAGTCTCTGGAGCAAACTAGGTAAGAAATTCACTGTGGCTGAAAATACCAAATACAGCCAATTAATTGCCATCTCACATTTATTACATATTTTGTACGTAGCAATGTTCCTATTTTCATTCCCATCACTACAGAGAGGCTCACTTGTGAAAGCAGAGATTGCTGATGAAGTCAGTGTCAGTATCGATTTGATTTTGGAAGAGAAAAATTGTTCATATACAGAGAAAATATGAATAATTTAAACTAAAATGAACTTAGAGTTCAAGTTCTGAATGTTGGCATTTAGAGTAAGAGGTAAAGCTCTAGTTCATCCGTAAAACGACCCTTCCCCAATTCACCTTTTCAAAGCATTTAAATAAAATAATCCAGAAAAGAAAGGGGATGGATTAAAAATAATGGACAGAAGCGTGCTTAAAAATAAGGACAGAGAAAAGGACAGAATGGCAGAAAGACTAGGAGTAAGGTGTAAAAATGTCTGAATTTCCCCATGCTAAATATTCTACATTGCAAATTATTTTGAATTCACTACTTAAGTCTTCCTGAAATAGAAAGCATTAGACCAGAAACAATCTTTGGAATATGTATTTCTCAGACTAAGAAAATCCTCTATAATTTCAGCTGGCATGCTTTGCATGTCATAGACATATTTATGGCAGTCTATTATCCAAATAGGCTGTTTGAACTTTACTCTGTTACAATCTATGACATATTCAATTTTCTGCCTTTGCTGCTTTCCACATCAATGGATTTTATATTGTCTACAAGAGGTTGAGGCATTTTCCTACCACTCACTTTAGAAGATACAGACAAAAGCATGTCCTGTCTTCAAACTAATGTTCGAACTCTTCTCTCATAATGCACACTATTCCCATGACTTTTATTTGCGTTTCCAGTCTCCCGTAACAATTGAATAATCTTTCTTAGGCTTAATGGACTACATAAAAGCATTAGTGAACTCACCATTTGGAGACCAAAAGTGTCTTAAAACAAGTTTGTATTGAAACAAGTTTTAATAGAAAAAACTCCAAAAAGAGCTTGAATTTTTACCTTAGATAGAATAATGAATACTGCAGATGCAAATTTTAGCTTTTTCCAAATCTGAAATCTGCATGAGAAAAGTGTATATAAGCAAGGGATTTGGAGGGCCTTTTGGAAAGTATGGTACTGCTTATTATAACAGAAGTCAACCTCTCCTCTCATGATTCCTTACCTGGAAAAAATTCCAGCATTGACATTTTGGTTTAGTTTTGTAGTTTCATCTAGTTTCATGCACATAGTTTCTGCTTCACTAGCAGAGCATAAGACAGAGCATGCTTGTATTTCACCAGAAATAAGGTGATAAAAAATAGCTGACACAAAAAGCACCAATAGTTGTGATACACCCATCTTTGAAGGCAGCTTTTTATATGAATACTGTGAGGATTTGATAGTTTTTTGTAACCCCAGAAATTTTGTAATTAAGAATTCATTTAAAATGAGGTACGTACTTTGAGAACATTTATGATAACTTGTAGATGCATTCCCGAACCTTTGGGATCAAAAGGAAAGGCTACAGCCTGTATAACCTGAATTTTGGAAACTGTGCAAGCTACCAAAATTGGTGATCTTTACCAGAACATTAATAATATCCTTTAATAATATATACAGAAACATTGTAAAATTTCTCAGTCCATGGTGTCATGCACTAGGTAACTTGTCCAAGGCTAGACTTCTTTGACGCTGCACTTCAAGTTCTCAAAGCTAACAGGTTTTCAGAGTATTATAAATGACAAAGGTACTAGCAGAACATGACCTAGATTACTATGAAGTCCCAGAAATTTAGAAGGCTTAGTCATTACATCATTTATTTCCCATCCTCTATCAGTTCTGAGAGGCTTCTATTAGTCCTGATTGTATGTTAACACAGAGACCCGTAGGCAAGACTTAGCACTAAAAGGCTTTACATGATCAATTCTTCATAGAAGAGAATTCTCCTATAAAATTAGAGTGACCTATAACAGGAATTGTAGTGATCCAACTAAGGAATAGTAAAATAGAAAACATAAAAAAGAAAGTAATTTAACTCTTTTTCCTTGTGCAGTTCACACTTCAAACTTTTTCTTGACATCCCTTCCTGTTTCAAAAGCTCTGGATAGCCAAGAAACATCATTGTAACCTCCTAGAAGTACATCTGTGCTGACAGCATTGGTATCATTGGTGCAGAAAGAAGAGCAGCAGTTGGTAGGTGTTTCAACAGAAGCTAAAGAAAATTTTGGCTGTCTTACAGGCTCTTTTCTTCACTTAGTCCTAACAATATCTCCCTTGCTCCCAGGAGAGAACCAGACACAAAGACAGAGCAGAAATAGTGTTGTCATACACCATGTTAACCATTGATTTTCACAGATATCCCAATTTATCAAACTTCTTCTTAAAATGAGTCCAGAAATCTTTCATAACAGTATTTGAAGGAGTTCTCATTTTGGGTCCTTCTTCTGAACAGCTTTACTTAAGAATAGAAAATTTTGCTCTGGAGCAGCAGAGAAGATTGAGTGAAGACAAAGCCCTTCATTGTTTCCTTCTGTTTCCACATCAATCCACAGAAGCAAGAGGTTGGGGAGTCTCCAGTTACTCACCCCAGCCCAAAACTCTGCAATGGCAGGAGCGGGAGCTTAGTACTGATCAGACTCTGTCACTGATTTGGAGAACATGCTACACTAGTGCTTTATAGGATAAACCTTGTTTGTTCTATCGCTACATAATATGTGTGGCAATGAAACACATTCTGGACAGATGAGGAATGCAGAATGTGTGATCTTAGAAGAGGATCTCAGAACACCAAGCAGTTCCTCTTCCAGCACAGGCAGTTTGTACAGCAGCCATGCACGCTCACTTTGATGCAGTCAGAATCTAGTCTAGTCTTCAAAACTGCTGGTCATAAGCATCTCACCACCCACCCAGAGAGTTTCTTTCAGAAATTCATTGTACTTTAGTAAGAAATTCTTTCTAATAACCAAGTCTATCTACCTGGAAATGAAACTGGAGTTTCTAGGCTAGTTTAAAAAGTAGTTCTTAAAACCAGCCTTCTGACTGAAGAGAAAAGCATGATGTGTTTCATGATCACACATCCTGGCCTGTATCAAGAACAGTGTGGTGAGTAGGACCCGAGAGGTGATCCCTATACTCGGCACTGGTGAGACCCCACTTTGAGTGCTGTGTCCAGTTTTGGGCCCCCTACCACAAGAAAGACATTGAGGTGCTGGAGCAGGTCCAGAGAAGGGCAACGAAGTTGGTGAGGGGTCTGGAGCACAAGTCTTATGAGGAGAGGCTGAGGAAACTCGGTATGTTTAATTTGGAGAAGAGGAGGCTGAGGGGAGACCTTATCGCTCTTTACAACTACCTAAAAGAAGGGTGTAGAGAGGCGGGGATCGGTCTCTTCTCCCAGGTCACAGATGATAGGTCAAGGGTTAATGGCTTCAAGGTGTGCCAGGGGAGGTTCAGGTTAGATATTAGGAAATATTTCTTTACTGAAAGGGTTGTCAGGCATTGGAATGGGCTGCCCAGGGAGGTGGTTGAAGCACCATCCCTGGAGGTATTCAAGAGATGAGTCGACATAGTGCTTAGGGATATGGATTAGTATTGGATTGGTGTTGGTTTTGGGTGTGGTGTGGGGGTGTGTGGGTTTGGTTTGGTGTTTTTTTTCATTTGTGTTTTTTTTTGTGTTTTCTTTTTTTTCATTGGTTGGACTAGATGATCTTAAAAGGTCCCTTCCAACCTAGGTGATTCTGTGATTCTGTGATGACTTAGTGACAGAATGAGTCTATGAAGCTTTTAAAACTGACAGGGACTAATTTGAGAGAGAATAAAACACATTTTATAACTTTCCACTCTGATCTTAATTATTCATCTTTGATGCTAAAATGAAGGAAAAGATTGTTTTCCATGATGGTTATTTGCTAGCCCAATCAAAACTTCTTATGGAATTCAGATCTGTCTTTTGTATTTCACCAAGTCTTCTTCTGTGTACACAAATAAGTGGTAACATTGAGAGCTTTGAGCCACCACTAGAAAGACTCTAACTTTCAGAATTACCAATTAATGTAACAACTGCAAAGCAACCTGTACAAACCATTTTATGTGTGCTACTGTAATCTTGTAGTTATTCAATTAGTTTAGCCTTTTTCCCCTCTAAGAACAGCTTTATTTTCATTGGTTTTGTAATTTTAAAATGTTTGCGAAATGCTCAGATTTCTGCATCTGGACTTCCTGAAATATTCAGTTCAAGCATGACTGCACCAAGAAAAGACTCTGGGAGCTTTAATCAAGAGGATAATACTCACTGGCTGTCTGCAGGGTGTGATCATGTGTATCACATTAGTTTTGTTCCCTAATTACGTAGATTAACTTCTATGACTAAGAGGAGGCGGGAAAAATCAAAAGCTTTTCAGAAGAGGTAGCACAGGTATTCCTATCATTAATCTCTCCATGAACACACTAAAGAATTAGAGTTTTGCTTTTCAGAAGCATTTCTGGGAGCAAATAATTCCCAAGAATATTTGTATACAACTAACCACTCTCCATCATTTACCAGCAGTCCTGGCAAACTAGGGAGGTCCCAGCTGACTGGCATCTAGCAAATGTGATCCCATCCACAAGAAGGGTCAGAAGGATGATCCGGGGAACTACAGGCCTGTCAGTCTGACCTCAGTGCCTGGGAAGGTCATGGAACAGATCATCCTGAGTGCCATTATGCAGCTCATGAACGATGCCCAGGTGATCAGGTCCAGCCAGCATGAGTTCACGAGGGCAGGTCCTGCTTGACAAACCTGATCTCCTTCTATGACAAAGTGATCCACTTGCTGAATGAAGGAAAGGCTGTGGATGTTGTTTACCTGGACTTTAACAAGGCCTTTGATACAGTCTCCCACAGTATCCTCCTGAAGAAACTGGCTGCCCAAGGCTTGGATGGGAATACTCTCCACTGGGTTAAAAGCTGACTGGAAGGCCGGGCCCAGAGAGTGGTGGGGAATGGAGTCAAATCCAGTTGGCAGCCGGTCACGAGTGGTGTCCCACAGGGCTCGGTACTGGGACCCATTCTCTTTAACATCTTTATCAATGATCTGGACCAGGGGATCGAGCGCACCCTCAATAAGTTCGCAGACAACACCAAGCTGGGTGTCAGTGTCGACCTGCTGGAGGGCAGAGAGGCTTTGCAGAGGGATCTGGACAGGCTGGAACGATGGGCTGAAACCAACAGGATGAGTTTCAATAAGGCCAAGTGCCGTGTCCTGCACTTAGGTCACACCAACCTCAAGCAGCACTACAGGCTTGGGGAAGAATGGCTGGAGAGCTGCCTGGCAGAAAAGGACCTGGGGTTGTTGGTCGACTGTCAGCTGAACATGAGCCAGCAGTGTGCCCAGGTGGCCAAGAAGGCCAACAGCATCCTGGGTTATATCAGGAACAGTTGGCAATTAGGACCCAAGAGGTGTTCATCCCCCTGTACTCGGCACTAGTGAGACCTCACCTCAAGTACTGTGTTCAGTTTTGGGCCCCTTACCACAAAAAAGACATTGAGGTGCTGGAGCGGGTCCAGAGAAGGGTAATGAAGCTGGTGAGGGGTCTTAAGAGTAAGTCGTATGAAGAGAGGCTGAGGGAGCTGGATTTGTTGAGTCTGGGGAAGAGGAGGCTGAGCCGAGACCTTATCGTGCTCTATAACTACCTGAAGGGGAGGGGTAGACAGGCGGGGATCAGTCTCATCTCCCAAGTCACATGAGATAGGACAAGTTGCACCAGAGGAGGTTTAGATTGGATATTAGGAAACATTTCTTCACCAAAAGGGTCATCAAGCATTGGAATGGGTTGCCCAGGGAAGTGGTTGAGGCACCATCCCTGGAGATATTCAAAAGACAGGTTGACATGGTCCTCAGGAATATGGTTTAGTGATTTTTATTTCATATTCCTTATTTATTTTTTTGTCAGAGTTAGATTGATGTTTGGACCAAATGATGTTTAAGGTCCCTTCCAACCTAGATGATTCTATGAAATTCAGCAAGGACAAATGCAAAGTCCTGCATGTGCTAGGGAAGAGCCCCTGCCAATGACACAAGCTGGGGACTGGCTGACTGAGAAGCAGCTCTGTGGGAAAGGACTTGGTAGACATCAAACTGAACATGAGCCAACAGCATGCCCTGGCAGAAAAGGCAGCAAGCAACATCCTGGGCTGTATTAACAGGAGTACATTCAGTAAATTGAGAAAAATAATTGCGCTCCTTTCCTTGGCATTTGTTAGACTGCACCTAGAATACCACTTTCAGTTTTGGGTCCCCAAATGCAAGAAAGACCATGACCTACTTAAGCAAGTTCAGCAGTGGGCTACCAAGACTGTCAGGGGACTGAAGCACTTGCCCTGTGAGGAAGCAACAGGGCTTGCTCAGCCTGGAGAACAGACAGCTTCAGAGAGATCTAACAGGAGCCCATCAGAATCTATCAGTAAGTTATCAAGAAGACAGAGCAAGGCTCTTTTAGCAATGTATATAGGGGGAATGAGACAATAAACATAAGCTGAAATAAGAGAGGTTCCAACTGGATATAAGGAAAAACTTTTTCACAGTGAAGAAAGTCATGCAGCGGAGCAAACTGCCCAGGCAGGTTGTTTCACCTCTGTCCTTGGATGTTTTCAAGAACTGAGTGGAAAGCCGTGAGCGGAATGTCCTCTGCAACACCATCTGCTCCAATAGCTGACCCTGCTTTGAGGAAAAAGTTGGAATAGAGACCTCCTGGTATCACTTCTAATCTATATTGTTCCATGGTTCTATAAAATTCAGTTTTCCAAATGTAATGCTCTCTTCTCAAGAGCTTTTCAGTTTTATTATTAGAATTCAGTCATTGGACATGTTTTTGTCTACTGTATATATGTTGTTAAAATTCTAGCTTGTACTTCGGCAGTTTTAAAGTGTAACTGAGGTGTGGTTTTGGCACAGAATATTACATTAAGTTAAATGCTTAAGTAGATTAATAGACATATGTATGGTAATTAGTTATTAAAAGCATTTGCTGAAGATAGAAATCCAAGTCTAAAAAGCCTCTCTTGAATCCCACACTTATTTTCTCCCCCATAAGACGTGCTGTGGAGAAACTGCAGCCCAGATATTGGCACAGTACCCTATCCTTCCTTCAAACTTTTTTTTTGTCAGTTAGAACTGACATAAGAATTTTCTGAGCTCTTCAAGAAGTAAGGAACTGTCAGCTGACATAAGGGATTCATGGATGTTCCACAAAAATTATTAGTTTGATTCAGAGCTAAGGCCAGAGAATACTTAATAAAACTGGACATACCTAAGTCCATGGGCTCTGATGGGATGCACCCACCAGCACTGAGGGAGTTGGCTGTTGTCATTATGAGGCCACTCTCAATAATCTTTGAACAATCATGGCAAATGAGAGAGATGCCTGAGAAATGAAGGAAAGCAAATGTCACTCCTAACTTCAAGAATGGCAAGAATGAGGAACCAGGGATCTACAAGCTGGTCAGCCTCACCTTGATCCCTAGGAAGATGACAAAGTAGCTAATCCTGGAAACTATTTCCAGTCACATGAAAGACAAGAAGGTGATTGGGAGCAGTCAGCATGGATTCACATGGGGGAGATCATGCTTGACCAACCTTGTAAACTTCTGTGATGAAATGGCTGGCCTGGTAGATGAGGGGAGAGTAGTGGATATTGTCTACCTAGGCTTCAGTAAAGCTTCTGATATTGTCTCTCCTAAGAACCTCAGAGAAGTTGATGAAGAATGGGCTGGATGAGCAGACAGGGAGGTAGGTTGAAAACTGGTGGTGATCAGTGGCATGAGATCTAGTTGGAGGCCAGTAACTAGCAGTGTAGACCACAGGTCAATATTGGGTCCAAACCTGTTTTAGATCTTAATGATCTAGATGATGAGGCAGAGCATACTCTTAACAAATTTGCTGATGACACAAAACTATCTGGAGTGGCTGGTACACCAGAGGGTCATGTTGCCATCCACACAGACCTTGACATGCTGGAGAAATGGGAAGATACAAACCTCATGAAGTTACAAGACGAAGTGCAGAGTTCTGTACCTGGGTGGGAATAAGCCCTTACATTAATATATGCTGGGGGAAACCTGGCTGGAAAACAGCTTTGCAGAAGAGGACCTGGAAGTCCTGATGGACACCAAGTTGAACACGATTCACCAATGTGCCTTTGTCGCAAAGAAGGCTCATGATTTTCTGGGCTGCATCAGGAGGAGTGTTGCCAGCAAGTTAAAGAAGGTGATCCTTCCCCTCTACTCGGCACTGGTGAGGCCGCACCTGGAGTCCTGTGTTCAGTTTTGGGGTCCCCAGTATGAGAGATGGACATATTGGAGAGAGTCCAACAAAGAGCTACAAAGATGATTAAGGGACTGGACCATCAGTCATACAAGGAAATGCTGAGAGAGCTGGGATCATTTAGCATGGAGAAGGCTGGGGGGGATCTTATCAATATATATAAATACTTGAAGGAAGTGTGGCAGGACTAGAGGTAGTGGGCACAAACCAAAATACCCTCTGAATATCAGGAAACACTTTGTTTCTGTCTGGTGACTGGGAACAGGTTGCCTAGGGAGATTGTGGAGTCTCCATCCTCAGAGATATTCAAATGCCATTTGGACATGGTTCTGGGCAACAGGCTCTAGGTGACCCCCCGGGGTCACCATTCTGTGATTCTGTGACACTCAAAAAAAAAAAAAAAAAAGAAAGAAAAATAAGAAATAAAAAAGAAATAGAAACAGAAAAAGATTACTTTTTTTTGCTTTTGTTCTTCCAGTTTTTAAATTCTTCCTTTAAACAGGCTAGTAATATTTTTCATCGTGGGAATGTTAAAATGCTCCCAGAAAACAAGGAAAGAGAAATACAGCATCATGAAACAATACAAATGTCTTTCATTTTAAAAGAACTTTGGAAAGTTATAAGTTAGATTCAAAAATTTAAACATGATTAATTTGCTCATTTGAGATTATATGTATTTCAATACCGGTAAAAAATGAGAAAGTCAGTGAAACTTGAATATAACAGATTACTACAGCTTTGCAATTGAAAATACTGGCAGTGGACTCAGTACATACACTTGCTTATAACAAAGAATATAATGCTGAGGGTCTTGTAGAAGAAAATATTGGCACAAATATCCAGGGCTGAAATGAGACTATTACATACATGAAACTGAATATTCTGGATGCTAAAGCTGCACTAATCCCACCACAAAGTCTGGGGACATGTTAGAGAAAGACATTAAATCCTTCTTAAATATATACAGGAAGAAGAGACCTTGCTTTGCTTACAAAAGCTTGTATTACAAAGGTAAGGGAGCGAATGACATTTCCCTGGAGTATGCCTGGCCAATCCTCATATGAGGAGCAACCTGGAGCAATAAATATGGTACTACGGAAACAGCAGGTCCCTTCAGACACTAGTAAGACTACCTCTATATAAAAGCTTTTTCAATGTTTGCTGGGAAAAAAGATATCTAGAGACAAGAAATATTAGTAGTACATGGTCATGCACTCAAGAAAGGCGCCAGAAAATAGACTGAATGTTTACTTCAGTGGAAAACTGGAAGAAGGACAGCATCAGCACCTTTCCAGACTATGGAAGTGACTTTGTGGAATCAGAAATCAGACCTAAACAAGAGTTTGAATGACAAAAGAAACAGTAAATCATATAATCAGAACCACTGCTATTGCACTGAATACATATAAGAACATAAAGCGAATCATAGAATCATAGAATGGTTTGGGTTGGAAGGGACCTTTAAGATCATCGAGTTCCAACCCCCCTGCCATAGGCAGGGACACCTCCCACTAGAGCAGGTTGCTCAAAGCCCCTTCCAGCCTGGCCTTGAACACCTCCAGGGATGGGCCATTCATGACTTCCCAGGGCAACCTGTTCCAGTTCCTCACCACCCTCACTGTAAAGAATTTCTTTCTAATCTAATCTAATCTAATCTAATCTAATCTAATCTAATCTAATCTAATCTAACCTAATCCTGTCATAATTTCTACCCCAGTATGAATGTAGTTGGTTTATGGACTTCAGTATCACCATTTGAATTCTACATCTCCACCCCCTGTCTCTTACAAACAAGTGACATTGCCAGAACTATCTGACTGCTACTTAAAAACTCCATGATGCATTTGTCTCAGTGAAATTTACAGCCTGTATTAGAACAGACTCCAGAAGCAGTGTCATCGGTTTCTAATCAGCACATATTCTCCAGCTATGAGCATATTATGAGAATCTACTGCTAGATAAAGTCATTCTAAAAATGGGCTGCCTAAGATAAAGGTGTAGATACTCCTACTGAGCTGAGTGAATGCATTTGAAAAGAGAGTCATTATTTCACCAGGATACAGGTACTTGCATAGAACATTAGCTTTAAATTTCAATTCATTACATGTTTAAGCACAGGCCTAATTTTGGTTCAATGTGGCTGTTCCTCTTGAAGTCATAGATTCACAGGAAGTAGTTCTGAAAAGGACTGGATGTTTCACTGTGCCACCCTGAAGTACAAACACACACAGACACAGCTCTGAGTGCCTTTCCACTGGCCACTGTTCCAAAGGAGTACCCTGAGCTTTCACATGGAAGGTCTAGTGAACATTCAGAAAAAACTGTCTGGGGCAAATAATCAACAAAATCATTCTTAGCAGTCCTAAAAGATACTTCAACGACTGGTTGATCCACCTATCAGTAGGAAAAAAAGTTGGTCCTAGCTTCCTACAAACTCTGGTACTATTTCAATAGAAGATTTCTTTTCATGACATTACTGCATCACACCTTAATGTCACCAAGAACAATATTGCCTCGGTTTTAATTCTTCCTGTATAATCCTGGTCTGTAAGATGTTCTAACAGTGTGCAACAGAAAAAAACAACAAGCAAACAAAGCCAAATCCCCACCAAAACAAGTTCTGCCAATAACCTCTGCTATCTGCTCTGCTGCAGGGATTGACCTATAGACGAACTTGACAAAAGAAAGTTATTTCTGCATTGGATCATACTGATTTGCTGATTGTGAAAGAAAAAATAAAAGAAAGATACAAACACAATCAACTAATTGCACATCCTAGTAATGAGCAGTAAAAATGTTACTTTACAAAAGATTACACATGAATATTTCTACTGGGAGTGAAAGAAAATTGAGTGTTTCAAAGAACATCAAAGTTATATTTGGCATTTTTTACAGTAAATTGCATCTAGAAATGATCCTTGAGGAGTAACTATGAATTCACTTTTACTTATCATCTATGACAGCAGCGCTGCTCTTGGTGAGGAACTGCCCCTACAAGGGTGCCTTTGCTTCTCTTGACACTGGGAGGCAAATTGGAGAATCTTCTCTTGTTCTGCCTAACAGCTACTTTCTGAATGACTAATTCGTTAGAAATCCCTAAAGGAACTAAAAGCGCCAGTAAAAGAAACAAAATAAATTTGCATTTAAGCCTGGGCCAAGATTACGGGGACACCAGAAAAAAATAATTAAATAAAGTCAGTGATAATGTGGAAAAAATATAATTTATTTCAGCACGATTAGAAAGATAAAGTTCCCACTAGCAGCATTTAGGCAGAAACTACAGAAGCAAATTCTGACAGTACGCTCCTCTCCCTTACATACGAACAGCAGTGTTCCTATGGGAACCTGCGCTGGTTGAAACTGAGCATAATGCAACCAGAACTGTACAACACTGGTGATGGAGTTTGCCAAATGCAGCAGTACAGGGCATTTGAGGAAGCTAGATTTTGATTGTCTGCTGGATTCACTTTACCACAATCCTTTCAGTTTTCTAATTTCAGCATGGAAAGCCGCTGCAAAAGTAGAAGTGTGCAAATGGAAAGAACTCTTATTGGGGCAATGCCAGACATACAAAGTCTGAGTAGGGAATTGTCTTCAGCATGACACAGAGTTACATAGGTTTACTTACATGTAGCACTGATAAGCAGCTGAGTCAAGACATCTTGTCTCATAACCCCTCTTCTTCTATTCCAGGCACTGTGAATACTGACCAAGCTACAACTAATATAGAAATTCAGAGTCCAGTATTCATCTTCAGTGCCATTATCATATTTATAGTTTTTTCTAAAGCCTTGAGATGTGACATTATGTAAAGGCAGGATGATTCTGATACTGCACACACTGACTTAGGCATGATCACGAGTGGTCTTGATCTGATGTCTATCTATTGCTATTGACTAGATCTTGAAAAAGGGATGCAGATTCTCAGTAATATTTTCCGAAACTATATATTCCTGTCAATGAAACACTGGGAATTAGAAATCTACTGACACTTGGTGCTTCTCTACTTTCTGAACTCATGGACCTTTAAAATTTGGCTCCAAATCACAGGCTATTTATGATGAAACAATGTGCATAAGACCTAAAATCATTTGCACTTCCCCACTGATTTACTTTCACACCCTGGAAGCACCGACCATTGAATCTACAAGTCCAACTAAAATTTGTTACATCAATTCAGCTTTTAATTTGCAGTAGCTTTTATTTCCTTCAATATGTTAAACCACTGTTCATCTCCCGCCTGACCATTCAGTAACAAAATTTGCCAGCTTTGTACTCATGTCATTACTTCCAACTTATTTGACCAGTTAATTCTAATTGCTTTCCCATTAGAAGCCATTTATAATCCACTCCTCTGAAAAACTCCATCCAAAACTAAAACAAAAACAGGGCATTTGAACTTCCTACTGAGCCCTAGAGTCTGGAGTTGCTTCAGCTGCCATTTCAATGCTTCTAATCTTTTAACTGTAATTGCTTTTATTGTATCAGTATGGACCCAACTGACTGCTGCTTTTTTAAACCTATTTCTTTCAACAATCACATTTAACCTCCATCAGTAAGTAAGGATTATTAGTTGGAAGCAAAGGCAGCACATTATGATGAGAATGGTAATGGGGAGAGTAAGAATAATCAGTTGCAGGGAAGGTTTTGAAAGTAATTTTCATCCTTTCCTGGGAATGCAGTAGCCATTCACAGCCATGGCCCATTTCTGACAGGAAAGATGACAGTGACTTCTGGATTTCAAGAAAGGAGCCTTAGATTTCTGATCTGGTTCTAAGTCAAGCTACTGGAAAAGTAAATCATCATCACTCTCATCATCTGTGTGAGGGAGACCTGTCCAAAGAGCGAGCAGTCTTGCCTCACTGAGCAAGCAGAGAGGAAGATGACTGCTGTCACAGATGGCTTGTGGACTGTCTACAGGCACAAACGCAACAAGTGTGAACAAAGATCAACAAGAAACAGGAACCTGCTATACACACACTTCACTGTTTCAGATTCACTGCGGAGGCTTTATTTCATAAATGTAGCACAAGTTATCTTCCAGGACACCCTCAGCTTTCCTGCAGATACAAAATCCTTAGCTACCTTCAGATTCTGACCCCATTCATTAAACGTGACTGGGTTTACAAATAGCAAACCTCCTCCAGGCAGAATTCCCTTGTTACTAAAGTGGCACGGGAACAGCCTGCCTTGTCTTATGTTGTCTTCTCACTGTCACTAAGATGTGGAAAAATTTCCAGCACAGAAGTCTCCCCAGCACTGTAGAACATAGCAACCCCACAGGCAGTTCAAGTGAACCATCTGGAAATGATGGGTAAGTGACAAAAAAGAACAGGTCTGCTTCGGTTTAAGAACCATTTACATTGATAAAATACAGGAGCAGCTTAAAGCTGACTTTCACTCTCTCATACCAGTTTCTAACAGTCCTAAATGAAAATTCATTCATACAAGCAGTGATCCTGCTTTAACTAAAACAGCTAAGTTTTACTTGCATTGGACAATAGCTTCATGCAAATCTTAGTAATGTTTCATTTACAAGCCAAGACAGAAGAAGACTGCCAT
Organism: Gallinago jamesoni; assembly: GCA_025769975.1. Lineage (NCBI taxonomy): Eukaryota > Metazoa > Chordata > Aves > Charadriiformes > Scolopacidae > Gallinago > Gallinago jamesoni. Next base: position 137,186,780 of record JAOQGH010000001.1, read on the forward strand.
TGTCCTCTAGTAATCTGATTAGCCCAAACCAAAAGGAAAAATAGTAAAAATTTGCTCCAATGCTGAGAAATAGTCTACAAGCTGAGAGGACACTGAGAACTTTCTCCTCGGCACCAGTGGTGCTGAAAGAGTTTGATCAACCACTCGATGTTTCTTTCTAGCAGATGCAACATGAACAGAGATGCCATGATTGTATTTCCATTTTTCAAGACAAAGTCTTATTTTGGTAGGTGGTTAGGTGCAGGAGGGTTGTGGGTTTTTTTTAAAACTTTACCCTGTCCTATAAATCTGGACGTAACTGAGATCAGAGTCCCAGACCAATGGCTTATACATGAGATCAAATCTTCTTTGACTGAGGCAGTAAATGAGGTTTTGAAAAACATATTATGGTAAGCTTGCAGTTCAGGCTGTTTGCTATCAAACAGGGAGAGAGAAGAACAAGGCTGGGTAAAAAACTGTCCAAAGAAGTGTTAGGGGAAAAACATTTTTTACATCTGGTTTGCCATGTTTAACTTAATTGGTTTATCATACAATGGTATTTAAATGCTGATTGTCTTTTGTAAACTGCAAATGGAGAGCAAATATCATGTATTACTTCCCTCTATCAGTAGAGAACAGCTAGAATTGGAAATGCATAAAAATAAGTAGTTAGACCAACTGAAGAAACATGTTGACAGATCAACAAAACAGACTGTATAGCTGCAGGAGACAGATGTAGTACAAGCAAAAGAATTTAAGTGTTGGAAATGTCTAGGGGCTAGCTTGGAAACATGTATCCTTGTTAAGAATCTTCTACAAGACTGATTTTTCTTATTGGGCCTGAGAAGAACAGATTAAGTGAAAAAGGAAACTTATTAAATGTGAAGGTTCCATGTCCAGTTGTCCAAGCCAAACACTATACTTTTGATAAATTAAGGTTCAATACTACCCTGACACCTTATACAGACTTAGACCAAGTTGAGTTTGACAGTAACTGTGTTAGACTGCATTAAGAATCTTTGTTGAGGGCACAAAGTGCTTTTGCTCAGCATACCATACCTTTTTGTCCCTTAAAAAAATTTCACATGCAAACTTCTTGTGAAGAAAAAAAAATAAAAATCAAAAAAGTGTCAGATGGTAGATCATATTACTGTCAGTTTCCTGGAAGCATCTCAGATTTTTTGGCAACACGGATGCTACTATGCTATGAATAGAACTTAACCATACACAGTCTAGAGAATTATGCAAGTGGCATGATATGCATTTACCCATGACGAGAACTCTTACAGACATGTTTGTTAGCAAAAGTTAATGGGTTGAGTAGGTGTTGAAATCTCTTTGCCCAAACTGTGCTTACTTTTCCACTTAAAGTAGATGTGTTAGCCAAATAAAAATCCTTTCATATTGAAATGTTTTTACTGAACAGCTTCCTTTCTGTAAGTCTCAATACAAATACACATTTATTTTTTACAATTCTGTAAAAAACTATGATAGGAAAAAAATTCCAAGATAGATTTAGCATGTTGAAAAGAGAAAAAAAAATGGTTTCCTTTAGTTTACATTTCGAGTCTTTTAAAATATTGTACAAGTGTTCTTTTCTGTTAAGCATCCTCTGTTAGCTATAGGAAGCTGAAAAAAAGAGAGATACAGATGATTTAACTGAGAAGGAAATAGACTGGTTATCAGGGAACCTTATTTCTTCTTCCCTCAAACACATTTCCTCTACTAAAGTGGATTATGATGTATACGAACATGGTAACAAAAAGATGTAATGGAAAACTACTTCATTATATTTGCCTCTTAGTAGGTTATTACCAAAAACATGGAAAGCTGAATCAAGCAGGGTTCCATTGGGGTCTAAAGTTGATCTAGAACTATCTAATAGTTTTATTAACCGTGCAAAAGATAGGTACACACACACGCCCCTAAAAAAAAAAAAACCCAAATAAAAAGTTGACATCAAGCTGGGGGTGGCTTTAAGCAGCTGAAGGACAGAATCAGAATTCAGAATGAACTTGAAAATTGGGAGAATATGCTGGAGGAAAATAGATGGAACTTGATATGACACACGTAAATTTCTAGGTGTAGGTCACTGTCAGCTACACAAACAAGAAGGGTACATGAAAAAATCTTTCTGCTCTATGTGACAGTGGTAAGGCCTCACCTAGAAAATTATTTTGAGACCTACTTTCAAGCATGAAACCAAGATAGGCATGGACTGTCAAAAAGTTCAAAGGGAACATAGAATAGGATCACAGAAACGGAAGACAGAAAATTTACTAGGACAGAGTGAATGAGCTGTGGAACGAGAGAAGAAATGTTAATTTGAAGAATAAGAGACTCAACAACACCTTATAGTCTTCAAATATATAAAAGGCTGGGGCAATTGTTCTCAACATTTACAATGCCCAAGGCAGCAAGGGATATTTGAGTTTCTAAGAGTATGGGATATGAAGCACTGGAGTTTGGAGCAGCTGGAGAATCTCCAGTTTTTCATTTTTAATAACTGATAAAACAAGTATTGATATGGTGAGCAGGAAGATGGAATAGAACTCTGATTTCCAGCCTTACTTGACCTCTCATTTGACCCCAGTGCTACATGGACTAGCAGTGAAGAGGAGGTGTGCGAGGCTGTATAGCATAGGAGACAAGTTTGACAAAGGAAATCCATAGAAAAATGAATCGTTCTCACAAAGAGCATCCTATTCCACATAGCTCCTTTTATGGCCTTCAACAATACTGACACCATCTTCCTGTATGCAGTTCTGCACCCACAACTATTAAACAACATCTTCCAAAAGCTTCTTGGCCAGCATTCATTACTTAGACTACACACAGATATTTTCTAAATGCATTTGATTTGTTGAGGTGAAAGGCAAGATACAACCGAGGTGTCTTGAGGCAAAATTCTCCCACATGGATGCAACTCTCCCCTTCTCCGCTTTCTGAAGCTTACTTAACTGTCCACTCTGCAGCAAAAAAACCAGACTGCCAAATGGAGATGTCAAGAGAATAGGCTGAATATAGTTTCAAGGACAAGCATGGTAGCATTTAGTTTCTTAACTCATCCTTGCTATGATGCTTCCAAGTAGCCATAATGGCTTCTTGCAGCCCTGTGAGATGGATGAGGAAGCACTATCATGCTAGAACAATTTCAACAAACTGGAAAAACAGAAGAAAGTAGCTTGTCCTCGGATAGGGAGACAGAGATTAACATGAAGAAACCTCACTTCAAAATTACTGACCATTATCTCCCATTAAAGCCAGTTTCTGTACTGAAAATTTCCATTTCTGTCTGCACTCAGGTCTGGTTTTGCTCGTATGATAAAGGATTCAAAACATGCAGATTGTACTTAAATAATTTAACTTTCATTACTTGTCAAACCAGATGCACTATATCTCTTGGTCTGAAGTAGTTGCATTGCTCCAACACTGCATAAAGAGGCAGAAACACAGAGGAGAAAAATAATAACTATGTTGTACTGGCTGCTGTTTGGTTTCTGGTTTTTATTTTTATTTTTATTACTTTATATTTTTATTTTTATTATTTTTATTTATTATTTATTATCTTATTTTTGTTCCCAAGCACATTTTTCAAAAAGAGTAACTGGGACTATTTTATTTTTAAGGACTTCATAAAAAGTGGCTGATGTGTTGCTCAGGACTACAATTGTCTACTGTTTGTTCCTCACCTAAAAGAACATTTGGTTTTTTATGTTTTGATGTCATAACATTTACTTGCCTTGCTAGTACAATTAAGCGTTAGCATTTTAAAAACATAAAATAAAATAATGACAGCAACAGTCTCTAAGAACCAATGAGTGTGTATGGCAATAACATTTCAAAAAAGTGACAAAGTGATACAACATATGTAAAAATGGAACATTCAAGAACCAACCTGCAGCGTAGTAGTCATTTATGCTCAGCAAGTTTTTAAGGTCAGAATCACAAGAATCTTGGGCCCTCTTGCTTTCTACTTTTTACCTAAGTCATTCCACACCATAAAGATTCCATAGAATCTTTATACTTCCAAGCTCAGCAAGCAGGACTGCTTCATGTTCAATGGAAGTTCTATCCTGGTTTTGCTCAGGTAATACATGATCTCTGTCTTGGGTGCTTGGCCATTCTCTGTACACTCTTATAAAAGCACCACCATCAAATAATTTTTCATAGCTTTAATTTTTAGCTAATAAAGGGAGATTTTTCTCAGAAAGATATGCTTTATCTGCTATCAAAAATGTTATGCACACTCAGTACTTGAAAAGTCTTCAGACTTTTTCCCTCTGCTTTTTCATTCTGATCTAAAAACAAGCAGAAAACCCACAAGCTAGCTGCCATTTGTAAATATTTAATAAATACTGTAGGAGAAGGTTCCAAGAATAATTACTTCAGATTATATTTTGCTACATCATAGATATCTTCATTGGTTGCAGCACTGAATGACAAACTATTATAAAAACAAGTCTAAAGCATTGAATATTTATGCTTGCATGTCATTTGCATAAAGAACAAAAACATCTTACAAGTAATGCAAACAAACTTCTTAGCAATGAGATAAGCTACAAACAGAACAATCTGAGGATCAGCTAGCAGCACAAATGAATTCGGGTTAGAGCTTTTCAGACCTTTGCCAAACTTAGTGTACTAAAACCAATTACTGCTCTTGCAATGTCCTTCTAAATTATAAGAGTTCTACTGATTTCGATTGGACTTAAGTAAGTACTAAGACAGCATAGCAACAATTTAAAAAATATGTCTCTCTTGGAAGAATCTATCAGCACTGAAAACTTTGAGCATAAAGCACTCAAGAATCCTATTGCATTCAGAAGTGCTGGGGCCTTTTTCTTTCTCTAGGACACTAGTGTGCTCACCCTGACCTCACTTTCAGTAGATAAATGCCACGGAATCCTTATGGAAATTAATTTTTTGAGATTCATGGACAAAGAAGTTGAGTCTCTTCACCAGAAAACGTGAGGAGACTTGAAGCCCTATTTAAGTCTCAAAGGTGAAGAGACATGAGCCCATTTGGATGGGCCTTTGAACAACCTGATCTAGTTGAAGATGCCCCTGCCCATGGTAGGGGGGTGGACTAGATGATCTTTGATGGTCTCTTCCAATTCAATCCATTCTGTAATTCTATGAAACAAAGAAAAACTCCAGAAAGAAAGCAACTTTTCAGCCAATATAAAGAAAGGTAGTCTGGGGTATGCAAGAATCAAGTATATGACTAAAGAAGAAAAAAAAAAGCAAATTACTATAAAAAATAAGCAGATCAAAGGGAACTTTTCCAGTATCTACCATATTCTGGTAATAAACTCATCTTTATGTAGAAATGACAACTGCAAATGTGAATCAATTTTATTTTCATGGAAGAGCTACAATCTGACTTTGTTTTGTGCCTACTGCAAATAACTGTCGTAAATCCTGGTAGAGGGGCTCAGAGACCACAGTTTTCGTGTATCTTTTCAGTTGGTTAATATTCCAGCTTCCCACCTGCAAAAGCCATCAGAACCTGGAAGGGTCTTGCCACAAGCCTAACTTCTAACCTTTTCAGTTACTAGACAAAGGAAACAAGAAGGTGGCTTCCTGCTCTCCAACAGTATGCTTAGTCTTTGGTTTCCTGTTAGTTCACTCTTGGTTTTCATATCTGAATTGAAGTATTTTGGATTTGAATAAATAAAGCTTTTTTTGTTCAACTGAACAGAAAGATCTCAGGTGTTGTTTTATTAAAAGAAAAATCATAGAATTTTGTTAATTGGCAGCAATCTTTCCACTTGTCTCTATTCAACTCTTTTGGAAACTAAACTTAGTCAATTATTCACATTCCCGAAGGGCAAATGCAGCCTAGTTATCAATGTTTCTTAAAAAGCTGACAAAGTATCTCTACAAATTAATTAGCACACAGTTCCCATTAAAATGGGTGGATTTGTCATTAAGTCATTAAATTCCTTGGCTACTCACAGTGATTAAACTCACATCCCCAAAGCCTAGCAGGATATTGCCTGTATACATCAAGGTGCTATTGCATGAATGATGAGCAATAAAAATAATTTAAAGAAGTCTGAATTTAATTGACCATGCTTCCAGCTTCCCTTTCAAGTGACTGGAGGGACAAGTTACCAATTTATCTTAAAATCCCATGTATCATTACAAGAACAATATAAATTGATTGCAACATCTCTTGATTACAATCCTGGGAGAATTACAAGCTTTTGAAGTTTCATAATTAAAGAATGATATGTTTACACATCTGTCAATCTACCACAATAGAAGAACTCCTACTAGGAACCTATGAAGGATTTTTCCTAATAAGATCATATACCTAAATCCAGAAAGAGAGTATTTTAGTCAGAAAAAAAATTTAGTTTTTTTAAAAAATTCAAATTTTAAAATTCAATCCAATTTTTTTAATCCAAATTTAAAAAATTAAAATAAAAAGCACAAAAATATTATAAATGCTTTTACATAACCAGCTTTTAACTAAGTAATATTATTAGATATACTTTTATTTTCATAACACAATTAAAGCCCATTTTAATTTTTAATAACCTCAATACTTGTCCCACTTTTGTGCCATGTTTTATTATTTTCTCTGTATGCCCCTGTTATGGTTCAAATAATCATCTTCTCCTATGCAGAGGACTATGATAAAAGTTACTGAATAAACACCTACTGTGCAGAGCTGATTACTAGCAACACTAGCTCACAGTAAGGGCACTTTGAGGGAAGAGGAAGACTTCATTTGCCTCTCCTTGCTGAAAGCCAGTAGCACCACACTGTAAGTCATCACACTCAGCTGCAGGCATGTCGGTGGAGCAGGAGAGACTGAAAGAATCCAAGTTCCCTGCAACAAAAATGTCTTTGTGTGTTCAAGTGTGGATTGACCATCTTTTTGATGATCATAGCAACCAATATAGATATTAATATGTCATGGGCATTTTGAGCCAATTTCATGGGAAGAAAGGGAGAAGCATCCCTATAATGTTTCTAATGCACCAGAAACAGGATCTCCACACAGACACGCACGGGACCCACGGGTCAAGCATCAAAAGGGGGTTCACAAGCTCTTTCTTTGTGCAGTAAAGGGCCTACTGCTGGGTCATGTCAGCTGCCCAGATAGTTTTCATCAGCAATAACAAGCACTGTTTCTGACCTGAAGAGCAAAACTATCCCTCAGTGACAAATTCTGTCTTTTCTACCAGCAAAGCAGGGATCTGTGACTTCAGGTGCCTTAGAAATTGTGTTTCTCTTAAGCACTGTACAGCTGATACATTCTTGCATTTTTTCTACTGCTAAAATGACAGAGTTCAGGAGGATTCTGCTAAAAGTCAGACAGGTTTTTTTGAACTCCATAGTGTCCTAGGACCAGCAAACCTGAAATGATGGATATATGGATAAGTAAGTCTTTTTTTGCCATGGCATGACTTCTTTGTAGCAAGTGTCCAAGTATGTAAGTGTAACACATGCAGATAAGGAAAAACTATATGAAGACTGTAGTGGAGGAGAGACATGTAAGTAAAGGTTGGGAAAGGCAAATCTTTAACTTGGACAGTTAAGAGAGGTAAGAAACCTCTCTCATATTGTATTCCAATATGCCAGAAGACTGTCAGGGGATCAAAAAAAGCCCTAACCAAAGCAAAAATATGAAAGTAGTGTAATGCTGTTGCAACTGGTACATTCAGTATTGACTGTCAGTGATAAAAGAAAGCATCTAAAAGTTTTATTCTGGATCATAAGGGCACAGATACTGAATGTCTGTTTAATGGCGAAAGCTGTAGTTCTGGAACATCGTCTTCTTGCAAACGTCCATTTACGAGGAGAGGAAAAACAAATAAAAAAGGCACAGTCTCTGGAGTTCAAAAAATTTCAAGTCAGCCTATTCCAAGAGCTTCAACTACCAGATTTCCTAAAACCATATTTATTTCTTAAACTGTTTTCCTTCAGTTTTAGGTATCATTGATGCTGCTGGATACATCACCTACTAATGTTAAATGTAAACATTCCAAAGCTACAATTACACCTAGAGAGAAGCTGAAGTTTGGAGGAAATATTTTTAACTAACAAGGGTGAAAAGTCAGCATTGATCAAAATACAATTAAATATATCATGCAGGAATGTTTCCGAACTAAAGCAGGACTTTCTTAGCTTTCTCAATAAATAGGCTGAATAGTTTTCAAAGCTTCTGTAGTTTTCTATCCTAGATCTGCATTTTGAGCTTTACACCCAACCCTATTTCAAGAAGCACTACCACTCTCCACCCCATTTGAAACACATTGTTTCTTTTCACTTTTAGCTAAATACATCAATCAGAAAAATGAGGAGGCACTGAAACCGAAATGATAGCAGAAATCCTTGCTAAGAGTATTACTTAAATACTCAATCAGAAATGGGCTGGGGTAAGAGGGTTTGAGTTTTGGTTTTTGTTTCTTTTACCAACAACAAAGTGGTCAATATTTTTTCTCTGTGGAAAAAAAATGTGTTCTTTACTTATGACAGGTTTTAGACAAACCATTTGTAGAGCTTAATGGATGCTTTTATAAATAATTTTCAAATATTTCTTTTCGCTTTTTTTTACAGCTATTTAAAATATGAAGGTAATAAAAATTTGAAGTTCATATCCCAAACACTGAAAGACTTCATTGACACAAATAGTAGCAGTTACCTCAGATCTTGCATTGCAGATTGTTGTCAGCCAGAAAGCCAAAAATAATTAACATGTCTATTTTAAAGAAAAACCTTTTTTAACTGAAAATGGTATTTCAGAAATTATTTGGATTCATTTAGTTACTGTATCCTACCATCTCAATTTCTGTTATCTACAGAAAGAGCATCTACTTTCACACAGGAAGAGACAGAGCCTAAGACTTACACTGAGAAAAAAAAACTATGACACAGTTTCTCAACATACTTCTGTTGACCACATTTAGAAATGTCACTACTGTGGAAAGGTGCACAAGCATTTAAGTAAGTAAGTGCATATCATCAAATTCCATGCATGCATGAGGTTTCCCTCAGTGATATGGAGTAGTTGGCAATATTACTGTGCAAGGAAGCCTGTTAACCTCCAGCTTAATGTCGCACAAAGTAAACTTGCCAATTATCTCAGACATGTCACTGAAAAAATCCAATACACTGACTATATTTCCCACCATGAACACAGGACTGTACTGACAATTTTCTACATCTCATTTTCTCAAATTTTCCTGCTGTGTTTGAATAATAGTCTGTTACATGCTATTTTCCGCACTCTTCATGCACAGCAAATCTTACAGTCTACCATAGCAGAAATGGAACAGAAAATACCACTTAAGTATAAAGATTAAAAGTAGCATCTTCATACAATAAAATTTTGAGCTAGTACACTTAGTCTATACCTAATTTACACTGAATAAGGCAACCTAGCAACTAGGTTTGAAAAAAGTTCATTCCCTGCAAAAAACTCTACTATATTTCACGTGGAGACGTGCTGATGAGCACACTGGAGCACATTTGAAGATGTGATTTTTCACCAAAGCCCAAGAGTGTTCTGTGGTTGTCTTGCCAAGATAGGCTTCCAAACATGTCAAGAAGTTTAGGATAAAGACTGAAATAGCAGCAGGAAGGGGAGAAAATGAGAGGCATTTTTATGGACTGCACTGAATTTTCTGTAAAATGAATGGGAAATCCTGCAAAATGAATGTGAAAATTTTCAGATGCCACCACATTCCCTCTTTAAATTTGCAGGCGAACACAATGAAACCCAGCCTGTCAGGTACTTGGCACATGCACAGCTAAAAATTTTTGCCAGAAATGTGAAAGTAATCACCTTGTACGACAAGCAGCGCAGGAATGGCTTCAATGTAGGCAAAGAAATAGAACGCGTGCGTCATTCCTCATGTCAGTTTCTCTCGTGTTCTTTTGTGACATGCTAAGATATAGTTGACACACATCCATTGGTCAAGGCCTCCTTCCTGAGTCTGTTTCCTGCTCATGGCTTCTTTTCTGGAACAAGGATTCTCTCTTGTCTCTTCCTTTTTCTCCACTTCAGCCAAACCGTCACCCAATTTCCTTTAACAGTAATTGTTACCACTGTCAAAACTCCCCAAAACAGGCTCTGCAACCTCTTCACCACTCCGTTGTTCTTTGGCTTGGTAGAGGGAAACTACTGGTTGCCCAATAATAAATTCAAACAGGATATAAATTTGGGAGCCTGGGAATGCCTCCAGTCCTCTAGGTCTCATCATATATCCTACCTGCACCCACAGTAGGGCAGGAATCAAGCAAATAATAGTCTTTTGCCTAAATCCTGGTGTCTTTCAAAAGGAAACCCATCCATACAGAATGAGTAGGTGTCATAACCCACACTGACCAGATCTTTACAGCACATAGTCCCAGCTTGGCTTATAAACCACTTCAGCTGAACAGTTGGTGTCCCAGATCAGACACTTTCATTACCTTTAGAGAGCGAAGTCTTTTAGAATTAACTTCTCTGAAAAGTTCTCTATCTTCTTTCCAACGAGGTACATGATATGCGCTTAATTATGTGTTGGCTGATGGCTGAATAACAGAACGTTAAAAAAATTCAAGTTTCACATCCATAACTGCACTGAATAAACTGGGCAGAACCCCCTCTCCCAAGTCATCATAGGGTTGGATGATCTCTTTTAATCAGAATCCCCAGTTTCTACAAAGAAAATATGCTGTTAGCTGACAAATTTTCTTCTCCTAATTCTGAACTCACATGTAGCTGTAAACCATTAGAAATAGCTGCCAGACCATGAAAAGATGAGGATTAACCCTCTATAAAATGTTATTTATAGCAGGCAAACCATTAACTATGGGTGAATTACTGATTCTCCAGTGGTTCTTCTAAGACATTTCACATTCAAACTTCCCTAAATATCCCTGAGTAAAGCTCCTTTATTTTTTTTACAGTAATTTATTGTCCTCAGTTTATCCTTTCTCCATCTTGATATCCATTGCTCTATTTTGACAGGATTATTTTGCCTACTGATGAGGACTAGGCTGATCAGACAGATTGTCTTGTTCCTTAGATTTTACTGGTATGTATCGTCACTGTCCTAGAAAGTCATGAGTCACCAATTGCTAGAAGCATTGTTTAAGCCATGGAAAAAACCCCACTATACTACTCATTACACAAAAATATTAATAAATGTAGCCTATAAATCATGCTAATTAGATGGTCAGATGCTTGCCTGGGAACTTATCCTACTTATTATTCCTGATTATTTATACAGAATGTTGAAATTTGTGGTTAAAGTAGGAAACTGTTCAGCAGATGCTTAATACACAGTCACTAAGAATTTGTGTTTGAAGAGTTAATCTGGAACTGTAATACCACCATATCAAGTATGAAAACTGAGTTTCATTCAGTAAAGGGAACAATATTAAAAAAAACAATAAAGTCTGATGTTTTCCCTTCTTTAAAATACCCAATCTTTTCCAGTTCCAGTATTTTTTATATCACATTGCTATCAGATTTTTTTTCCATTAGAAAAAAGTATGAATAAAGTCTATGATAAAATTGTAAATTCTTCATGGTAATTGTTCCTAACAACATCCAGCTGTAGCCCATTGGCTGAGATTTTAACCAGTCTCAGACAATTTAAAGCCTGAAATTGATTGATAAGCGGTGTCCTTCATACACCAGCAAGAAATGTAATCCTACAGTAGTTTCACTTGTGTGCATTATTATTCCTCATCCTTTCCCTCTTTTGCCCCTGGGAAGATATTGACTCATTGCTAATATTCCATCAGTAAATTACTATTAAGCCCTGTGGGGTTAAAGCCAGAAAAGTGAGGGCCTTAAGTCCTTCCAGACTTCAAAGAGTATATGATCAGACTCCTTTTCTCGCTGCCATATGCATCTTGTAGCGTAAATGAAGAGTTATACCCACTAAATGCAATAGAACAATATCTGTGAAAGAACAATATCTGAAAGAAAAGTTGATATTCCTGTAGGAATTAAAAATAAATATCCGTCCAGTCCCAATCTAATAAATGGATTTCCAAGAAATATTATGAGCTAAAGAAGAACAGTGTCTGGGAAAACAATACTTTGAAAACAGCTGTATGTATTATATTACACATTTACATTTCTGACATACTTTCAAGTTCTAAAATACAAAATTTCATTTTGGAGGTGCAATCCTGTTCAATTTCTTGATTTCTAGTTCAAACAAGAAAACAGTTTAAGTAGTACATCAATATTTAATTAACATCTTGTGTGCTTGCACTTTTTTTTTTTAATGGGATAGAAACCAGAGTTATTTGTTTCAGTCTTGCAAAGCACCACTGGCTTTAATCTATGAAGTTTTCAGGTTTTTTGATGTCACAGCCATAAACTAGATATTTCAGAGCCAAATTATGGTTATTGGTCATTTTTGCAAGAGAACACTTTGGCCATTACATTCCAATAATTACCAGTACTCAACCTTCAAAATCGAATATGAGTAATTAATCTGCTGGCAGAATACTAGCCTATGGCATAGGCTTCCATTTTCATCAGACATCATTTACATTAATTTACCTCTAACAGTAAGAGGAAAGGAAAAACTATATATTTTTTTAAAAAAAAAAGGTATTCATCTTTCTCCAGTCTTCTCAGGAATTGAATCTCTCAGAACCACTTGGACTTTCCTGGACACTGAGGATGTTTGCTAGCAATCCTATAAATAAGATAAATATAAATCCTGCAAATAGCTAACAGGTGTTACGATTCAACATAAGGAGCTTTCCAAAATGAGATTTCATTTTCATGCTGTTGATTTCTCTAAGGTTTCAATGATTACCTTGTAGGGTAATTATGAGATTATTATAGGGGTCTTTGGGGAGAGCTACATAAGATGGTAAGAGATTGACAACTGGCATGTATGGGCATTTTCCGAGGGATCTATACTTCATCATTTAACTCCAAATGAATGCTTAATAGATGGAAAAAAGCATGAGAGAACGCCTTATTAATCTACAACCTCCCTCCTAATGAGATGATTTCAAATTGAGGAAATTCAAACTAGAAAAAACAGAATACGAAGATTAAAGATGAAAGACAAAGTGAAAAACTGAGCTGACAAAACAGGAGGGAGATAATCCAGTTTTACAGTTGCAATCAATAGAAAAGTCTACAGGCTATATTTTTGACAGTCTTTTTCACAGGTGGCACGTCAGCCAGAAAGTAGAGAAAGTACAGGGAGTCAAGGCATAATAGTCCCAGGTTTAACAAGATTTAGACTCCGAAAAGGAAAATAGGAAGCAATTTAGTGACAGTCAGTGTCTTTCAAGGCTGGAAGTTTTGGTAATCAAAGAACATAACAGAAAAACAGACTCTTGTTAACATGGAAATTAACAGCTCAATCAAACTTAAACTGTTCATTATATGTGTTGTAATTGGTATTTCCTGTTACAGTGCTTAGAGAATGGCACATAACATTGCCTTTACATGCTATGTAAATAAGTGTGTAAATATGCACACAGCATTAAATACAATGATATTCAAAGTCCACTGGTGCTAATGGAAAACAACCTTGATTTAATCCTGTTAGAGATTCTTAGGAATGTGAAAAGTTTTGGAACAGACACAAACAAGGCAGTATGAAGTATGATCCTGGATTATGTTCTCTTTACTCTTCGTCATCACTTAGTACTAATTATGTAGCAAAATGTCTAGAAGTCACTTTTAACACCCTTTTTTTCTTTATGTTAGCAGTCAACCTTTTATCTCATATAGCATCAAGGTAGAGTGACCCGGATTGCCTAGTAGACATTCAGAGGCATATATCACCAAAGGAGGAATGTTCCTGGCAAGCACAGAACAATAAAACTCCTGAAAGAAACAGATGTCCAATTGTCTCCTGATATCCCTTAGCACCATACTAGTAAATCTTTGAGGCCCTCATTTGCCAAGATTTCCTCTCATCATCCTAATTCTCTGATGTTCCATGTTCATAGAGGAAAAAATAATAGACAAAGTGGAGGGAGCACTTCCACCCTTATGGACAAAAAAGTGACAACATAAGAGATGGTGGACATTGCAGAAAGGAACCTGTACCCTTACTCAAACTTTGATCTACAGTATTTTCTTGGCAGGACCAAAAGATGATATAGCCTAGAGTTTTCAGTCTGTTTCCTAAAACAGCTCCAAATTTCTATCGAACTTCAACAAGACAAGTCTGGCACATGGCACTAAGAGCAATTAGCCTCTGTTAATGGGCATTTTCCAGGAATTTTATTGGTATTGCAATAAAAACACACTGGACTGTACTACTGGAGCCCATTCAAGGTGATATCACATGCACAAAAGAGAAGAGACAGAAGTCTACCTCTCTCATTTGGTAGTCCCAGACAATGACTATCGTAATAAGAAGGAAGTGAAGTTAAATGAGCCACACCACTTGACGCCAATGGCATGAGGTTCAACAAGGCCGAGTGCTGCACTTGGGTCACACCAGCCCCATGCAACGCCACAGGCCTGGGGAAGAGTGGCTGGAGAGCTGCCCAGTGGAAAAGGTCTTGGGGTGTTAGTCAACAGCCAGCTGAATATGAGCCAGCAGTGTGCCCAGGTGGCCAAGAAGGCCACAGCATCCTGGCTTATATCAGAAATAGGGTGGCCAGCAGGACTAGGGAAGTGATTGTCCCCCCTGTACTCGGCACTACTAAAACCACGTCTCAAATGCTGTGTTCAGTTCTGGGCCACTCACTACAAGAAAGACAATGAGGTGTTGGAGCGGGTCCAGAGAAGGACAATGAAGCTGGTGAGAGGTCTAGAGCACAAGTCTTATGAAGAGAGACTGAGGGATCTGGGGTTGTTCAGACTGGAGAAGAGGAGGCTGAGGGAAGACTTTATCGCTTTCTACAACTACCTGAAAGGAGGTTGTAGCGAGGTAGGGATTGGTCTCTTCTTCCAAGTAACAAGTGATAGGACAAGAGGAAATGGCCTCAAGCTGCACCAGGGGAGGTTCAGATTGGATATTAGGAAAAATGCATTGACTGAAAGGGTTGTCAAGCATCGGAACAGGCTGCCCAAGGAAGTGGTCAAATAGGCATCCCTGCAGGTATTTAAAAGACATGTAGATGTGGCTTAGTGGTGGATTTGCCTGTGCTAGGTTAATGGTTGGACTTGATGGTCACTTCCTGAAGGTGGTCACTTCACTCAAAGGTCACTTCCAACCAATATGACTCTATGATTCTGTGATGTTATTCTTCAATTAATCTTCAGTCTCAGCACTGCATTTGGAGTATTATGTGTGTCTCATCTCATTGTTGATTGTTAATCTCACAAAAAAAAAACCAACCAAAAAACCCCAAACCAAAACAAAAACCCCAAAGCAAACAAAAAAACCCCACCAAAAATGCTTCAACTATTTATTCTCTTCTATAGTCAAGCCCCCAGTGGTGAAATAGTGAGGTTATTTAAATATGTGACCTGCAAGACAGTCATGGCGTAATATCCTCAAGGCTGCCCTCACCAGTACATGCCTTCGATGGATAGCAGTACACTCACCATGCAAAAAGGCTTGGCTAGACCCATCAAAAAATACCAAGGTGAAAAAAACACACTGGTTTGCAATATCCTTGAAAAGAGCAAGCATTTCTCTTTGTTGTGGAAGAGAAACATTAAAGCTGCACAAATATCCTCATTACAGACAGCAATATGAAAGAATGTAGAAGCAGTGTATGTCAGTCAAAGCTCAGAGATTCAGTTATGTAGTAAAATGTTTCTGTAGTTGGCAGCACTGTAACAGGAACAGTGCTGTCAGAATAGAACCTAGTATTTTCAAGAGCCTTTTAGAAGAGGTCAATGAAAAAGGAAAAAAGTGAAAAGCGTGCTTCTCTTTGTGGAGGAAACCATCCATCATTTGCACTGCAAAATGCTTAGGTAAGCTTTTTAGAAAGACACAAACACAGCTGTGTTTATGGTTTTAGATACATACTTATATTCATCTGAATATAACAGTAGTAGGTAATCTTACAAATTAATTAATAAAATGTGTTCTGTAGGAATCTGCTGTCTCATGATACATTTTTATATCCTGGGTAGAAACAAAAGAATGCAGACATGAGTATAAAACCTTGCTTATTATTCAAAATATTCTTTTCTCTGGATTCCTAGGTAACGAATGCAAAAATACATCAGAAGCATCCTAGTGAAAAGAATTTCTAATGCATCCTAAGTCTAAACATTACCATTATTTTGAGACATATTTCCAAATGTCAGAGAGCAAATTGCATTTGATGTCAAGCCAAAGTATTTCAGTGTGGAAGCCTCATTTTAGGCTTCTATAAATAGAACAATCTATTTTAAGAAAGAAACACTACAGATATTTTACATGATCTCCCTTGGAGTTTCAGGAATTCAGCTTGAATTTCTCATCATGTTTTCAATATAGCTCTTTTAGATTTATAGTTTTCCAATTATCTATATGGCCGTAGAATGTGCTCTTGATTTCATTTAGATAACTTCATTATTTACTGATGCTTTCATTCATGGTCTTCTATAGTACTTCTAAATGTGTCAGGTGAAGCAAATTCCAATGCTATCTTATAATTAAACACTAATTCAAACACAAAGGTATTATTGTTCGTCTCAAACCATAGCGTCACTTTTTCTAGCTTACACGAACAAGTCTGCATGAGTTAAAATGCTTACTAGTCAAGAATTAGAAATGGCAACATATGTAGTATCATGCTCATCTGAAGTATCTTTTAACCTTAAAAAACATCCAAAGCTTTTAATATTTTATGCCTTAAAACATTTAGGCCATCTTTTCAGAATGAAAGAAGCTCTTTTGAAAGAGATTGCTGAGAATATTAAGTGATTGCTTGTAGCTGTGCCTCCCTTACTTCAACAGAGTTCTGCAGCAATAGTAGTAGCCAAGGGTGAATTTCTTTCAGCTGCCTGAGAATTTTAGCACCTATATGCCATTGATGGTTGGACTAGATTGTCTGAAAGGTCCCTTCCAACTTAGATAATTCTATAATTCTATGATTCTATAAACTGTTCCTTGCAATTCTAAAGACAGGTGGCTAAAATGGATACCTTGAGAGAAATTCATCTTCTCGCTCAATTGGCTCTACAAAGAATCTAGGTGATTAGCTTAGATCAAACATCTAGAGGGTTTATAAAGTACTTGGATCTGATGAAAGGCACCCCACGCAAGCAGCTTCATCTTCTATGATAACAGAAAAGCCTGCAGGTCTCCAAGGTAATCAAACCATGGAAAGATGTTAACATACATTAACATCATTAGCAGTAATCCAGAGCCATCCAATGACAAAAGCAGAATTACTGCAGTCAGCAATTTCCCCAGGGGGAAGGGGTAGAGGGAGGAAAGAAATCCTCCCCCTAAATCTTAACTTTGCCAGTCTGAACAATATCTTACAATCTATAGGACTAAGAACATTAAGCTATTAGACAGAAACAAAGTTTTTTGTTCATCTGTTGTTCAGACCTTGGAGCAATAAAAATGGCAGCATACAAAATATCTTTTTCTATTGCTAAAGTTACCATGTCTTCTCCTGTTTCCTGTGATACAACAAGCATCAGTTAACTATAGCAAATGGGCAATGAATGCTTAGCACTCTGCTACCCTCTACTCTGGAAATTAGTTGGCCATGTATACGTTGTAAATCTTATGAGGTTTCTCTGCTAGACAAAGTACCACGTATCATAACATTCTCTTTGGCCCTGGTCATTTGTCGTCCAGACCTCACACTTAACCAGAGCACACTATTACTCCATTATGATCTTTCCAATGAAATGAAAGAGAAGGAGAGGATAGTTTGCAGGAGCATCATGCGTTGGGGTTTTACCTCACTACAGTATTGAGATCTTGCTAGAGCTGCACCCAGACTTGGCAAGTCACAAGCATTTCTGTGTCTACTAGTGTAACACTTCATTGTCATCTGATAAAGCCACTGGTCTAAATGACTCAAGCAGTGACAGCCCACGACATGAGCGAGACACCCAAAAAGAGAGCCATCAGAAGGAGCAGTGTCTGCCACATAGTTGCTTTAAATTCATACAACCATATATAATGGCATTCTAGTCATAGTTTTAAGGTTTATCAGAGTTTGATTTGATCCATTATGTAATCTACTACAAAGCAGACTTGCTACCATGGAAAGAAAATCCAGAACCATGGGTGTGTGGACGACCTTCTACAGGTAGAAACAGCAACCAGCACAATGTGAAGTTTTCTGACTGGTTTTGATTGCCTGTTATAACACCCTCTAGAGAAAAAAAATGTTGTGAAGCTGTCAGCCAGGAGAAGAATCCCACCAGTACTTGTGAGGGTATTCTGCCAACAGTGAGTGTGACAGAACTGTAGCCGGAGGTCTAGCCCGATCTGTGGATCCTCTGGCTACCCACAACACACAGATAGGTAAGCACTGCTTCAGGAACCTTCTCAGAAAATGCACTAACTGCGCTGCTGGAGTGATGTTAGTTCAGGGAGTGGCAAGGTGGGTTTCAGATTACTCAAGAGGTGAGAAGAACAGGCTGAAAAGGGAAATTTGGAAAAGAAAAGAGTCAAAAAGAGGAAAGCAGGAGAGGGAAGTAAAAGGCGAAACATTAGGAATACTGTGTTTGGGGGGAAGGATAAGCAGTTGAAGGTTTTGAGGAAAGATAGAGTTGTGTCTTTACCCCACTTGTTTTTACCAGAGAAATAGTTGTATTGCATCATCTCTATTTGAAGCAAATGCGATTATCATCATGAATCCAGAAGCGATTACTGCTCACTTGGAATGAGTTCAGACTTAACACCCTTTCTCTGCCATCTCAGGCTCCCATTTGTTTGTGAGCTGTTAACAGTACCTTCTATATTACTGGATTTTACTGCTTGCTGACCACAAAGTTACTACGGAGAACCCTAGAGGTCTATACATTGTCACAGCTTGCACTCTTCAAAATGTCCTCTGATCTCCTTGAGACCCTCAAAATCCTAAAAAGCGTTCTGCAAAGAAAAAGCACTCTCGTTACTGCTTGATTGATGTGAGTCAAATTATTTGACCAATATCTTAAAAATACTAATACAATGAGGATAAGCTAAATATGCCACCCTTATTGGGTTATATCACCTCTTGACCTCAATGACATTCACAAGTTGGTCAACTCTGCGGGTTTAAAAATAAAAGATATTTTGAATATCTTCATCCTCAGAAAGATACAGCTCCTCTGGATAGTTTTATTTGTATGCTACTTAAACAGTGCAAAATCTCCTATTTTTAGAAGTTTATTAAAGATAATATTGAGCCTCTGGTGCATTTATACAGACTGCTTATGACCTGGCAACACCTGCAGAGCACTAGTATAATGATAAGTGCTTAAATAAAAAAAAATCTAAGGTTGTTTCTCTTTAACATCCTTTTGTTGCATTTACGTTCCTTTCTTCAGCTAAAGACTCAGACCTTTTCCTATTCAGCTAGATCCTGCATCATTGATTCAGTTTTCACTTTGATGAGACTCTAATCTGTCTCAGTAGGACTTGTTAAGTAATGGCCTCAACCTCAGTGCAGTCTCTATGGAATATCAAGCTTTCTTGTGCAGGGTTGTGCAGAACCTGCTGTAATCACTTTCAGAAACCATTTATACCACACTGTGTTCACAAGGCCTGCAATGTTTCAAAGGGGTATTGGAAGACCAAGAATTACAAGAGAAAAAAAAAATTTGAATTAACTTCTTTTTATCCAACTGAAGTTACAGTAAGTATATATTTTTGCTAAAATCTTACAGTAGATTTGGTATTCAGGCCTGAGAGATAAAAACAAAAAAGAACATTTGGAGTTTACCTTAACCTCTATTAAGTCATATAAGAGCATTTCATGTCTGCTATGGCATTCCTGACCCACCTAGTTAACCATTCAAGTTGCTATGACTTAGTCAGCATTGATAGGCCAAGCACAACTGAACTCCCACATACACTTGCACGTACAGGTTTCTTTTCTTCTGATTCCATATTGAGGCGGGACTCAAGTGCAAATCAATTCTCAGCCCCTTGGTCTTGGCTTCTGTAGGAACGGGCCAAGGAAATTGAGCTGGAGAGCAGCCACAAAATGAAGAAAACCTTGATTTGAGGTATTTCTGCCACTTCTTCTAGGTACAGCCAATATTCAGCTGCGGAGAGCACTAGGTCTTTGGGGAAGGACATAAAATAATCTGTTCTGAACAGTCATATGCCTGGCAGATTTCTCCTCTACTAGAGACACATTCACTCACATACACACAAGCAGCCTTAAAATGCAAACCTGAGAACAGAAATGCATCTAGTCTTACATTTTCTTTGGCTTGACGCAGCTAAGTTGAAGCACAGTCTCTTTGATAGGCTTCTTTGACATATTTTCAGGGCAAAAACACTTTCTGTTGTCCCTTGATGGAAATGAGCCTGTGCAAATGCAACCACAACCACAAGGTTTTAGGCTATCAGGACAATAGATAGTTTCCCACCTTCCTCCGTACTCTCTCTCCTTCCATATTGGTTCATCCTCACTCTAGGTTTATAATTCACTCTTCCAGGATAACCAATTGCAAACAGGAGATAAACTCACAGAACTAAAAGACTGTCTCCCTTGAAAACCAACAGAGAAGAATACACACTTGTAGGGTGCAACTGGTCTTATCCTAAATTAGGTGCCTATTTTTGATCAAATTATGTCTAATCCCATAAATACTTGTTTCTCTATTGTTTAATATTGCTACTAATTCAGAGGTAGCTGTCAGAAGTTAAATAAGACAAAATCTAACTGAAGTTTTCCACACAAATTCCTCCCCAGTTTTATCGTTGTAGCTAAAAGGGAACTCTAGGCAAAGTGAAAAAACCATACATAGTTTCCAAATCATTCTTGAGCACAGGGTCTTCAGAGGCCCTCCAAGATGTCTGTTGTTCATATTCTTGTCCTCTCCAGAGAGGCATCTAGCTGTTATTTCTATAAATTAGGTCATTTCTTGTTCAGTCAATTTCCTTTCTCCTTACGTAGTCAGCCTGATAAGTTGGATTTTTCTTTTACATGACACGCTCCTCTCTCATATCCTAAGCCCATGATCAGTAGTTCCTTCATCATTTCTTGACTTTTGCATCTAGAACACAGTCTTCTCTCTTCTATTTCTGGAAATTTCATTATTCTCAGCTTCAGCCTTATGCAGAGAACTAAAAGTCCAGTACTCTTTTCCTCTTATTCCTTCCCATGTCTCTACTCTGTTCTCATGTGAACAGGAGCTCCCTTTGTTAAAAGACTTCCATTAGAACCAGAGTCTCAGTTTTAAGCAAGTGGTGAATATGCCTCTACCTTCAGTTGTTTGATAATGTAAACAGATGAGTGCAGACTGATGCTATGAAATACCTCATACAGATCAACTCCCATGTAATCTGTGGGCCATTGTGCATATTTTGCACAACATATTGCACTTTTTCTCCCCAAGTGTTAACAGGTGGTTTACATGAAGATAGCCATCAAAGGATTCAAGTCTACAATCACCTCTCTGAACCCCTTATTTTTTAGAATTATACTCAGACATGACCATGATAGTGAAAAAAAAAAAAAAGTGATTCTCAGACATACGCATACCCAAAGACTGAGTATTTTGAGTGAAAGAGCTGAAGTTGTTGTCTTCCCTGGAAAGGGACAATTTTACCAATACCATTTCAGAAGCACAGGCAGCATAGATCAACTTGTGATCAAC
Organism: Gallinago jamesoni; assembly: GCA_025769975.1. NCBI lineage: Eukaryota > Metazoa > Chordata > Aves > Charadriiformes > Scolopacidae > Gallinago > Gallinago jamesoni. The sequence continues at coordinate 137,208,432 of JAOQGH010000001.1, forward strand.
TGGAATTATCTTTACATGCCCAGGAGAAGATTTCTAAAGAAAAGAATCAAGTTCCTGCCTACAACACACTTCCACCTGCAGAGCAGTGTGTTCTGCTGCACAGGATTAGGGCAAGAGCTGAAAAAATAAAACACACTTGAAAAAGCGATGTGGGGCAAACTACTAGTCCAATTTTGATTACAAGTTTTATTCAACACTGAATGCTACAGCAAGGATGTAATAAATCATCTGAAAGAAATGAAGTTCCCAGAGCCACCATGCTGAAGCATATTAAGTTAGATGTGATTCTAACAAATGTTTGATACTGTATATCAATTCTAATCTAACATTGCATTCTCCAACCTGTTATATTTAGGTCTGGTTTCTTGGAAGCAAATTGTGGGTGGGAATACAAGTTTCTTTTCATATAATCCTGAAACAATATGGTATGTATCTGCAATAATTAAAAAAAAACAAAAACAAAAACAAAAACAAACAAACAAAACATTAATTAAAAAATTATTATTATAAAAAATTAATCCAAACCAAAGCAAGCTCTATCTAATGTAACCAGTCAAAAACCATGTGTGTTACCAGACCAGGTCTTCAGCTAAATGCCCAATCTTTGTGTATTGTTCTATTATAAACATTGATCAATGAATTATGGCCAAATGCTAGTTTTTACATTTAATTTGGTTGTCTTTATCACTGGTAAATTAACAGATGGAGAGAAAAAATTAAAAAAGAGAAGAAAGAAGCATTAGGCTAACACTAGAAACACTAGAGTACTTATGGATATAAAACACTCAAAAAGTTTGTAATATATTACCTGCAAATATTGTTGCTCTTGTTTCTCCACTATTGACAGATTGTGGTCTCCACCATAATCTGACTTGATTTGACTAGCATTACGATAACTGTACCCATCCTACACTCCTACATCCTCTATGTCAAATGCCTTCTTACTTTCTGGATAACACATGGTTCCTACTAAACAACAACATAAAGAACTAAACCAGATAACTGTCCTAGTCTCAACAACCAACGTACAAGATGCCATAAGGTATTTTATGATTAAATTCTTGGCACAGGCAAAACATCATAAGAACTCTTCCAGAAAATTCATTATCATCATTCATCCAAATAAGACTGGTAAATAGATATTACTGAAAAATACCAATGGCAGGCTCAAACTTCTTTCCAGGATAGATAATATACTATGTTTTTTAGAATGAGAATAAAGAAGGATTTAAGAAGATAGAAAAGCATCTTACCAGGCTAACTGCGGAGCCTGTTAAGAGACCTATATTTTCCCATATCCCAGTCTGCTGTTTTCCGAGACACTGTGGCAAAGGAACAAGGCAGACTCATGGCTCAGCTCCAACAGCAAGATCAATCAAACTCGGCTCAGAATCTGGGAGTATGACCCTAGTACATAAATTAGAATTGGTTTAAATATGTTTTCCTTGGGGTTGGGAAAGGCAGGCCAGAAAGGAAATCTATTCCTATCTCAAACATATTTCTAATTTATTACCTGGATATAGTTTTCAACAGCCAGACTAAATTTTACATTAGCATTTGTTTGAGATTGTCAATTCAGGAACACATTTTAAAAGAAGCATTAACTATTCAGGCTATTTCTATTTATAAGTGAAAGAATGCTTTCAAATAGCTTTTGTCATGAAGAAAAAAACTGAAGTGATATTTTGTAAGCTCACAAACTGTAGGCAGTTAGCTCTTAATATATGCTGTTCCTCTGGGAATTCAGGGGCTGAGGAGGAGAGGTAAAGAATGTGAAATGGTTTAGGTCTTTTGCCTGGAGAAAGCTGCTGAACAGGGAGGTCACTAACTACTTTTCACTGAAAGTTTAAGAAGACACATTAGAATTCTATTCTGTTCGTGGTATTATTATACACGATGGGATTTCCCATCTCAGCACACAGTTTTATTACTATTTATATGGTCATACTGTAACATTTAACTGAATAATACATATTCATATTCTGACAGAATATGCTTGGATTTACAACAGTTTATGCGTAGCCTGCAATTTCTGGCAATATGGAAAAGAACACATTCTGGCAAGAGAGTGCTCTCTTCCAGTTTCATTTTTATTAGCAAAGATCATAAAACATCCTGCTCATTAAAATATGAATAACTTCCACTGGGAGTGCACTTTTTCTAAAAGTGTTTTCCTACAGCTGGTGGCAAGAGAGATCTGCTGGCTAACCAGAGCTCTAATAGGACATTATGAAATCCACAATGCAGGACCAAGACAGTTGCATAATCAGAGCAACGATTAGCAACTCTGCTAAAAAATGGCAAGGGCTTAAGCATAACTGAGTAGCATGTCACAAAAAAAAAAAAAAAAAAAAAAAGAAGCCATCATTGTCACGGTGAGGGTGACAGAGCCCTGGAACAGGCTGCCCAGGGAGGTCGTGGAGTCCCCTTCTTTGGAGATTTTCAAGACCCGCTTGGATGCAGTCCTGAGTAACATGCTCTAACATGCTCTAGGCAATCCTGCTTCAGCAGGGGAGTTGGACATGATGATCTCTACAGTCCCTTCCAACTCTAATAATTCAGTGAAATTCAGTGAAATTGTCAGTCTGAGGTTCCAAATGAAACTTTTATGCATTATATTATTGCTTTCATTGCAAGCAGGATAAGAATAGATCCATGACAAAGGCAGCACCATATAAAATGAGACTATAAATCACAGGTACTAGAAATGCCATCATTAACTGTAGCACAAGACTCCAATTTGGACTACCAAGCCATTAGTTCTCAGTGTTGCTCCAGTGCTCCTCAAGCTGAGGAAGCGCTATGACAGATGTCTAGTCTAAGGGCTCTGCGGTACCGCTATGCCAGAGCCATGAGTGCACTCACAGACCTTACTTCCCCTGATCAGCCTCCCCTGGAAGCCCCCGCCTGTGACCTCTGCCCACCTGCCCATGGCAACCTGGCAGGAATGCGGGTGCCCAGTTGTGCTGCAGTGACGCCGCTGCCTGGCCATGGATCTCATGCCTCCTGACCCTGACCTGCAGACTTACATCCTGACCTGGCCTGGGTCCCTGAGATTTCAGGCAATCACATGGTTTCAAGTTTGTCTGTTACCTTAAGCCAGCCCAACTACCTCAGTCATGCAGACGACCCAGGGAGTAACTGGCTAATGCTTACAGGAATGATTTGACTGATTGATAAAGGACCTCGCTGGGTGGGACGTTCATACAGCTCTAGAGATTTCCTTCAGGCAGCTCCTGCTGTGTCTATTGAGCAATTTGCACACTTAAATATGTTGATTAACAACCTCAGTGGAGAATCTGGCTTTTTTCCTCCCAAGACTCCTCTAAGTTGTTCGTGCTGTAAAATGGATTACATGGTACACAGGTAAGACATTTGGAAATAGTCATTTGGAAGTGTGTTTTGGATATAGTTAAAATAATGAACAGCAATGAATTATGTATGCTCTGGGTGGTCACTGAGGGTCACAGCCAGAGTTGCACAGAGCAGTGGCTCAGGGACTCTCATTTGATCCAGCTGAAGATGCTGCTGGAAGATGCGGGTCAAGGACCTGCAATGGAGCCTCCCATCACCGTCTGGACAGTGACTAACTGTCCTGTTCAATAGATTTCCCTCCCCATGAGAGCATTACCCTATATTAAGATTCAAATAAATTAGTTTGTCTTTCTAAAAAACACTGTCCATGACTCTCTTTGCAACAACTGCGTGAAGAAACAGGTAAATATTTTGATCTGGAATTGCATGTTGGAGTAGCTTTCATTTGTATAGACACAGCAGCACTTCCATATATTCATTAGTTTATTATACTGGCTTCTTTAGTACTTTGGCTATTTCAATTAGTTCAAACAAAATGTGTGAAAGTAGATATAAATTAAAATTTCTGTCCTGCTACCAAAGCATAGGACACAAGAAACATGCAGTGTGACACCTCCACTCCTGTTTGCAGCAAAATTTCAGCCAGCTTTGGTTCATTGGTATCTAGCTCCACAGAACACAAAAAAAAAATTCAAAAATTCAAAAAACTTTGTAGGATATAGGACTTTGCAGTCCTGAGTAACATGCTCTAGCTCTAGGCAATCCTGCTTCAGCATGGGAGTTGGACTAGATAATCTCTACGGTCCCTTCCAACTCTAATAATTCAGTGAAATTCAGTGAAATGTAACATTTAAGTGTAAACCCTCCACAAATTCAACCTAAAAGAGCAATGGAAAATTCAAATTTCTGCTTATAGAAAATTTGTCAATTAAACCCCATTGCTCACACATAATGGTAAGATATAATGAAAAAATTTTTAAGGCTTATGTATTTGTGTTAAAGGACCACTACTGGACTCAGATGTGGGAGAAACAAATTGGCATTTTTATACCACATTGAATTTTTTTACAATAAAAATCCTTAGCGATAAACATTAAATTGAAAACTTAATTCATTATCTAACATTGTGATTTAGATATATCTATATTGCAAAGTCCCAAAAGAAGTATTAAAGAAAATCGTGTTATCTAAAACCTTACTGAAGGAGTATGAACATTCTTAAGAATCTGTCAAGTTTTTAATAAAACGTAGGTTTTCCTGGAAGCAGATTAAAGATTCTTCTCAAAGTACCACTATGAGTAGATGACTATAGATGTACTTCAATAAACCAGATAGGCTGAGGGATTAAAACTGAATGCCATATTTTTCAACTGGAAACAACCTAAAGTTAAAAGACCCTTTTTACATCATACTGAACATTATCACACTGTAAATCTAGATATAAATAATGGAGCTGTACAAGCAAGCAATGGGGAACAGAAAATTGATTGAAGGCACTATTGTAAGTAATTTGGTGATTCTGTGATTGGTTTTGTCACCTGGAATGATGGAATTGGGTAATCAAATTTAGTCCTATGTTGTGGCTTGTGACAATGTATAATCCCTTAACAAGCTCCCTCTTGAAACCCACTTACCTCTCATTAGGGAGGACCATTTTGATTTCAGAGTTCTGACAGTTAGAAACATTATTTTCAGCCTGCAATGAATCACTGCATATCTGTAACTGCACATTTGTATTAAATTTGTCCTTTGAACTTCTTCATCCCTGTTGTTTAGCCCCGTAAAACTATAATAGGCAATCAAATATCAATTTACTGAACAAGTCAAACTTGCTTATATTGTTCAGCTGTACTGCTCCAGTGGAGTTGCACTAGGTTAAACCTTCAGAATATAAATCTCCAGATCATCTTCCCTGCCTCTTCAAACAAGGGGGCATAACCATATATCAGCTCATTTCCTCTCCCAGTTGTGTCAACATTATATTAAAGCATTCTTCTACTGGAGGGTTGTTGACAGAAACAGGTTAGATAGATAACACATAAGCATCATACATACAGATCTGAAACCAGCTCAATTGCAGCCAAAATGGCTTGTCTAGCAACAGCTTTTGTGTGGGTTTTTTCCTAGAAACTAAAATCTCCACCTTCCTTATGATTTTAGTAGCTCTTCTCTGCATCTCTTCCATCTTCAAGTAATCTTTCTTAAAGACTTTCAGCTGAAGTCTCATCCCGCCTTGTACAGTATCACTAGCCCTACCTGCTGGTGGTCGAATTTGCAATTTTATGCACCAGGTAGACAGTGATTAGTCCCTTGACCCGGCTGCACATTCATACTTCACAGTTATTACCTTTATTCTTTCATTCCTCTCAGCTATTCTTCCTTTGAACAGCCTTCTCATTCAATAGAGCAGGTACTCATTTAGCATCAGGGTGCACCACATTGCCCGTGAACATCCCCAGTTGTCCATATTCTGTTTGTATTTGGCAGCTAAAGTACTAAAGTACTCCTAGCTAAAGCTAAGGAGTTTTAATGTTCTTTGGGAAGTGTTTTACCTTTTGAATGGCTTTATCCTTAGACTCTTGATAAACGGTCTGGCTTTTCAATGATTAATCCACTTTTCTTTCTTAACAGGCTCTTCGCTGACCCTAATTCCATTTTACCGAGTTCTGTAGCCCTCTCCTTCATTATCCCTTTCACTTCCATCCCACTCCTCCTTTTTCTTGGGATGAAAGTCAGCTTTAGAACTTTGGAGTAAGTACAAGCCTCTAACATGGAATTTCTTGAGCTGTACAATCAACTTGAGTTCATTAAATAATTCCCTTAAATTACTCAAAATCTTATTTTTAAAATGAATCAACTGGAAGGAAAATCAAAACAGGTCTGCAGTGAAAGTTAAGTTGAACTGATGTGCAACCCTTAATCTAACAGGGTGATTTCTTTTCTAATAATTTTTTCAGTACTTACAAAACCAAACATTACAGGTTTTTGGCCCAGTAATTATTTAGTAAAGAACTCAGACTGCTATCAAATCTCAGAATAATTGAACTTTATGCTGACCTTCACACATTAGCTGAAAAAATTACAAGCCCAAAAGTAATCAGACTTTTTCAGTAAAAAACTAAAATTCTTTTAAGCTAACAACTTAATTATGCAGTACAGACAGCAAGGGTGAAGAGTCATATCAGATAAGATGTGCTACACTGATAAGGTGGTGCAAAAAATGTTTGACTACAGACAACATGAAAATAAGAATCTAAAAAAGAAAATAAATCTTTAAAACAAAACCCAATTATTATTTTGATGAACATTGATAATAAAATTACTAATACAGGCAGAAATCTTACCTAATTTATCTAAATTGGCAACTGAGTTTCAAGAAAACAATTATATGATTGTATCATCTTCTGCATACATAAACTAAAATTAATATTAAACAATAATTTAGCACTCGAGTTGCTTCTTCAAGCAATTGGCTGTGCTATTTTATACCAAATACTATGTTTAAACCTACCAAAAAGTTTTCAGTAAGTTTTCCATTAAGAGCTATGGGAAATTTTAACTTCACACATTGATACCATTCCTAGAAAAAAATTCTCACAGCTTTTTTCTCACAGCATTTCTTTTAATAATAAAACCCAGTCCTAGGAACATATAGGATATCCTATATAGGGAGTTCCTTTAAAAACAAAGCAAAAGAAAAAAAATCAAAAACCTCAAAATCAACATTAGGCAAAAGGAGATTCAAACCAAGTTTGTTCCATCCCTAATATGAATAGTTCCAGTTATGGAGCTACACCATAGCCAACCAACAAAGCTATTACAACACAGTCTATCGTCCCTTAATAGAACGTAACAACTGGCACTCGTGTTCTAGACAGCTGCTATCTCTCACTTCTGTAAAACGTCTGTTTTCACAAGCTCCAGTGCTGTTGGACGCTGTTCTGAAGAGACTGATGCCAGTCAGTGTGCCTCTCACTGAAAGGTGGGGAGGTTTCATCATAAAAGTTCTGGAATAACTAGTGGATCAAGCACCTTTGATTCATGTAGCCCATTGCCAGCTTTAGGACTGGAAGGATCCACATATCACTCAATCTCCTTTAACCCCAGCTGGAAACTAAGCACTACCCAGCCACTTGCTCACTCGCCCCAGTTTAGATAGGTGAGAGGATCAGAGGAGCAGAAGTGAAGAAGAACTTGTAGGTTGAGATAAAGACAGTCTAATAGATAAGAGCAAAAACCTTACATGAAAGCAAAGCAAAACAAGGAATTCATTTTCTCCTTCTCATCAGCAGGCAGGTGTTCATCCATCTCCAGGAAAGCAGGGCTCCATCACACGTAACAGTTACTTCAGAAGACAAATATCATCCCTCCAAATGTCCCCCCCTTCCTTCTTGTTCCCCCAGCTTTATATACTGAGCATGACATCATATGGCATGGAATATCCCTTTGGGCAGCTGGGATCAGCTGTCCTGGTTGTGACCCCTCCCAACTTTTTGTGCCCTCCCAGCCTACTTGCTGGTGGGGCGGTGCAAAAAGCAGAAGAGGTCTTGACTCTGTGAGTCCTGCTCAGCAACAGCTAAAACATCCCTGTGTTATCAGCACTGCTTCTGGTACAAATCCAAACATAGCCTCATAGTAGCTATATGAAGAAAATTAACTTAATTTTAACAGAGTTCTCTCAACAAACTGATGCAGTTTTATGACAGTTCTACTTGCTGTTGCAGAAGGAAAAATTTCTCTTTTTGTCTTTATTGCTTTTTTTTTTGTCTTTATTGTTTGGCTCAGCTTCTGTTTTGATAACTTCTCCTCCTCTGTTTCCAAGATATCTATTTCTTTGTCCACTCTGTTTCTTCTTCAACTTTGGCATCACAATCATGTATTTTCACACATTACACTCCCAGTGCAAAAGTCTGACTCTTATATTCTCTTCTTTTGTAGACAGCTGCAAGTATTTGAGTGGTACTCGAAACTTTCACTCCATTTTCATCCTACCCTATAAACTGTAGCAACATTCCAGCTGTATTTTAGGCCTTCATCCTCCTCTTTCTTGGGAAGGGGTGGGGGAAGCTTTGTGGAAAACAGAAAGCTTTCATCAGATATAAGTACAAGTATGTCCCACAGTTTTGGTATCCAAAAATTTAAGACAACCTTCTTCAAACAAAGCATCCAAAATAAATTACTTCATCTGCTGACTTCTCTCATTTTTGCTTGTCAGTTTAAGCCATTTTTTTTTCCCTACTAACCAAAGTAACTTAGCATCATATTTTTTCTGCTAACATGCTAAAGATCAAAGTGTTTATTTCATATTAGAATATACAGGATCCTATTAGGACCCTATTTATTAGCATTGGACATTGAAACTGCGTACTGCTGGTCAGATCAATTTAGGGTGAATAAATTTTTGGCAGTCAATGGATCAATCTATTTAACTGCTAAAGTACATAATATCCTAATCTGTTGGCATACAGTGTATTAAAATAGCTATAAATATTCTACTTTTCTACAGAAAAGCATTTCTGCAACACTTTCTCTGGATTTCCCAGACAACAATACAGGAAAAAGCAATTAGCACGTAGCCTATAATGTCCTTGGGACAGCCCTGTTGCCTGCACAATACTAGGCACTGGCATTTTAGGATTCCATGACTTTTTCAGGATGCACTAGATCGGATTTGGGTAAATATACAGGAAACAAGTTTGTCACAAACTCCTTCTTGTTGTCTCTACTCATCTATCAGGAAAAGAAAGAAAAAGTAAAGAAAAGAACAATTAATTGATCAAAATTGTCTAATGAGCCTGGAATACAAGCTAAAAGGTCCAAGTCCCTTCCTGATGCTCTCTTCCCAACTCTGCAACACAATTTGGTGTGGTAAATTTTAAACTAAATTGAACATCCTCACACTTCCTCTACACTCAGCTCAAGATTACAGTGAAAAGCTTTCAGAAATTAATACTTGGATTTGCAAATCATCAGTCTAAGTGAAAATATACTACGGCTTTAGCCAATTTATGTTGGAACTCTGATGAACATGAGCTAATATCACTATATTAAAGGATGCCATACTTAAGTTGCCAAAATATCACTGCTATACTTGCAAACTAACTTGCAAACTTTAAAGTCTGTTTAGTTGAGAGTCAAATCTCAGAAATCCATTTAAAAAAAAAAAAAAAAGGATTTCAGCCAATTTTTCCACCCAAATACAGATAAGGCAACTGTAAAATAAATTCCTTTAAGAAAAGCAGAGTAATATTAAGCAAGGACAGATTCAAGCAATGGAAATTACAAAAATTAAATACAGCTGAGAAAAATCTGCATAAAGTAACTGAACATACCTTTAAAATAATATCAGTAGATTTCCAGTGAGTTTTAAAAGCCTCTCTTTTGGCTGGTTTGAAGAATTTTAGATACAGTTCATTAGGCTTTGTCAGCCTTTCATGCTATTCTTGTACACTCAAAATCTGCATCTTTATGTCTTACACTCAAATTAATCTACTGTCTTTTTAAAAATTCCTTCCGTCATTGCATGGTAATGAGTTAGATCTCCATGAACTATCAAGGATTACTTGGAATCATCATGTGCAGAACAAGGAAACAGGAGACAATTTTGCCAAATTCAATCATTCTAATTTGAATAATACTCTATTCAACATTCCTTAGTAACAAAACCTGGTCCTCTGTTATTTCATTATCTTGAATGTCACAGCTGATGTTTTAAAAATATATTAGCTTTTCTAGCTTGATCCTAAGATCTTTATAAAGCTATTAATATTTGGCAGTTAAACCCCATGGACTTTATCTAATAGACTGTCTTGCCACGACCTTTCTGAGACTGGTACTGTTAAAAAAATAGCTATATTCAGCTGAAAACTCAGGAGTAAAAAGAACAAGGATCATGAACAGCTTCTATCAAGTAACATGCCATATTAAGCTTATGTTGGCTTATTATTTCTGATTACTTTTAAGAAAATTATGACCTTCACAGTTTAACAGAATGCAGTGATGAAACTTCAGACAGAAGCCAACTAACTTTGGCAAATGGATATAGATAAATAAAAATGTTCTGAGTCGGTAGGAAAAGCTATGAAACATCAATTTATTAAATATTGGGTTTATTGTTTATTTATAAAAATAAACCCATAGTACTTGTGGATAAGCTGTTCCAAGAAACTAGAGGAAGTGTAAGAACATTAATATCACATGCTGCTGTTTTTCTTATTATTTCTCAACACAAGAGAAATGTAATTAATGGAACTGATTTCCTACTTTTTTGACTAAACTATCATTAATGGTGAAAAAAGTAAATGTGAGATGGATGCAAGAGTCACTTCCAAATAAGAATGTTTTCTTCTTGCACAAGTGCAAATAAAAATTATCCAAAAGGTAAAGTCAAATAAGAATTAACTCCAATAAATTCCTAGGTGAATAACAAGAATTCAGAACAGGTTGAGTAACTGTCTCTCTTGCCCTTCTACTTCCTCTAATCATTTACTGAATTAGTTTGGCAGTCTTTCCACTAGGACAACTCAGTTTCTTCCAAAGAGGTCTCCAAAGTTTCCAGGGTAGGTTTGACTCCACAGAAATAGGTGGACATCCATCACCTCTTTGGAAGCCATTATCAACTTTTGAAAAGCAGTTTAACAACTCAAAAAGGAAACAGAGATTTTGTTTATTATTTTTTTTTGACCTGTCATACAATTACTTTGCAATTTTCTGTTGAATTCAAAAGAAAAATCACATGGTGATTTTTGGAAAGAAATCTTTAATGAGATCTCTCATCATCTATCTCATGATAATTAATTACAAAATATAGTCATAGCTTTAACTGAAAGCGAGCCTTTTCAAATAAGAACATTTGTAACAATGAGTAATGGAGCTGTTTGCTGTAGGTAAGATACAGTTTGATGAGTACTTTTTTCAGCTCTTTAGCACAGTATAAGCATATTGCCGAGCTGAAGCCCCCTTGAACTGGAAACATCCTTCCGTCCCTACAATGGATCAAAGCTGCCATATTCCTTAGATCCCTTCCTCTCCATGCACCCCTTTTTCACTTGAAGACCAAAGCACACTGAGAATGATGCAGGCTGAGGTTTCCTCCCAGACTGAATTCACAACATGGTCTAGGTGTGCAACTGTAACCAGAAAGCACCTGGGAGATTTGGTTTAGAAATGTCTTAATATACTTAGTATTACTGAGCATCTGATAAAAGGAAGAAAATGAAAAATGGAGACTGTCACATATCTACTACCTGCAAGGTATGTAATAATAAGTGACAAAGAACGCTGGGGTCTTTTCCCTCGATCTCCCCAGTTTGGTTTGGGAAGGATCTTGAGGCAGCCTGCTGTAGTGAAACTTTTTCTGAGCCCTGGCATACACATCTCTAAAATATGAGGAATAATGCTAATAATCTCATGGAGGATTGCTGTGAGCCTTAATTAACATATGTACCTAGCTGTATTATTTATTTTTTTTTATGAGAAGTGGAAAAAAAATTGAAAATTACATAGCCACACTGTGAAACACTTCTGGTTTGCTAAAGCAGGTACTTCACAATGCTTTTAACAAGTTTATCAAGGGGTTTGTGGGCTGTATCTTGCCCCAGTTTGCTGCTATCAAACACACCTTTAGGACACCTTTAGTGATAGCAGTGCTGCACAGACACATGCTGTGAACACTGTAACAAAGGCGGGATCTTGCAGAGAGGGACCAAGAG
>JAOQGH010000001.1:137220557-137260467 GCA_025769975.1 Gallinago jamesoni
CTGCAGGGGGGTTGGACTAGATGGCCTTTGGAGGTCCCTTCCGGCCCAGATGATTCTATGATTCTATGATTCTATGACACTTTGCTAACACTCTTTTGATGATCACAAAGCCATGGTTAACATCAAGAATAAAGTACTGAATTGCCTAAATAAAACAAATACACATGCAGACACATACGCACTTTGTTCAGCTATAATAATGCTTTGTGAAAGCTTAAATAGCTCTGTGATTAATATGACCAATCTATTAGTAAAAGCTGAACCCCAAGAAATAAAAAACAACTTAATTTTTAAGTGAAAAAGTGAAAAAAGATTGCAAAAGGAAAGAGCAGCTCTCTATGTTTAAACATCAGCAACGTTATTAAACCTCCAACAGCTGTTGCCAGCTTAAATCCCATGGAGACAAATTGATGATATCTACATTTCTATATGTTTCTGATGATAAACTGGCAGACCCTGAGAGATAACCTGCTGTAGCTGGACTCACATATGTGGAATAAATTCTGCAGATATTAGGATTTCCTTGGCTTCAAACGGTTGCCTTGGACGCAAAGAGACACAGACTTAAAAATAGAGCAGTCTCTACATGTAGATTAGATAGTCAGCATTCTTTGAGCCAGCAAATGAAGATAAATCAAAGCTCAGAAAGTCTGGGAAGAAGCTTTCTTGCTTTTCTGTCTGATTGCTAAATGAAATCAATTGGGGTTGAAAGAATATTGCAATTACGGCTAGCTACACAAGTATTTCCCCAATGGGAAAGTATTCTTTCATCTATAGATTAGTTCAACCAGCAAAGGTATTGCACAGTTAACATTTCAACTTATGAGGCAAGATCAGTTACTGCATTAGGAGGCTTGAAAAGAAAGTTCTGAGTAATCTCTAGTGAGAAATTTCGATAGCCTGTTGTGCAGCCCTTTCCCAGTCCTCTTTCCAAATCTCAAATTAACTTTTAAAGGATATCAATTAAAATGTGTATCCTTCCACAACAGCAATCAGCCAGTCATAAATATCAAAAAAGGAAAAGCTATCCATCCTTTTTTTGCCCTCTATATAGAATGCAAAAAAAGACAAACCACTTGAGGTGTCCCAAATCCTCATGTCTTGATCAGTCTTACCCTGTAATAACTAACCACACATTGTTAGCTTAAAGCTGTGCCACAGAATTCATCATATATTTGTCTGACCCAAGCACAGTCAATTTTCATATTAAGAATGTATCTTTGATCTATTGTGCGCTTCCTAGAGAATGTCAGTCTTGCTTAGATTAAAGGAATAGTTAAACCCTGATTAACAGAAATGTGAATAGCCTAAAAGGTAAAAACAAAAGTCTAAGAGGTACCATGAGATACAAATGTTATGTGAATGGGTTTCCCATAATATAGCTATAGCCAAGTTGATTAGTGAGATAGAGACTCAATAAACAGATTATAAAGTAGATGGAAAATTGACTGGACCACTGGACTCACATGGGTGTCATCAGTGGTACAAAGTTCAACTGGCAGACAGTTACTAGTGTCATCCCTCAGGGATCAATAGCTCAATCCAATATTCTTTCACATCTTCACTGATGTTTTCAGTGATAGGACATGGCATTCTCAGAAAGTGTGCTTCACACCAAGGAGGTGATCAACATGCTAATGGACTGGGTTACTATTCAGAAGTACCTTGACAAGCTGAGAAGTGAACTGACAGAGGACTTATGAAACAACATAGGCAAAAATAAAGTTCTGTGTCTAGGATGAAATAACTCCATGCAACAGGACAGGCTGGTGGCTGATGGGCTAGAAAACAACTTTGCAGGAAGGACTTGAGGACTCTGGTAGGCAAGTTGATCACAAATCAGCAATATGCTGCTGTGGAGACGAGGTCTAACCACACGCTGAGCTCCATGATCAAGAGCATAGCTAGTGGGTTGAAGGTTTTCTCTCTGTTTAGCACTTGTGAGGCTGCATCTGGAGTATTATGCCAGTTTGGGGATTGTGAGTGTTACATTGACATACTGGAGCAAGTCCAGCAAGGGACCATCAAGATCATTAGGAGAATGGAAAACATGAAGTGTGAAGAAAGATTAAGAGAACTGGATTTGTTCAGCTTAAAGTGAAGTCTAAAGGGAGTTCCTCAGCTACCTAATGGGAAAGTATATAAGGAAGATGGAGCCATAGTCTTCTCAGAGGCACACAGAGACAAAACAAGAGGCAATGGATGCAAGAGAGAACACAGGAATTTCCAGTTAGATGTATGTTATCTTTTCTTAAACAACAGCAGTGGTTCAACATACTGAAACAGGCTGCCGAGAGGGTTTCTGGAATCTCCTTTCTTGCAGACACTCAAAACTGCACTGGCTGAGGGCCTGAACAACTTGGTCTAACAGAACCTGCTTTGAGTGGAAGGTTCGACTAGGTGACTGGATTTCTGGATGATCAGACGACTAGATTTCCAGAAGTCCCTTCCAAACTAAATTATTCCATGATTCTAAGCATGAATGCAGAATTATTTTTTTCCTATCAGTAGCTACATAATAATATTTTTTCTGGGGAATTAAAAAGCAAAAAAATACCAATAATTTTTTAATTAATGAGTACTTGAACTCAACTACCAATTTTTCTCATCTAAGGTAAGTCCATGTTTAGCTGGTTCACACATTCTTACTCAATTAAGGATTGAAAGCACAAATTGCATTCATGATAAGGACATGCATATTAATGCATTGTTTGAATCGGATGTCCGACAAAATGGACAGAGTGGCAAATGTTAACAAACAAGATACTGATTCTGACCTTGCAACAGAAACAACCTGCGTGCTAGACTGGAATACCACCCAGGTGTCCACCTCTGCCGACTCAAGTCAGATTTCTGCTGACTACAGAGAAACTGAGTGTCAAAATTCTCTCTGTTTAAATCTAAGGAATCATTAAATATACTCTTTGATTTAACCATGATTTTTTAATATTTCCTATATTTGGTCTAACACTTGAAAAGCCCAAGTTTAAAAACTGAAAAACATTGCCTGTGGAAAAGGCTGCTCCCTGCTCTTGCAATCATGATTTAAAGATTTCCATTTAAGAAGAAAGAATTTGAGCAGATAAATATAAGAAACCTGAATTTCATCACAGTCTTTTTCAACTAACTCACTGATTAGTCAAAATCATCCCCCCTTGATTCCTTTCACGTGCCATTTTTGTAATTGTATGTATAATTAATGAGAGTCTTCTGATGCTAGTATCTTTTCCATGACCACATAGGGATGTCTAAACTGATGAAAATCTTCAATCATACACCTTAAGCAATGCTTTACTATGCAAATTCCTTGGATTTTGAATTTTCATTTTGACCGCTTCGGCATTTTCTTAGTTAATCTCAACCCACTTTGATTTCTATTCCATTTGCATATTGAAAAATATCAGTAGTTTGTAAAAGCAGCTAAACTTTGGATTGATTAACTTTTGTGAACTTTGGAAAATTTTAAGATTCATCCATCAGTGATTATAATGTACTTCACACACAGGCAAATACCATTACATAGGATACATTGACATTTGCAATCTTAAAATGTTACAACTGTAGTAGTTGACATTTATACAAGTGTCCCTCAAATTTTTAATTTCAGTACAGACTGTATATTAGGCTAATAGTAGGAATTCAATATTAATCATATTTATTAGAGAGCAATTATACAAAGGGTAAAATCCACTATAATTCTGCTGTATTTATTCTACTGTTATAAATGTCCCTTGTCCTAAAGAATTGGTAGGCATGACAGAACGAGGGCAAAAAGAAGGCACAAAATCTTGCACAGAATGAGTTATGGAAGAGTAGCCAACTGTATAACAGTTCTGTTGAAAGGGAAAAATCAACATTAAGAAGATGTGGGAGGTTGTAAGTTAGGACAGGATAAGGTACAGGTAAAGGAAAGGAAAGGCAGGCAGAGGACTTTCCAAGGGAAATAAGAGTAAGAAATAAAGAGAACTGAAGTAAAGAATAATTACAGTGATAGGGAAAGAAACCAGAGCAACACAGAGCAGAACCCTTCTTTGTAATAAGATATCAGCTACAGATTTCAGTAGCTCTTTCGTTTATTCTTTCCACACGGTATTTTGATTATATGCATCTCTTTTGTTAAATATAACCATATGCATGTTTAGCCATGTAATGCCAGCAGCTTGCAGCAGTAAGCCTTAAGAGAGACAAGATGGATAGCCAGAGTGTCTGGGCTTTATTTCCACCCTCTACCAATGACAGACTGTATGAATTAAAACTCAGAAAGTGACTAATTCTCCCTTCAGCTTCCCTCCACCTTTTATTATGTGTACAGATCATCTCATCCTCTTGCTCATTTACTGAATCCAGGACATTGCATCTGGAAGCCTAGATTTCATGCTCTCCTGTAATACAAGAAATATAAAGAAAAGCCATTCCACATTCCACATTGTATATGATGTGCTTCTTCACCAGCCCAGGAAAAGAAGGAGATGCTAGTCTTTCCATTCATCTGAATGATCTAAATTGAAAAATCTGGTCAGCCAACCCACAGAAGTAGAAATCTAAAGAAGGATACACATAAAGGACTAGCTTACATGACTTCCTATAACACCATGGAATCAGCTCAGTGACATAGGGGACAACTGGATTTTATTGCCCTGTATAAAGAAATAGTGTCTCTAAGTGTGGATTTAAAGTTTTATGCAAACCTGTTCATTTCTCTGGTCTACAACCCAGTTCTCCCACAACATTTTTACAGTTAGTAATTATTAAGAGATTTCTCCTCCCCTTTAACTAATTCAGCTTTGGTTACTGCCATTACATACTTAATACTCCTTCTCAGGCACCAAATTATTTTTTGCCCATCATACAGTTGTCTTGTTGTCTTCAGACGAAGAAATCTCAAGCAGGGATTGTATTCCCAGTGCAGCAAGCACTACAAAAAGCACTGGCATTTTCAACCCAGTGTTCAGTAACAACAAAGACCTAGCCAATCAATATACAGCTGTTAGAAACAAACATAGGATTCTGTGGCCTATAAAGCAAGTGTCAGGACAGCTACTGTGAATTATAAATTAAAGTAACTGCAACTTTATAATCTTTATAAGAGGATGATACAGAAAGGCTCTTCTGGTCACAAAGCCAACTGAGACTATCAAGCATTCAAGGTGCACAAATATCCCTCAGCTTGAAGACACATCTAGCAATCCCACAATAATGGCAACGCTCTCTTTTCTTTATAGCACATCGTCTAGTGCCTCCATCATGAAGCATTACCTGTATTACGTTTCAGACAACAACCAATACTTTTTCCATTCATGACTTCTCTCAGTCAGCAGTGACACCTTCCTACCTGAATCATTTAAAAAGATTGTACTATGTCTTGCGTACCTGACATAAGAATAGGCTCAACGTTCCCACTAGGTTTTCCTTGCTGAAGAAAAGGTCTGACAAAATTTTATGGCCACAGCCTATACAGGGAATAATTGGCAGCACTAAATTGCTTATTACAGCACAAGAGATGGAAGACTGCAGGTACAAAGCAATTCTGTCATTTCCTTCCAGCATCCACAGGCAAATCAACAAATCCTCTCAGCAGGGCTCTTGGAGTCTGTTAGCTTAACAGAATTATAGCATAATAGGGGTAGAAAGGACCATGTTGCCATGCATCTGATCCATTAAAAATTGGAGTTGAGCCACTGGCCTGCACAGTTGAATCACATCAGAAAAAGTGAAACACATTCAAGATTCAAAACCACCTGAGAACTGCAGAAAATATTTCAACTGTTTATATAAAGAGCAAAAGTGTGGGTATTCATGAACAATCAGATCTCTCTTCCTGCCAAACAGTTAACCTGTTTGGCAGGTTTAGCATAATGTGCAAAGCTATGGCATTGTTTCCATAAGGAGCAAGACAGTAATAGTCTCATCTTGGAAATAAATTTTCTTTTCCTTCACAGAGAAGGAAGCAGACAATTGTTTACATGTAGCAGCTTGAAATCTCATGACTAATGCTAGCCATGGAGAAACTAGAAGAAATGAAGAAAAAAGAAAACAAAGAAAATTAAGAGAGATGCAAGGAGAGGCAAGGCGAGGGAATGATGAGCCAAAGAGACAGCAACTTTACCACACAATTGTCCACTAAAGAAAATAAAAAACACAAAACAACATCATCATATTTATTTCAGAGGCTTTCTAAAAATATACACAATTTTTGAGAGGAAAAAATGGGTTGAGGAAAATTCAGATGAAGAGAAGATAATCTTTTGCGGGAATGAGCAAAAATAAGTAGTATTTCATACTGTATTCCAGGTCCTGCTGTTAAGATATGGATTGGATAGGTCTGTCAGTTCAAGTTATCCAAAGGAAAACACAGAACCAAACAACAGTATCTTGGATATAAAAGTTTGTTACACTCAAGCTTTTGTTTCTACGCAAGAAACATTTTTTGCAAGTATTACAATCAATAATTTATTGATTAAAATAAATTTCTGCAAGATGCCTACTATGGAAAATAGAAGCTTGCATCTGTAGATTGCATCTGATTTTGACTGTTCACAGGAATGACATTAAAAATTACAGGCTGATTTCATAATGCACTAGTTTTAAATCAACAAGTGAACAGGGAATTAATTTACTTGCCAAAAATCTGTAAAACCTTACTTCCAATAATTGCATTCTCCTAACACGATGTAGAATTTACCATAGGTTATATTGTACCTCCACTTAAACCTTTATCTTCTTTATTCAAAGAGTGCTCCTTGCCTAAATGTATCAGAATATTTAGGGTATAAGAAAGATTTCTGTTAATCTTTGCACTCCTCCCCCAGTAACAACAATTCCTAAATTATTTGTAAATAGATTATGGGGTATTATTTTGAAAGTATCTGAATGTCTCCCTTCAAAATATGAGCAGGTTACTTTCCTCATCCTTTTTTCTGTTCACTGTGAATTACTTATATATGTTTTTTTAGTAAGTATATGTTATAGGTTAAGTTCCTTTGTCTCTGAGTATTTGCAACAATCACTTAAGAGGGGAGCCAAGTATTCATGGAAATGGCTGCAGAGCAGGAGGAAAAAACAATACCAACCTATTTTCCAACCATTAATTATCCAGTTTTGTTAGCATTCAATAGTAAACTCCTGAGTTCAAGTCCCACCTCTTTTCCAAGCAGGACAAAAAACCTGATCTGCATTCTCCTATATTCTAGATGAGAGACCTCTAATTATTTCTTCACTCACTGTATTTCTACTTTGAGTTCAAGAAATCCTCCCAACTCCTGAGTAAAAAACTGTTCTTTTAAAAGTTATTAGAAACTCACGGGTTTAAAATGAGAAATGCCTGTTTACAGTTTATTTAAAAACCAAAACCAACAGCAATCTGCTCATTCTCATCAACCAGCTCCCAGCATCCAGCTGTCCAAGAGCAGGCTGCCACACTTCTTGTAGGCTTATTTCCTGACGATAAGAGCAGTGTTGGGTGAGTTTCAGGTAGCTTTGTTTTGCCCAGTTTATTTGTTTTGAACTAGCCCTGAAACAGATGCAGTCATACAACATGCAGGCAACCCATCCTTAGAAAACTTTTTGTCAGGTAACGTGTATGGGGGTTCTGCTTAAAAAATACCAGAATTTGCACCTGAAAGTGAGATCCAAAGCCATTTCCAACTCCTCCTCTACAGAGATACAAAAAACACTGTGTGGTCAAACTAAGATTAATTCAATCATTTCATCAAAGATGGAACTACACCTGCACCTGATACAGTACCAGTGAAGGATGCCTTTTAAGTCTCAAAGCTACTTCTACTGGCCATCCCAGAAACACATGGCTGAGGTATTAAAGAAATCAAAGCACTTTCTTTAAACAGTGATGGGATATTAAGCCTTGACTAAATCATGCCTCATTGCAAGAAGAACTTATACCTTTCAGCTGCAGAGAGAAGAAGATGGTAAAATGAGGACAAGACAGAGTTTCCCTCAGTTGAATACAAAAGCGACGCCAACTTGAAGCCCCTATTTTTCTAGTTCTCTTAGGAAAGCCCACAAAGTATGTAGCTGATGCCAATTTACATCAAGAAATTTAGGAAAATTCCATAATTTCATGTAGGTCCTTTCCATCCACTTAGTTTTAATATCTGCCAAGAAATATAAGTCAATTGGGCTAATACTCACTCATCAACCTAGATGTTTTTTTCAGAAAAGGAGTTTCAGAAAATTCTCATACTCTCAATCTCATAGGCAGAGATTAAATCAAAAGTTAACAGAACCTTTATGTGCTTGAAACAAGTTTTTCTTGGGTTTTTTTTTTCAGAGTATTTTCCATTAGATTATATATAGGATATATGTACCATAGGATTTATATTCAACACTCATCAGCACAGTATCTATTGCACTGCTGTATATCAGGCTACAGAGTGTCAAATTAGGTTCTTAAAGTGAGGAATATCCAACTAAAAACCACCTTCAGAAGTCTGCTATAATCACCTTGTTGCTCATCCTACCGAATTTTCTTTGGCAGAAGCAGGATCTAGTTCTACTGAAGCAGCATTCTGCTGCTTAAAACTGCTTTAACCTCAAGACCTTCCTGTTGTCTCCCTGCAAACACCCACTGGTACTGCAATAGCAATAAAGATAAATCTGGTTTAATGAACAAAGAGTCCCAGACCAGAGAAGCTTTTTGTATGCTGGAGGTTTTGCATAAACATGGTGGATTATAAAGAAATGCAGGACTGTATTATCATGCTTGTGTGTGAGCAAAAAAAAAGTCAACTGTAATTTTGTCTTTTCAATCCCAAAAAGTCTTTAAATATGAATTTTCTGAATATTTTCCTAGCTTTTAATGTACAAAGCAATCTATTATGTGCCACCATATTGTCATTTCTATAGGTAAATAGAGTTCAAAATTTTAGCTCCACCACAGTGAGCTCTGAGCTAAAAGACCATCTTAGTTCCAAGTAACTATTAACTATTGCTTGCCGTTCCCTTGAGAACCAGAGGAATTTGCTAGTGTGTTTCACAAAGGTTTAATGTCAGCATAAGAATGGTAAGAAATCTGGGGCTACACCTGTACAATTCTTTTGGATTAAGCATATCCAGGCCTAAACCTAGATCGTGTGGTCATCTCTCCAGTTATACACTGGCCCTGCACACACCTTCAGAGTGACTCAGTTGGCTACCCAGATAAGGCAAAATAGATGGGTATTAGCTCATAGATGAAAGTCATCCCCATAGGTGATATGAATATAACAAGATGCTTATATCTGAACCTGCACACAGCTATGAAAAAGAATATGAGCATGGTCTTGAATTACCTCTTTAGAGGAGCATGAAGGCTCTAATAACAGCTTTTCTTATCCATTCACCCTAGCATGCCCCTTTTCACCCTGCTCTTTCTTTTTATCTCCAATCCTGATTTCTCTGTACCCCAACTCTTCAGTCCACTCCTATTCATTACGCTCAGCCAGTTCTCAGTCTTTTGCCCTCTTTTACCAAAACACCTGTGTCTTAGTTCTTCTCACATTTATTTCATGCATTCCAGCACCTGACACTACCCCTAGCCATTTGTCCATTGCAATCAGGGAACTCCGTCCTCCATGTTGCTGAGGTGCACGAGGAGCACACAATACTGTTCTTTCACATCAGCTGCAGCACCTCAACTGTAAACTCTCAAGGAAATCTGGCCTGCACTCACACTGAAACATATGCAGCACAGGTGGAATCAGAGATTTAAGCTGCTAAAATCGTTTCTCTCTGCAGAGCATGTGCAAACAGACTTGCAGGCAGATTTTCACAGCGACAACAGAAGGCATCTCTGAGATAGAGGAAATGCACCATTCTCTCTCTCTACCTCCTCCCAAAGCCTTAAAATTTAATGTCCTTTCTAACTAACATGAGGTAGTAGAGTTTGGGGAGAAGCAGAAAGTCACTCACTTTTGAATGTGAAAAAACAGCTTCTTCCTATTTTTGTTTCAGAAAAAGCCAAACCACTGTATGAACTGCTTTCAGCAAATAAACATTTTGTCACGAATATCTGCTGTTAAAAACTTTAGCCCAAATCATAGAATCATAGAATGGTTTGTGTTGGAAGATCATCGAGTTCCAACGCCCCCTCCCATGGGCAGGGACACCTCCCACTAGAGCAGGATGCTCAAAAACCCCATCCAGCCTGGCTTTGAACACTTCCAGGGATGGGGCATCCACGACTTCCCTGGGCAACCTGTTCCAGTGCCTCACCACCCTCACGGTAAAGAATTTCTTTCTAGTATCTAATCTAAATCTCCCCTCTTCCAATTTAAAACCGTTGCCCCTTGTCCTGTCGCTACACTTCCTCGTAAAGAGACCCTCTCCTGTAGGCTCCCTTCAGATATTGATAGGCTGTTATAAGGTCTCCCTGGAGCCTTCTCTTCTCCAGGCTGAACAACCCCAGCTCTCTCAGCCTGTTCTCATAGGGGAGGTGCTCCATCCCTCTGATCATCTTCGTGGCCCTCCGCTGGACCCGTTCCAACAGATCCATGTCCTTCCTGTGTCACAATCCTCATCACAATACTCTGCGGAAAGCCAATATTCATAAAGAAAAAAATATTACATAGTTGTTCAATTAGATTATAGTATCAACCCCAAGTACTTATAGCTTTATTTCAAATTTTTACTGTAGTTTTAGAATCCAGCAGAGTTCTCCAGAAAAAAATTACTAAATAAGACTAAAATTACCTACAGTTTTCTAAGACTGACTCTGTCCTGCATCTCATCCTGGAAAATACTCAATTAAAACAACTCGTGATTTAGCCCATGGAAGGGCTTCAGATTTCTGAACAAAAATGGAAGCTGAGCCTTGTAAAGTTCAATTAGACACAAAAATGATGAAAGAGCACTTTCAAATCCAATTCCTAACTTTGGCTTCCATGTGATACTCAGCATAAATCAGGTTACTTATTTAGGAACCGACAGATTTTTGGCATGTCCTTTATTTTTATTGAATTAAGTTTTTGATTAGTGATTTGTTTGTCATTTTATTCAAAGAGTTTTGCCAAGACCCTTGTAACACTAGATCTATGGAGATTTTAAAATTTGAGAGATGCTAATGTGTTATCACAGCCTATATATATATGTACAGGCTAAGATATATCAGCAACAGCATAAAACAGCATTTCCAAGTGCATGAGACCTAGGAAAGTACGGAGTTTATTCTGTGTGAGGAGTAAGCTGATGTTTATCTTATTCCTACTAAATAAGCTTAGCTTCTCAGTCTGTTGATACAGTTTTATTTGTACAATGCCAGCAAACGTAACTGACAGCACAGCTACTTCTCTACCCAAGAGCTGTACCCAGTTGCTGATTCTCCAAGTACAGTGGGTTTTGTGAGCAAAACACTTTTACTCCATGCTCTAGCTGATGGGTTTTCTGGTGAGGTATTTTGAAAGAAGTCACAACCCTGAACACTGCTATGTCAAAAAGTTTCAAGCATAAATCTTGGCTAAGATGAAGAATAAGCACAAATTGACAATTCAGTATATCAGCTATCATTCTTCCCATTAGCTAGAACATTCACACAAGACCAGTTTAGCCATACTTTCTGGAAATCCAAAAGAAACTCCTAAACAATTCTTTCAATATGCCTCTCTGCAGTTGGGTAACCTAGCTGTGCCACACTCTTGTCAAAAGCTTTGTGTGCTAGTGCATTTAGACAGCTCCCAAAATATAGGACCAATTTTATTTTTTCAGGCATTCTCCTAGGCTTCCTACATTTGTTTTCACATTCCTTTTCTTTATACCACTCTTATAGTACCATCCAGATGGCAAAGAAATGCTCAGCCGTATTTACATAAATACAGTTTCAGACACCAGAGAGTTAGAGAACAAATTGCAGGGAAAATAATGAAGATAAACTTAGCAGCTTTCAGGTGAGTGCAAGCAGACAATCTTGCAGTCTTTTTTTATATTTTTTTTTTAATAATACACTCTACAAAATAATAATATAATGGATTATAGTATTAAGCAAAAGAAAACCCTCCTGACTGAATACCTAACCTGCTAATCTGGAAACAATGAGAATCACTTAGGACAAAAGAAATATGAAAGCAGCAGCCTATGGACTAACACAGATTGGCACATTTCCATTTATGTTGATGCAGTCAACCATTTTATGTCAGGCGAGAACCTGGGACCCCTGTGGAATTTGGAGCACAACATCAGGTACCAGGCAGATCCTTTCCTGCTCTACACGTCATCTGTTTGTTCAGCCCCATCTAGCACAGAAGAAATCCCCCAATTTACTGGTGTTTCACTTTGCACTCTCCACAATAGTGCTTATTAAAAAAAAAAAAAAAAAAAAAAAAAAGAATGCAGTGAGGATTCAATATGTTCTACTACCAAAGGGAACTTTGGGTTACTTTGGATCTTATTATTAGCCTGTCAGTGTGGAATATTTTAGGAGAACGTGGCTCAAATTTATGCCTGGCAGAGTTCCATTCACTTACTGAGAGATTAATTTAGCTCTTTTATTGTTTACGCTGTTTCACACATTGCACATAGGTATCAGCATAAGTCAGGAACAGAGACAAAATCATTGACTGCATCTACCTAGATCCCTATGTATGCCCTAATTGAATCACAAGCAAAAATGATTGCGTGAACTGAATTTATCCAAAATTGTTAGTCTGATTTTAAACCAGCATCAAGAGGAGAGGCAAGCCTACATTATTCTGACCAAACAATATAGCTTGATAGCTCGTCTCAGTGTCTAATGAAGTAACGTTTGCATAATGCATGAAGTCCAATTTAGGAAAATCGAAACTGCCTTGCCTTAAAGATGGCCAGATGTTTAGTGAGCATGTGATCAAGTGACAATTTCACCCAGAGATATGAAGACCAAGACTGAAGGCAGATAAGTAATACGGGAAAAAAATTTTCATTTCCATTTGCAGCTGGGAAGACCAGCAAACAGCTTGGTGATCTCAATTCTTCAATTACTAAAAGCAGTAATATTAAGTGACATTATTAGACAAAAAATATGTTCTATTGCAATATAAGAATCTCTATAAATTGAGAGAATAAGGTCATACCTTTCTACAGTTCACAGTTTTGATTACCTTGTAACTCAACCTCCATCTACGGGCCTTCTAGGTAATGAAAAAAACATACAGTACTCGCTGAAGTAAATACACCTCAGGGAAATATCCACTTGAAGAGCCATTTGATAGCACAGAACTATCAGAGTCTGATATATGGAGTGTGTGCAAGCAGATGGCAGTTATTTCTTTGTCTGTTAACCGGCATACTTTACCAAACATGAAATATCAGCCAAAGCTCACTATCCCTTGAGTCCACTAGCTAATGTTTCCAAGAATGATTTTGAGAGGTGAGGTCTGAAAACAGAGGGAATTTATTCTTATTGGGTAAACAGCACAGCTGGGAAAAAAAATCGCAAAGTCTTGGGCACACATGCCCTTTTTCTGATCTGAGAGAGACATTGCAAACTTCAAGCCTGTTGAGATGAATATGTTCTTGGTAAAAATAAGTTACATTAATCAACGAACAATCAAGATAAAGGTTAGTATGTACAATTGAATAGGCATGTACAACAGACAGGAAAGGTGACAAGTAGTTACCACTTGCAGAGGTTACCAGGAGCACAATTTGTACAGAGACATAAATGCCACTATTGAGCTTGTGCTTTTCCATATTCAACACAATTATGCAAGGTAGATTTCAAGCTTCTTCTTTTGAAGGTTTTAGTAATCTCCATTGAGATTAAGGACCAGGAGGTTTGAAATAGCATGGTTGTCTTATGAAATGTTCTCAAAATAGTAGCCAGTAATTTTTGTCTTCCTCCTCTGTTACAGTTCACTGTGATGCATCTTATTTGTTCTGTTTCTCCCATACAGTCTTCACAGGAACTTTTGGCTTCATGGGATATTAATACAGAAGCAGATTACATGACAGTCATGTAAACATGACTTTCTATGTCAAACATGATGACGTGTCTGCATGACCAAGGGGTTCTCCAATTTTCCAAATATACCTTCTTTATGACAGCAGGCCTAATTTCCTTCCTTCAGAATTTCTGTTCTTAAATCTCAAATCACAACATGTACAACACCTCTATTATTACAATGTATTTTTTTTAAGACCAGAATTCCTATGGAAGAATACTTATAGAAGGTGCCAAGAATTAAACAGTTTTCTTCTAAATTTCTAATCCTACTTAAATCAAGTATAAACTACCTGTGCAAGGAAAATATAAGTGGAGCTCAGGCTGGTATAAGTATTTAATAATCACTGAAATATTTGGCAAATTAGGGACTGTAAGAAAGAGCTTGACACCTTCATACCTTTGTGAGCATGGCCCTCAATTTGTCAAGTCATATGCATAAGAGTTACAGCAGGTTACTTTAGCTAGGTATTTAATAACTTCTATGACTAAGTTCCTTAATCACTTCTGAAAATTCTGTTCTCCTTGCAAAATATGCCAAATGAAAGTCAGAGAAAGCAACAATTAGTTATCCCTGCTCCCAATTCTCCCAAGGAATGCAGTTTCCTAGATAAATTCCAAGCACACACAACTAGCCTTGGGGTAAGCTCAGAAAATAGTCAGAAAGGTAGAATTTCATTGGTTTAAGAATCTCACAACAGTCTTGAGAATTTAATCTCTTAGACCCCTGAACAGTTTCCTCATCTTTACAATTTGAAACTTTAAAAAAATACTTACTAAAATTAGGATATTTTCTTGCTATTTTTAATGGAGTGACTCTACTTCCCTGTAATACCTAAAATGGTTAACCAAAACACATCCAAAACTCTATGGTCAAACTTGTTTGCTTCTGTGTAGTATACAATAAGCTAACAATAGCTACAAAAGCATCTTCCTCTCACCAAATTTCTTCAGCATTGAAGGGTTTTTAATGTCATTTGTGGAAGCAGGAAAAGAGACACACGTTTCTGGAGGAGGTAGCAGTTTTAAGCATAAAAATCAGCTTGTAGAACCACTTGTATCTTACAAGTCTAACAAAAAGCAAATGTACAAGACAACAGAGGCGAAGAGAGCTCTGAGGAAGAAACCTACAAAAAAGTCTGAAGAACCCAGAATATCTCTATTTTTGACCACATAAAAGTCCCTTTTCAAGATCAATAAAGTAATAAATGAAGACTATAGTGATTTAAAAGAAGAAAAGTGTATGATATTAACAAGACTATCAAGGTGTTGGGATACAGATACATCTCTGCAATCTGTAGACTTTTTTAATCACAGAAACCAAGCATTTGTTTTATTCTTCAGTTCCCTCTAGTCACTCAGCAGAAATACCTTGTCTGTACCAGAAAAAGCATGTCTGAGAGTACTTAAGAATCAAGGGATAACATGTTCACTAAAAAAGCTTGAAGGGAAATGAAATAAAATTCTCCGAACCTTATTTTTCAGCAATGAGACCATAAAGGAAATTATGTCCAAGTAGACTGATGACAAGCTCTCATGTGGAAAAAAATTAAAATATGTGGGTTCTTCTAGGTTTTATTCATTTTAAGAATAGTGTGAAAAATGAAGGGCATTGTTCTGATATTTAAATGACACTGATGAATAGTATTAAATTTTTACCAACCAAAAACCTTAGAGAAATATGAAGACTCTTATGTGACCCAATTAGGGATTATATGGGGTCACAATGAATTCAGATGTTCCTTTCTAACTACAAGCACACTTATAATGCGACTGAAATCACTCTATGGATGCTGTGATGGCTGCATCTTCATTCCCAAAACTTTATACCATGAAACTGTACAAAAAAGGGTCTTTAGGACAAAAGGACTGTTCTATTATTTATGGAACTAACTAGCAACATCTATTGGTTACTTGTGTAAGTCCATCACTGAAAGAACTATAGAAGACCAAATTCTACAACCCACAGTTTAAATTATGTGAATAAAATGCAGGAATCCAATAAACTGGTCGACACAAAAGTAATTACTCTTTCAGGGGACAATCACGGAAAGCTCAGTCTTTAAAAAAAAGTTGATAAATGCTTGACCACTCAAAACCTAAATTGATTTAGGCAAAGAGACCCACAATTTAACCTAAAGTAATTCAATATAATTTGCAGCAATTTAACCATAGCTTTTCTAAATTAACTTTCCCAAATTTTAGCAATAAAGAAAGTGAAGCTATGTAGCTCTGGATAGATAAGGAAAGCAACTGTTACTTTCTAAAGGAACTGTAACTGCATACACTTACTCTAAAGCCTAGGGTATGCAGGCCCAAGAAATGTTATTGAAGTGCAAGAAATCAAAGATAAGAACTGGCATCAGGCTGGAAAGTAGTTTCTCTCCATACTTTGTACAACGGCCAATTCATTCACTCAAAGATGAGGTACCTGTTAGGTAGCAAAGACTGTTCAGTTATGGAAAAAACATTCAGCCCAGCTGTTCTTCAGATCTTTTTGCAGCACCAGTTACAGAGCTGATGAGACATTTCATTCTCCTATATTACTGAAAGCAAATTGCTCATTTGTTATACACCTTTTAAGACAATACTAAGGCTAAGTCATCCATATTTGACAATCTGATTGAATTCTGATAAGACACACCAGCAGAGACAAGATCAGTCCATTACCAAAGACTTGTGTCAGAAACTACCATTCTTCCAAGAAGCAAACTGAATTTCCTGCCAACATAGTAAATTATAGCAATAAGTATCTTACTGCTACACATCACAGTACACAAGCTTCTTTACAGGAAAAAGAATGTTATGCTAGTCCATCCCATTGCACCTCAAACATGGGCAATGTAAGACCTTTATCCAAGTGTCTCTCAGCTAGGTCATATTTTAGTTACACAAAGCGGGGCTCTAGAGGGGACCAAAAGTAGAAGCTGCCAAGGTGATATGTGAAAAAATCAATCCATGTTCATTTTTTTCCCTCCAGCTTCCTCCTTTCCACTTTGTTTCACTTTTGAGATTATATTAGTCTCTCAGAAGATCAATGGTGGAACAGAAGTCATAAATAGGCTCAAATTTCAGCTTATTACTGCTACCTCAGAAACATTTTCATTCCAAGGCATTGACTGCAAATGCCTTTGCAAAAGCAAAAAGAATGAGTTTGTATGTGAGGTGATCAACAAAAATCCATGCAGTTTAGTAGTTTTCTACAATTTATACCATTTTT
The DNA here is from genome assembly GCA_025769975.1 of Gallinago jamesoni. Classification (NCBI taxonomy): domain Eukaryota; kingdom Metazoa; phylum Chordata; class Aves; order Charadriiformes; family Scolopacidae; genus Gallinago; species Gallinago jamesoni. The sequence goes on from JAOQGH010000001.1 coordinate 137,237,684, forward strand.
ATCATGAGTGATCCAAACTTAATGATAGTCAATCATAATCTAGAAGAATGTTTAAGTGTATGATTAGTATCTTAGACCTCATAAATGAAGAGACCCATTCAAACTAAAATTTAATCCAGGACTTGAGTGTTCTCTTAGGTCATAGAGCAAAAAATGAATCTTGTAAAATTTGCAGGGGGAAATGCAAGCATCCCAAGGCACTCCATTATTTTAGAGAAGATCTGAACTCACCAACTGGAAAACTCACCCCTCAAAAATAACAGAAACCACCTCCCCAGACAATTTCTTTAGAAATAGATTAGGTAAGACAGTGAGAAAAAAATACTCCAAGTTAACAATAAACAACAGGGTATTGGGCTTATTGTCTTTGAATACTTGAGGCTATACAGAGGCTATCTGAAAAACAGATGAAATATGGATTTAAAGTAGTTTTGCTTTATTATGGAAAGATTCACCAAGTTTTGTTTCTATAATTGCAGATGCTTCAATAATAGTTTTAACTGTCAAGTAGATAGACATAGACACTAAAAATATGCAATAAAATTAGATTTAATTATAAGCTCTGAATAACATTTTAGAGAAGTCTCCACATCAAGAGTATTCTTTTAAACATCTATTATGTCTAGTGGAGAATCAAAATGAGCATGTGGGGACTTTGAAGTTTAAAGAAGTGTATCAATACATTAAGGGGCAAAAAAGAGTAAAGATTGCTTTTATTCTACAACACTTAACTGAACAAACAGGATAAAGCATCCATAAAGATATATGACATATCCTGGAGAGTGGACACAAAAGAATTTTCAGATTACTAGAGAATAAAGGTATGAGCACATATCCAGCAGATAACCAATTAACTGTTTTATAAACAGATAAGTAGAGTTTATAAGCTTGTTTCTCCCGCTCCCTCGTCAATATACTTCTTGTATAGCTGCATTAAAATGAGATTTCAGTTGGTAAAACCATACAGGTGTCAAATTCTTCCTTCACAAGTAGCTTATGCTGCAGCCCCAGATTCCTATAGCTACTCAGTTAAGACTATCTGTGTGTACACAGAAACACACAGACAGCGATGCTATTGAGATTTAATAGTCTATGTAATCTCAGCATGTTTACATTTCTGTCTCACAAAACTACTTCTGGGGGATATTTTTTTTTCCCATCAGTTACATCTGATTCCCATTTTGCATATTGATATGGTCTCTCTCCTTTTACTGTTCTTTTATACACAAGCCAGTACTGCTTATCTGTAGTAAACCAGGCAGAAGTAAGACACGTTAAGATCTAAGTTTTATAAAGGAACTTATAAACCTTTGCTGTTCTTGTCAAGAATTGGGTTGTTGACAAAAATTGGAGCAAGGGTTTTAATGAAAGAGCATACACTGCTCAGACATCATTTTGAATGGGAAGTGTTAAAAAAAAATAATAAAGACAGTAAGATATGAAAACTGAATGATCTGGAATTCATATACCTGTTTTAAAATAAAAAGCAAGTTGGGGGAGAAATAAAATAAAAAGATTGTAGATTAATTTTTAAGTGTAAAAAAACTGTAAAAAGACCCCTTACAGCAGTGGAAGGTTGTTCATTATGATTACAGGTTTAACAAAGTTTTTAAATACAGAAAAGCTTGAAATAAAATCTTGTGATATATGTGAATATTGCATCCTACAAGTCAGGGTCTCTAATGACATTGTAACATGAAATGGCAAGTTGCAGTTTTCTGTAACTTACTTTAAGAAGAGATGAAAAGCAAGACAAAGGGATATAATATGCACACAAGAAGATTTAATTTGGCTTGGAACATCCATGTGCCATTTTCTTTTAAATCAACCAGTTTCTGTTTCTTTTAAATCAGTACAAGCTCACATCCTATTGTGGTTTTGACAAAGGACAGGCATCAAGATATTTATACAATAGAGAGCTTCGATCTGTTAAAAAGCCATCCTAAAATTTTTGGATGGGCATTCAAACATGTCAGATTTTTAAATTTCAATATACTCTCATCTAGTATCAATCATTTCTGTGATTTCATAACATTATGCCATAGCTGAATGCTGAAATTACTTTCTTCTTCAAAGCCATTGCTACTTGAGACTACCTCCTAGTATCACTCAGTTCATACTCAGCCTGTTTTTAGTTCTTTATTCTTACACAATTCCTACTTCTTGCTACTTCCATTAGCTTTTCTGAGACCATGCCCCAAAGAAATCTTCCATGTCACAGACAAAGGAAGAGTCACCACTGTCTATTCAGAAAACAAGTTTCTATTGTCATCATAAAGACGTTATATAATGATGAGTCTGTAACAGAAGAGTATCTACATTACCTTCTCACAATCACTCCTCTTTTTTCTGGAAATCTTGAGGTTCTAAATAGATATTTTTGGAAGCAACTAGGAAAAGAAACACCCATAAGGCCTTTAGAGGGAGCAGCATAAACCCTCTGCAAACAGTCTGAATGCAGCCATATATTCCTGTGGATTACATCTTTGACAGTCTTGCCCCATGACTGCAAGCCTTTTTGAAGGGACATTTCTTCCCCTTGTGACACTTCCAGCCTCAGTCTAAGAGGATTTCTTTTTCTTCAGGGTGACAAGCATTCACATACAATTCATCTGAGCTTATCTTTGTGTCTGCTAGAAAATGTCTTTTCCTTGACTGTTAAAGAAACAGATATTAATATTCGTACTCAAGTCTAATCATAATTACAACAAAGTTACTGACATCTGAAAAACTCTGCTTTACAAAATTGTCTCGAACATTCAACTGAACACCCCATTCAATAGCTAACTTAAAGAAAATTATTTTATTTCCTAGGTGAAATAGGATGAAAAGCACTGATGAAAACTGATCAGAAAATACACCTGTGGAGTTCGATTTCTAGAGAAGCTCCACATGATTTTCCCTCAGAAGTGCTGCAGATTAAGAAAAAAAGTAATAGAGCTGAGGGCTAAGTTTGGAAGTACGCAGCAGGAAAGTCTTCCTTGTACCTGTTGATGATCTCAGTCTTGAAATAGAAAAGATGGAAATCAATGTAATCATCTTTCTTTTTGCTCAATCAACTACCATCTTGCCAAGCTGCCTTGACAGAATAGCTTAATTTTTAATAATAATTTAGGGGAGAAAAACTAAAAGCTCCTGTCCCACTGAGAAATATAGCATATGCAGATTGTCACAGGAAACTTCTTTTTTTTTTTTTTTCCCAGAAAACTATTCTAAATTCTGTACATTATTTTCACATGCATTCTTCACTCTTTGAGACTTCTTTTATATGGCAAGAATCAGACTGAAGATGATCCCTTCCTTCCTCTTCCTCTGCCACAAGTAGTTTCCAGCTACTGTTTTTCTTCAACTGTTTGTGAAGCCATGCTTCAGCAGTTCACAGGCTACATGGAAAATTGCTTACTAAAAAATTAATAATATTTTTTTATTTATATTATTTTTAATTCCAAAAACTCTTTATTTTTTTTCCAGTAGAGCACCACAGAGATACTATATGCTGTCGCCAAACAGTCAAAATAACACAAATGCCGAGAAAAGCAGCTCCTCAATCAGTTCTGCCACTGGAGAGACAAGTTATCAAACAGCAGCATAGCTTGTAGGCTTGTGAGGAGGAATTCCCGTCTTCAAAGCAAATTTGAGACTGCAACCTTATTTCTGCTCTCTCATGTAAGTTTGGACAAACTCCAAAGTAACAAGTCAGAAATGGAACTTTTGGAACAAAAGTTTGCTACATTTGAGTGCCTGGTGTTAATTTCCTGTATTGATAATTAGGTTTCATGACAGAAGTAAAACTAGAAGGTGCTTAGCTAGTTCAGATTCAATTTCAGTGGGACATACTGTCCACAAGGGCATCTGAAGCAAGGTCCATTTCTATTCAAAAGTTTAAATATAGCTTTAAGCAGATTTGAGTCCTTAAAGCTTCAGGTACCTACATTTTGTATTTCATCATTGATTTCTTTATAATTCTGCCTTTACAGATCATGTGTAGTTTTTTCAGCTGTAACCAAGAAATATCTCTACAACATACACTCATTAACTATCCTAATAAAACCTTTGACTATCAAAGAGATACAGTATGCATACTAGTTCCTTCAATTATTTCTTCCTACCTGAGACAGTTCCAATCACGTGCTTTCTTAATTATTATTCCGCATACATTTCCAGCACCCCAACATGTTACTTACAAGATAATTCAGAGGGCCAAAGAGCAAAAAGACTTTGAAAAGTAAGCATCCTCACCATTGTCCCCATTGCTTTTTATTACCCATTCCTAGAGAATACATAAATGAAAGCCAGAGGACTGTAAGCAGAACAGATCTTCCAATAAATCATTCCCTGGACAAGTCATTTCGGTAAGTAGTCAGGGAAGGGCAAGATAATTAGCTATTTATTAGTCCAAGAATGGAGCAGGTACTCCCATTGCTTGACATTCACTGCTTCACAAAAAATATTACCAACACATTTTGCAGTCTTTGAATATGTGACCACGTTGTTCCCAGTACATAATTTGTTCTGTCTTTACTTGCCAGATTTCCCATTGCCAGGCTACGCAGGAGTCTCTGACCATCTAGTATTTGATACACTGCAATAATTTATGTTCTTCCATATAGACAGGCAAAACCAAACAATCAGGCTGAATGACCACCTTTCAAATTCAAGAGATTTTGTTCCAAAAATACAAAACATGCATGCAGTGTATTTATTAGATTCTCATATGACCGTTGCACAACAGCAGCCTTTGAATGTCATTGTTAACATGAGAGAGTCATTCCTTTGAAGAGGTTAGTGTAAGAGCTGTAAGTAAATTAAGATATTAACAAGGCCTCAGTTTCCAAATTGTATTAAATAAAAATTCAGCCTAGTTTACAAAGAGGAATATTATACTGAATTCAAACTTGAAGTTGCACAAGCAGCCACAGTAACCCATACCTCCATAGCTACATAAATATCCACCTTGATTTCTAAACCTAAACCTGTTACTGTAAAACTGAGGAGTGTCCTGGAATTAAGAAGACCGCAACAACTGACCAACTGTTATGTTTAGCTAGGTTCACTATTGTCACACTATCACACAGACTCTTTCAATTTCTTCTGCCTTTACATATGTAGTACAGCTATGTATAATTTTTTCAAAATTATACTTTAAGGATAAAGATTGTTTATAACTCAGTGAAAGAAAAGTAACCACTGAAGAGATGATGAATTTCAAATAAATATATTGATAGTATGCGATGATTCTCATTAACTCCACATTATGAAGCTTTGTATATTTGATTGGCTGTTGAAACATTAATTCAGTTTTTTGGATTTTTATAACAGCTTTGCTTCATACTTGTTTTTTCTTAAGATGGCTATTTTATCATTCAAGATCTACCAGCATTTTGTGGTAGACAACACACACCTTAATATTGCTTGTAGGTTTGTTCTTCTCTAGAAGAGATACAAAAGGGTCATCAGAAAAACAGAGCTATAGCTGAAAACAGAACTAAATCAGCAGTCAAAACAACTTATCCTAGTGCTATTTATTATCTTTTTCAAAAGCCAGTATTGATGCCAAGACAAGCAGTCCAGATAAAAAAAAAAAAAAAAAAATCTTTCTTAGCAAGTTACTTACCATATTTATTGATGATACAGGACCAATGCTGTTGACATAAATGTCAACATCAATAACTGTTGGTTTTACTGTGGAGAAAAAAAATTAATATTATTTTGCAGAAAACATAAGTAATCACTTTAAATATTTTCTTCCCCAATAACCATGAGGTCTACTCTTCAGGTAGAACTACTGAAAAACATGTATTATGCATTTTTCAACAAGACAAGGTCCTTTTCCTCCAACCCACAAAAATTGCAAATTACAGCCTGTATCACTTTATCATCATGATCCTCACTTGTCTCAGCAGCAATTTGTTAAAGAAACTTTCAGTGCTGAGCACAGTGGCTCAGAGTCAAAACCTAAGATGACTGACATGAAACTAGAAATAATGCAGAATACCACTTTTCTCCATTGCCTCAACACACATGTCCTCTAGTATGTGTGTTCTACATCAAAAAATCTTTCCAGATTTCTCATCTTATCAGTCCTAAAATCATCCTAACTTAGAATAAAATCACTATGAAATCCATTTAGATAAACCTAAGCAACTCTTCCCCTTTCAATTTAGACTCATTCCCTTCAGCCTATGTTGCGTTTGCACTTACTCCTCCAAAGGTTTTTGAATTTGATTTGGTTTAGTCAATGCAAGTTCCCCATAAGATTTTCTATGGTTTCAGACTTCCAGGACTTCATAGGCCAGGACAGGCCAGGAACTCTGCTGAACTTAGGACTTTTTTAGCACCAATCCCCAAACTCCCAAGAACAAGGAAATGCAGGTACAGCAGGCGCTCAAAATTCAGAGAGCTTTCCTTAGGGAAGATACTAAGCAGAGAAGTGAGGAACAGTCAAATACCACAATTCTGTGGGAAGCTTATCTCAGGTGGATAACAGTTAATTTGTCTAAAGCTTAAGAAGCCATCCAGCACAAAGCTGAAGACAGACTGGAATGTTCATGTGTAAGGATGAGTAATTTTTGCCCGCATCCCCCAGATTTCAGACTAACAATGAGATGCTGAGAAGTTTTAAAGTACCGCAAAAGTTAGATGGTTGTGAAAAAATAGGCAGGCTGGCTTGTCATGTAAGACTTTGGTATGTACATATCATTAGGATGACTAGACTTAATGCTGCAAAAACAGGCGTCAAAGATGATAAACGTTCTCTCCAATTCAGTATGTACCACATACTTTTTTGCCTGCATATGGTTGGAATGTCCAGGATTATTTAAGGCCATGGCTTCAAATTGTCTGAAGTACTGGCTTATAAACTCAGATCTTCCCTTCAGCAAAAGAAAATCTGAACTCAGCTGAACAAGCACAACTGATTAATGCAACTCTAATTGTACCCAGCTAATAACTAAATAGGAGTCTAGCAGCTTCTGGTAATGAGACTTCCCTCAAACTGCAGTAATAAATGTCATTACATAGGAATTGGTAATAGCGGGGAACTACAGTTAGCTCATACCAAGGCAGAATACATGGAATAAAGAGCTCTGATCTTTTTAGGGTTTATGTACATATCTATGTGGAAGTTCAACAGTAAGGAGTCCTGGTCAACATTAATGGCACTAGACTTAGTGATGCAAATTGGCATGCAATTGAATCTTGGCAGGATCAGGGACAAAGTTCAGGACCAGAACACAGTGCTTGGAATCCATTTTTGTTTAATCATTGCAGTTAAGTATATAAATAGATTATGAGATGACAATTTCTCCTGAATGTGCTGGGCCAAATTCTCTTCCAGTGCAAAAAAAAAAATATAAAATGAAGCACTGCTTGTTCATGCTAAAGAGAATTTGGTCTTACTCACAGTAAAGGTCTAATCTTGAAACAGAAAAAACCTCAGCAGCAGCCACTTGTTACGTCAAGATAAATCAGCATCTAACCTCAGACATTCCCAGTGAAATTAAAATTAAAAATAATAATAAAAAAATACAGGTAAGCTATTATACCACTACAACAACAAAAAAAGACTGGCAGCTCCTTTGATTGATACATTGTTTTCCTAGACAGAAGCTACAATTTTAATGTGATTATATGATAAATACGTGTTCAGTTTTTGAAAGAAAATGCAGAAGAGTACAGTACTTGTTACACTCTTGGACATAAACAGATATAAACTGGGAGAACCATCAGGTATAGATTTTAGATTTGTTATCATAGGATTTTAATTCAAAATACCAACCATAATGAGGCAAAGGTTTTAAGATTATTTCACCCAAAATCCATTAAGAAAAATAAGGAGTTTTTAAAGTTAGCATGTCTTATTAGAAAGAACTCAGCCTCTACCAATCTTCAAAATAAACTGAGTTTCATGGAAGACATAAATAGTTACATTAGCAACCATTTCAAGGCCTCCTCAGATTTTCTTTATACTACATGTATTTTTGAACACTCAGTTCATGGACTACTTTAAGCCATGCATGGAGTTGCTGAGCTGCAGATGAAGACTTTTTTCTTGCACTAAGTCCTTAGAGTCTTGTTGATTGAGCAACAGAAGTGTTAATGCTTCACTAAAAGCTGTCAATAAGATTACAAAAGGATACTCAGCTCATACCATTTTGATACCAGCCTCAGTTCAAAACAGTTTTAAAAATCTGTTCAAAACTTAGAAAAATTGTTGGCAGAATCATATGTATATCACACGCAGGAGAGCACTTAAAGGTTGTCTACAAATGCACCGACCTTCTCAAAGTTCTTTGAAATTTTCTTCAATATATGGTAGTTAACTTTCCCTAAGAGACAATGTAAGCACATCCAAGTTACAGCAGCGTTACGCTGCTGCACAGTGCTATCTAAGGTTAGCTAACTGCTCATCACAATCATTTCATCTTCAAACACATTGGTTTTAATTGAGGAGGGAATTTATCAAGCAAATCAAAATATCTGCAAACAAAACTAAGGTCACGCCAATATTTAGCTAACAGACCCCACCTGATCCAAATGCCATGGATTTGAGACAGACTGTTTATATTCTGGCGAGCCTTGTGACTATCACATTGCAAAGACACATCCAAGTGAAATTTGTCCACAAACGTTAGACAGTTCAAAAGATGCTTAGCTACAGGAGTCATGAGTTCAATACTGCCTGCCAAGCTCACTCAAGAAGGCAGGTGAACACTTACACAGTTAGTGTAAAGCTAGGTCAGATATGTCTGGACAGCCACAAAACACAGAAAGCTAGAACAATGCCCTGATAACAAATACCCATGCAGGCTGATAATAGGATTTGTGTAGGCCTGCTTTATAGATTTACACTGGTGAAATAAGCAGTACCTGAGCTTGAATCCCATTAAAATTCATAGAGATTTTACTCACAGACATATGCAAGCTGATCATGTGGGCAAAAAACTCAAGAGAAAAATCGGGAGAATCTTAAAATACTTTTGAGAAAATGAGCAAATGAGGGATTGTTATACAATTTCACAGGTCATGTAGGAAAAAAAAATCTCCAATAAGTTCCTGACATTTTATTATGCTTTTTTAGGATTTTAAATTATCCTGTCCTTTTAAAATACCTCTTAATTTTTGATAGATTTCTGCAATTCAGTATTGATGCTTAGTTCATGAATGAAACCACTTTCTTTGCTTTCTCCACAGAAAGCTTCCTCCACATTTGAAGTCTGTCCAAATAACATTTATGTTCCTGCACAAATCATAAATATTTAGAATTATTTTTTAAAGTTTAATGTTTAGAAATATCTTTATTGGAAGTTCATTTAAACATGAGGAGAACTAGCTAAACTCTCATAAATTTTAAAATAAAATTAAAATTTATTTTTGTTCTCTCTTTTGTTTTTCAAACACAGGTCTGAATTATTCTGGTTCTACCCGAAACAGTGGTAGTAAAAAAGTTATGGATCAATACACACACATTTATAGAAGCAAAGCAATTAGCACTAGATTTTTAGAAGGCACACAACCACATAACAAATATGAGTTCAGTTTCAAAAATATACTGCCTAAGTTCCACCAGACTTCTGAACTCAAAAGACTAACAAGATTGGCTCTTCGGTAATGAAATATTTTTTTAAATTACTCTATAATGATATTTTACATTATCTCATTAGCACATAAATTGCTATTTTTAAATTGGCATAAAGCTGTAATAAATCATTACACAGTTATCGGTAACCATAGTAGTAGTGATTACAGTGTTAATATTTACTTTGCATTAGTAATCATGACTATTAATATTTTCCTATATACGTCATAGGTGACATCTGATTGGCTGTTTACTCCTGTAAAACAAACTGCTATGCTAACAAGTCACTTCTCAGGGATAACTGTGGTCAGCTAAAACTTCAATATTTTAGGACAAATTACCACATTTGAAGACACAGTAACAGGAAGTGTTGAGTCTTGGTAGCTGGAGGCACTTAAAAGATGTGCAGATGTGGCACTTATCCCTAAGTTTCAGTGGTGGACTTGGAAGTGTTAGGTTTAGAGTTGGACTCAATGATCTTGAAGGTCTTTTCCTAACTAAATCATTCTATGATTCTACAAAGGTATCAGTGAGGAAAATACAAAAACATTCATTCTTCCTGCGTAGAAGAGAATGGGCTTGAACAACAGATAGGGGTCAAAGCCCTCCACTTGCTACATCCAGGCAAGAGAAACTCTAACAGAACTGTCATCTCTATGTTTTAAGGTCAAACTACCAAAGTGGGACTGCAAATGAAAATCAAAAGGATAACCAAAAGTTGGCTGCAGACGTCAAAGAAAGTTTGGATGACAGCAATACCAGGACGAGAACACAGTCTTCTGAACAGGGTATTTTTTTCACATGCAAGGTTTTGTTGCCGTTCTGTCCTGGAGCATGAATGACAGTGTGCACATGAATGGACTCCCTCAATTAACTACAAATCATTTTTATTCTTCATATTCCACCATCACCATCAATCAACCTTCAGTACTTTTGTCTTTCATTTACCTTTCCCTAATGTGCAAGCTGCAATTTTGCCAGTATGATCTTTCCATTTTGTTTAACTTATATTCATTCCAGTGGTGTGTTCCTATGTGATATCATAAAACTGAACAATAATAGAATTTGTTCCTGCAAAGTCTATCAAGCTAGCAACAAAGTCTAGATGAACAATAGCAGTTGTAAGAAAACTATATAATTGCATAAAAAAGGAGCAACAATATTTTAAAAATAATATGTGCAGAAAGTTTTCCTTGTTTAAAGACAACAGAATAATTTATTAGTTTGTGCCACAACCTCAGAAGGGCAACTGTAGCTCTCTGCAGCTCTGTACAGCTGCCTATTTTACAAATACTTGCTCAGAGTTCCCTTTAATTAAAAAAAAAAAAAAAAAGATACTTCTAAATACACTTCTACACTTGCTAGATCCAACATATTCTAGCTTATCACAGAAGAAAGGAAAAGGAAGAAAGGGATAATCTCATGCAATTAATATCTCAAACTTTTCCTGGCTTTTACCTAACTTTAACTCTGTGGTGTCCTGAAAGTCTGTATGTTATACTCCCAACTTCTTCTCAGATTTTTTAGGTGAAGTTATGGAAAAGAAGAGAAAATAAGAACTAGCAGCTGCTACTTATAGTTTTGGCTCTAGCAATTTAGATGAAGAGTTTGGCAAACATTAACTGTCAACCAAACTGTCCCACCTACAGTGCCACTCAAGAAAAACATTCAGTCTGAATTTGTACCAAGCCATTTCAGCAAGTAATCACTGCCAGGAAATAAAACTCTAAATAAGAAGAGTTGTCTGTGTAAATGGATTCTTTACATTCACAATGAGAAGGATGTATTATAAGGGACTTCACTGTTAAGTGCTTGGGTAAAAGACCTCTCTCTCCAACACAAAACCAGTACATCTTTGTCAATCCAACAGACTACATGCAAGACATAAGTATTGCAAAGGTACAAGTGGCTTATTAGAAATGAGAGAAAAGAGCTGTTTCATCTGCAAAGAATTGTATTACTTGGGTTAAATTATGAGATTAGTTTCAGGGAAAAAAGTATTTGAATACTGAAATATGTCTATATATTGAAGTACTGCAAGCTTCAAATTAATGTGTTGCTTTCTAGCATTTGATTTAAATAAGGTGTTTTAAAAAAATGAAACAAAAAAGAAAAATAATCAAAAAATAAAAACCCTTTTTTTTTTTTAATAGAAATATTAAATCGGAGGGCTTCAGGGTCACTGCATTGGAGTAAAATTTTTCCACGTATTCTTCTAGTATGACACATTAAGAGTTTTACCTGAGAAAAGGATAAGTAAAAAGTAGAGTGTTCCCCCTAACAATTGAGAAGCTGTGAACCAAACCAGGTAGAGACCAAAATCAGAAATTCCCCTTTACTCAGCGCTGTGGTTAAGCAATTAGAAAGGAGAACATAGGCACGGAAAAACTCACTGTCAACAAGCTATCCTAGTCAGAGATGTTCCCATGCTCGATTTTGGAAGAGTCTATGCTCTACACTGGTACCATATGAAGATTAGGATTAGGCGCAACCAACCTTTTTATTTATATCATGTTCAAAACTCAAATAAGGATCACAGTTTTCAAAATCTAAAACTGGGACTTCAGAGTTGCATAGAGTAGTTTACCCCTCACTTATTAGCCTTGCTGTTCATACTGCAGAAATGGTCACGCAAAGTCTGCAGAAGAAAGTATCGATTAGCGAAGATGTTAGAGAATTAAAACTCCTACAGACAACCAGAAAATCCCTTCTATCCTCCCATTCATCACAGAGATTGCTCTCATTTGGACTTAATAGCAACCCTCTCCTCAGGAATATTTCTCTCCTCTCATAGGTGTGCTTATACATAACACATGGGAGATGACTGGCACTAAAATAGTCTTCATATTTACTGTTTTACTCATGGATGTAAATCCATGTTAATGGATATACAGTTTGGTGGCTGAATCAGAAAAAAAATTTTTCAGAAATAAAGACAATCCACTTTGGAGAAAAAAAAAAAAGAAAAAAAATAAAAGAGAGAAAGGGAAGTATCAATGAGAACAGTTAAAACTTTTCTGATCTTTTCCAGCTCCTGAGTTCTCACTATATTCAGCCCTGGCTCCTGTCTGAGTCTCAGCCACAGCATCCCTCATCCTCACCAATGGGTTATTTAAGTTTCTTATTCCATATAAACCTAAATTAGACAAATCTCCACAATCTTCTGCGGTGCCCAATACTACAGAAGCTGGATCCAGGACTACACCTTTCCCCTCCCGTAATACAGACAGAAGTTACTCCCTCTCTCCTTCCCATTGTGTAGTACCTTTACACACCGGTTAGCTCTCCAGGTACGACTGGCTGTAATCAATCCCTAAGTGACAACTGTCTCTCTCTCTACTTCCTGTTATAAGATGTCCATCGTTGTCTCTCACAGGCAAGCACAAAAAAAAAAAAAAGTCACCAGTAATTTGACCTTGCATGACAGTTTACAGCTTTCTCTGCACTATGATCTGGGAAATATTTTGATCTGTGAGGTAATAAGCAACCCTCTGTCACCACATATGGGGAAACCTTGCTGGAGCTAATTTAAAGAGTATCAGGTGTGGCAATCAGCAGCGAGCAAAAATAACTTGACAGCCACATTGGTAATGGCCTGTGGTGCACTTCAGGGTTCATTTCTGTGTGGCATGCTAGGAAGGCAGGTCAGACAGAAGAAAGGTTGTGATACAGCTTCAGAACTTACAGTTTTCATCAGGCTTCTGCTCAAAAACGCACATCTCCTTTAAAAAGCAACAGAATAAAAGTTGTGCCTACTCACTCAACAGATGTGCTCCTTGCATGCTCTGAGAAACTGCTTAAATTAGTTACAGTGAGAACTTTTAACTGCTTAAAATGATAACTGATGTTAAACCCTGCCAAGCCAGTACAGTAAAGGATTTCAGACAGAACTTTGTCTTCGGTATTTGCCGACATAAACGAGCCTACCTATTTCTACCAGCAGCACTTGAACAAACCTGCTCAAGGTACTGAGAGTTGCACAGCTGATTGTGAGACCGCTCTCATCTTCATAAATTTTCCTAGCAGTTATAAAGATACTTGTGGAGCAAAGAAAAACAGCTGGACTCTCGAGATGGCTAGAACTGTCAGAGTCAGAAGGTATATAGGCATTACATTAGGGGGTGTATGTATGTGTGCATACATATATATACACATATGCATATATATTTCATATGTCAGAGTGAACTTTTTTTGTCTTATAAATACAGAGAACCACTAGAGGCTGTACAAATGTCTAGAGTATCCAAGAGGAATCTTGTTACTGCAGTTCAATCAAAAAGGAGAGAAAAGCAGGCGTTACTGGAGAAAGCATCTCAGAACACAAGCTGATGAAGCTTTCTTCAACATATGCAATTCAGAGCCTTCCCTGATATAGTGATACATTTGAGAAACAGAGGATGCAAACTTAAAATACAGATTATCTTCTACTTTTTTCTACCCTCTCAGTGAATAATATCAGAAAAATCAGTATTATTCATGCTTATTCTGTCTCTCCAATAACACTCTTGCCTCAAGTCTGATTTGATGTCATCTTAACTTTTTTTTTTTTTAAGAAAGTAAGACGACAGGCAGCTTAGAAAACAAGTGCTAGGAAGTACAGGAAAAATAAATGAATATGATAAACTACCACATTTATACAAGACTTATACTGCATTAAAAATAGAATTCATGGAATCTCAGAATTGCTGGAATTGGAAGGGATCTCTAGAGATCACCTAGTCCAACCAACTCCCCTGCCAAAGCAGAATTGACTATAGCCCATTACCCAGGACTGCATCCAGGCGGGTGATTCAGTCTTCAGTTCTGGCTGACCATTACAAGAAGTATCAGTTGAAAAACTAGCTGTCAGATAAGTAACTCTGAGGCACAGGAAGTTCTGTCTTGTAATTTCCTACTCCTTGATTTGGGTTTTTATCTTATTTTAGCTTGATTTCTAATACTCATGATCATACGCTACTTTCAGTTTCCCTGGGTAGTTTGAATACACTAGTATAGCCCCTTCTAGTAGGTTTTCCTTTACCACCACTATTTTGCTACAACTTGTGAAATAGAAATTAACTGAAAGTATTGAATTTTCCCCGGCAGAGTATAAGTAACTGCAAAGATCATTGGTACAGCCTGAAATGCAGGGGAAATAACTTCTAAGTTTCTTTCTATGATTTAAAATCATAATTAAAATAATTTAAAAATGCTAAAAAAGAAATTTATCAGATTCTTAACACCACTTTCTCAACACCACTTTCTCACATGAGGAACACCATGGGGAAAGGTAGTGAACAGCAGTTCTGTCTGTTTGTATTGAATAAGTGTGTGTCATCCCTTCTTCTAGCCCTGTTGTGTTCTGGGGAAGGTATTTCAGGAGCTGGGGGAAAAGGCAGATGATCACAGCAAGGCTGGAGAACACCTGGTCAGACTACAGGATGTGTGTTTTAGAATACCCTTTGCACTTAAATCAAGAGTGCTGAGGCAACTGACAACTTGTTAGAGATGCTCAGGGAACGGTTTTGTTCTCTAAAAATTACTGGTGAAATAAAATGGTTTCTTTCACACTAGCAGGTTGAGATAAAGAAGGAAGATTGGAGTTTATCTCAGTTTATGAATTAATCTTAACATTACTACTGCCTTATCATTGCTTAAATGTTGGTCCACATTAGTTATTGCTTCCCAGTGAACAAGAGGCAAAAAGTTCTTCTCTTCGCAGTAAGCAAATCAGCTGCTGAAAGGCAACTCTTAACGCTAAATACTCATCATGCTCCAAATGAATACTGTAGTTCAGAGCCTGGTCTAGGGTGAAATTTTTTTCTTCTTAATGCTAGTATTACATTTCAGAAATCTCTCACATACTAATTTTTCACAATAGAAAAAAAATATAGCATATTATATCCCACATGTAAAGTTCACTCAAGGAATGTAACTGGTAAAACTTTCACTTTGGAAGAACACACTGTTGCAAACTTTCTGTCTGTTTAAGGCAACCTACAATTCATTAAGAGAAGCACAAAACAATGTAAGGTAATAAAGACATCTTCCATTTTCCGGGACTCCATCATAGACTAATCTGTCTATTAAGGAAGGTGTAAGGGAAGGTTTCACTAAAGTGACTTTGAAGGAAATATTTTTTGTCATGTGTAATTTAATTTACGTGTGGTTTGCTTCATCATTTTGTTTGGGTTTTTTTAAACAGAACTGAAATTTTAAACCAGTTAATCAAAAACAGAGCAATGGCAAAAACCTGGTTATTAATAGAACCTAAATAAGACTCACATTTCTGTAGCTGTAATTAACATCGTTCTACCCTGTGGCCTGTTGGTTTGCTTGTTATTTCTGTTCTTATTTTATTAATAAACATGAAGTAAAATTTCAGGGCCAGAACTTAGTTCAACTAAATGTGAGTACTTAGGCCAGGATGACATGGGGAGAAAAAAAATCACTCTTGCAGGGTAGTGAGCCTTATTGCACTTAGAAATTATTGCATATCTATTGAACGGGTCTTCAAATTACTTTGAAACAAACTCCGGGGTACCTGCTACCAGAAGAGATTTTTAGATCTTCACCTTTTAGAACTGGTTTACTTGTTATCTGGGATTGGTGTCTCTTATAGCATACAACAGACCCATGACTCTCAGCCCTATAACTGTAGCTGGTAAAAAGTAGGTGGAAAAGATGCTTTGTCTCTGTAAAACACTTTTCTTTCATGATTCACTAAGTACACCAGTATAAGCTTGTCAAGCGTGAGGTGCTTTCTTCTCTTTTCTTTTTTTTTCTCTCAATTCCAAAAGGCATGTATGTCCTGTGGTATAATGGAAAACTGCCAGATGCCACCATTAAAATGAAAATCCTCACAAGCTGTGATATTTATGGAGACAAAAACTCTGCCAAGTGTGTGGCCACAGGGGATGCAGTCAGATATTCCCCTGCTGGTAGAAGGTTGCTTTGTTTCCAAAGACCAAAGACTCCTTTTAGCTAGACAGGTTCTTTTAAGGTGTCAGGTTGCTGATAGCTTTCACCGGGTAACTATTTTGCTTAATACTTAGGCTGTTAATCTTCTTTTTCAAAATCCTGGCTTGGAACCTTGCAGGCGATGCCTGCGCTTCTGAGCATCGATTGAGCACGTGATCTCACCAACAGTCATCTCTATGAAAGCCTAGGCCAAGCATAGGCCAGATAGGAAAAAAAAGACAGGAAAGAGCAAACCCTGGCCTTGCATCTTAGCATTAACTACACACTCTTTACAGTGGTTTAGACAGGCTGGGCAAGGGAGGAGGGAAAGTGGCTGAGTATCTGTTCACAGGAGTTCATTCACTGATGGCTACCTGAACTGGAGGCAACATGATTACTCAAGAACTCAGTGCCCATAGTATGGCAAGTGGGCACCCTGAATATGCCTGTACAGTGTCAGGTAGTACCTGTACACACCTGAGCTAGCAGAAACATCAGCTGCTCTGGGAAGGGTGAAAGACCACAGAGAAGTCACTATCCAGGCCAGCATGCACTTCAATACCTTCTATTTGCCACACTCTCCTCCTTCTCCCCATAAGCTTTGGCTTGCCAAAGTATGTCCAAAGTGATCTAAAAATTGCTCTCCTAACCTTAGAAAATATAAAGAATTCAGTATTTTCCTAGGCCTTTCTGACCACATTCAGAAAGAAGACCACTTCTTCAGGAGCATTGCTAAAGTGGAGCACTGTGGTAGCTACTGGCTTTGCAATAAAGGACTGGAAAACAGAGTGAAGAGCCATGTGGCACAAAATGGTGAGTGTCCTTTGTCCTGTGGGACAGCCGATTTGCTTACAGGCAGCACTGCACAAATGTAAAGACCCTAATGAGTAGCTGACTGCTTATTAGTCCTGGATTTAACCCTCAATGTCTTTTATTGGCTGCACTTCTAAGAATTACTTCTCTCTTCCTCCACCGGTTCATTCTATGCTTTCTATAAATTTCAAAACATGCATTTCCATACTGTATGCTCCATGTTACCCAGTCCACTACTTTTTTTTCCTAGTACTTTAACTGATATGTATTATGCTTTAACTGATTTGTATTAATACTGGCACCTTCAGGGCAAGAACAAAGTTCAATTGGCAGGTCAAGTCAACCACCCAGTTGGTTGACAGAAGGAGGATATCCTTCTCCCAGATGGTAAGGATGATGTGCTTCTGTGTGAGGAACCAACCTGTCATTCAGAGAAGTTAGATATAATGCCTGAATCTCTAACATTCCCCTCATGTTCTCCTTGACAAATGCAGCAGCTTCAAAAGGGCAATGTTATTTATCTGCATCAAAGGCAAGAGAGCAGGGAAGAGGGACCAGGAAAGGAAGCAGAGATGCATTTCTCTAGTATCTGAGCAACACTCAGCTCAACTTCTGAAATAGCCAGATTCCTATCAAAGAGAAAAATGGCTTAGGACTGAGATGCTTGATAGAAATAGATAGATGTAGTCAAGAATTGTAAAATCTCTGTTTGGTACGATATATGAGGAGCTGTGTAATTTACCTCCTTTCTCTAAAACAGGATTTATGAAAGTTTGTGGAGAGACAAAAGGAATTATTTTGGTAACAATGATTTTCCAGTGCTGTAGGATATGTCTGACTTCTACTGATTTTATGGCAACTGACATGGGGACTTTGAATGATTACTTTGCCCGACATAGGCATAACATAATTTACTCTGCCTGAAGTCAGTGATCTGCAGACACCGTGTACAAAGTAAAACAAAAAATTTGTCTGAGAATGTCTTCCAGATGTTGATATGGGTAGGAAACTGTATTAAAGCACTTGTCCATCAGATATTAAAGATCAGCTAAATCCAGGATGACAAACTAAGCACTGAGAGAGAGATAAATGTCACTCTGTGTTAAAAACAGACATATCTATCAAACACAATCTTTGTAAATACTACAGAAAATCAAGGGAAAACCAAAACAAAATAAAACCACGTTCTTTCTTACCACAGCATAAATGTTATTTGTGGTTGTTTGTTGTTTGTTTGTTTTTTTTTTTTTTTTCTGGAGCTGGTGTATTAATGTGTAGCTATAAGACACTAATAATTGTAATGGTGAATACACACAGATGGCTCTTACTTCCCTCTAAACTCATTCAAAAGGATCACCTAGAAAGTATATCAATACATGTGCCATCAGCAAACTGTAGTTTCACTATAATCAGTGGTAGGAATTCTCCCTCTAATCTCTGCAATAGTTTAGGAAAATCAAATTATATTAGGTACTTGGTTTGAGATTTCCTTTCATGGTTTGGGCTGGGCTGGCCACTAAAATGAATGACAGATGCTCTATTTTACTCTTTCCCCTTCAGAGAAGGGAGAGTATGTGCAGCAACCTCAGTTTGAATCCGAGTCACAGCACCACCATCTTGATCCCTCAGCTTTTACACCAATCACGATGTGAATGCATGCCCTGTTAGTCAGTTTTGGGTCACCTGTCCTGTCCGCTCCTCCCCACAGGTGTTACTCCTTTACACTTTTCCACTTCCGACCTCCAACAGGGCACACAACAGTTAGCTGACCTTGGTTGTTTTAGCAATAAGTATAATCAGGAGCCTCTCTGCAAACCGTTCCTTGGCATTAACTATAAACATCAGACCTTGTCTGCCAGAAGAGGACTGAAATATATGCCATTAGTTTCAGAGAGTTAGTTTGAAGAGGCAAAGATGAACACTACCATTACTCAAAAGAAAATTGATTCTGTTTCACCTCAAACTAGGACAGCTTTCCCCATTCCCAGTTCATTCTGAAGTATGTACAAGGTGCAGTAAATGTAAATGCCAAGTTGTCTCTGAATTCTGTAACACAAACTTGCCTTGAGCAAACTGAACAGCAGTTGTGCTACAGCCATTTTGATCTAAGGACACAAAGAAGGTGTACAGGGTATAACCACGAAAGGTAAAAAAATACTGGTTTGAAACACACAAGTTCATTATACAAAGTGAAACAAAAAAGGAAAATAGCTCACAATGGTTGGCTATGTGGAGTTATCTACTGCTCTTATCTAAATTTTATATCTATCTATACTAGTACTGCCCACAAGACACTTCCATTCTGTCAGGTTTCTTTTGGACATAAGATGTCCACTGGTTTGGGGAAGAAAACCTGTAAAGTTACCCTATACATAGGCAAATCCTTCTCAGCATTAAGGAATGTAACTTTCATGGTCACATTTTGAAGGGAGTAGATTCACATTCTTCTCTTGCTGTGTCCTACTTTTGTTTTTAATATGCTGGGGTTTTGATTACTCCTCAGAGCGTGAGGTTTTCATATGCATGGATTGGATGACAAAAGCAGTAAGTATGTTCCTAACTGCCAAAAACCTGCTGAATACTTCAGAGCTAGCCCTTACGCATCTCTACACAAACTCTGTTCAAGCAAACCAGAGTT
The DNA here is from genome assembly GCA_025769975.1 of Gallinago jamesoni. Taxonomy (NCBI): domain Eukaryota; kingdom Metazoa; phylum Chordata; class Aves; order Charadriiformes; family Scolopacidae; genus Gallinago; species Gallinago jamesoni. Next base: position 137,257,651 of record JAOQGH010000001.1, read on the forward strand.
TAGTACCCTAAACTGCCACCATATCTTCCTGTGAGGATTAGCAAACTTCAGCCCAAAAACCTTAATCTCCACTTCCCCAGCCATTTGTGCATATTAACCAAAATATAACAATGTTTTTTCTGCACTCATAGATGCTTTTCGTCACTTGTGCAGAAAGTGGTACTTACTTCCAATATCTGGCCGTAGCTTTTTGTCATACTCTCTCAACAGCTTGTTTAGTATGAGAGTCACATCTGTGTCTTGTGTTTTTGGAGCTAAAACCCATTTTTGATTAGTTGTTCCATCTTCATATTCATCCTCTTCAATCTTTCTAGAACTGCAATAACAAATCAAACAAATAGATATTATTTTACATATCTAAAACTTCTTCAGATGAGTGTGGAGATTTACCCAGAATGTTAATTCAGATTTTAGTTATCTCCCTTGGCTCTGCCTATCTACCCAGCCTTAGGCTGTTTTTACAACAGGATGTTCCTATTAACAGTTGTTGAGTATCTGTGGACAGGTCATCACTGAGAGTTGCTGGGCAATTGCCTTCTCCTAGTCTCTCAAAAAATTTTACTCTGGAAGACAGTGCAGCTATCAGAGTAGTATTTTATACCCTATGCTTTAACCAACCTATCCCAACTAGTTAGTTTACAATACACTTTTACCAAGAATGAACATCTGCAGTATTATTTTATTAATGCACCAAGACAACTGATTCATCTCTTGCACAAAAGCTAATAAGAGTATTAAAAATTCAGATCTTTTAATACTTCCTGATAATTTTATCCTATTAATAAATTATTATATTCTCAGTGCCTGAATTTTAGACTTAAATGTATTACAAGGCTTAGAATTAAGAGCTTGCTTCTTGAATTTAAGATGGATTATCACAAGCACACAAATACATTGCATAAATTAATCTGAATTTCCCTGCAGTTTTAATGACATTTTTAAAAAAACAGTACTACACCAAGAGTTGCAATGTATTTCTTTCACAGGTGGATCATTTTTACTTTATGCCAATACAAATGTGGTGAAACTCCAGTTCGCCCAGAAATCACACCTACTGCTATTTCCACACAAGGCTAATTTCATTTGTGCAGCTTTTTGTGCATGAACAGTAAAATGTTGATTTGAAGATTTATCTTTTGGTATCTTAGAAACCAAATATGTTTGATGTCTCTCACTGGAGAATATCTATGGCAGTTAAACTGAGATGAAGTTATCAGGAGAAAAAGATAACCTACAGCAGTAATCATGTGTTGCTTCCACCTGCAATTGCCCTGGTGATACAGTATCATTTTGCAACCTTTTTACACGAATGCCAATAATTACACAAGGTGCAAAGCAATGGTCAGAGGTACCAGCCTTTCTTGTTCATGGGATGAGCAACCTCCTTTCTCTCTCTCCCTCTCCTTCCCTCCGTAACAAAATGAGTGTCTTTTAAAGTATCTCAGATGTCCAGCAGACTTGATAGACACTCCACAGTAGCAGGGGAAAAAAAAAAACAATTATAAAAATTTAGTCACAGGGCATCATCAACCCTCAGCATTGCTTGTAGACCACCATTTGAGCATTTATTGAAACTTTTAATTGAAACTGCTCTACAGCCGATATGCCTCTAAGGATTAGCCATGAATCACTTATACATAACATCACAAATTGCAAGTGCTCTAGGTACAATTTCTATATAAAAATAATTTTGAAACGTAGCCCCTGAAGATTTTTGATAGAGAAAGCTCATGTAACCAAGTTGCAATAGTAGAGAAAAATTGGAAAAAAATGTTAATAGATGACCATTCCTTGTCTGTTAGTGACATACTTTTTTGCAACTGGATCTTTTTTCTGTAAATCACCCAATGAACATTTAAAAACCCTGAGAGCAATTTTTTGGGGGGTGGGGTGGGGTTTGTGTCTCACTCAGATTCATGACAAGCCCTATTTGAGAATAGTTCTGTAACTGTGGTATTAATAAAGGAGGCACCATCTCCAAACACACAGAATGATATGTCAGAACTGAAATCCCGAAGTGGTGCTGAATTGCCGATAGGGAAGCAGCACAAACAGTAACATCTTTTTCTGATGCACCAACCACAACCTCACTGGCGGCATCCAGGCTGCACGTGGAAATGAGAACTGAGTACAGGTAGGATCAAGACTGACATTTCGGGAAGCTGTTTCTTCAAAACCAGTCACTAGTAGGACTCTAAGCTCTGACAGACCTTTTAAACCCCCTCACTCTAGCAGCTTGTTTCCTTCAAAGTATCTCCAGACAATGTAAATTCCTACCTACCTTCTAGATTAAGACTGGGGGTGTGAGAAGTTTCACAGTGAATCAGATTAATACTCTAGATGCATATTTTTCAAGGTGTTTTGTTTTCCTCCTAAAGAGTTTATTATTACACTTCCCTTGCTTGCCTCTACACAATTAGGCTTCTTGAAGGCATCTGAGGTTACGTTTTCAGCTGTAGCCTTACTGGTGACTGCCAAATCCTCACCATATTCCTGCTATCCACAAAATTAAGTGAGGGATGATGGCAGGCCATTCTCAAACTGGGGAGGAAGAAGGGCTGCACACCTTCCAAACTCCTCGGGGGCCACTAATTTTGATCCTGTGAAGAGATGGAAAGGAGGCAGGACATAAACTGCAAAGGAGGAAGGCTGGAAAACCCTGAGAGGTTGTGGGGAAAGGGTTTCTTTCCTGCAACATGCTTGTCCAGGACTTGCTCTGGGGGTTGGCATGAAGCACCTTCTTGTTCCTGCTGGGACTTGGGAGAGAGATGCCCCTCAGCTGTGGTGCAGGCTGCTGAGAAGGGGAACATGAGGGAA
>JAOQGH010000001.1:137260567-137287819 GCA_025769975.1 Gallinago jamesoni
GGCAAGGGAAGGCAAGGGAAGGCAAGGGAAGGCAAGGGAAGGCAAGGGAAGGCAAGGGAAGGCAAGGGAAGGCAAGGGAAGGCAAGGTTTGTGGTAGATCCTAAGGTGACATCTTTGTCTGGGTTATGTGTAAGAGGACCTTCCTAGTACCGTGGACAACGAAGGCAAGCCTGGTCCGGGAACTCACTGCTGCAGTTGCTGGCTGTCCCCCTCTAGCCCCTCGCCACCCGCCGTTACCGGAGCCCCGCCGGGGAGACCCTTCCCGCCCCCGAGGCAGGTGCCGGTGGTTCCTCGGTCCCTCCCGCTCCCCTCCGCGGCGAGTAAGACGTGTACGGGGACGAGGCGGTTAACGGTACCCTCCCCCCAGCTACCAGGGCCCCCCCGGCACCCCTAGCTGGTCCCGGCCGACTGGGCTGACTCTTCCCGCCGGCCCCGTCCGCTGGGCCCCCCCCGGGGTGGGTCGCCGAGGGAAGCCGGGGCTGCCGGCCGCCCCGCGCCCTGATGGGAGCCCAGGCATCGCCAGCCGCCGTCCCGCCGGGTGCCGGGTCCCGGCAGCCGCTGGAACGGGAAAACTTCCTGCCGGGCCGTCTCTCGGGACGGAGTCCTCGCTGGCGACCTCCGACTTCAGGCGGGGCCGGGAGGGACAGCGGCGGGGCTGCAGCGGATCGGGGAAACCCGCCAGATCCCGGGTAGGGAGCGGGGGAAGCCGCGTTCGGGAACGAAGCCCCGGCAGGGCACGGCGCGGGGGCGGGAGCGGGGGAAGAGCCCGCTGTCCTTCCTAGGCGCCCCGAGTATTTTGCAAACTCCGGCGAGTGGGACATCAAGCCCGCAAGCCCCGGTGCGGGGAGAGAGGAGAAAAGGGAGGAGAGCGCGGACTTACCAGGCGTGAAACACTGAGAGGAGGAAGAAAAGCGGCAGGAGCTTAGCGGACATGGTCTGAAGAGCGCTGGCCAGGTGAGAGGTGCAGCAGGACGAAGGGCAACGCTGCGGGATGTTCACACGAAGGGAAGAACGAGGCAGCGAGGTGAAGCGCGTCGCCTCCCTTCCTCCGTATTCCCAGCTTTATACCCTGAAGAAAATACCCCCTTTCACACCGCTCCGGGAAAGGAGAGGGGGAGGGGAAATGACAAAAAAAAAAAAAAAAAAAAAAAAAAGGAGGGGAAAAAAAAAAGTGGGATGAAGGGGAAACCCCCAGCGGGGAGGCTGCCGAGGCCAGGTATAAATCAGGCTCCGCGGTCTGACAGGTGTGCGGCGGCCACCCAGCTGCGGCGCGTCCCCCTTTCCTAGCAATCAGCTGCCGGGAGCAGCGGCGCGGCCCCTCCCGCTCCCCCCGGGCTGGCGCAGGCCGTGTGCCCCCCCCCCAGCCCCGGGCTGTGTAGAGCGCGGCGGATCCCGGGCCCCCGCCGGGCCCGCGGGAGCCGCGGGGCGGGGTGGGCAGGGCCGGGCCGGGCAGGGAGGAGGGCGGGCTGGGGCGGGGGGAGATGGGGAGCACCTCGCCCCCCTCTTCCCCCGCGGAGCGCCTGCAGCGCGGCACCGGAGCGGGGAGCACCTCGTCGCCGCTCCCCTCCCTGCCCAACAGGTACCCTGGACGGGGGGAGGGAGCCGGGAAGCGAACCCTCACCCCGCCCTGGTGGGGGACACACGCATACGGAGAGGGGGAGCAAAGCTGGCCAGCCGCAGTCAGCCGGCAGCGGGGGGTTCTCCCCGCCATCACCAGCCCGGTGTGTCGTCGTGTTCCCCCCCCCCGCCTCCGAGGGGGTGGCTCCGAGGGGGCTGCGGCGCCCGGTGGCAGCTCCCTCCCCGCTGTTTTGGGAGGTGCCCGCAACCCCAAACCCCACACTCACTTGCCCCCAGGGCGCTGGAGGTTCTCTCCTCAGACGGAGGTCTCGGGGTGGTCGGAACCGGAGGCATCCCGATGTACATATAGACGCAGATGCATGTAATGGTTGCAGCTAGAGAGTGCGACCCACAGTCCAGTCCAGCCTTCCACAGACAGACAAACATACACAACGCAACGTGTACGCCTCTATCTAGCTGTATGCATGTAGAAGTTGGCGTACACTGTACTAATGCGTGGCTACACATAGATGTGCATAAGGTATGCCTGTAGAATGTATACGGATAAGAGAGAGAGAGATGTGGTGGACCAAGCTACATGGATTTATATGCATATTGGAAATTTTAGAATAAATGAGGATTTTCTGCCGTGAGAGCTCAGAAATGTAACCGCAGCCAAGTGTATTCAGGGCAAGAATAGTTTGGGTCTGAACATCGTGTCTTTCTACTCCACTAAGAACTGCACAGATGTGATTTTTAACGACTTCAATTCTCTCCAGGTGTGTGGATCTTTGCACCAGGCGTCACAGTAATAAGAATATTCCCCTTTGCTTTCAGAATCGGAAATGACAAAATTTCAGTTACGTGACGGCAATCTGGAAACAAAAAGCTCTTCTAGAGGTACAGTGAGTGATCCTTTTACCGTGATCAGAAACCTCGGAAGCATAAATCTTTGCTCCCTCCTCCCTTAGACATAATTTCCAAGTTCTGGGGGAGTCGTTTTTAATTATGACATTACATTTAAGGAGAAAAAAAAAAAAGTTCTGCTGGAAGAAGCAGTCTTGCTTTTAGAATTACTCCTACATGATGCCTAGAAGATCTGGCTAGAGAGAGTTCTGTTCCCGAAGTTATTTATTGAAGGAACGAGAGAGCTTAGGGAAAATCCGCCGTGAGCCAGGCAATTAATTTCCGGTCATGTACTTTAGGTTTTTTTCAACCTGAACTTCTCTTTCCTAGATTATACAGCAGTTCTTTCGTGTTGACTTTGGCTAATTGCAGTTACTGTGAATTGCTGATAATGACTTGTTACAAGACTTGTGGTCTTTTCCGTCGCCGGCAGAGAGATGCGGGTGGACTCCAGCCCGCCTGCTGCCTTGAGACAATAACGGCCGGAATATCGAAGGGAAGGGGAGGGGAGGGGAGGGAAGGGAAGGGACGGCGGGAGCTCAGGGCTTGCCTGGATTTCACCAGGAAATTTCTTCAGCCGCGGGCCGGTTAAGCAGCTCGCCGATCCGCTGATGGGGAGTTTGCAGAAACACCGGCGCTGCGGGGCGTGCGGAAGGCGGGACGGGGCGAGCGGGGGGAGCCACCGCTTCCTGGTTCAGGGAGAATCCCCCGGCGGTGCCCGGGAGCCCCGGCGGCACCGGGCTCCGAGCTGCCGCCAGCACCGCTGCACGGCAGCTCGCCGCGGCCAGGAGCCTTTTCAGGTACCCGAAGGTTTTCTGAAGGCTGGTAGTTACGGAAAAAACATAACTTCAGGCTCCGGGGTTGCGGTACCCACGTCCCGGCTAGCAGTGCCGGTGCGTTTGGAAAGCGAGAGCGGGGAAGCGCCCTGAGCACAGAGAGGGGGTCCTCCATCGCCGGCTCCCCCCGCGCTGGCCGCCCATAGAAAAAAAATATGTGTGTGTTTACTCACGGGCACACTCAAGTGGAATAAATAAAAGCCTGAACCCTCCCCGGCAGAGCAATCTGCTGGGGAGATGCTGCAGCTGCGGGGGCCGCCACGGCTCCGGGTGGAGCGGCCGCCCTGGCCCCGGGTGCTCTGCCGGCGGGGGCGGCCGGGCCGCGGCGTGGGCCGCCTTCCCCTCTGCCACCGCCCGGGTGGGCGGCGTAAGGAGGCCAGATGATACCGTGGAAAAAACACCCGGGGGAGAGGCACGCCGGCGGCGATTTGCGAAGAGGGATGGCGAGCCCCGGTCCGGCCCCGCCTCCCAAGCCGAGGAGCCGGGCGCTCGGCGGCCCTGCGCCGCGGGGACCCCCGGGCCCCCCTCTCCTCTAGGCCGGGGGTGGCTTCCCCGCCGCGCCGGCTCCGCCCGGCGCCGCTCCGCCTCTTCCCCCCCCCCCCCCCCACCCTCGCCGGCCCCGTCCCGCCCTCGCCGCCTCCTGCCGCGGCGATGGGATCCTCTGGCGGCGGCAGCGGGAAGCGTGGCGGCGAGGGACGGGACGGGACGGGACGGGACGGGGTTGTGTGTGTCCCCGCCTCCAGCCAGCGGCAGAGCACTCGGTTGCCTCTGTTGGGTGACCGTGTGCCGTTACCGGGGCTGTGTGTGGTCACCAAGTCACCCAGCCCTCCGGGAAAAAGCGTACGGTGCCAGGCTGAATATTCCCCTCTTCCCTTGCAGCGTGACAGCAAGCCCCGAGGCTCGAGTGGGGCTTTACGGTTCATTAATTGCTGCCTCCACCTCAGGCTGCAAGGGGAAAAAAAAAGGAAAAAAAAAGTGATAGGTAAGATTTTCCTTCTGTTGTCCTCGGTGGGCTACATGTTAATGCCAAATGAATACTTTAGCACCACTCGTTGTTATACGTCATCCCTCAGCCATTTCTACTTTTCCTCTTTCCTTCATAACCACATGCTTTTCTTTTACTTTTAAGCACACTCTCTGCCTTTTCTGAGCCTTTTCAAATTGTATATTCAGGTAGGGATCATGATTATCCAGCACATATTTTAACAAAATAACATTTTATCATATCCTGTAATGATACTAAGAAGTGTCTATTCTGTAGCACAATAAAATGTATCCACATTTTAACTTACCTTTCGCTGCATTTTCAGAGGACAGCTGTCTTTTCAACCTGAGGGATACCAAAGGTATGCTTTTGTGGTATTTCTTGTGCGGGAGGAGGGGGGGGGCGGAGAAAGAGCCTCCAAAAGCAGGTGCACAGAGACCTGATTAGAATAAATGAGGAGTGGAATGCAGAGGGAGAGAATGTGGTTCACAGATCAAGTGTCTCACCTGCTAGAACTGGGTACCCCCTTTCTAGCACTGAACAGGTTCCTGATATGGGGCACCTGAACTTTTCTGTGACTAAATGTTGGAGATCTCTCACTGGTGACTTTCCTGCCGTCCCAAAGGCTGAGGTTGCCAACTACATACACCACGGGCAACACAGGAGGGAGCTGGCGCTGCTCTGAGACAAACAGGGAAGGGGTGAAACCTGTCCCCTAAAGGAATCAGCCAGCTGGAGGCTTATTAGAGATTTGTTAGAGACTAGTAAATCGTGTCTGAAGGTCTATGTCACTCCTGCTGGAAGCAGTCTGCTTTGTACAAGTAATTAAATCTGCCTTGAGGTAGGAAGCTGAATCTCAGAGGTCCAGACCCTTTCTGTGTGCCCTCAGCTCTGTCCTTCAGCACGGGGCTCTCTTTGGCCCATGAGCAGGATATGAAGGATCCCTCCTGAAGCTGCAATGATGCAGCTCTTCAGCAGCTTTATGTACACTTGATTGCAGAAGCACAGGCTGATGCAGCATCAGGGCAGGCAGGCATGAACCTCTGGGGCCAAATGACCCCTGAGCAGTTGTTTTAAAGACGTCAGTAACACCAGCCTACAGCGAATGAAGAACTGAGCTCAGATCCACTGAGGCCAAGGCTGCTGTGAGCGGCTGGTTCCAGTGTTATTGCATGTGACAAGCTATGTGGCATTTTTTGTCCTTCAATTTTTTTCACCTACATATGCACCCTGTCATTGTCGGTCCAGTGCATTGCAGTCTATCAGTATTTCTCAAAAACTCTCCAAATTCATCTAACTGAAATGTGTTGCTATCTTCAATCAACATTCTTAATTTCCTTTTCACTTTGTTTTTAGCCAGGGCCAATTTAAACAGCAACTTTTAAGACATGATGACTGTGAGAAGTGATATTTGCTTTTGAGGATGGCAATGAAAAGGCAAATAATGCAGTACAGAATGGGATGCTTACACTTGACTCTAAATTAGTGGTAATCCTAGGAAGATCCTTCACAAGTCCTTTGGGCTTCCTAAAATCTAAATGCCATTCTTTCTGTTTTTCTCAAAATTGAACGAATGTCCATAACAAAATAGTAGAAGATGCAAAACTCATAAGGTGAGGATGTTATCTGAGACTGACGCCATACAATGGCCATATTTAAGCGTTTGTAGTGACATAAAAACATATAAAAAGCCAGGAAGAATTCAAGCCATTTGATCAAATACTCCTTTAGAATAATTTAGGTTCCTCTGAACATTTCAGTGTCAAGTCTAATCTGAGGAGCAAGTGTATTAGAGGAAATATATCCTTATTACAAAGAACATTATCCCCACATTTAAAAAACAAATAGCTGTGCAAGTGAAGTGCCACATTCATCTTGTCTGCATAAACTGAATAGCAAAGCAGTTTCATTCAGTCTTCTTGAAAATTTAACTTATACGTTCAGCGAGAATTTTTGAAAGACAAGATTATTTCACAAAATCATTTCTTTCTCAGTTTTGTAGAAATATGTTTAGTTATTCCACAGAGGGCACACTCCATTTAGAAAAAAAGCAGAACACAATTCACGATAACAGAAGAGGTCTAAGCTTTAGGAAATACATTGTTGCCTAAATTCATCCTTGAAGTAAACTGGCACAGCTCAAGTATCAGAAATAAAAACCTCTTCCATTGTATTTGACTTGTTCCTTCATTCTTAATGGGCACAAGTGAAGGAATTTGGCAGTAGAACTGCACACACTTACTCTCCAGTGCTGAATTGTTGTAATTCACTTTTCAACTATTTTTTCATGAAATCATACAGGGAAAATGCAATGACAAGCAGTTCCTATTTATTACTCTCTTTGGCTGTGGGTAAGCTGTGAAGTAGATGTGCCCCATGAGGTCCCAGTTCACCCATACTGGGGACAATGACATAGCTCACCCCTCCTGAAGGCCCAGGCTCCTTCCAGGAATAACCAGAGGCAGTTGATACACATCCAGATACCACCCCAGCCTGGAGCAGGACAAGGCCAAGGTGTTTACTTTCAGCCAGAATCTGGGAAATGCTCCCATCTCCCACAGTTCAGATGCCATCAATGAGTAACGGTCTCCCACACAAACAGTTTCACTGACTGCAGAGAGATTTAAATTGTTAGATGTTGTGTAGTGCGAGGCAGTGGCATTTAAGTATTCCAGCCTGGAATCAAGTGGCTTACTGAAGCATCTCCCAAACTATGGGATAACACCTACTGTTCAGGCAGGTGAACGCACTGCAAGGTGGCTATTCTTCTTCTACCATTTCTGTTCTCAGCAAGGATTAGGAGTGCATGGGTTTCCCCGAGAAATCCAAGATAGATGGTATCTTCAGGAAATTTCAACCTGGTTTAGCAAATCCACAATAACAGAATGAGCTCTAATCATTATTTTTTGTCTTTACCTTCAAACACAGAAAGCAACAGTCAATACAACTGGAAGCGGTTTATGTATAGAACGTCTGTGGTGCCATATACCTTTGTTAGGTAATTATCAGGTTCTCTACACATCAGGTAAACTCCAATAAAGTGTTTACCAAATTAAAGCAAAGGGCCTGGTATGCAACCATGTGACTCCACTGTTTGGAAGTAGTTACATATTCAGTGAAAACAAGGAGACTGTCCATATACGTAAAATTGGTCAAATTTAGATGTCCTGGCACTGAGTACTGCAATGGAGATCAGAAAATTATGCTGAGCCATTCAGAGTAAGAGTCAGGCTTGGGTGTAAACAAATAAATCAAGCACAGACAGTCCTCTGGGGCAGACAGAATGGCTCTGGAGAAGATGCTTTAAAGACAGTTCTGAGTTTCTTGTTCATGTAGTGAAAAGCCTCCCACTGAAGGCTTTTTGTGGAAGTTCGAGGAAAATGAAAAGCAAATTCTTGTGATTCTTTCTCATTCTTGTTTTGGGATTCCTGTGTATTCAGACATCATTTTAGCATGCATGGTGTTCTCTGGAGGTTTGCAGATTGCTCATATTTTTCAGCTGTGTAGTAAATACAGCCTCTGTATTGTCCCAGAAGCATTGGTGCCACTTTCACAAGTGCTTTGTGGCCTAAGGTCTGACTAGGCATTGCTGCACTCCAGCTTTCTCTAGCAGAACATTTGCTGAGTAGCTGTACGGGGTCAGGAAAAAGGTCTGGACAGGGCAGTATCCTTCCTCTGAAAGTGGCCAGAAGCAGAAAGGCTGAAGAAAGAACAAGAGAAATGTATGATATTCTTACCAATTACTCCTCTAGCTTCTAGCACTCAGTTTCTCAGGATCCTGATATAGTTTCAATCTATTTAGAGAATTGTGCCAAAGCCCCATGATCCTAATTGAACTTGTAACCACAGAACCTGGTTTCTGTTAGGGGCTGTCCCATTAGTTCCTTAACAGTAATTGGTTTTATTTTAAAACCCTACAACCACTGATTCTTCCTGTGAAAAAACAAAACAAAACAAAACAAAACCAAAACCCACCACCACCAAAAAACCCCACCAAAACACCCAGCCAAAAACAAAACCAAAACCACCATGTTTTTCACGTAACCTGAATGCTTGATATCTGAGCATTAAGAACCCGAGTTTGCAATTGCAAATATTATCATATATAATAATGTGTGATAAAAACGTTTGAGCCTGTGCCACCTGTAGGCTGTAAGAATGATTGGGAAGGGAAGAGATGCTGATACATACCCGACAACAACATGGTAGTGTGTGTACATATGGGGTCAAAAAAAGGGCAAGTCATCATGTGGACTATCTCCTGATGGGTCCTCATCAGCCTATCATCCTCAGACACCTGGTTGAGCAAGATTAGTTTGGTGCATTATCCTGTGTCACTGAAGTTGCAAGAATTACATCTCATCTGTTACTCTGGTGCGACTAGAAACAGCAAGCTGTTGGTGAAATGATTCCTAGAAAGAAGCCTTGTCCAGATGTATTACCCGTATGCAGAAAGGTCTGCTCCTCTCTGCGAGTCGCCCAGTGTTACCTGTTTCAGAGGTGCTCAGTGACTGAATCACTGAGAATACACAGTGCAATGTGTGTGTGCTTAGAATCATAGAATAGTTTGGGTTGGAAGGGACCTTAAACATCATCTAGTCCAATCTCCCCTCTGTCCAGCAGGGACATCTTCAACTAGACCAGGTTTCTCAGAGCCCTGTCCAATCTGCCCTTGAATGCCTCCAGTGATGGGACATCTACCACCTCTCTGGGCGACCTCTTCCAGTGTTTCACCATCCTCATTGTAAAAAAAATATTATTCCTTCCATCTAGTCTAAATCTTCCCTCTTTTAGTTTAAAGCCATTACCCCTTGTCCTCTCACAACAGGCCCTGCTAAAAAGTTTGTTCCCATCTTTCCGGGAGGCCACAATAATAAATAGTCTCTATAAAGTTTCCTCAGAGCTTTCTCTTCTCCAGGCTGAACAACCCAAACTTTCTCAGCCTCTCTTCACAGGATAGGTAATCCATCTCTCTGGTGATTTTTGTGGCCCTTCTCTGGACTTGTTCCAACAGGTCCATGTGTTTCCTGTGCTGAGGACTCCAGAGCTGGACACAGTACTTCAGGTGGCATCTCACCAGGGCATAGTAGAAGGGCAGAATCACCTCCCTCGACCTGCTGGCCATGCTGCTTTTGGTGCAGCCCAGGATACAGTTGGCTTTCTGGGCTGCAAATGCACATTGTCAGCTCATGTCCAGCTTTTCATCCAGCAGTACCCCCAAGTTCTTCTCCACAGAGCTGCTCTCAATCCCTTCATCCCCCCAGCTTTTATTGATACCAGGGGTTGCCTCAACCCAGGTGCAGGGCTTTGCACTTGGCCTTGTTGAACCTTATGAGGTTCACATGGACCTACTTCTTGAGCCTGTGCAGGACTCTGGATGGCATCCCATTTCTCAGGCATGTCAACTGCACCACTCAGCTTGGTGTTGTCTTCAAACTTGCTGAGTATGCACTTGATCCCACTGTCTGTGTCATTGATGAAGATACTGAACAGTGCTGGCCCCAACACTTCACTCCACTGTGTCTCTGTTGGACTTGGCCAAGCTACAGGCCCTTCACTGAGAAAGAAGACGTCTTGTCTCCCACCTTTTTGTAGGAATAAGCTGCATAAAAGAAAAGAAAGAGCCATGGGACTTTATGAAGTTTTGCCTCCCAATAGGATCTGCAATTTTTCACTGTTTTTGATCCCAAATGGGCTGGATTAATTGCATTCAGATACTATTATCCTACCTTTATAAACAAAGAAATGATGAACACAGAGGTCTGTGGCTACTCAAAGCCATATGGGAAACCTAGGCGAAAACAGAGATGCAAATCCTCACCTTGGTTCAGGACAGCATTGTTACTAATGGGTGGGCATGCCTTTCCCTTGCTCCTCCTTTCCAGCTTCCAGTCATATGCTCAGTCTGTCACTAAGAATTTGCAAATTTCTAATTCCACAGCATAAAAAGAAAAGCTGAAAAAAGGAATGAATGTGTGAGATTAATTTTTTTCTTGGCAACATTTAGGAATGAAGGGGATGAAAAGAAGACACACAAGAAGCCCAGATAGCTCCCTTGTCCTGGACAAGACCCTCACCTCAAAGTGAAGCACGGACTCCCCTCTCTGTTACAAACAAAACATGGGACTAATGCTCCACAGGAAGAAAACACCTACTTGGAAACATCCCAATTCACTGTCTTCACCCAGTATGTACCTTTCTGGGCAGCAGTGAGGATGCGTCATGTACACACATGTGATTGAGTGCATGTGTGTGTGTTTTCCAATTAATTCTTTCAGCTCTTGTGGTGATTTTTTGGTCTCTCTAAACGGACAACCAGTATAAGAATGACATTTTGCAATCAAATGTTGAATGCATTTTTTATTTAAACATTAAGATTAAATTACAAAAGCTTCTGGAACAAAGAAAGGATGCCAAGGAAGAAAGAGCTGAAAACTCAGTTTGCATTTTCTCATTCATTGTGAAAGCAAAACACATTGGCAGCAGCAAGGCGTTTTATAGAAAAGTTTCAGATGGACAGTACAAAGACCTTTCTGTCAATATTGTCACTGAAACACCTTGCTGTCATGAAGCACATCTTTTTTTCTGATCACACTTCTTAGTGTTGGCTAATTGGTTTTCATTGTGGGAAACAAGTAATAATTATTTGAGAATAACTGTAATTCTTCACTGTTAATCTCTGCTAATGTAACACAATCTTCTTCTTGGGAAAATGTCCGAACATTATTTACTTTACCCTAATAAAAATGTCTACTGCTGTTGTTAAAAGTTTTATTCGCACAAGTATGTTCCTAATCTATGTTAATTTCATGCATTATATCTCTATTTTTTGGAATAAATACTGAGAATCATTAGAGAAATTTCCTTGGAATGCAAAATCCAAACAAGCTTCGTATTTTCTTTTATGGGCAAAATTCCACCACCTTTATTTACACAAGTAGCATCCTGCTCCCTATATTACTTCACTGCAAGCTAGTGGCTCAAGCAGTGAAAATCAGCATAGCCCCATTAGGATTTACTGCATTGTATTAACTTCTAATGGAAATTGGGCTGAGCAGTTTCATCTGTGGAGTAATGAGCTACTTCTAATCAGTAAAGGTGCTCAAACATAGCCCTACACTTAGTAATTTGGCACATTTACAACTGGCGTTACTCAGTAACCTATCAGATGACAATAGTGGAGCTCTTCTGTAAAATATAGGTTAAGCCTACATTTGTATGACTGTACATCTGAAGTATAAAAACCACGATATGTAGTACACTTGAACAGTTAAAAAATATAACTTATTTTATTTGTAAACTATCAATGCAAGATACTCAGCAGCAAAGAAGCCATGTTCAATGTCTTCTGATCTTTTATAAAGATCTGTTGCTGTAAGTAATATAATCGTCTCCGAAACATCTGAGGTTACATGTAGAAACAATCAAGGCAATATTATTTGTACATATTATTAAACATGCAAAAACTTCCTGAAGAATATTGCCCAAATGTAGAAAGTCATCTGGATCTCAAATTTTCCTTGGTAGCATCTGCTTTGTAAGTATGGCTCACATGTGGCTTCAGAGTCCTTCAGTTTATTTTGGAGAATTGGCACCTTTAATAACAGGCTCCCTATTCAAATATGTGGCCCAGTAAACCAAGTTGAAAGTTCCAAACAGCACTGGGAAAATTATCCGGGACATTTTGTCAATCTTACTGATGCTGTTGTAAGTCTTTTTGCTTTCAGCAGGCTTTTCTTCTGGAGGCTTCACTGGAGCAGATGCAGTGTTTGAGATGACAGATGGGGCTGAGTCCTTTGGCATGTTTGGTGCAGGGGTCATCTTCCCGGTGCTGTAAGTGTTAGTTGATTTATTTCCCATCAATTCACGTTCTTTTTTCTGCAGCATGAAGAACAAAAGAACAGAAAGTGGAAACACGTTCTCAAGATATTAACCCAAAAATCTAAGTACCATAATCAATCATGCTAACAAATGCCTGTTGGCTATTCCGACTTTGACTCCCAAGCAGCTGTTTCTGCCTCGATTTTATAGCCCTTACTTAGGTTAAACTTCCCCTGATGCCAGAAAAAGCTAAGAGCAGCTGGCAAGACCTGGATCCCACCTGGTGTGTGTACTAGCAGCGTCTTTTGTCAGGGCAATGCAGTCCTGCACCTGCAGAGGATGCTGCCCCATGGGCAGCTGCCAAGATGCGGACCTCACCCTCCTGGCTGCAGCAAGGAGTGTGGTGAAGGACTCATTGCTCCTGCCAGCTTCCCCTCTCTGTGTCATCTTGCTGGATGCCTGTGGGTAGGAGCTCTCTCTAAGACATCATTTGCTAAGAGTCAGTCCTATTCCAAAAATCTTCATTTCAGCGTAAAATGCAAAAGTTTGTGTTTTCACAGAACTGCTCTTTTGTCTCTTTATTATTGGGGCACTGTGGTGGGACATACAGATGGTGGAGACTGATAGTCTATCTCCGTAAAGAGAAAGTGGCATGTTTCCTTGCCTAATTTCCCCTATAGGAAGGTGAAAGTATGTAATGAGTTAACAAAATACCTTTTTCATGAAGAAGCTGAAAACTGTCCATTCAGTTATTTGAACTACGCTGAATAACTGCTTTTTATTCTAGATATTTAACAAATGTAAGGTAAGCACCTTGATTTTAGCAGCTTCCTGGGCTTTTTTGCCATCCCATGCCCAACTCCTCTTGGTGAAATAGTTGACTGTTGCAAACTCAATCAATGCAGAAAATACAAAGGCATAGCAGACAGCTATAAACCAGTCCATTGCAGTAGCGTAGGCCACTTTCGGCAAAGAGTTACGGGCACTGATACTTAAGGTGGTCATGGTGAGGACTGTTGTTACTCCTGCAAAGGAGAAAAAAAGAAAAAAAAATAAGAGGCAGAGATGAGTTTTGTAGCCCTTACATCTCTAACAAGTTATGAGCAGGCCCCAATTCAGCTGAATACTGAAGAAGGCCACATGAATTCAGTCAGTGTTTGTATATTACAGTCCAAAAGAGTAAGATACTTTGCTCTCCAAGAAAAAATGAAAGCCTTCACCCTCAGGCGTTTATTTCTGTGGTTTCCTGATTATCTCTAGTA
Source organism: Gallinago jamesoni (assembly GCA_025769975.1). Taxonomy (NCBI): domain Eukaryota; kingdom Metazoa; phylum Chordata; class Aves; order Charadriiformes; family Scolopacidae; genus Gallinago; species Gallinago jamesoni. Next base: position 137,273,935 of record JAOQGH010000001.1, read on the forward strand.
TTTAAATAAATATTTTTAAGGGTAACACAAACCCAGCTGTTACATAAACCAAATCCTTACTGGTATTTTATCCCTGTACACTGATGCATGGTATGTACAGAGTGTCCCTCATTAAGCAGTACATTATAAAATCAGTGAGCAACCCATTTAGCAGTAACTGCCAGAATAAGGTGGGATTACTGATTTTATTTCCTTACGTGGAGATTTTAAGTACAAAATTGTTGGCTGTTATTGATTTTCTTGACTGTAGCTTCTCCTTTCCCACAGACCAATAAATGACAGAGCTGTCACGACTTTAATTTGTGAACGGATGCCCCCAATAGGACAAAATTCAACTCTCAGTTACAGCTTTGCAAAACTAGAATGGATACCACTGGTCAGCCAAGTGACACTGGTACCTGTATTCTCCCGATACAGCTTGCTGAACTGATTTTTTGATCAAAACTGCTGACTGATTTCAGTAGGTTTGCACAAAAGAATGAATCTTTTAAGAACAGCTGAATGAAGTCTTACATGATAAACTGTTCCCACTCCCCTCATTTTTCATCTAGTGAAAATTTTGTATTTCATCAGCCTTCACTTAGAAGACACTGTTTATTTTCTGCAATCTTCTACTGATAAATTGAGTAATTTAAGAGACCCTGAAGGATTTTTCCATGACAACTTCTGTAGTAAATATACATTTTCTAAATGCAAAGTCATATTAATTTGTTTGATGGTAATAGAGCTAATTGTCACTAATTAACCTCTCCATGGTTTTCCCAGATAAACATCTTAAAACAGAGATAAACAAACTGTCTTGAAATGAAATCTGTTTCAAATGCTTAGCTAGAGTATACACTAAATATGATAATATGCATGGAGTTTTATTCTAAACAATCCAGTATTTTACCTGAGTGGGAAAAAAAACCTTACAAATCACACTAACCTAATTCTTCGGTCTTCTGTCATTAACCTTCATACAATTAATTCTTGAGCACTTTCTGTCATAACTTTAGCAAAAAAGCCCAGTGTTTGAAATGGATTTTGAATTTAAACTGGAAAAGAACATTGGAACATGACAGAACATCTAACATCTCAAGTAGATATAAGCATTAGCACACTGTGGTTTTGCTATAGCACATCACCTCCACAAGCTAGATCCTTCTTTCCCGTGTGCTGGGAGAAAAGGGGATACTCACCAAAGACAGTCCTAGCAGGGACAGATTCTCTGTTTAGCCAAAACGACACTTGTGATAAGATGACAGTCATGATGCAAGGAAGGTACGTCTGGATGACAAAATAACCAATTTTTCTTTTCAGATGAAAATGGGCTGTCATAATAGTATATTCACCTAGAAGGAGAAAAATGTGTATGTGGGTAAAATAAGGGAGACTTGCTGATTTAGGAAGTTAATTATGTCAGCTCCACCACCCCATTTAAGGGAACCATTCAGCCATTCTAAATTGCACGAAATGTGTCTGGACTTCTGCACTGCAGAAAACAAGGACTTGAGAAAAAGGTGCTGCTAGATCCCGCTAGTCTTCACATTCAGTCCCCGAAAGCAGAAGACAATGACTGGCTGTTCCTACTGCACTGAAAGGCTGTGGTCCTTTTATGCACCTGGGACATCTTGATGTTCACAGGCTTAAAAAATCTGGGTGGCTGGTACTGCCTCAGTCCTGCCTGGTTTTGACTCGGCCCTGCAAACTGTCTTATCAGAGTAACGATTAAGGCCACCTACTCTAAGAAAACTGGTTTATCAAAAGGACTTAACCTCGTTAAAGCAACTGTTACCGCCAAGCCATCAGTTTTTCCAAATGAGAACTCCCTCTGCACTGCACTTTAGGGACTGCCATCCCAGCGTTGGTGCTGCAAAAAAATGTAAGCTTTGCTCATGGACCCTGGGATGTCTTGTTGATCTCAGTACCCAAACCCATCAGATGGCTCCTCTAGGAATCAAAATCCCTCTAGTACACGCAGTTTTCCTAGGATTTGGTACACTTTAGACCTTGGAAAGAGAATGTTTCTGGATAGACATTGTGCTCAATCTTGTTCACTTGGGCAATGAATATTGTACTGCCTGCATGGAGAATTCACTGAAAAATGCCACTGCAGTGCTAAATTCTGTACCTTTTTTATATGCCAAATTCACAGCATTGCCTTAATCTGGCTTTTGTCAAGTCTTCTGAATTTCAATAAAAGCCTAAAAAAATGCACTCCAAAAATCAACAAATCATCTGTCACCTTCGCTAATGTACCAGAAAAACTGAAGACTTAAATGGTTCTTTCAGACTGTTCCTGTAAAACCATATAGTTGTTACTGAAGGCTATTCATTGATGGTAACTGCTCCCCAAAGCAAAAATCTTGCTAGCTGAAAACAGACTAAGAAAAATAAGAATAAAAACAAAACGTAAGAATGTAAAACAACTAACCTCCAATCCCTAACAGATCTCCACTCACATTGATATCAAATTAATTTAAAAGCATGCATCATTCATCTGGGTACTGATGAATCAGAGTAATGCCTGTTCTGAAAGATATATTTTCCTCCAAGAATAAATCAAATACAGCTATAATCTCTGTCACAAGATTTGACTGTTAGTCTCTACATACCAGCCACAAAAGGAAAATATGTAACAGACTGATTCTGCCTTGAGTGAATAGCCCAAGTTGAGCTGCAGCCAGCATTGCTAAGCAGTTAGATTTGGCAGATTATTTCTAAATGACAATATGGCTAATTAGCAGAGAACAGGTCTACAGTGAAAGTGCTTTTGCAGGTATAGCTACACTGATATGTTATGCGAGCGGAGCTCCATTATTCTGCATGAGGTTTACAGACCTTGTTCGTGCTGAGGATTTTAGATAGACGGGAATTGGAATAGCACAGAAATGCCTTAGCTGACAGCTTGCCTCAATCTTTATGACTTTCTTCTGGAGTCCGATTTTCTGGAGAAATGGTTCCCTGAAGAGGGATGTGGAGATGGGCGGGGAATGCTGTGAAACTGGGGAGAAAATCCCTGTGAAGCAACACCTAATTCCTTTCCATTTAGTGCAAGTTTGAACCAGGGATGCTGAACATGCTATGGTCTCAGGAGGAACCCCACTTGCTCTTTATTTAGGAACATTCAGTTTGTGGATACCCAAAAAATATGCTGGGAGCAGCAGGGTCTATGTGCCTGTAATGTGTTTCTCAGTTGCTACTGCATTGGGATGTGTTTGAGTCACAGTTTCCCTGCTCACTAAGGAGTGACGATGTGTATTATTGATTTTGACAGTATGCTTTCAAAGCCAGAATAAAAAAAAATCTACACAGCTTCAGCAGAGCAACAGGACCTTCTTCTTTCCTTTCTAAAATGCAGAAAACTAAAACCTACATTTTGATGGCCCTCCACCGCTGATTTTTACCCTATCATTTTCTTTAACCTATCAAAGCTCTTGTCTCCGCTGAAATAATGATATCATTTTGATTTTGTACTCGCTCTTCTTCCAACTGATATCTTCTGCAATTTCCCATGCTGTTCCTTTTCAAAAATGCCTACACTAGGAATGCTTCCTCCAACAGACTAAGGGCTTAAGTAAACCCCATAGCTTGGTTTTTAATGCCCTGCGATGACTGCTTAAAGTAAAGCTAAAAGCTGCCTGAGTTGGCCTTTTGTTTATATAGAACAAAATCCTGCCTGGCTCTCTTGCAGTGGCAAAGCTCCCTTTTACTTCTGTAAGGCCACTGTTTTATCCTTAGACCATAAGCTTTCTTGAGCAAGAGCTAATTTTTGTTATAGGTTTATGTAGCACTTAAAAAGAGAATCATATTCCTGATAGGGTCCACTCATCACTGCACAAAACAATTTTAATAACAAATTTAGCACTAATGAAAAACCCTAGAGTAGGAGTGGCTGCATTTTTTCACAGAGCTATGCTACTGTGCTGCTGCTGGTCTTAATGTTTTTGAGGTTTTTTTAATGCTTTAAAAGCTGCTGCAGTATTTTTTTGGTATCTAGGTGATAGAGTTCTGGAGATCATGCTAATAAATTTTCCAGGATCTTACATGCATTATTCCACCACCATTATGCTGGGATTCAACAGAATGGTTTAATGAGAACAGCCCCTGGGATTGTTTTTTTTTTACTGGATATACCTGGACTCAGGTGTACCAATAGCTCCTCTGGTGAGATACTGACAGTAGAGCTGTGACACCACATCCCTGACCATGCTGATATCCAGAATATTTTGGCCCACGAGAAATACCCATTTCCTCTTTATAGTGATGCAAGGGAAACATTCATCTCAAGGAGAAATCAGAATTATTTGGTGCAAAATGAAGAGCTGAATGCTTCTTTTATTATTTAGGCTTTGGATATTTCAGAGCTCAGGCTCCAGCTGGCAGAAGATAAAAGAGTGGGCTTTTGTTTGTTTTGTGGCACTGCAGATTCTAAGTTAGCAATGAGAGATTCTGGGTACGGGAGCAGAACTGGGCAACCATTTGCAGAAGGCAGTAAGATCCACTTGGACCCAAATTCCGTATCTGATTGTGTTCAGCACTTGAACCACCAGGACATAACAGATGTTGGGCCTGTTGGAAACAGTGAGTAGTCAAATATCTTTTCTTTTTGGGGAATGACATTTGCGGATGTTAGAACAAAAAAAAACCAACCCCAAACAGGTGGAAATGTCAGAGCTGTTTTCTGTGGCATGGCTAAAACATTCCCAATGTTCCCAATTTCAAGACTGGTTGATGAATTAGGAGTGCCAGGATATCTTTTCTGAAAAGACAGCTAAACTTAGCAGCTTGCCTACAAAATCAACAGAATCCTAAGGGACTGGTGCAGGTCCGGTCCAGCAGTTCTGCTAGAAAGGAGAGCATAAACGTCCTATGACATACACAAACATTTTGCCTATGCAACTGCAAGGGCTGTGTAGTTTGACTTCTGTATCAGAAAACCCACAAAAGATCCAAGCACTTGGATTCATGCAATAGCTATTTGGTTTTCCTTTTCAACGTTCAACAATTCAATAGAAGGAAGAAATGCTTTAGGCAGCGTTCATAAGTAACCCTGATTACTGGCTTCCTACGAGCTTGATGAAGTCCAGAAAATCCATCGCTGACTGATGCTTTCCCTGTGCAAAATCGGATTTTTGTATTTTGCTAATCCCTAGTTACAATCTGTGTCCTGCTCTTTGTGATCCACCCTGCAATCAGAATCCAGCCAGCCCAGATGTAACTCAGGACATTAATATAAAATCTTGACGTTGGAAAGCAAGCATTTATTAGCCTAAATCTTAAGATACAGGAGGGAGGTGTTTACTGGGCAGAAACTTTGGGATTTGTCTGAAGAGTCCCCTGTTTCCTTGGGCTGAGGAGTACAAGGAGCTTTAACAGGCAAAGCTGCAAACTGGAAGTGACCTGGAGCTGACACACCGGAGAACTCACTGCCTGGGCTGGATGGTTTTCTCGCTCTGAGGAGCAGAACGAGCTTGTAGGAGATGCCCCGGTACATCCTCTGGATCTTTTTCTTGGCAATGATGAAGGCGAGAGGGGAGCTGCCATTCATTGCAGAAAACAACGCAGCTATGATGGTAAACTGGTAAGAAAAAAAACTGTCTTTGCTCTTTAATGGGAAATAGCATACTTGTCCTTTTTTTTCACTGGTGGTTGCTCTGACTCTGTCTATATGCTTCTCTGGACTTTAGATATCTGCTTTAGCGACAGCTTGCTGTCTCCTGAAATGGGAGAGGATAGGGGTAAAGCTGTATAGGACGGAGAGGGCAGTTGTGTTTTGTGGCTCCCCTGTGCTGGCCGATGCAAGCTTTCCCTCACTTTGTCTCCTGTTTGGAGAATAGGTGGCAAGTTCAGGGGCCTTTCTATTTGCCACATTTGGACAGTTTGAGCAGAAAGCTTTATGCACCTTCACGTTTTGGTCCCACTAACTCTGTGTGCGAGTGTATGCCTACCTGTTTTCACATCCCCTAAATTTCCTGCGGATAGTAACAGGTTCCTGACTCATTCTACCCTAACTAATCTCATCCTCTACAACCCTGCCTTCGGCTCAGAGCCCGTCACTTTTCACCAGGGACACATTGCCTCACCAGAAGACTCTGTCGGACTTTGCCAGCAGGAATTGCTCACAGCCATGTTGCCGCAGGCTTTCCCTTTCCCCTCCCTGACCCCCCTGCGACCACCCGCAGTGGAAATCCCCCTTCCTTCCCTTCCTGGCAGGCTATTTCATTTCCAGGCTGAGAAGCCCACTTTCTGGATGCCACTAATGCTCTCCAGACCGAGTGCATTGTGTAACCTGGTTAAGCCCCTGGTCCTGCTGAGCCCATGTGAGCCCTGTCCTGGCCTCGACCCCCCCAGGAGTCCCCCCCGCCAATGCGCGCCCAGGGCTGCCCTTGCGTGGGAGCCTTAAGAAGCAGGGGGGGCACAGCTCACGTGGGTGCCCGGACTGCGATTAAAGCTTCTTTGCCTCCCTAATGCTGCCACATCTGGCGCCTCCGCTAGCAGCCCGGGAGGAAATGGGAATCCTCGGGTTTGGCACCTCCTCTCCAGCCACGTGGTGGCCCTGGACACGCTGCTGTGCCACGCCACAAGCCACAGCCCCACCTGCCCACCGCTCCCTTCCTCTGCCCCCGCCGTGGTTTCATCAAGCAAATAATTTTAAAGCAATGATTGGAACGGATCAAAACGCGTGGGCGGCGTTTGCCTCCCGGGGTGGTTACTCCCACGGGGAAACAAGCCAGCAATAGCGCTGGCAGCCGCAGCAGCGGCAGTGGCCAAGAAGCTGTGTGCAGCTTCTCCAGCACTCCCATTAAATAGCAGGGGCTTGGATGCATCTTCAGCATCAGCCTTGTGGCATGCCTAAGAGCCAGCATACAACCCTCTCAGTGTTTCGGTGCCTCTGCCGAGTAGCCAGGAACCTGCACAGGACCCCCACGTACCACAGAGGCTTCCCTGTTCTCCTTGCAAAGTAAGCAGAGCCAGTGGATCTCCCCTCCTGCTCTAGCTATCAGCAACCACGGGATAGAAATATTCTCCCTACCTGTACTGGTACTGATGTTTTCAGTTCCTACAGTTTGTCCCATCAGGTGGTACTGGTTAAGTCGAGAACCATCTTCAGCCACCACCACAGACGTTGTGGTGCTATTAGTCCATACATAGATCACTTCAGAATTTGGGTAAGCATCTGTTGACAAGAGGGAAAAAAGAGGGTGATGAGTAAGGAACACTGTGTAATATTTTAGTGGATCCTTAAACGATAAACAGTGTGGAGAGGCAAGAATGGAGGAGTGAGAGTGAATGGACAAAAACAAATAAAGATGATACAATCATGTTCCCATATGCCCAGCCCGAAAAAAAATATAAAATAGGCTGAAGCCTTCTAATATAACAGATGTGTGGGATGGTTTGTCAAAGGCTGGAACAGTGGAGGTATAAATATAATTCATCACAACTACTCCATTTGACAAAGAGCAGCTCAGACCCATACTCACCTATCTGGCAGCTCCTAAACCCCAGCAAGCTGCAAAAGGCATTTTGCTGATTTCCTCCCCTCAAAACTCAAAAGGACTTGGGCACTTAAAGTGCCTGAACAACAGGGACCTGTGTCTTGTCCCATCTCCAAGATAAATTACACTAAGTGATGCCGTGTGCAAGTGCAGGATCTGGTGTTTGTGTGCTGACTTTGGGACATGTACGTGTGGATGAGAGTGTAGGTCTGGTGTGCCTGAGATGGCTGTAGACAAAGGGAGCTGGGATGTGAGTGCCTTTGCCTGTGATGCTGTGGAACCGGAGACAGGATTCAGAGGTGAGACTGCATGAAGGAGAGCAAGAGTGTGTGTACCAGAGCAAAAGGGTGGTGGTGTGGAAACACCTGCATACCTGGAGATGCAAATGTGATAAGATTTCTCTCACATTCATTTAGAAGTCCTAGGAAATAGAAGTGGTGGCAGCACTGCCAACTCATTCCTTCCTCTATAAATGTTGCTGTTATTTTTAATGCCCTAACACCTGGAGTAATTATGCTATTATGAAGGAATCTCAGTTTTCTCTTAGAATGACAGTCAATGTTTTTTTTTTTATTTTTTAAGCCTTGTCTGCAGAAAAAGTCTCAAAAACTCCAGGAGCCGATGATACATTTAAATATGTGCTTATTTAACACAAGTAGGTCTCACACTTCTTAAGGCACCTTGATCACTGAAAGCTTTCAGGTAACATTACTGCAGGCATGTTACAGTGGGCTGGAGTCCACCGCACTAAAACCTCTGGAAAGCAGGCAAGGCTTACTTTCCAAATAGGGGGTGAAAGACAGATAGAGTTGGAAGTGGTCTGAAGTTATACTAATATCTCACATTCTGCACTCTGTAAGCTGGGGGTACAGAATGTTTCCTACTGGAAAAAATCACATCCTAGTTCAATGCAATCTGTGCGGGAGGCAACACACGGTGGCTTTCCAGGCAAGGAATTGAGAGTCAAGAACAAAAGGTTAGCTTGAAAGATCATGTATACTGGCTCCATCAGACTGTGAGATTTGTTTTCCAGAGCTAGTAAGCTGTTTTGGAAAGCTGCAGCTCCATGGAGGACTTAAAAATTTTCACAGACAGTGGTTCAACGTGAGCTGAAGCACTGCAATGGCAAGAAAGAGACAAAGGTGGTCCCTGGATCTATACAACCAGGAATGTCAAACAGAAAATGGGAAGTGATCCTGGTTCAGGTTAAGAGCATTTGTGCGTAGCACAATGAGCTGCAGATCACTTGGATGCTAGAGCGGGTAGCAGGGAAGAAAGAAGCACCTTGTTTTCACTGTTGTTAATGTTCCCACAGAATCTGTGGGAAGTGCTGCCAGAAGCAGAAGACTAGATAGACCTTTGGTCTGACCATTTATGGCTATTTGTACATTGTTGTCCACACCTCAGAAGAGATACGGAAATAATGAGGACAGAGAGGGGGAGAGAGTTCAAAAGAGGGTCACAAATATCTCCATGGACTAGAGAACAAGTCACAATTTGAAGCTTAAGGAGCTCAACTTACTTAGCTCACTGACAAGAAGCTGAGACATGACTCAAGCACCGAGTATGGATACTTGCTTACAGAAAAGAGATCTAAAACCAGGGTGAATTTCATGTACTTCTGACAAAAGGAAAAAGTGTCTGAAAGATGGTTTCAAGCAGAGTCTGATGAAGAAAATTATGAACTACTGTCACTGGAAAGTAATGATGGGATGAGATCTTCCTTGTCACATATCTGACAGCTGTTGCTGCTGTATTCAGGACTGGAGCTGATCCAGGCTTTGGAAGTTGAGGACCTACAAATCCTCCATCTCATGATCTGCTTTGAAAGGCTAAGAAGGAATTTCTTCCCTATTTAAAAATATTTGTATCACAAAAAGTGCTGGAATTTCACCTTCCCTTTTAGAGTTGAGATACTTTCTCATCTCAGAGAAGATTACAAATTCACAACATGTTGTAAATAATTCCAAAGCTAGATCTGGAGAAGGCAAGTAGGAGGAGAGGGGTCCATTAAAAAAAGATGGTGCAGAAAGCCCTCTTTTTTTAATGCTTATCTGGTATATGTTGTTCACGTGCTGATATCCCCAGTGAATGTTGGATTTGTGCAGGCAGATTTGCGATTGTCAGAGAATTTGATTTTCACCTATGTTACTTCTTATGAAAAAGAAAAGATTGGACTTCTTGCTGGGATGATCCAGATGTACCCCACGTGAGCAGTTCCCTGTTACTGCAAGGATGCCAGACAGTGGGATAATTGTGTTTGTCCTGTTTTCTGCCAATGGCACACAATAATTCAGCCTGACTAGACACTTCCTGGTGAGAGCACTGTAACCAAATTCCACTGAAATTGCAACTACACAGGAAGATAGGCCTGTAAAGCTTAACAAGTATTCAGACGCTTTAGTCCTCTGCTCTCCTTAGTCTTGAGGATCCTAAAATGAATCAATGTCTTTGCTTTGAATTGCAGCCTTTACCTAGGTACTTAAATACGCACGGGTACTAGATTGGAGGCTTCTACTCTGGAGAAGCCCAGCACTTCCTCCTGTAAAAAATATCTGTCATTCAGAGAGGCCAGAAGGTGCCAAAAATCCACCCAGATCTCAGAGGTATGCCCAAGCGATACTTTGTGAGGCTGCTTTCTTTCCAAATCATGTCAGAGAAGGGACGATGCCCAGCACCCGCTTCCTACCAGGCCACCTGGTGAGAAGAGAGAACACTTAGGCAGGCAAAAGTAGAGCTTGAGGTCAGTTCTTGTAGAGCCCACCCCAAACCGATGCAGCCTGCAGTGATGTCCTCCCCTCCAAAGAAGTTTGTCAAATTAAGAATAATATGAATTTACCCCAGTCTAGAGATCACATATGTGTTATGATACTCATCTATCTTCCGTGCAGGCTTAAGAAAACATGGTCTGGGTTTAAAAAGCTGAAGTGTAAGATTTTTGGCTTAGTGCCTTCTTTCCTCACTATAGACCAGGATTTGAGTGTCTAAGATCTTGGGGAGAAAAGAAGAACTGGCAAAATGTCAAAACACGAATATGAATGTAAAAAAATACAGCCACCCTCTCAGTCCATGAGTACCCTTCAGAGAAATTTACAACTCCACAGGAAAAGGCCACCCCATGCACTCTGTTGTAGCAGCTGAACCACTGGCCTTCTCTTTTCAGGTCATCTAGATAAACCTCCAAGTAGATAAACCTGTGTACTTGTAGCAGGTAGTTGTCTTCCTACCTCAAACCTTCCGCCATGTCATTCCAGAAACAATTTGACTACCAAAACCTCCAGCTCTGCTGCTGCTAACCCATGTAGTATAATTAGGTAGAGTCATATTGAGAGCTGAAAGTGTGGGAGTAGACTAGAATAAAGTCATTTTGCTATCAGAATAGAGCAGATGCTAATGGAGAGATACTATTATTCACTGTCATACCAAATTGTGTAAAAACATTCTTCCACTTAAAGAAAGCTTCCAGGAGGTTGCCTACCAGCCATGCTTGCTGAAGGACTGAAGAACTTCAGCTCATGCTTTTTAGAGTTATAAGAAAAGTTTACTGCTGACAAGGGAACAAGGCCCTCCTCTCTCTGGTACACACAGGAGGGACAAGGAGTCTCCCAAAGGGTAATAGAAAACTGTAGTAGAGGCTTTGGGTTAGCAAGCTGGGAGAATGCTGCTGGTATTGCTGTAAAAGGAAACTCACATTCAAAGCCATTGAAAATGCAAGTGAGACTGCCTGGTATTTATTCTACTTTAAGCAAATGCGTTTCTTCCGGTTTTATGAACCCATATAATTAATTTGATGTCCTTTACATTAATTTTGCTGGCTTGCCAAAGAAAGGGGGAAGCCTTATTAAATCATTCTTCTCTTCTAAGCTCAGTCTTTCAAAAAGAAGAAAAAAAAAAGGTAGCAGTTGAGATGAACAGCTAAAATTACAGAGATATAATGTTATTAGAAGTGAGAAAGTGACAACAGACATTTATTTGTAGTGGACATTTGATAAATGGCTGCAGGCTTATCACCCACCAAATGTTGAAATAAGTAATTTCTTCTCCTATCTGTTTACTGAAGAGCAGATCCATTTTTTCTACATTCTAACACACACCACACAATATAGAAACAGTAAAGATCTCCTTTGCTCTTCTCCCAGCCTCATCCTGCTCTCCTATGTCTGGCAAGGAAAGCATGACATGGTCTTTCTTACGCCAGTGAACAGACGGCATGGGAGTGACCACAGCCCAAGCAAGGAAATACATTAAGAGAAAAGCCTGACAAAGCAGAGCAGCCAGTTGGTAAGACCTGGAGGATCCCTGCCATTTGCCTTGGCACTGAGGTGTGCCCTGTCTTCCCCATTTTCATTTGCAAATGAAAACAGCGCTAGCAGTGCTGCACCCTCCTGTACATTCAACGAGCAGCCCACAAGCAGGGAGCCTTCTCCTGCCACTGTCCCCTCTGCAGGGCAGTGGTGGCACCTGTGGCTAGTGCCAGTCTCCCTTCTCCCCTTTCTTTCTCTTCCACATAGGAATAAATGCCAAGGAAAAAAAAAAAGAAAAAAAAGAGTATAATTTTTGGCTCATTAAGTCAAATAAACCTAAGTGTGGATTGCTGAGACCAAACTTTGAATCTGTGGGACCCAGATGTATTTCTAGGACTGATTTTTTTGAAGCTATATTCCATGAAAAAAAATCAGCACCAATGTCTGCCAGTAAATTTTCGTATCTGCAAGACAGAGCATAAAATAATTTAGGGAAAAATAATCCCTCTCCAAAACACCCTCCAGATCCTTCTAACAGACCTCATAGGAAGCCATAAAAGCAGTGCCTGCACAATTAAGTGAAGGCAACCTGTGAAATGTGGAGTCTGTATGTATGGGTGCCCACCCTGCAAGCTTGAGCTGCATTCCATTCCATTAAACAAACCGTTTATTGACAAACCATGGCTGGAATTTTTCTTTCACAATTATGCTAGTTGCAGGCTGAATTCACTTAAAGATACCCTGTAGAAAGCTGGGGTTTGGTTTGTTTTCTATTTTATTCATTACAATTGTGCAGTTACAGTCTTAGCCTTTATCATCATATTTAGTACATGCCACAGGTTCATGACAGTCTAGTTTTGGGAATATTGCTAATCCCCACCAAAGCCTGTTGATGATGAAAGATGTGCATAAATTGTTAGCTTTTTTAGAAGCTCTAATTACAATCTGAATACCCCTACAAATCTCTATCTTTCTATCCTATTTATCTATTAATATATTTGACTCACTTAGATGCTGTTATACAACTCAATAGAGATCAGATTTACAGCTTCTCAAAGACTTCTGCAAGCGGTAAACCAGAGCTGCTACTAAGACATCACACACTAGCTTGAATTCTAAGAGTCAGTCTGGGTTTCTTCTGGTTTGTGCACAAATACTTTTTTAAGCCATTACAAAGTATCCATGGTTGGACCTCTGCAACTGAGGCCAGGTTTGAGCTCTGTAACTGGAATTTCTCAATAAATTGGTTTGACAAGAACGAATCGATGTACAAATGAGATCGCTCTATAGGAAGAAGTAGTGGAAAAGAGATCTAGTAAAAATGTAATTTTAAATATAAAATTAACAAGACATGGTACTAAATATGCATGGACTGGGTCTAGGGGGAAATAGCTTTTTATAACAGTAAGTTATTAAAGTAAACTAGCAATTTAAATACTAAGAGAAATGTATTCATGCATTCAACGACTAAGAGCCTAAAATGAAGACTTTGCCATAGTGTGATGAATTCTGCTGTTTTTGGGAGAAATTAAGGGTCATGGAAATTACTTTAGGGGCCTGAAAACATAGAATTAAGACTGATCATTTAAATTGGCGTGAGCTTACAGCATATGGATAAATACGTGCCATGGACAAGAAGTGTAATGTGCATAAATACGCGGGATTACAAATTTGCATCACACAGAATCACAGAATAGTTGGGGCTGGAAGGCACCTCTGGAGATCATCCAGTCCTACCCCCTGCTCAAGCAGGGACACTAAAAACACATTTTCCAGAACCATGTCCAAGCAGGTTTTGAATATCTCCACAGAAGGAGATGTCACAGGCTCTCTGGCCAACCTGTTCCAGTTCTCAGTCACCCGCACAGTAAAAACATGTCTTCTCATGTTCAGATGGAATTTAATCTTGTTTAATTTGTGTACACTGGTTCCTATCCCATCACTGAGTACCTCTGAGCAGAGCCTGGGTCCCTCTTCTTCGTTACCTACCAAGATGTATCAATACAGATGGATTAGGTCTCTCAGAGCTTTCTCTTCTCCAGATTGAACAGTCCCAGCTCTCTCAGCCTCTCCTCATATGAAAGATCACAGAATCACAGAATCACAGAATTGTGGTGGTTGGAAGGGACCTCAGAGATCATCAAGTCCAACCACAAA
>JAOQGH010000001.1:137294512-137337126 GCA_025769975.1 Gallinago jamesoni
TGGAACAGGCTGCCCAGGGAGGTCGTGGAGTCCCCTTCTCTGGAGATCTTCAAGACCTGCCTGGATGCAGTCCTGAGGGATGTGCTCTGGGCGTTCCTGCTTTATCAGGGGAGTTGGACTAGATGATCTCTAGAGGTCCCTTCCAACTCTGACAATTCCGTGATTCCGTGACCTATTGGTATAACCACTCCACTCCATGCAGGAGGAACAGTACCGCTCATACAAGATGCTTGCAGAAATGATAAAGTTGTGTCTATACTGAAGAGCCCTACTGACTGTTATTAAGATCCTTTGAAAAATGAGGCTTCCAGCAGAAATTGCTAAAATAGTACCTAGGAGAGATACAAAAGCTTGCCATCAACATATGGAACACCTAACCAATTTACAGCACTGACTGTTTCTTCTGAACAAAGTATAACAGAAATATGTATTTCTGAACTAGCGATGTAGAGAAAAATGGACTTCTAAGTTACTTTGACCAGGGTACAATACATTTATCTAAATCTGAGCTAGTATTGCAGAAAAATTGCTAGGAACTTCTAAAATATGATTCATCTCATCCTTAGGCAGATATCAAAAAATACTTCTAATGAACTGCACTACAGAGGTACTTATTTCCTGTCAGAGGCCATAAAGGGAGTCTAGATAGCTAACTGTGACATATTTGTCTATCTAAAATTGCCAGAGATCCATACCGTCCTTTTTCCAAGGCTTTGCTTTAGATGCAAGGCTTTTGATATGGGCCACCATGCTCTTTCTGCAGCAGAGCATTTCCATGTCCCACAACAGATAAGAGCAGCAGCAAATTAGGGGGAAGTCTAGTGCAGCCTTGTAGCTCTGGTGAATCCCCATGATTTTTTGAGTATGTTTCAGTCAGGAGTCTGTGTCTTAAGAACCTCTAAGACAAAAGATTGAATTTTTCAAACAACACAGCCCCACGACTAGTCATGTGTCCATGATTTCAAGGAAACTAGAGGCAAATAACAGCAATACCATTAGGTGGTCTCCATCTCCTCCACTCATTCTTAAGGGTTTTAAGGAAAATTAGTTCAGTCTAGATGCCTATGCTTTACTACCTAAAGTTAAGTATAATTACCTGGCCCAAGGTAATTGTCTAGACTGCCTGTCTGATGCTGCCACAAGTACCTCTTTCAGCATGTCTGGAGACCTATCTTCTACATTAGGGGAGTAGAATTCCAACCAAAGTGGTGGCTGGTAACTGGTGGTAACATGTAGCAGGAGCAGAGAAATATACCAAACATCTTAGAAATACGGAATTTTAGTATTCATCTAGCTCTTCCTTATTTTGGTCATTCCATGTCCATTGCAATGGAAGTGTCTAGCTCCAAGGCCAGGCTGGATGGGGCTTTGGGCAACCTGGTGTAGTGGGAGATGTCCCTGCCCATGGCAGGGGAGTTGGAACTCAATGATCTTTAAGGTCCCTTTCCAACCCAAATGATTCTATGATTCTACCTAAGCTGTGATAAACCTTGGTAAAATATAAGAGAAGACAGTACATGAGCAAGCAGCACACCTCCATGGACTTCAAGTAAAACTATACACTGCATAAAAATCAAACCTATCATTTCTATATTAAGTGCCTTTTTCCTTAAATTGCAAAATCACAACTTAGCCTTGAACTTGGCCGCTCAGCATTTCACAGAGAACCTCCCTGGCTCTTTCCACATGCCCTTTCATGAAAAAGGCACTAACACTTTCCAGTCAAGTTAACAAGCCATGCTGCCTGTCTCCACTCTGAGGAACGGACTCAGGAGCCTCTTCTGGCCAGCTGATGGAGATGAGTAATAGAAATGCTCTGTCTCTACGTGTGAGACCCAGGAAACCCACAGGAAAAAGGACATTTTCCTTTTTCAGTGTCTCCTAAAATTAACATTTTTCTGTATTTATTATTCATTTAGTTATATTCTTATACAAGACTTTTACTCATAGGTTTTGAGAGACTGAATACATTCTATATCACATTTTACTAAACCAGATTAGGGTCTGTTTAGAAGGACTCTGCTTTGAAGTGAATCTCCCTGCACACCTGCAGTTCTCCTGCAGCTTCACAGGTGTTAATGGGGAGAAGCACAAAATCAACAAAACCCCCATAGGTGACTTCAGCTCAGTGCTATCTCAGCTAATTCTCAGCATTATAAGGAAACATCGCTATCAGGGGAATTTTCTTAAAATACTTTTTTTGGAGAAATTTCACAGTGGCTGCAGGTGCATGTATAGTTTGTGAACAGTGAGTTCCTTAATGTTAACTGTTGCAATAAAATCCTGGCACACCGGTGAAGTTACCATCTCCTCTGACTTCACCAGCCTTCCCAGAGGAAAATAGTTTGAGCATGCCTCCTGCTACAGAAATAGCCTGTGCCCTTTCCTTTATCAAAGACCACAGCAGACACCATGACTCAGTTTGAGCTGTTTAAAAAGGAAGACGTGTGTAAAATGTGTTAACTACTTTCTTCAGATGCTACAAATTGTACCTAGTGCTGTTTTCTCTCAAACAGTTGGCAAGCTCCCTTTTTGATCCACAGTGATCAACCTTTGCCATCTTCGTGGCCAAATTAAATTCATCCGGGACAAATTCCAGGCCTGCTTCTTCCCCTGCTTGTGAGCTAGGGGATCTCATTATTTTCAGAATATTCATTAGACTCTCTAGTTAATCTAAAAATAGTAGGGTTTTTTCACAGCCGAGTGACTAGTGGGCAGCAGATTCATGCATTTATCTGTTCCACAATACAAGATCTGATAACTACATGTACTCAGACACTGTGTCTTCTAGAGATGGTTGCCATAAATAGACTCCACCTTACAGTATTTTATATTGTCAAAGTACTGGTTAACAGTCACTAATAGCCATTAACTAATTCAGCTTCAGGGCAACCCTGTGAGCTAGGTAAAACTGATATAATTAACGCATGAGTAAAATGAGATTTAGGAGTTAAGTCAGTTGCCTGGGCAGAGGCCTTCATGGTCTAGTGGATTAGACATCTGTCTCTCCAACCAAAGAAGTTGAATCTAATCCTTTTTCTGACATTGATTTGCTGTGTGACCTTACGGAAAGTCAATTAACTTCTCTGCCTCAGCTGCCCTAGAGATAATGATGCTTACCTACCCAGTGACACAAGGGTGTTTGGAAACTCTATTAAACGATACTTTTAATGTACTCTTAAGGCCTATCAGTGGACGAGGTGAAACAATAAAGCTTCCTAGCTTTAATGTCCTTGCTGTCTTATCTAATGCCTCCTCCCCACACCAGAAATAGCTTGGGGGTAAGGAGGAATTTCTTACGCTAAGGCACTGCTAGCAAAACTGCGGCTGGCATCAGGAAATTTTATCAGATCCCATTTGAGCAGCAAATTTATTTAGAGTACAGGTCAGTGCTAGAATTGCAACAGAAAGATTATTTTAATCTCGGCCATGGAAGAAACCAGCATCCTTCCCATGTTACCATGAGGTAATGAACAGACTGCCATGGCCATCTCCACCACATGTCCCTGATTCAAAGGCAGCAGAACCTATTTGCAGAGACTCGAAAGCCTGCGCTCATGCACCATCCCCAGTTCCCTTGTACCTCTAAATGAGATTTCTGTAGGATAATTTCTACAGGTGGCCTTATCGCTAGCAGGGATGCAAACCCAGAGGGAGAGGACCCACATACATGCATCTCCTGGAGCAGATTCCCCTGATCTTGCCATCTCTGAGCACTGGAGCATTGTACTTAAAAGGAAGACAACTAAAACCTGCTCTGTTCAGTTCATTAGAAGCCATCCTTGAACTTCTGTCCTCTTGCCAGCATAGTTTTTCATGATGTGTCATGGGGCATTAAGAAGTATTACTTCTGTAGTTGGCATTTGAACTGCCTGGCAAGTATCTATGCTACTGGTGTGCACCTGTAACTTTATATCCCTTTTCCCATATTTGACCTTGCTTTTAATTATTTCTACAAAATATTCTGTTGGTACATATAATGCTGCCTAGGCCCATAAAATCTCCCATAATTCTAATACAGCAAGAAACCTGTCAAACAGGACAGAATAATTTATCTCTCACATTCACCTTTATTTCTGTGAGCAAGACTAACATTCCTTCTTTTTAATACTGAAGGAAATGTCAGGGTTTTTTTTTTCGTTTTTTTTTTTCTTGGTGAATTATAGCAAGTGAGGTGGATTCTCATGCAGCCAGAAAAATAATAACCTGCTCTCGCCTCTGATGCAGCACCGATCGCTTCTTGGCATCCCTTCTGCTGCCAATCTGCCCCTGCGCCGGCTGCTTTGTTTCTCTGCCCTGCTCTCCCTGTCCTCTGACCAGTTAGCTCTCGTCTCTTCTCCGCTCTCCCAGCTCTACTGATAATGTGTTTAACATTTACTTTGATGCTATTCCCTGAGGCTTCGCAAAATCTGTCTTGGAAAGAAGACCATTAAAAAGAAACCCTTTGGGGAAAGACAGGGAGGAAAGCTAAAGCAGAAAGGGCATGTTCTTGTGTATAATATACCCCTGTAGGCTTTGTTTTGCTGCAAGCCTGAAGATGACTTAATGCAGACCCTTACTGCTGTAAATAGGGTATAAATATTGTATTCTTCTAAAATACATCTGCGGTAATTCAATAAACCCTGACTTATTGGCTCCTACTTGGTCAAAAATCTCCATATTAAATCCCAATAAATTACTAATGTGCTGTCAAATCAATAATACAGATGTTTCCAATGCTGAAAAAATGTCTATAGCTTGTCCTTGTATATTTACTTTCTGCAGAGGCTACTGGTGCGGACTAGCACACAAATGGCTCCATGTCTATGCATTGTGAAAGAATTTAATGGTGACTTGTAGTAGCTTATAAAACATAGTCCAGGATCATATACTAAGTGTTACAAAGAGCATGAACTAAAATTGTATTCAGCCCTCACATGCTGAATTACTTGTGTGCTAATAGATGATTAATATGTAACACATTTCATACATTTCTAAGCATTTGCAGCTTCTCTAGTAATGATATCTCCTGCACTTGCATGTTTTGGGTTTTTTGGGGGGTCATACTATACAAAAAGTTAGAACCTGTACTTTACTGCACCTAATCTACTAATACATTGAAGCATCCACTTAATTTTAAGGTTGAGCTTCAGATCTCTACTGCATTAGGCTCTTTGTTTAAATACGTTTGTTTCAGTTCTATATTGCATATTTTGCAAGACTTCATAAAACTACCCAACACCCCAGTTCTATAATCTGCACTAGAGACGAATAGCTGAGACTTTATCTATCAATACAGTAAAGAATACGTAATTCCAGGAAGGACAACTTATTTTTCTTTTTCATCTTAATTTTTTTCATTAGCTTCTGTTTAACCCTATATACAAATGACAGTTTCCTATGAGATGTTTTCCCATTTTTAAGTTTAGAATGAAATATAATGCATGTAATTTTTTTAAGTTGAGTATAACTGTATATGGACTTTCAGATTTATATTGGCTTTGCTGTAAATTAATGTTGCTGAACTAAACAGACAGACTTGAACTTTCAGTGACCTTGTAAAATACTGGTGGCTATTCAGATGAAACTGGGTCTATCTGGATTGGAAGACAGCAGGGAAATCAGTTCATCTTAAGTTTAGTAATTTGGTAATCGTTACTGTAAACAGTGTTTTTACTTCTTAGTGTGATCACTAGAAGACAATGCATAGCCAGTATTAAACCAGGACAGACACAGACGATAAAGGCAAAGCTTAATCTTGCTAGGATTAGTGACTCTAAGTTGATATGACTGAAAAAACATTGAAAAATGATAAGTTAGGTGGCTTCAGGGACTAGCAAAATGCCTTGCCTAGTAATTTTCAAAAGTCTTTAGAGACACTGATTGCACCTGGAACCTCTGATTTGATTACCGAAATAAAAATTGTCTACTGTAGTAGCCTCATCTGTACTTTAATTAAGAGCTTTGTATTTAAATATAACCATGATCCCCTGAGGTTATTTTTAAAGTAAGCTTCTGGCAAGGCAGCAGTGTGGTGGATTAGAGGCTTGGAATTGAGGAAAAAGCATCATTCACCATACAGTTTAGAATAATGTGTGCATATATATAAATACACGTGTATACAACATCATGTAACAGGATACAGGACTGGATTTATTAAAGCCAAATGCAAAGATATTTCCTCTTTTAATATTCTAGATGTCTTTTAATATATATGATGTAGAGACACTGCACTGCAGTCTGATTTGTGGAAATACCACAACAGCACATCAATCTGATACCGTCCAATGAAAGCTCCATTTTTCTACAAATGTAAAACCAAGTTATCAACTTAGTTGTCTGCATCTACTACCCCATCTAACAGTGGCTGTTAGACTTGATGTGGATATGTAAGACATATCACCCATCACCTCACCATTTATCACAGAGCATGCAACTATGAGCTGAAAAGCAGCAGTGCCAGACAAAGCACTGTGAATGAGCAGCAGGGTAGCAGCAGGGGTGGCAGACTGGGGGTGCTAATGAGCAATGTTAAAAGGGAAGTGGGGGCGAAAGGGCAAACAATTCGTACAAGACATGGCGGAACCCGAAAAGCCACATTTTCCCAGCTTTTATTTCAGTAAAGAACTTACAGCTTCCAAATTTTAATGGGCAAGCGTGTGCGTCCATCGGGAAATCTTCGAGCTGCATGGGACATTCAGCAGAGATAGTCAATCTGTGAGGAGTAAAAAGAAAAAGTATCATTTTTTTTTGCGCCTTCACTTTCGGCCTTGCTGACACAAGCAGGCTTTTCCTGAAGGCTCCTCACTCCTGCTGAAACCCCAGCAGCCCCCAGTTCAACTCAATGCGAGATAAGCCAGGTGGACCGCTGTGTGTGCATGCTCTAGGCCTTATCTAGTCACACTGACACATGTGAACTCATTTTATTTGTGTAAGCTGTCCAGTAAGATCTTTCTTTCTTATTCGTACGTGAAGGAACTCCTGTGCTGGAGCTTCTGCCACACATCTTTTTCTTATCGGCTTTCTGTAGATACTGTTACTGGACTAGGAATTTCACTCCTGAGTACAGCACTGTTACAGACATAAAGAAGCCCTGACTTTATATATAGATGTAAATACTTAAGTACATAAAAAAGGGTATTTTAAACAAATAAATGTATATGAAAGTATTTATATCTATATATAAAGTCATACGTAAACTCACTTATATATACGCTTTTACGTATGACTTTATAAGCACTACAGTTAGTTTCTGTGGAATTCACATGGTATCAGAGAAGTCTATTTCAGTTCAACATACTGTGAATTACCTGGGCACTTTGTCAGGAAAAAAAACCAACAGGGTTATTACCCCCCACTGTATTGCCTGGGTAAGCAATTCTATCCTGGACCACCCTGCCACCAAGCTGAAATTCTTGAGCTATAGTGGAAATAGGCATATCCCATGGATATTCTGTATGACTGACAGATCAAGTTGAACACAAAGAAAAGTCTGACGTAAATTTCTGAGCAGTGCAATATCAGTTATATTGCTGTCAAATATATCAAGAAAGCCAAAGCTTACTTTTCTAGGCGTACGCAGGACATAGCACAGTGAGAATCTGGTTTTGATTAGGCGATTTTGATATTTGCATAATACAGAGGGCTTGCTCAGGATAGCGAGGATGCGAATCTCATCTCATTTTACATTATGAATACTCTTATGTCTTTCTTGTTTTATGCCGCTCTTCTGCCTCAGAGATGTCAGATCAGAGATACCCAAAGCCCCACAGACTGCCCAGTGCTGGGGTGACACAGGGCTCTGCTGGAGGGCAGCCTGGTTCCTCACCAAAGAAATCCACAACATCTTACCACCAGAATGCAAAATACCCTCTCCTGTCACAACAGCTGCATGTAGCCATACTCCCCAGCTATATATACTCACCTCTTCATATTAGCACACCAAAGTGAGTATTCTTGCTATAAGAACCTCTATCCAAAGTGATCATAAAGGGTAACAATCTGTCCATGTACAGATGGAACAGCATTCAGCCAGTCCAATTCAATACAACACAATGATGCCTTGCTGGGGCACTCCAGCTACATGGACAATAAACTGGGGGAAACAGCTCCGCTCTCTGCCAACACACAGAAATTCTGGAGCTTTACCAATAGCTGGAAATGGCAAAATAAGCACAGATAAATGCAATAGTGTTGTTGGGTAGAGTTTGTATCATAAGGATGAGTTGGAAAACAGGGAGGGAAAAAGGCAAATTAATATAAAATGTAAAGGTAATACACCGTATAAAGCAAAAGCAAAAAAAAAAAAAATCCCATTCAGAACAAAGATAACTGTTAGGAACAGACAGGAAGTCTACAACATAGACAAGAAATTATTTAGGCTTGAAATACCTTCCTTTAGGCAAAACTGATCTTGGACTTCATTTTTATAGAAGAAATTTTAGAATCACTAAAATACAGAGTTGACTGCAGTGAAGACTGCCCTTGGGCACCAAAGCCAGCAAAGCCACAGTCACTGAAAGTGCTACATGGATGATTTTAACGAGCTGGTTCTGGTAGCATCCTGTCCAGAAAACCTGTATCCTTTTCATAAAAATCACTCTAACAGGTACTTGAAAGCAAGGCTGCCATCCCTCAATGCATGGTTATATTTTCTGTACTAAGTATTGCAAATTTAATCTTCCCGATAAATTCAGAAACCTTGCTCCAAGTGCCATAAGGAAGCTGGCATGTTTAACTGCTGTCCATCTCCTGTGTATTTGTCTACCAACAGTTCAAGTATGTTGTTTCAAAGTCTGCAGCTTGACAACATTTTAATACACACACTTGTCATCTGCAAGCAGCAAAGGAAGGCATCCCTACATCCATTTACCAAGAAAGCAGCTGTGGAATCAGGAAGTGAAGGAAGACTCAATGCAGACTTACTAATTAAGACCTTCTCTTTCATTTGACTGTCTTATGAATTGCGTCCTGCTGCCTGCATATCTGGAAATAACCCTTGAGTGTAATGAGGAAGGCTGTAGATATTTCTCAGCTATAAACGTGCAGGAGAGGTGAAGATGAGGTGCAGAGAGACTAGAGGATCTAGTGGAATTTAATTAAATCCCTCCAGAGATTATTTTTGTCTGTCTTAAATGAAAGGGTAGCACATAAGGCTGGAGGACACCTGGTTGCCGTTACCTGTCTCAGAAGCCATGAAGACCCTGGTGGTGCCATGGCCACTGCCGTGTCTCCTCTGAATTCCTCATACAGCAAAAGGCAGCACATCCCTTTAAAGGATGGTGTCTGGTGCAGTCTTCCGGGTCTAGACCATGGGTAGGGAGAACCGATTTTAGCAGTTGCAAATGTGCTTGGGTACAGCCTTTCCTTTCATTAACATGAATTCTTTGGGTGAAGAAGTTCTTTCTGCTTGTTATCAGTGATACCTACATGCTGCTTTCCTTTTCCCATGCCTCCATCCTAGGGCCACCCCTAGTCTGGCCATCTTGAACAAATGAACTGGCTATACCTGTTTGTTACGTGCTATTCTTAAAATATGTAGCTGAGCCTCTCACACAAATTTAAAATGCTCTCCTAGATATCTCTTACAAAGTGTGCATTAGCCGAGGCTTGTGAAGCGCCTTGTAATGGGCAATGCAACAGAAGACTTCACTGAGGGTTCTGATACAACACGTAAATGTCACCACCCTGAAGTTCTCCAGAGTGCTCTGTGCCCAACAGGAGCTGTTTTTCATTACTGTGTAAGGACCTGAAGAACAGAGTCACTAAAGTGACTCCTGGTTCAAAGAGATTGGATTTTCTACTGCATGCAGAAAAAAATAAAAAGAGCACAGCAGCCCTCTCTTACACTCTGGGGGCTGGAAACATGCATCCCTGCGTACAGATTTGCTCCTAGGTGCAGAGCACAAACGATATATTCACATCACAAAGAAATTGATATCTGCGTCTGCTTCTTCAAACATCACCTGGGGTGATATTTGCACACTTTGGCTTTTAACATTGTGTTAAAGTACACCCTAGTTTACACAGCTGATTATAACAAAATTACTCCCAGTTTGCATTTACTCCCAGTTTGCATTTTTTGAAAGAAGGGAAAGGAGGTCTTGCCATACATATATGAAACAGCCTTTGCCTAAGCCTTTCAATATGGTCACTCCAGAATGAACTCCCTGTGCTCACTGCAGCAGTTATCAGAGCTCGAGACAGTCTCCAAACCAGGATTTTTCTGTCACAGCACAGGCACTGCTCTAACTGCAGTTCTTTCCCACAGAAGCATTTAAAAGCTTCCCTCCTCCACCATCGTTCTGTGTTCATAAAAGCCCTATGGAATTAGTTTCACTCAAACAGAGTTTTTGACAAGATTATAAGAGTCTATTAAAGGTTCTTTACAATGGGAAGACAAAACTCTGATTTTATTGATGTTAATGGTAAAATTCTCCCTGACTTCAATGGGGTCTGTATTCACCCAAAATATGGAACAAACCCTGGTTACAGCTGCTGATTTATTATTAACGACTTCACTTTCATAATGCTCTAAATAGTTACACTGCTATCCAAATGTTAATCAACCAACAAAATGCTACAGCATACCTTAACTATCTGAAAAAAAAAAAAAAGTTAGAGCTACAAATTATTTCATTTATCATCCATAATTGTACATGAAAGTTTCATCAAAGCTTCATTATGTATAGCCTTTACTTTAAGAACATAGTGATTACTGATGTTCTGTTTCAACAAAATATAGACACGTAACTGAATACTCATCTAAGAAAAGCACAGCAATTCAAGCAGCAAGTCTTCTTCACTCCAGAAGTCACCTTCAAACATTTCCTAAGTAGAACTAAGTAAGTTCTAACTACTTAGTTAGAGAGAACTAAGTAAGGCATTGCTTTCAAGAAGCCGTTGCTTTTTAGCAGATGGGGGAAGAAGGAGGTGTTAAAGTCAAGGATGTGGGGAGGAAACAAACGCAGATGTTTGGGAGCCAGCAACTGTGCTGCAAGGAGAGCACAAGGCACTCTGTCCCGCAAGAGCCTGCTCCAGGGGGCTGCAGGGACCTCCCCGCTGTTCCCATGATTTCCCTCAGTGCAAGGAGCATCTGCTCCTACTGGTGGGAAAAGAGCCGGGAGACTGAGCAAAGCTATCATCTCTCTGCTACCCTGGAAGTGTAGAACACACTTTCTGGAGCATTATCTGCAGCTGCCAGGCAGGAGGCGAGGGCAGTCACCTGCCCTGGGAGCCAGCAGCCAGCCACAGAAACATGCTTTTCCTTATCAGCTACTAGCTTTAGTATGCAAACAAATTAAAACAGAGAGCTTTAGAAAGAGAGGGGAGCAGAAAGGCAGAGTCACCAGTGGCTTTTGGGAGAACTTATACTCAAGATAAGTGTTGAATAACAAGAGTTACTGATGAAGGGGATGCAAGGAAAGTTTTGTTGTCTCTCAGCTACTGGGACTGGAGAGATACGAAGCTCTTCTGCCCATTCACCCTAATCCCCAAACCAGCTCTGTCTTCTCAGTTGTTTATTTCTGTGCACTGCCCTTGCCCCTGACTACAGGGAGCATTTTAACGCTGTGCTTTGGCCCTACCTGTGCTGGCAACCAGTACCCGCTGTGAGGCTCAGGCCAGAAGGGGTGCAGAAGAGCCAATGTGCCCTCCCCAGAATGAGGCCACCCGTCACCATTTTCCTCTAAAAAAGGCAAAATGTTTGCTTGAAACTCATCTCAAACCCATCTCAATGTCTCCCCAGCATGACAAAAAAAAAGAGTTAAGCAGATCCAGCCTTACCCAACCCATACCCCACCTCAATGGGCTAGCTGGCTCCCTGCAAAGGGAGACTAAAGGGTTGAGTCAGATGCTTCTAAGGAACCTACTCCAGGAGGAGCTTTCCTGGGCACCTGCTCTGACAGGACCTCGACAGAACAATTTGAACCCCTGCAGCATCTCCAGTATGCAATCTTGCACACTCATGTGGATAAAAGAATGGTTTGGTTTGGTGATTTTTTTCATACTGTGAACACACTATTAGGTTTGTGAAATTATTTATTTAGCCTTGACTCAGGACACAACTATTCACCCATTCTCCCATGGTGATGTCTTGGGAACACTTCTATAACCAAACTGATATTCCTTGCAAAGGGTTCTAAAGCAAGATGTGTTACAGGTCCCAGCAGAGTAACTGCCTAGTCCAGGGAACTGATGTCTCCCTGTGTTCCTTAAGTAATGTGTACTTATGCTCCAGGGAGCCCTTATAACTGCCTTCCAGTACCTGAATAGAGGCCTATAGGAGAGATGGGGAGAGACTCTTTATCTGGGAATGTAGTGACAGGATGAAGGGTAATGGTTTTAAATTGAAAGAGGGGAGATTTAAATTAGATACTACAAAGAAATTCTTTACTGTGAGGGTGGTGAGACACTGGAACAGGTTGCCCAGAGAAGTTGTGGATGCCCCATCCCTGAAAGTGTTAAAGACCAGGCTGGATGGGGTTTTGAGCACCCTGCTCTAGTGGGAGGTGTCCCTGCCCATGGCAGGGGGTTGGAACGAGATGATCTTTAAGGTCCCTTCCAACTCTAACCATTCTATGATTCTGTGTATACACACACACACTCATATATATGTAAAGACCTTTCTTAGTTCTGAAGCACCTCCCATACTGTCCTAACAAAACCCAGTCATGGTGGTAATAGTGAGTTACTTAAACACAGAACAGAACTGCTAGGATGTGGATACATGTTCAGTTGTGGTATCAACTCAGGCTCTTGTTCTGCAGCTCTACATGGGATATGGAGGCAGTTCACCACTGCTTCTTATTTATAACACCTGTTGTATACTCTTTTACTTGGATTTCACTATACCAAGCGAACACAGAGCAGAAGCTAAGAGCTGGAGTGAAGTGGTCTGCAGAAATTTCTATCTTAGCCCATTTTTTCTTCATAACCATTCTACCAAGAATGCCCTTTCCCAACTTCCCTGTGATGCAGAGATGTGTCATCTTTTTATGACACTGAAATGTGCTTTGAAAATGCCACAGGGAAGGGACTATGGAAGACTAAGAGCTCCAGTTACTGATGTTTTTGTGAGCTGTGAATACATAATTCAGAGGTATGGTGTACTTGACACCAAAACTCTAATTTTAAGCAAACCAAATCCTTAGCATATCTTATGCTGAAGTGAGAAAACAAGATTTTAATTGCCTAGATTAACTGCTGAAGACTAGGTAATCCTGAGATGATCTGAGGTTGACAAGATTGATGTCAAAAGCTTTGACACTATAGAAATGACCTCCCTGCATGTGGAGTACCTTGGCATGCCCAGAGCACACTGTTAGACAAGGGCAGGGGGGATGTTCAGCCTCTAGACACAGGAAAAATGGAGAAAGGCAATAAAATAACCAATAGGACACTTAAATTATCTGATCTTTGATAGGGATTTGGGAGATCATAGGAAGAATCACATTTCCAGCTCCTGGTAGAAGTTTATAATAGAGGTAATACCATTCATTTTACAGTATTTCTTTAATATGCGTAAAACCAATAGATGGAGCACTGAGTTTCTACTCATCCATCCTTGCCATACAGTGTCTAATGAAGTCCATAAGCAAAGTAAAACTTGCTAGAAGAAGCTCTGTTTTTTTATCAGACTATCTGGTCCAGTAAAAAGTCCAAGTGTTTTGGCAGTCAGCTCCTTTAGGTTCTCTGCCTACAAACCTTACTTTCGTAAAGAAACTTCAGACCATTATGGCTGTGCAGCTATGCATGCTATAGCATAATATCACACCCATCTACTTGAGTTTCACTTAAAAACTTCTCCAAGTTTTCTCTCCTTGCTGGTCCCTTATACATGATGAACTCCCCTTGACACCCCGTGAGAAAGGCCTTCAATTCTCTCCTCTGCAGTAGCTTTTATTTTTATTGAATTCTTCAACTGAAAAGCAAAAATGTAACTAGCATTAGCAATGCTAAAAAGCTGATGCAGTTACTGATGCAGGTAAAATGTGAAACATCTCAACCAGCCCACACTCCATTATGCCGTGCCAAACATTTCCCCAAGTTTGCACATGCTACATGTTTTGACTATGACTTTCTCATCAGCATGGCCTTTTGGTGGCATGTTCAACTATGTGCTAACTGCATTCAATACAATTGTTCTTGAAGTGCTGTGTGAGATTGAACTATGAGCTTCTCTTTGTCTCTCAAGAGTCTGCCAGTCTCAGCTACTGGCAGAACCAGGGGGCGATGGCAATGCCCTGTGCCACTCAACTGCACAGGAGGCCACCCAACCCCTGCTTTCAGTGGGAGAAAACCCAAGTACCCGAAGGAGAAGGGAGCACAAAAAGTACCCTAGGCGTTAGAGGCTAAGGACTGTGATGGGCACAGTCCACCTGTCCTCCAATTTTGATACCACCTGTTAGACAATTTGATGGGTGCAGGTTTTCTGACTGGCCAGAGGGGCTTTTGTTCCTCCATTTCTGCCTGTCAGTATGGCACACGTTGCCCCTTGGATGAGGGTTACCTGGCTGCACAGCCATACTATTCCTTCCTCCCAGTTCACACAACCTTTGTATTTGTCTGGACAGGCACAAAATTTCATGCAGTTTTTTCTACAGAGAAAAATGAGCTGGATTTACAAAGTAATAAGGGATGGGGGGACTGAATGGGCAGTACCAGCCCATTTGGGCTCTCACACATCTAGATGGGGATGAACAGACATGAGAGGGTAGGTAGGAGGGATTATGATCTGGCAACACTAAATACAGAGCTGAAATCCTTGGTTATTTTCCACAGATCAGACGAACGATCTAGAGCTCCAAAATATCTCACCAATTTCCTTTCAGCCACTCGCATTTAACTCCAGCCTTTTCTTATTCACCTCACATTTCTGTGTCCACCTCCCGGGTCACCTCTCATCAAGATCTCCTGCTTTTTTGTGCAACTTCAATGCTCCTCCACGCCTCTGTGTGAAAGGGGCATGCATCAAGCGATTTGACGATATGTTTTTTTCACAGGGAAACATGCACACGCCTATTCGTAGGTACATGGAGGAGGTTGTTCAGCTATCCAAGCAGGACATTATCTGGGTTTTTTTGCCTTGGTTCTGAAATGCTACATGCTCCTATCAATACAACTGTGAAGTGCCAGGTAAAGGGGCAGGCTGAGGGTGCTCACCACTCTAGCGAAAGAGCCCTCTGATCCCTCAGCTGTTTCACACCATGAACAGTCATTAAACACGCCTCAATTTACCATCTGTCTGCTATTTATACTACCACCAGTGCTAGCATCTTCTATAGCATAAGCACCTGTTTGCTGCAGTGCAACCTGAAAGAAGGAAGGGCCGAATATCCTAGTGACGTTTAACTGTTCCTACGATAAATCAAGTTCATCAACGTACTTGGCTCCTTCTCCAGATTGCCCCAGGCTGAAGATGCAGTTTTGCAGCTGGATGGGAGTTCCTTGTTCCTATCAAGACCACTGGGGTACTGTTTCCCCCAGGGCACGCTCCCCTGTGCCCTTGCACACAAACAGGGATGGAGCTGTGCCTACACCTCAGCGATGGGTCAACTCAGTGAGACCTTCAGAAGAGACGGAAAAGCAAAAGCAGGTAGAGTGGGCAAGATACATATTCTACCGCTGGACTGAGCAAGCCTAGAGATAGTGGTTTGAATTTAATTGTTATGGAAATCAATTTGCATAACTGATGCGTTTGAGATGCACCGTTAATGACAAAAACATAGTAGGTATTTATTATTTTAACTAAGGAGGTTTTGCTAGTTTTCCTTATCTTTAGCTGAATCTCCAAGTAAAAACATAGTGGGCTTTTTTCATGGACAGGACACACGAGTGCAATAGCCACTGAAGAAACGACTGTGGAGCAACAAGACAACCTTAGGAAGTCTGACTGAGCCATTATAATAATCCAGGGTTTTATCATCCCTTCAGGTCCTGAAGTTTCATGGCCCAAATTTCTGGAAGGACTATACGAAGGAAAGGCTTGCATTAAGTCTTCCTAGGCTTTTATATTGCATACAGTGCCTACTACAGGACACAACCTTGGGATTTTAGCTAAAGCCTGGTGAAAAAGACTTGCTTCATCATTTACAGCAACCAGATAGAAATAAGTTTGGAATCTTTTGAATGATACATATATCTTATATGACTGTAAGACAGAAATTTGTGAATGTGGTTTCAGGAAATTTTCATTTAACAGTAGGAAACTGAATAAGTCAGGCTGAAAATCAATATAAGATATGCTAACATAGTAAGATCTCCTAGAAAGTAACTGAGATGTCCAAAGGCAGTATCTTAAGACTTCTACAGAACTGAGTAGACAAAAGACCAGAAACAGGCACTGCCGGTGGACTACTCATTAAATAACAAGCCATGTGCATTTTTTCATCTGCACCTTCCCACAAGACACTTTCCTGTAGAAAGGCTGAAGAAGCCAAGTAAAAAGGAATGGAATGAGACAATGAAGACTATCCCTACCCATGCCCATTGCACAACTTTACTCAGCTATAGTATTTTGATTTGATGAAGCCTTCAGAGAAGGGCAAATTACTAAGAATTTCCTATAGGGTAACTGTGGTATAACACAATCCAGGATTAATTAATGTTTCTGAAGCATCTTGGGCCAGACCCTTCCTGTCTCCTTTTCTGAAGTAGCTTGGAGCCACGCTCCAGCCTCCCTAAGCCCTTTATTCTGCACATGTGCTTTTGCTTTCTGCTTCAGATACCTATATCCCAACTTGCAGTACCTCCTAGTTATTCCTGAGTGACCATCATCATAGAATCATAGAACCATCCAGGTTGGAAAAGACCCTCAGGATCATCTCAGTACCAAGTATCCTGCTCCCTGAAACCCTTCTAACCCCATTTCTTGCAAAACCCTATCTCACCTAAGCCCTCAAATGCATCTTCCTGATCCTCAGCTGTTGCCCCAGCCACAGGTACCTGGCACCCACCAGCAGCTAACTGGCCTCTGGTATCCCTTGCTAGACATCCCTTTCCTCACCAATATTCTATGGGCTCTTTATCTAAACAAGCAAAGGCAGGATGGTAATTTATTGGAGTTTCTTGAGCTCCTCCTAAGTGCATTATATTCCCTCCTACACCTACCTAAACAAATGTGGAGGACTGAAGCCAGTTTAAGTATGCTCACATGTGCTATGCTTGCACAACCTTAGGCTTTACGTTTCATGGAGAGGAAACTGTGCAAATCCTCCACAATGGAGCTACAGGACCAGTTGCTGGTCAGAACACCCCATAGCTTTAGATGGCTGGTAGACTACCCATCTCCAGGCTACATGAGTATGGGGGTGGGAAACACCAATGGAAATAAGTAAGTAGGATGGGACTTGTGACTAAACGCAGACATCAATAGTAACAGCAGTTACCCCATGCTCATTTTGCTGCCACTGGTAAAGAAACAGGAACTCCTTAAAGAGTGAGTGGAGAGAAATAACGATCTTTCATACTAAAGTAGGCATTTGAAATAATGCAGATACCTAACTCCTTAAGAAAGCCTCCCCCTTGCACTGGGAGCAATTCTGAGCCAAGAGGCTTAGCTGCAGCCATCAACATTAAGGATGAGTAAAATTAGCTGAGGTGAATCCCACCCATCCTGCCTGGAGCACAATACACAGCATATTTTAGATTACTCATTGGCAGTCTGATGTTTCAGCAGAAACACAAATGTACTCCAGGGGACGGTATTTCCGATTAGGCAGATGAAGATTTTAATTTCAGTCTTAGTGAAATGACTAGGGAGTTCACTGGGATGTTATCTTCCCCTGGTAATAAAAAAAGACAGCATAGCCATAACAATTCTTCAGCATCTACCAGGTACTTCCAAAGCCCCCCTCTGCAGAAGCTGAGACTTGTCTGCAGATTTGGGCAAAAACAGACTCACCAACGCAGCTGTAGTTTCCTGGGGGTACTTGGGGGTACCCACCAGGGCACTGCTTCCTTCTGGTATCTGTTCAGTCACCCCATCCCTCCATGCATACCCAGGACATCAGGTTGGCCCTCCTGGTTCATCCTTATAAAATGGGGGAAGCACAAGCAAATCTGGCAGAAATTGTACCAGGTAATCCCAAGGGAAAGTTGGGTCTCCCTCTGTGCAGACCTGGAACTAAAGTTGGACCTTTTATAACCCCTCAAAGTCCAGGCAAGCATCTTCCTCATCCAAGGACAGGATGGTTCTGATTTGGGTTTTGTCTTTTAATCAATTCTGCCCTTGCTGTGCAAGTTCCCATCTCTGTGATGGAGATCTCTGTGGGGCTCTGCCCATTTTTATTACCAGCAGAATAGGCTATTGTCATGCACTCTACATAGGGACTACATTTGGGCAGGTCCTAATTGCCCGTCTTGTATGTATTACACCACAAGTCTTCTCTGATGCCTTTTTCTCCCTATGGGTAACTCCAACCACGGATTTTTCAAAACAACAAATCTCAGTTCCTTGAAGGACAACTTTTGAGAAACAGAGCAATGTGCAATCAAAGGAGAGAGACGGTAACTGATAGGCTTGGTGTTAAAACAAGAATCCTGCTGCTATCCTCCGGGAAGGGCCCTTCACTTTGTATATTCCTATTTTCTCTCACTTTGTCAAAATCTGAATTGATGAAAAGCAGCTGAGAGCCCTTGCCACCACGGCAGTTTTTCATCACTCCGCAAGACTCAGCCAATGTGAAGAATTAATCTTTTTTTCTTCCAGCTTCAGGCAGTTTGAAGCCTGAATATGAAAGAAAAGGCGGAAAGTCTAACACGGGGAAAGGAAAAGTGTATTTGTATGGCTTGATAGCTCCTAATTAGTTTTGTAATGTTTATACAATACCCAAAAGCATTGCCGGATCCTTTTCTGCAAATATAAATGGACGCATAAATGAAATCTTCCCTTTGAAATAAGAAAAACAGAAGTATTCCCATCTCGATGGCTGGCTGATTGAAAACTACGGGTTCATTTTAAAGCATAGATTTTCTGCTCACTCCTTGCTCAGGGCCATACAAGCAAACCTGCATCTGGGAAAGGCTGCCTTCTGGCAAAGTCAGCACTTGAGAACCCACACAATTTTCATAAAGTAATCTTCCCTTAAAAAATACCAAGCAAACAAAAATCTAGCTTTCCTACTGGAAGTCTTGAAAGCAGTAGCGCATCATCCAGCCAACTGGTTTTATCATAAATAGCTCTACAGCATGAAATGGTTAGCTTGCTAATGAAATGCTTCATGTAAGAGCAGACTTTGTGCTAACACACACCCAGGACATGCGTACAACTTGCATGTACAATTTTAACACTCGGTGCTAATGTATGAATATTTTCAGCCTCGATAAGCCAGTGCATTTGCTACAGAACAGCAAGCAGCGTGGTTGTGCTGCCATCAAGTGGATAGCCATCCTACACATTGTTGTATTTTATATCTCTTTCAGGAGCAATAGATAACTGTATTTCAGGGCTGTACTAAAAATTCTGCAGTTTCTTAACACCGCACTGACAAATGTCTGCAGTATCCAGCTGATAAATTATGCATTCGCAGATTAATGGCACAGATACAACAGTAAACACTCTCAGGATCTCTGGCAACCTTCAGTTGCTGTAATAACATGAGAAAAATCTCTTTGTACACTCTTCAGATGTATGACCATGTCATATTTAAAAATCCCACATTATATCAGATGCTTGGTATCCCTAGTGGTAGCAAAAATGGCTTGGGGTGCTTTCAAAACGATGGTGTGAGTGGGAGTCCAAGGAGGCTAGCCCTTGTATTGATACAAAAAGATTTTTTAGTATCTAGAAATCATTAAAAATTCCCAATGAACTGCTGGACGAAAGTTCAGTTATGGTCCAAAGGTTTAGCTCTAGTGAGTACGCTCTTCATACAAATTGTAGTGAAAAGGCAGACTCGCAGTTTTTTTTCTGGCATCCTACAGACCACTTTATCAGAGCTTCTGTCTTTAGAGCCTAATCCCACTGAGTAAAAAAATGCCGTTCACTGAGACATGTTGGTTCTCTAAGCCTGAAAAGGTTGCTTAAACCACTGTCCCCATTTTTCAGAACCGTTTCATGGAACAAATGAGTTTTATGCTTTTTATAACATTTATTTCCCAGAGAAGATAAACTAAACAAATGTAGGTTCTTAAATGAAAGAATAATTTTTTTGCCTCCATTCATGAAGCTATTTTCTGTGCAGATTAGGGAAATATGAAGTATATTTGCTAGTGCTTTTTTACCACTGTGTTCTTACAAAAAAAAAAAAAAAAAAAAAAAAATCATTTAAAAAGTGGCGATACGGACAATACTCCCCTCTAGGGGCAGAAACAGAATTTGCAACATTCGAGTCAGCAGTGTATCATTTGTAAATCACATTAGCGAAATAAAACAAATTGGGCCTACCAAATCAAAGACAATCAGAACTATTAAGTCGTTCCCTGCAGAGAACGTTGCTGCCAATGAAATCTGTCTAAAGAACATGTTATGTCCCTGTATTGAGGCAGGCAGGAGGGTTTCAATACTGCATGTATATAGAACCCCTAGCCACGTATATCCCGTCAACTTCTGACCTAGACAACATATCATCAAATGCAACATGCAAAGAATACATTTTTCTTTATAAGTAAACACATATATCACGAAAATGTATGTACTGACAAGTGCTAAAATTTGCTTAGCTGATCATACTCGGTACATTTGGAAGTCAAATAAGATGGAAGGTCAGCATCGGCTTGGCTGCTTTCCTCCTCTTCATTCAGGCAGCCAGATGAGAGGTTGCAAAAGCAATTCAAGCATCTCCGTCAATGACAGAGGGTCCAATCCTCCCTGCACGGATTACTCCTACGTACAGTCTGGGAAGCTCGCAATTCCTCCTTGGAAACGAGGGGAACGCAGAGCTAACAGAGGGTTGTCTCCACATCCCCAGATCCTGAGAACTGAGTAAGCCTGATGGGAGCTACAGGAGATGGGGCTCAAGCCCCGGCTAAGACCCAATACCTTCAACCACCACTGCCCAGGCAAGCAGTTCGCCCTTCAAAAAGCCCAATGCTGCCCACCTTCTCACAGAAAGCCACGCCAGGTAGCGCTGCTGAGCTGCTACCTTCCCAGGGACACGCAAAGGCAGCTGAAGGGGCTGGCTGCATGTCACAGCCACCTCTGCACAGGTTGGGACGGGATCCTCAAGCCACCCAGTGGCAGAGCATCGCTCACGCTGCTCAGATGCCCATCATCAAAAACTGCTGTCACTAAAGTAGCACAGCTCCATGCACGTTTCAAAAGCAGTTTCCTGACGTGTGTTTAAACAGAATAGCATAGACACTCTTATTTTTAAAGGCATTACTTGCAATAGTGGAAGGCAAGCTATTTAAAAAGCTTTGCACTCCATTTCTTATCACATACACCATGGTTAGCGGGAATTTTTCCACACACATGCACACCCACACACAATACTCTACCAAAAAAAAGAAATGCTGCATGTTTTTTAGGTTACAAAAGCATCCTATGTCTTTCTGTAGCCTACAAAAACAAAAACCCCAAACCCAGGGGAAAAGAGACTGAGTGGGACGATGAAAAAGTCTGCGTCGGCCCCAATTTTTTCTCCAGCTGCATATGCTGAGCAGGGCACTGTCTTCTCCTCAATACACCTATAGCCTGCAGCACCTCATGTGACAATACTCTGCCATGGTCACAGGAAAGGCATCTCCACAGAGTAACTCACATTCAGCGGCAAGCTCACCTGGGTCTCGCTCACTCGGGTCTCGCTCTGCTGCCTCAGGTGGCTCAGCTCATCGCCTCACAGATCGGTGCGTCGCTGCATTTCTTTAACACTGCAAAACCCAGTGCTTGCCCAGGAATAACAAGCCAGCTGCGAATCCGCCAGCTGGTCAAGTAGGCTGGCTGCTAGGCTGGTCAAGTAATTTACTGGGATAACTGGGAATTGCCTCTGCAGTGGTCTCTGGAGTGGTACTAGTGCAGCCTTAGCAGCAGTGACACATATTTTAAGGCCAGCCTTACCAATAGTTTTGTGAAATATAGGCTTCTCTCATAGCTATTCTGACTTTCATTCATTTAAGCATGTATGTGTACCCTCATATTGTTTCAGGAGCTTATTATTACAGAGACCTCTGTAACTTGGAGCTAGTAAGAACAGCAATACACATAGCAGAAGAGAAAATGAGAGGTTTTTTCCCTCTTTTAAACATGGCCTCTATCGTGTCTAAGCAGCTGTAAGGACTTACATACAGATACCTTACTTCTCTTAAATCTCTTTTCCTTTCAGAAGAAGAGACTTAGGGCTAGGGCCATAACAAATAAATAAATAAAACAGGTCAAAACCACCTGAAATAAAACCTGGGACACATGCCAATCGGCCAAACTGGCCATCAAGGCCAGGTTGGATGGGACTTTGAGCAACCTGGTCTAGTGGGAGGTGTACCTGGCCACGGCAGGGGGGTTGGAACTCAATGATCTTTTAAGGTCCCTTCCAACCTGAACCATTCTATGATTCTGGGAAGCCCCAGGTGCCTGCATACAAAAGTGTAACCCCCTTGAGCCCCAACACACCTTAACCACTGGGACCCAGGAGCTCACCTTCCCAACATGCGGCACCGTGTGGCCGTCAGCTTTGCCCAGGAGAGCCAGCCCTGCAGCAGGACAGAGCACTGGCAGGAGCTCAACTCCCCCAGTTCCCAGGCTAACTGCTGAAAACCTGGGCATCTAAGCACCTGACCTCAGGCTCCCGAGCACTTGGCTGGGTCTCAGGCACCACTCTGGGCTCATATATGAAAAGCTCAGAATAACACTCCATTGCTCAATAGGTTTTTCCTTTCATCTCTTTTGTGTTGTCTGTATGATTACACTCTTGGAAAAAACCCTGTTGAAGATAGATGGCAGTCTTAATTACTAGAAGCTAATTACCTTTAATGAGCAAATTGCCATTCACTGATGTGGGATTTGGCCTGAGAAGAATTTCAGACAATCCTCAAACATCACTGATATTATATCCTATATCTAGGTTATTAATTGATGAAGCTTGACAGTGTCCTCTAATCAGATGAGGAGCATGACCCTGAAGATCTGAGACACCAATTTGCTTCTCTGCCAATATAATGTGCCAGCTTTGTTTTCAGGAAAGTACTTGATAAAGCAGCTTCACAGTGCTGCTAGTTTATTTCATTTCCTGCTATGATTTCCCTTTTAGCACTATTAGTGAAATAAAAGAGAAAAAAAAAAAGCTCCATGGGTTCAAGATGTACTGCCCCACAACAAGATCTGTTTCTGGCCTTGGAGACAGTTCTCCCACAATCAGTACTGCAGTTGCAAATACAAACAGTAAGAGAGAATAGATCTTCATAAAAAAAGCTGGACTGAATCATCAAATCTGTTGAGAATATGCCTTCCATTTAATCAAAGGAAATATTTAAGCACTAGCAGTATTCAGAAGCTACAAATTAATTGGTACTTGTAGGCAGCAATTATGTTTTCCATTTTTCTTGATATTCATAAATATGTGTGAAAGATGGGTTGCCCAGCTCCACTAGGAATGAGGTACGTGATATATTTGCAGAGCTAGTTGGGAATCATCATCAGAAAGAATCACTGCCGGTTATTACCTCATGGTATATAGCAGAGTGCCGTCATCCTCCAGACGCAGAAGTTTGTTTGGGGTTGTCATGTTGTGAGCAATAGACTTCTTGCCATTGTGGAAAAAAGTGTCTGGGGTCCAAATCTTGCTGGCAAGCAGGTTGTTAAGAGGGAGGCGTTGCATAGGGCCTTTGAATCGCAGCCTTTCGTCCTTCCAGCTTTGTCGGAAAAAAACATCAATGGTGTATTCCTGGCACAAAGAAACAGTCAAGGTATTGCAGGTTCTGAATAGAAGCGATGGTTCCAAAAATGTCTTTAGCAAAGTAAATACAATGGAGTTGGCACCCACATGCTCGAACTTACCATTTCTGTGTCTGACACAGGACCAAAACTGGTAACATAGATGTCTGTTTTCACCTGAGTTATTCTCTCTGTAATAAATACAGGCTCTGCATTAGTAATTGCTTTAAGACACAAATACATGTTCGTGATACATTTCTCTATTAACAATTTCTGAATCACTCAAAAATCCCCAACAGCTTGAAATTAAGAAGATGTTTGAGGAGGAATGTCATCCCTGATCAAATGCAGTTGTCGACCTTTGGGAGCCCAGGCTCTCTTCTTATAATTAGTGGAAAGAAAGAGGCCCTTCAAGGGTGCAGTTTCTCTGTCTGACAGGTTTTGATCATAGATCATAGAATCACAGAACTCTTTGGGTTAGAAAGAATCTTAAAGATCATCTAGTTTCAACACCCCGCTGCCACAGGCAGGGACACCTCCCAGTAGACTAGGTTGCTCAAAGCCCTCCCCAATCTTGACTACTTCTAGGGAAGAGGCATCTACAATTTCTCAGTGCAATCTGTTCCAGTGACTCACCACCCGCATAGTAAAGAATTTCTTCCCAATATCTAACCTAAATCTACCCTCTGTCAGTTTAAAATGGTTACCCCTCATGCTATCACTACACTCTCTCATACAGAGTCCCTCCCCATCTCTCCTGTAGCTCCCCTTCAGGTACTGGAAGACCGCTTTAAGGTCTCCCTGAAGCCTTCTCTTCTCCAGGCTGAACAAACCCAGCTCTCTCATCCTGTCCTCACAGGAGAAGTGCTCCTGCCCCCTGATCATCTTCACGGCCCTCCTCTGAACTTGTTCCAACAGGTCCATGTCCTTCCTATGTTGGGGGCCCCAGAGCTGGACTCAATACTCCAGGTGGGGCTTCACAAGAGCAGAGTAGAGGGAGAGAATGACCTCCTTCAACCAGCTGGCCACTCTTCTTTTGATGGAGCCCAAGATGCAATTGGCTTTCCGGGCTGTGAACGCACATTGTCAGCTCGTATTCAATACCTACTATAGGACAAGATGAAGGTCTTGGAAGGACCTATTCCCCTCCACTGGCTTGGATGATCTGCCCAATTTCAAACATCTATATTCTAGATGTCCAAACTTAGGTGAAATTAATTCTACCCTAAAGACTCTAAGTCTTTCTGGCATCTTTTCAAATCCAGGACTAATTTAATTTAAGGGCAGAAATTTCAGAAGTTTGTTACATAAGATAGGAGCATCGAGCCCTATTTTCAAGCATCTCTGTGTAAAGTGAGAGGAGAAGGAGAGAAAGGGATGAAAGCAATGTGTTGGTCTCACAAGAGGAAAGGGTGGGGGTAGCCAGATTAAAAAAGGGCCAGGAAGAAACATAACAGATGGTTTACACATGAGTAGAAGATGAGAGAAATCTGGGGGATAGAGAGTTGAAGGAGGGCTCAACAAGGTTAGGATGGCAAGCAACTATTCACATGTTATGGTTTTAAAATAGCTGCTGTAGAGGTTATCAAAATGACATATCAATATAGATTTGCTGTAGCTGTCTAAAAGTGGATGGTTTGGGGATCTGTTTTTAACAAAGAGTTTCATCACCAATGTAATTTTATACATGCTGACCAGTGAGGGAACCTTGCAGCAACCTGCTAGCACCTGTCTGCCTCACCTTAGGGAGTATCAGGAAGAAAAGAAACCCAAACTGCATTCAATTACAGAAAAAATACATCACATGCTCTCCTAACCCAATCTCAGATGGCCCCGATCACTGAAAGAAGATGACTTTCAGTGACCTTTGATTGTACGCTGTTTGCTAGGAGACAAATCTATTTCCTGGGCTTCGTTTTGCTAATGAAACACAAACCCCTCACCAAGGCCCGTTCCAAGAGCAGGTATACCCATTCAGGGGGGCATCACATAGACGATGGTCCCACATAGTAGAGAACAAGCCACAGTGAAGGTGTTACCTACCTCCCAGTCCCGGGCGCAGTCGGTTGTCGTAGCCGTCCAGCAGACCATCCAAGATCCTGGTGAATATAGTGATGTTATCATTGGTGTCCTCTTTTCCTGATGCTGTTGGCGTTTGCGAGAAGCTATTTTATGCAAACAAAAAGAAAGACATCAACAGCCATGCCAGCCTCAAGGGAACTTTGTAATGAAGCCTCTCTGAGCCTCTGCCCTTTCCTGTTGCTGCATCTGGGCAGCATGGGGAGCTGCAGCGATTTCACCACTATGGTTGCTATAAGCAACCATAAATCACTCTCCCTGTAGGAGGACGCAAGGAAGGATCCATGCCATGGAGGTGCAGCCCTGGGGCACCGGATCAGGGGATGCCTGAACGCACTGACCCTCTTGCCATAACGCACAGGGAGATCCCAGGCCCCCACGTTGCCCTGTCCCACCTCAGCTCTACCATTTCCCTGGCTCTGGCACGTCTCCACCCCCTGCAGGGAGCAAGGTCTGCTCACAGGGCTAGCAAAAGTTGTTGCTGTTTTTTCCCTGTCTTTGGGAACTGCATCAGCTGGCGAAGCTGCACAGGTTTGCCTGGGGACACTCCAAGTCTGCTTGGAGGTACTCTTTAATCCTTACAAGCCAAACAGCTTCTAATTTCCACAGTATATGTAATTTATTGCTAGAACAAAGGACGAACTCTAACCTTTTGTGAAGATAACAACTCCCGCTGAATTCAAAAATCTCACCCCAGATCACTGGGGTATCTGTAAAAAACATACTACAGTATAGAAAACACAGGTCTTCATTCCTCCTCTCTCTTTTCCATAAATTAGTTCTCCCTTGTAGTATGAAAATAACAGCAACGAGTAGTGGGCCTCATTCCGTATCTTTTGGGCCAGATTTGTTTTTATTTCATCATTTTATCCATGGCTTAGACCCAGGAAGCTGCTCACAGCACAGCCATAACTTGCGTTTTAAAGTACATTTGATTTTCATTTAAAGATGCTTAAGAGAATCCCCTGCCTTCTAATGCTTTTGCTTACCTAAATAACAGACATACATGTTTATCCATAAGCACTCTTCCCTTGCAGCAAGCAATAAGTATCTCTTAAGACGACAAGTTTGCTCAAACTCAGTGCTTATTCAAGTTTCAGTCTCTGCTGAAATCGCCAACAAATGCTCCAGCTGTGACAGGGCACATCACCACACTAGGTACCGTGCCCTGCCTCATGCATCCTGCCAGCAGACAGGAATCACACTCCAAAAACCTGAACGTGACATGAGCCAGTCACCCAGAGAGAAAAAAAATATTAAAAAAAATAATCCATGTTTATTTACTACCAGTCACCGGGGAAATAGATCAGTAAGTAAATAAACAGAGAACCTCAAAGAATCCCTCTGAAGAGCTTGCCTTGCAGAATGCTTGTATCGATGCTTTAGGCTTACCTAACAAAATAGGATTTACACAAAGAAAGAAAAGGGACCTCAACTTGGTTTTACCTGCACGAGATTTACACTAATGGGACCTAGGTGACACCCGTGTAATGAGCCTGGAAGTTATAGTGGCACGAGACCTTGCTCAGGATGAGCTTCTGATAGCCACATAGCCCCTCAGAGACATGGGGACCCCTGGTCCTGTGCCTGTTTCCCTTACAACTTGTGTGCTTCTGCTGGAAAAGGAAAGGATTTGCAAAGGCTCTCAGGAAAGGAGATGGAGGTCAGGTGGTGAGAGCACGGGTTTGATTCCCAGGAAGGTGAATCACATGCAAACACCTGGCCAAGGAGGCTCTTTGGTGGCCCAAGTGCCATCAGCGTGGCCAGAGCCCTCAGCAAGCTCAGAGCCACCAAGGAGCTCCCCTTTGCTGCAGGGGGAGACATAGCCACTCATCTCACACCTTTTTCAGGCCATCCCATCTCACGGTGGCCAAAAGACCAAATTAATTCTGCTTTCTGTGCTGTCACCACAACCCTTAGTGAGTAACTGATGCAGACAACATCATGGACATGTTTGACTATAAAGAAAGACAGTTAATCCAGCAGACACAAACTGATTACAGAAACATTAGACATCATTCAAGAAAAAAGACTGTATACTTTTTTTGTCAATTGTAGTCAAAGGTATTGACCATGTAAAGGTGAATATTTACAAGCAGCAGCCTAACAAATACAAAAAGGAGACAGAAGTTACAGAGGTTCTTCATATGCAGCAACCATAACTAGCACTTTGATAAAATCCTAGAACGCTACTTTAAAAAATTCTCATTTTAGCTTCTTTTTTTTCATAAGAAAGAGATATGCATCACGCTCTCTGCCTGCTTCACCTTATCAGTGCAGGAACCTGTTTTCATTTTCCAATTCATCTGACAAAGCAGCAGAGAGATCAAACTTCATTTCATTCCGACAAGATTCATGAGAAGCAGCGACTATACAAGGGGAAAGCGATCTAAATTAGTGCCTCATTAAGTAAAAATGTGAGGTCAGCAGTCATCTATTCCCTCTGGCTCACTGACTGGGCCAGTCAGCACACATGTAGCTCAGAAACAGCCACAGCAAATCCAGCCCACCTCCTCTCTGCTAATTAAGAGATACAGAGGAGACTTGCAGGGTGATTAGGAAAGACCCTGGGAGAAAAGGACTGCAGAGGTAAAATGTAGGTGTTGCAACGGGAGATGGGAACAAGGGATGGCAAATGCAGAGCTGGGATGATCGCAAAGGTACGGTGCTGCGGGCACAGGACACAAAGCTTCACTAGTTTCTCTGCTCTTGAAAAAGCTTGTTATTTTTAGTGCTTATGGCTGAATTCAAAGCCAATTGAACTCAGAGGGAAGATTTCCATTGAACTATTTTCACGGGGATGGGACAAAATATACTTAGTTCTCATAACTGCTTCTCTGAATCTAACAAGAGTGATTGATGCAGCTTCCTTCTATCTCAGCTGTGTACATCTTTCACAAGAATAGTGCACACGCCTCAAATGCTGAAATACTTTTGTATCTGCACAAGAAAGGCTAATTAATAGGTGAAAAAGATGGAGAAACAACTAGGGTGAAGACTGACAAAAAGTCTGCACTTGATCTGCAAAACCGCAATCCAATTTAGATTTGGCAGATCACCCGAAAAAGAAGGCATCTCACGCTGAATTTTGGAGAAATGTCAGTATCACGTGAAGTTGCACTTGTAGATGGATTGCTGTTTACCATTAATGCAAACGATACCTTTTCTTTCACTTAAAAGTTAGCATTTAATTTATATTTTTGAGATTGCTGATGAAATAGCAACTTATGTTTTGGAATAAGTGCTGAGGTTGTCTTTTGTCATATTGAGACCTTTAAACTGTACTTGTGAAGTTGTACGTGTACGTTAGATACTATAGCTCTATGAATACTGAAAGAACAAGTGATGTCCTAAATTATTTCCACACAGCTAAAGATTAGGTTTTATCAACATATTAGCGGGTAAGCACATTATTGCCTCTCTGCAACCAAAAATATTTTTTATAGCAGACATTTTCAGTTATGGATAAAAATAAACCTAGAAAAGAACCTTAGGAAAATGCTAAGAAAATTCAAAGATAATTACATTTGAAGCTCATTACTGAACATAAACTAAACCAACCAGGAATACTTCTCATCACATTTATTTAATATTGCAATTTCAGGGTGACTGAAAAAATCAGAAGTCACAGAAGGGGCCCATCAGTGTAAAATGTAATAACTCTCTACAGATTCTCAGCTACCTCTTCTGAGGAATACCATTTACCATTTTAAACATCACTGTCTTTTTTTCCATCTAGTCAAAATCATGACAGATACTATTCATATCTTAGTTGTAGTAAGTGGAAAATGTATGGTAGATATTTCGTGATTTCCCCAAAACTTAAAAAAAACCCAAAACCAAAACAATGTTAAAAGACACTGGAAAAATAACTGAGGAATATTTTGTGATTGAAATTTGTACTTTC
Organism: Gallinago jamesoni; assembly: GCA_025769975.1. Lineage (NCBI taxonomy): Eukaryota > Metazoa > Chordata > Aves > Charadriiformes > Scolopacidae > Gallinago > Gallinago jamesoni. The sequence continues at coordinate 137,324,284 of JAOQGH010000001.1, forward strand.
TTGTCTCTCTGTCTTAGAGTTTCCAATAGTTTACTTTAATAGGATTGGAATTATACTAGAACTTCAGGCAAATTAACAGTTTGTGGAAAAGACAGTGGAGAAACGCACTTGCACACTTTTGGATACTGTCAGTTGGCCAGACATCAAAGGATTTACTCTTCTGAGTTAGCCTCTTACCATCCCTTTCTTACAGACTCTTAAGATATGAAAATGCTGGTATTTTGTGAATTTGTGCAATGAAGATTCAATTCTTTCACAGTGGATTAGGATAGGGGAGAGGACTGACTAAAATGATGAAACTTTAATGGTCTTTGCAGATCCTTAAAGAATAATTTCGTTCTTCAATTTAGCAAAAGCAGTATTTCACTGCCTTCTGGGAATGAGCAATTTGTTCGCAGTGCAATGAGAGCCTGCTTTTCATCGGGCGACATCTTGCCGTCCTCACCCCCTCGCACCTTAACGCTCTTTTCAATATCCGGAATTTCTCCCCGTCATTCAACACCTCCCAGTAGTCCCAGCTCCCCAGGTCACCAACCTGCAGCTTCACTGGGATGCAACGCATGCCAGCGCTGATCCTGCACCAAGCACATGTGGGATGGCTGCAGGTACGTGCCTGCTTTCTGGCCAGCCAACAGGCTAAGCGAAACAAGAGATGCTGAATCCGTAGGTTTCTGTGAGGCAGAAGGACTGACTGATGTCTGTTTGCCTCCTCCAAGAAATTCTACGTCCCCACTTAGTTTTCCAATTATTAAAATTGTCTAATGGGTTCAAAAAGCTATCTCAAGACACAGAGAAGACAAGGAAAACAGAATAAAATAAAAAAAAAATGGATAAGCATGACTGTACAAGCATATGATAATTCTTACAACGTTAGTCTTAAAAATATGAGGAAGAACTCCCTAGCATCTGCAAGTACTTGGAAAGGAATAAACCAGCAGAACTAACTGCTTAGGGTTGCAGAGACTAACATGAAATAATAGCCTGAAGGAGAGGTATGTTTAGCCTAAATAGCAGGATTATGGTCTTAGTGATAAGGACTGTGAGCTAGTGGAAAAATATGTGAAACTACCGACACACCAGGACTGAATTTTTACAGTGTACAGAGAACTCTTGCATTGGCTATATTTAATTGGGATCTTCTGTTTTCTGTGTTTCTACTACTATAAATATTATTAGCAGACCGCAACTAAACTGTGGTTACACCAACAACATCTGTCCCCATTGGTTTCGGCTCTTGGACAGATTTCTGAAATTGCACATCTAAAATGCAAAAGCACAGGGACTGTGCGTCACCAGCATGTCCCCAGAGATGTCCCCATGGACAGTCTGGGGCTTGCAAAAAAAAGTCAGGATGCAGTCAAGCTGGCCAGCACGGGGCTGGCCACGTGCTACCTCATCCCAGGGAGATCTCAGTCCAGACAGTCACCCGTCGTGCTGACCCTCGCAGGGCTGAACCTGCGGGGGCTCCTCGAGGACCAACAAGCGCAAGATGTTGGGTGGTGCCACGGCTCCCGCAGAGTCTGGCAGGTCAGGACCCTGCGTATGCTGATTTCCTTCCTCGACTCAGCCTTACAGCATTGCTCCCGCGGGCATCAGTCTAAAGGGAGCAGAGTCCAAATTATACTACTTTTCCACTGACCCCCTGTCAGGAAAGCACCCACCTTCTGCTTGGTTTGGTCAGCCTGACCCTGGGGGCCTTGCACTCATGAAACTGAGATAGAATTCTGTGCAATCCTTCATGTGAAACAAATGGGTGGAATCAGCCTCTTTTCTCACCTGAAAATACTCTTCACGGTGATATTTGACTTTTAATTATTCTCTAACTCTTTTATTGATGTTTACTTTCAAGACAATTGCGAACTACCTTGAAATCCTCCAGTAAAATACCTTAGCTTGTTAGAGCATTATACAACCCCAGGCTGAGTTCAAGCAAGACTGAAAAAGCTTTGATTTGTGCTGGACTCTTTCTGCAGAGGGAGGCTCATAAAACTTACACCAGCAATGGTGGGGGGGCAATTTTGCATCCTCTTCTTGTTTCATTTGCATCTTTGAATTTTAATTCCTTGACTTTTCTTTAAATAACTTCTACCAACTATGCCTACAGTCCTTCTCTACCACCTATTGATGTGGATAACTCTCGATAGTCATTCTGCATTTATGTTAAACATTAATCATAGACTTTTGCTGAGATTTCTGAAGTAGCCTAGGAGACTGAGATACATAATTCCTGTTTATTTTACCAGGCATTGTGCATCAAATTCCCCCAAGGTGGCTTTGGCTATGTCAGCAAAAACTGTATTTATGATTTAATATAAATATGGAAAGACTATGGAGAATCATAGACAAATCTCTGCCTTCATCTGCAATGTCCTACTGTATTTTGCTTTTTAATTTGTACTCATTTGACCGATCGCTTTTATCTAGCACATTGCAAAAGGCACTGCAATGTAATAGTGTAGTCCAAACACGGATGAAGCTAATAAAGGAGAACTTGGTAGCAACAGCAAGTATTATCAGTATTAGATTCTTGCAGTTAATATACCAGCCTACATGTAAATTGTACTGTTCCGTCCTGAACAGTCAGTCCCAAAGCACTTAGCAAATTACACTCTGAAACTGCTCCTGCCTCTGAAACAGAAGTGCTGGAGCATCATCTGTCTTTTGAGCAGGGTCAAAATTCAGCCCTAAGGCAGCGTGTGAATGGTACAGCGAATTGGAGCTGCTTATCTCTGCAGGCCCGGACTAAAATTACTAGATCAGGAATGGGGGGTGGAAGGAGCGGGGGGAGGAAGGTTACGTGATGATCTCATTTTAGTGCACGAGTAACTTGCAGAAAACAAGTGTCCTAGTTTACCCTAGCTGTCCTTTTCTGATTATCTGTCAGGTTACAGGTCACACCAATTCCTACCTGGGACTCAGATTTAGTATTTGCTTTGGAGTCGAAAGGAAGAATTAAACCCTTCTTTTTTTGCAGCCTCACCTATCTGTTCTTCTGTTAAGAGTTAACAATTAAAAGGCCCTACACCAAACACGTCATGCTCAACTGCTGCAACGTGCTGCCTTCTGCAGGGATGATGGACAATCAGGAAGGGTTTAAGATTATAGTCCTAAAGATTTTCTCAATATGGTAATACTTTGTCAAATTACAACCACGTCAAGTTTAAACCCAGTCCCACAATATCTAAGCCCCCTTTATTTTTGCCACAAAGTCCAGTTTTGCCTTAGATCACTGGGAAAGCAGGATCAAGCTTTTCCAAGGTCAATAGATCAGTGTGCAGCTCTTTGCATCCTTTGTAGGGTGCAATCCTGCAACCACTCAACCACTCAATCACTGTGGTCACAGGCTTCCCGCCTGCCTAGATAGGACACATGCTGGAGACAGAGCTAAGTTTTGCTTACAGCACAGGCAGTCATCGCTCCAAGTTTGGTCTTTTTCCTAGTTCCAATTTGGAAAGAAATCGCTTTTCTTGAAATCAGAAACTGATTTGCATCTCCATTTTGTATCTTCTTATAGCAAGGAATTGATGGGTGTGCTTGTGAATCAGCACGTTGGGAGGATTCATTTTTTTCTGGTGAAATCATAAATAATTGTTCTCCTCCACAAAGAAGAATCAACCTACGGTTCCAGAGCACTTGCGAAATGCTTTTTCTAGACTCCATTGCATAGCCTGATTTTGGAAAGTTCTTAAGATCTCTGGGTTTAGGAAAAAAACCCCACATATAAAGAGGGGGTTTCTATTAGGTTTGTTGTTGTTGTTTTTTTCTAAGAGTAGGAGTATTTCTTCAATATGGTTTCCAGAATATCACCGTCAGAAAAGCATCCAAAGCGAACATAAGGAAACAGGATCCCTCGCTACATGCTTCGGGGAAACACAATGTCTAAATATTCTAGCAAGTTTCAAACTCAGCCGTTCGCTCCCTCTGAGCAGTCACGATCTTCGCTTACTCACTAGGAAAGCCTGTACCAGCCAGCAGCCCGCACCGAGTCCTGCTGTCGCCGTCTTGCGCTGCTGCCTTATAGCCTGCACCCACCAGGTGAGACGGAAGGAAGGTGCAAGCCCTGCTCACACCAGCCACGGGGGGCTGGCAGCCCCGCAGCCCCCGGCTGTGCCTCTTACCCCCAGGGTTAGAGCCCTCAGCAGCTGTAGGCCAGGTCTGAGCTCCCCGTGCCCCCCCCAGACCTTCCCGCAGGAGCGTTACGGGCGTGAAGAACTGATACGAAACAGTAAATTCAAGCAGGAAAGCAAATCATTCCCTTCCCCCGAACGGCAGCACGTTAAGGTGAAACGCAAAGCCCCGCTTGTTTTGTTCGGCTGCTCCGCACCATGTGGAGCCAAGGTTTTTCATTTCCTTAAAAAAAAAACCAAAAAAAAACCAACCCACAGTAAAAATTCAAATGCAATTGGCAACTCACCCGAAGTGGCTGGCTAAACTCATGGAAACGCAGAAGAGGAAGAAGTTTTTGATCATGATAAAGCCAGAGACCATCCCATTGTCCATTCCAGAGCAGAGGAGGAACGCAGGTGGTTGCTTTGGTATAGGTGCAGCTGCTCACTTTGTTCTTACGCTGCAACAATACACAAAAAAAAAAAAAAAAAAGAAAAAAGAAAAATTATTACACAGACAAACAGCAGGACAGCCGAGTTCAGCTAACGCCGCATCTTCTGCTATCTGTGTTTTTCACAAACTTATCTAGGCTTATGTAAACATCAGCTGTTTATGTAAAAATTGTATATCTTCAAGGACATGTTTTACCTTCTGCTGACAGAAAACTGCAAACCAGGAAAAATTCGTAGTGGCCCAGTTTTCCCTTATATTTGTCCGTCATATAAGTGACTAGAGAAAGAGTCACCATTTTCCAAATGCCACTTTCGACCTTTTACCTATTTCCACAACTTCCACATGCCTGCAAACCCAGGGCTGTGTGCAGCCTCCGCATCCTTTCCTTCCATCGCAATTTTTTTCCCATTAAATACCCGTCTTCCCTTTCCAAAATCCCAGTTGAAATGCCAAGAAACACCTACTGCTTCTTGGAATTCATGCTGCTGATGCACGGCTTAGCAAAAAAAAAAAGGGGGGGTGGGGTGGGATTGGGGACTGAAGGGGGGTAAAAAGTGACCTTCCTCGCAAAGGCACATAAACCTCACGCTAGCACGAAGAATGACAGTAATGTAGCTGCTCCAGCGACTGCCGCTTTTCGGATACCTGCCTCAGCGACCAGATCACCAATCTCAGCATTGTGCGCTAACGTTTTCCTCTGTGCCCTATTAAAAGAAAAAAAAAAAAAGAAAAAAAAAAGGGCAAAAAAACCCCAAACCAGCAAAAAAACAAAGACAACCCCCAGACCAACCGACAACACGCCCAGAGGGGAGCTTGCCCGGATTTTCCACCTGAACCCCGTGCCCCCCGCGTTACACCGCTCAGCAACTTACTCACCCCCCACCCCGCCGGCGCAGCAAGGAGAAAAGCCCAAACCAAAAGGCGCCCCCCCCTCCCCCCTCCCCACCCGGGGCTCCCCCCGGCTCGCTCGCCCGCCCGGCGCTGCCCCGTAGTGGGTCCCGCTCGCACCGCGCCGGGCACTGCGGGGCCGCCGCTCCCTTCCGCACAGGCGCAACCCCGGACCAGCCCGTACCTGCCCGCTCAACATCACCCGCTCCTCTCCGCCGTCGCCCGCGCAACCGCGCCCCGGGGCGCCGCGCACCGCACCGCACCGCACCGCACCGCTCCGCGGAGGGTGGCACCTGCCCGCTCCGCCGCCCCTTCCCTTCCTCCTTTTCCTTCTTCCCTATCCATCCCCCGGACTGGCCCCCGCCCCGCCCGCCAAAGTTTCCCGCGGCCATGTGCGCGGCGCTGGGCGCAGCGGCGGCCGCCCAAGAGGGTGGCGGGCAGGGATCCCCGCCGCCCACCACCGGCCCGTCCGGGCGCCGGAGCCCGGCTCTTACCAGCCGCCGCCGGGGGTGCGAGGGCGAGATGCGGCGGGGGTGGGGGGGGGGTGGGGGGGCTGGGGAGGTGGTGGTGTTCTCCCGAAAGTTGCGGAGCGGCAGCGGGAGCGGAGCGGGAGCGCGGCGCTGCCTCCCCGCCGCTTGGCAGGCGCGGCCCCGCCGCAGCGCCGCGCCCGCGCCGCCCCCGCGGCCGGGAGCGCGGGTGGGTTCGCGGGGCGCGCCCGCCCCTCGGGGACCCCAAGGAGAAGACCCCGCTCGGGGAGGGGGAGGGGGGGAACCGCGCCGGGCCCCGCTGGAGCCCTGGGGGAGACCGGCGGCTTCCCGAGCTCCCCGCATCGGCCGCCCGGGAGCAGCCCCCACCGGTTCCCCGCTCTCTCTCCCCCCGGGGCCCTCCCACCGACCGTCCGCGGGGAGAGCCCCTGGCACAACCAGGCCGTGAAGGGTCCGTGTCACCGTGGGGCAAGGCCATCCCCAACAGCGGGTGAGGCTTGTCGGTATGTAGGCTCCTTACACACACATACATAAGAACACACACACACACACACACACATATATATATATATATATATATATATGCATGCACACATAGGCACGCCCATACACTCCTAGATCTGTATCTACATTCCTCTTCTGTAGCCAGTGGACCAGATCTAAAACCATTATAACTCTTAAATGCTGAAGTGGGGATTTGTACCCGCAGCGTCAATTCTTTGTACACAGGTGATCCCTACGGTGCCTTCCAGCTGAAACCAGTCTGTGATTCTGTGGTTCTGTCCTCAGGATTAGACACCCGCGGTTGGTATGGGTATTAAAAAATTCAGGAAACTTGCCATAATTTCAAGGTTTCCTTCTCGACTGTGTGTAGGGTCACTCCGGAAAAAAAAACGGACGTGCTGCTTGATAGCCTCAGTATAGGGAGCGTCATGCTTGCTTCTTGTCCGGGTCACTTAGATCATACGCTGCTGGCAGGTGTGGAAGGGTTGGTGCATTTTGCACTATCCAAAAGGCGAAATGAGGGCTGGATAGTCCTAGTTCCCATGGATTCTTTGAGGTGCCTGCAACAATTTGTAACACGCGCGTTACATGTGATAAATACGATTTCAATGTAGGCTGTTGTGACCCTACTTCGAAATAACACTCCAAACCTGGTTATTAAATTAACAGCTCTAACGAGGTAATTTCTGTCTTTCAGACAACATTATGGATCAATGGAGCATTTGTCTTTTTCCTATATCCATAAAAAAGCTCTATGAAATTAATCCCTCCACTGAAATCAATACTGATTCTGGAGCTCATTGCCACAGAGGATGCTGCTATACGTGTGCCTAGTTCACGGTCTGCACCATTTGAATGGAAAACTAGTCTTTATGAATTTAAATTTTCATATTTTTTGGTTATAGGTGATGCTTAGCTGCATTCGGGTTTTCCAGCAATGACTGATGATCTTAAATGCAGAGCCAATGACATACGTTGTTCCTAGTTGTTCCTTAGTGACTTCAATAAATATGAAGTTGTGAATGAATGTTGCTATCAGAATAGCTTTCCCGGTGCTTAAAAATATCTGAGTAAAGTAAGTACGAAGCACCGGTAGTTTCTCATGATAATGTTCTGGCTTAGGAGTGTTTAAATCAGATTTTTTTACAGTGCTTTGATTTCTGATAGGAACTATTTATAGCTCCTCATAGGTGATGCTGTGAAAAAGATGTGATCTTTAAATAATTTTGCAAAAGCAAGCCGTGGAAACGCTGGCCTAGGCTTTCCGAGGCGAGGGCTTCGGCTGCTCCCCCCGGCGAGCGGCACCCAGCCCTGGTTCCTCTGACCCGCTGCCATCTCCCTTCCCCGCCGAGCGGCGGGCTGCGGGGCCACTTCGCGAAACCGAAGGGCGGAAGCATTGAAGCCGCAGGGACGCGAAACAGGGAGAAAGTATTAAAGAAGAAGAAAAAAAATTAAAAGAAAAGAGCGCCTTTCTCTGCGAAACCGCGGGCTGATCAGTGGGCTCGCCCGCCGTGTCGCCGCCCCGGGTGGGACACCCCCCACACACACATACACGCCGCCACGGCAAATGGCCGCAGCTCACCCCGCCGCCGCCAGGGGGCAGCCCAGCTCCACGTAAAGAGGGGAGGCGGGCGGTGCGGGCAGCGCGCGCCCCCCGGAGCGGGCGGTGGCGCCCGCGGGCCGCGGTAGCCCCCTGGCCACCGCGGGGGTGGTCGTGGGGGTGGCCGAGCGGGAGCCGGTGTGGGTGAGGTGCCGGGGAGGGCGGCCTGGGGAAGCCGCTGGGAAGCCACCCGCCTGCTGCGCGGCAAAAAGCAAGCGGTTACTCGCCCGCGGCGAGTAAAAGCCTCAAGGAAGCGGGTCTGATGGCTCCGACCAGCAGCCTCGGGCTGGTTTTTCTTTCCTTTTTTTTTTTTGTTTTATTTTGTTTTTCTTCCTATCCTTGCCCGTATGGTAGCAGCGCGATACAGATCTGGTTCTGTTTGCTGGTTAATTATAGCTAATGACGCAATATATCGGAAACGTTGTTTATAATGCAAGGAATTAACTCCTGGACAGAGGTGCTTTCTTGAGAGCTTGTCAGACATTAATTTTGCAGGTTTTCAGACTGGCTCCCTGCAGGATGGTGGCATTGACCTGTGATAGCAGAGTTATTACAAGCAATAGAGATATCTGTGCTTTGAAGGCAAATGTATCGTACGTGTCCTCCGCTGTGGTTTTTTTTCAGGCACTCCCTTGAGATTCACACTTGCCCTATTTGTATTCTTAGCCTCCTCGTTCGGTTTTAAAGGTTTTGTTGAATTTAGTGTGTGAAACAGTTGCTTTTTATAGTGGTCAAGGAAATGTTTTGTTTGGCTGGTTGTTTATTTTCTGCACTGGTGTTTAGCAAAAGCCAACACAGCCTACGAGAAGTCATTTCATATCTGGAAGAAGTTTTGTGTGGTGGTTCTCTCACATTTCTCCTCCCTGCATCATTAAGTAATGTTGGCGGAAATAAATGCATTTGATCATCCTCTGCATGGGACTGAAACAGTAGTACAGGTAATTGGGTTGTGATTTTTTACCATGGCACTTGTAAGCACTTACACACTTGGGAGCTCACTGGGAAATGTGCACCAAGTCCTAACACCATGACGTGCCGTGTTGGAAAATGATCCAGCATCATCCAGCATCTCTGACATCTCTGTCATTGTCCAAGCCATTCCTTATTCTCCCAGGAGAGGTACAGAAAGCTCATGGAGCTGCATGGAGGTGTGACGTGTTGTGAGTACTGACCCAAGCAGTAGGCTCTTCAGAGACTTTCTCTTCTGCCAAAACATTTCACTTCCGACATTTAGGTGGAGAGGATCACCGGTTTTCTTGAAATCTTCTCTTCGGCCTCCTAGCAAAGACTCTCAAAAGGTAGCTCTTGGGACAGTGATTGAGAGAGCTACTTAACAGAGCTTTGTGAAAGGTGACTGGGGGTAGAGTAATGTTGGGAAGGATTGCTTGGAGATAGAGTTGGTCCCTTGTCGTGTGACACAGAATATGGTGCCACTGGGAGAGAGAGGCAGGTGACTGCCCTCCCTGTCCCAGCAAAATTCCACCTGGTTGTGAAAAGCAACATTTTTAGCAAGCAACATTGATGCTTCTGCGTGCTATATATTGCAACTCCCATATCTGCAGGTTCAAAGGTCTAAAACCTTCATCCGAAACTAATCCTGAGCAGGTTGCTTTCTGCACACATTCAGATTAGAAATGAACGAAAGGCTACGTTTTCTGTTTGGCGGTTCATCCTATCTGTTTTGGGCAACCTGTGCTTCAGCCAATTTCTACATATTAGGCTAACAGCTGGGCGAAGGTTGAGGGTATGATTGAATAGTGCTGTCACGGATTTATAGCATGCCCTAAGCTTCTGTGTTTCTGAAAACCACTCTAGGCACCTTACAGAGGTCCCTACTCCAAGATGAGCACCTCCGGTGCTGGCAGCCCTCTTTCTCAAAAGTGACTGGCAGGAAATTTAAATGAGTTTGCAAATGTATTAGACACTTTGCCCCATTAGACTGGGGAAATGTTATCTAGAGATACTTCACCCACCTGAAGGAGTGGAAAACATTTCCAAAATTTTTCAGTCCATCGTACGGTTATAAATCCTTGGATTAGGGCATTTAAGCAAACATTGTCTGCTACTTACAACAACATCCCTGTCTTTCTGCATAAAGAGACACGAAGGGGCTCCATCTTTTTCCCCAGGTCTACCTTCTTGACTGTCTCCTTACAGTTCCCCTCCCCCTTATAGATCCTGTGATCCCTACAGGTTAAACCCAGCTGGTCCAGACTTAAATTCCAGTTTAAATTCCACCAATGTGGCTGAGTGTAACTGTTGAAAACCTGGAGCTGGTTGGTGAGGAGCACGGGGCCAGGGCCAGCAGTGGGGCTCAGACCCAGCACTGCCCTTTGCAGGGAAATGTTGCACACAGGCGGGTTTTGAGAGTTCACTCCTATCAGTTCAGCTCACCAGTGAAATAGCCTTTTTCTCCTCTGCCCTGGAGAAGAGACAATTTCCTTTACACCAGAGGATAGCAATGCAAAGTCAGAGCGTGGGGTCAAACCTGCTCACAGATGTTTTTTTCCCATGGAAGAATTGAGGTTTTATTCACATCCTTGCCAGGTTCAGATGTGAAGTCTTCTCCCTGTTCCTGCAGAGTCTATCAAAGTCTGCCCTTGAGATACAAACTATGAAAGACAAAGGGATTTGCAACATGTCCTGAGCTGCTAGTTCATGATCTTAGATTCAGGAGGCAGAAGGGGCTACCAAGCAGCAGTCCCTCACACAGTCCACAAATTTCCATAGCAGTATAAAATGTGACTGTCTGGTTTGCTTTCCTTTTGCTTTGTGAGAATACAGGTTGTTTTTTGTGGTTTGAACTCTGCAGCAAGTCACCTCCTCCGTGAATATTATATCCCATCAACAAGTGCCTGCTATTATCTCACCTTGAATCTGCCCCTGGTTTCTTCTTTTGTGGGTTAAACTGTTTTTAGCAGAGATAAAACCAAGGAAAAAGAAAAAAAAGCAAGGAAAACTTTCAGAGAGCCATGAGGATGATCAGAGGGATGGAACACCTCTCCTATGAAGACAGGCTGAGAGAGCTGGGGTTGTTCAGCCTGAAGAAGAGAAGGCTCCAGGGAGACCTTATAACAGCCTTTCAATATCTGAAGGGAGCCTGAAGAGCCAGAGAGAGACTCTTTGTCAGGCAGTGTAGTGACAGGACAAGGGGCAACGGTTTTAAACTGGAAGAGGGGAGATTTAGATTAGACACCAAAAAGAAATTCTTTACTGTGAGGGTGGTGAGGCACTGGAACAGGTTGCCCAGGAAGTTTTGGATGCCCCATCCCTGGAAGTGTTCAAAGCCAGGCTGGATGGAGATTTGAGCAACCTGGGCTAGTGAGAGGTGTCCCTGCCCATGGCAGGGGGGTTGGAACTCGATGATCTTTAAGGTCCCCTCCAACTCAAATGATTCTATGATTCTGTGATTCTATAAGGTTGTGTACTAGTGAGATTGGCATTTCAAGTAGAAGGATATTTGAAATAAGGGTGTTGCCCCATCAAAGTTTATAACCTGAAGATCTCTTAGCTTGACACTCTAGGGCAAATTAACAAATTGATTTAATGTGCCTCTATGGACATAGTGAATACAGATGTGAAGTTCATATTTTACCCAGCTCTGAGCTGGACCGATTAGAGGTTCCCTGCTTTGGGACCATAGAAATTGGGCTAATAGTATGGGGATGACAGTGCCATTAGTTGTACTTAAGCTTCTTGGCAGGTCTAGTGAGAAGCAGGTGTATTCACAAGCCAGTCAGACATATATATGGAACAAACAGAAGCACATTTTGTCTTCTCCACCTGTGTGTTTACTCAGTGATGGCAGTCATTGTATCCTGACATTTCCAGGCAATTGCCTGTCGTTCTTCCAGAATTTAATTCTTAAACATGAAATATATAAACCATACTTTTGCATGGAAAGAAATAAAAATGTAAAGGATGAATAAGTGTTCTTTAAACATGTAAGATACTTGTAACTAATGTGTTCGTGTAGATTATTCTGTTTTAAACAGTGATGATACATGCTTGCATCTAAAATGTTACCATTTTCTGTGTAAGCGTAGAGGTTTTTTATTGCACACATTGAGCATCAATTCAGAAAATCTCTGAACCACAACTTTATGATCCTATCATATATAAAATACCTTCAGTTAATTTCTTCAAGATGGCTAAATTAATGCTTAGTATTTTAGCTAGCTTGAGTAGCAGTTATATCTATATTTGAAAAACAATGGGTCATTAGGGTAGCATTGTATAGGATCTTTTAGGCCTCAGACCTCCTGTCTGGTCATTCGAGTGCGTCTGTAAATATGACACTGCATGGCGCACTCCTTGTGAGGACAGAGCACACCTTTAATGGTATCATTGATTAAAACCCCAGTTTACTCTCTATTTTGAAGCATCTAAGAAAGCACTTTGTGGAGAATAACCATAATGATTCAGTGTCATACATATGATTCATAAAGAAAAATGAATCAAGCTTAAACTAGAGCACACAAGTTCTGCATCAATATTCAAGGGTTTATGCATATCCTACTGTCCATGTAATTCCTTCCTAACAGGAAGGAGAGAACAAATCTTAGGAGCAATAAAAAAATTCATTGAACTAAGATGGAAGAACTGATGTTGATTAATTTTTCATTAACTATCTGTGTCATGACTGGTTGGATAGATGAAAAGAGGGTGGTGGATGTTGTCTACCTTGACTTCAGCAAGGCTTTTGACACTGTCTCCCACAGCACCTTCTTAGCTAAGCTTAGGAAGTGTGGGTTAGATGAATGGACAGTTAAGTGGATTGAAAACTGGCTAAAAGACAGAACCCAG
>JAOQGH010000001.1:137337226-137401944 GCA_025769975.1 Gallinago jamesoni
AGTCTCCTTCTCTGGAGACATTCAAAACCTGCTTGGACAAGTTCTTGTGCAACGTGCTGTAGGGAGACCCGCTCCAGAGGTCCCTTCCAACTCCATATGATTCTATGATTCTATATATTCAAATATTCATAATGGATGAAGAGTGAGTGTACTTATGGACAATATAGGACTATAGTAAACAAATGTATTTAGTGATGTTAAGGACAGAGCACTTGAAGTTTAGAAATTGGTTAAAGACAAGAGGTACCAAAGTGTATTTGACAGTACATCTCTGAATTTTAGTATACACACGGATATTTCTCTCTCATATTTAGGTTATAAGCTATAAATATTTATGCCTATTGATACATGTATGTACAGATCAAGTCTGCCTGTCAACTGATTTTTGGCTATGTAAATGCTAAGATAAGATTGAATTAACACATTTTAATTTGTTGTGAAATCAGCTTTTTTTGGCTGCTATAGCTTCCATATTTATTGCATTTCTCTGTGTTGTTTACATGTACACTGGTCATATTGACAGAACTCATTATTTCTGTTTCTGATCAACACAGGTAGCTGTCAAAGATGCCAGCAAATATTTGCTTCCACTTTTGGAAAATTTTACAAATGCTTTAAAGTCACCCTGTAATGATTCATTGTAATAATTAGCTGCTGCTACAGAAAATACATTAATGAATACCATTTGGAAAGCTGTAGACACAACTTACATTTATTTTAGGATTTGCAATATACTGCTTTTCAGGCGGAATTTATTGGCAAGGGTTAGGTGGGAATAAATGTTCTCTGCAGTTCCAAATCCCATTAAATGTGACTTCTGTTATATAGATTCAAGTGCTGTACTTAATAAAATTTCAAGAAAAATGAGGTTTAAAATTGTTCTATCTAGAATTAACATTTACAGAAACTGGACAGAGCTGCTGGGAAAAAAAAAAAAAAGAAAAAAGAAAAAAAGGACATAACCTGAAAATGCCCTGTTTTGGAAAAGATAGTGATGGAGATTTCAAAATGATCTATATATAACACTACAGGATATTAAATATTAATGATTGAACTATAGCAAGCATTATGATATACCACACCAATGCAGGTGATGTCAGTCCTACAGCTTTGTGTGAAAATGTTTTGTCAGTCCCAGTACAGTAGAATCCAGAAAAATAAAAATAATAACATATATTATGTATACCAGTCAATAAGCCAGATCTTCATGTAGCATAAATTGCCAAAGTGAACAGCAGCGGAACTACGCCCATACATCAACTGAGGTTATGCCTCAAGTGTGACCCAGTAATTGTGACTCAGTCAATGAGAGTTTGTTTGAATCTGAAGAATGAGATTTGCCACAAATATAAAGTAGTGACGTGGAGTTGTTTTTTTTTTTTCTTTTGTAAATAATTTATTGAATGAGAAATGCAGGTGGCTTGCTCACAAAACAACTGTAGAGCAAGTTAAAATTTGGCAATTTGTATTAGTCAATGGAAAACAAAGTAGAGTAGACCACTATATATATTGAGCATTTTCATTTTAATATTTCTGAAAAAAAAAACCAGTAGGATGGAAGAGGATGATATAGCTGCAGAAGGAGTTAAGAACGGCTGTGAGGAATCATCATATAACCCATGCCTCTTATATGCCCTTTGGCTGTGAGATACCCAGATTGATCTTTGCTATGGGCAGCCATTATGTTTTTGGACAATGGATGGATTTTCCATCCAATTAGTCCATTGAACTTTGTATGGATTTTCCTTGGTCTCTCCTCGTAAACTGTTCCAGTTTTATGGAAGTGATTGAGTGTTCAGCTGGTCAGCTCTCAGCGGAGATGAATACCTTCTTGCCAGCTCTTGCCAAGGAAAGTTTTGCTTGGAGGGAAGGAAAGCATCCTACCTCCAAAGCTGCACAAGTAGGATGTAGCAGATCCAAGTTCAGTCCTGGGTGCAGAGTGTTTTCCTTGACTATCTGTGCTGTAGTTTTTGAAGGAGCCAAACAGGCATGGCATACTCTGTTGGGGTCTCCAGGCTGCAGGCTCATTGTGTCTGGTCCTTTTTCACAGTCCACAGCAACTCCACTGGCTGCAAATTTTGGAGAAACAGGATTACTTGCATGAGTAAGATGAACTGGATTTATCAGCATGCCTTTCAACGTCAGCAACTGGAAACTAGTGGATTAGTTTTGGGGCTGTATACTCGGATAACAGACCACTGGGCAATTGTGTACAAGAAACTTAGCTTATTTGTCTAAATAGTATCACTTGTGCATACCAGGAGCTAACACCCATGTTAATTTTAGCAGCCAAAGAGTGGGAACGGTCACTGAACATACCATCTCAGGGGCATAGAAGAGGATCAAAAGAATAGCTTCAAAGAGAAAAAGTGACTTAAATAAAATATGACTGCCAGAATGGTTGCAGTTTGATCTACTGGTGTTTTCCCAGTTTACTAAAAAGAACAAAACAACAGCCATCAAATGTTGATCAGATGCTTTTTGTGTGGAGAGAGCTAGGGCAGAATCATGGGTACACTCAAGACAGCAGGAGGGAATGAGTTTCGGGTGAATAATACAAGAGAAGAGACCTTAAGCCTGTCAGTTAGTTTTCCACTCTAAATGTGGAAAACTGAAGTTTTATCATGAAGTGCTGTTTTGTTCAAATCAGTTTATGGTGCTTTTGTCACAGCTTTTTGAGTTCCAGAATCTGCACCATGGAAAAGTAAATTATGCACCCTGGAACCACCAGCACCCCAGTATCTCAGGCATTCACCCAGGCGTGGGTGAACGATGTTCAAGATCCTTTTGTAAACACTGAACTCAAGTATTAGTTTCTTAATGTGATGATAAACCAAATATTCTGGCAGCTGACTATTAGCTGTGTATCTTATTTTATGGATGACCAACTCAGGCTGCCCAAGGCTTGTAGAGCGCTTGCAGTAGTAGACAAAGTCTGTGAGAGCTGTGGTTTCTCAGCACCTCTGACTGCAAGGCAGTGCAGTCTCCAGTAATGTGCACAGGGTTGCAAGCCATGAATTTTAATCCTTGCTCTGCAACTAATTCACTGTGTTGCTCCAGGCAAGTCCCTATCTCTTCAGCTGTAAAATGGGAAGAATAATAATAATGGTTTCCTATCTTTCGGCAGCGATAAATTCATCTGTGTTCTTGAGGCATGCAAATACTACAGTGATGAGTGGCCCAGAAAAGACTATGAAAAAATGAATAATTCTGTATTTACTGCAGGCTTTGGGTGTGCAGTAAATAAGGCACTGCTAACTGGCTGGTGAAGATTACTTCTCTAAGTAGCTGCTTATTCAGTAGGTACTGTGTAATCAGTACCTACTTATCCTATGTAATGAATGATAAAGGGTTCTTTGGGGAATAAAAGAGAGGTAAAGACATGTTTCAAGGAAAATCTTAATACCGTTTTACAGGAAAGCACAATTAGGACTTCTTCGTCCATTTAGGCTTTAGTGTTCTCCAGTTTTAAAGCACTTATTTTCAGCAACCATCACAATGTTCTTCTCAGGCAACTGTTTTCTGTGCAGGCACATGATTAGGTCTGTAACTTGCTCCCTGTCATAAGAGCTTCACTCAAAAATAGCATTTTAACTGTGCACGTGTATCTGTTCTTCGTGTGCAATTATTTCTATCTGAAATCCAGGAATAACAAACCTGCCCTCTTTTTTTATGTCTGTTCTGATAACACCATCATTTTCCCATTCTTATATTGCATTTTTCTGGGGTCTCAGATTAGTTGCAGGGTAGGCAACCTGTTCAATTTGTTCACACACTGTCTTTCTCTTTGTATATAGATAATACTCCCCCAAAGGGCCCTTATGACAAATAGAATTTTGCTATTGAACATAGCAAGGAAAACAATGAAGACCACTGTACACGGAGGTATGCTAACACTTCAATTCAAACTTTATTAGAGTAGGCTGAGCTTGTTTATCCTGTAATTTAACTGATTATTAGACCATTGCTATTGCATCTGCTAAAAGCATGTGCAATCCACAAAACAAGCTACCACATGTCCCTTTACAATTACATTGTAGGGAGATCTGTATTGTCATTCTCTATTTTGTATTTGAGTATACGATGTGTCAGGGCAGCAGTCCCCTGATGGGGCACATTTGGGTATAGTTGGAGTCATGCTTACTTTTCTATCCATAAGCAGATCTAAGCTCTGCCAAGACAGAATATGCACAGAATTGTTGGTCTAATCTCCACCCCATTTGGGGATGATGGATTTAAAATTAGGACATATCAAATTGGAATCGTGATATTTTGAAGTAGTCTTGACATAAAGCGAATCATCCACTGCATAATACTTACAGCCATTTAATGTGTCTAATAAAGGAGCATATTTTATTGTATTCTAACTCCACACATTTCTAGACATTTACTTGATATTCTTATCTGTGATATCTGACATCTACTTGAGATAGTGCATAAAACAAAGCAATATATGACCTCAAAGCATATTTAGAAATTACATATTAAAAACATTTCTTCTTGCTACTTATCTTGAGAACCTTCATGAGCAAATATTTTGGAGCAAATTACTTCCATAAATGTCTCTTTTTAGGCCCTGATCTTATGAACTGCACACATTATTTATTCTGGGCATGGAAATCCATTGCTACTGAACCCATATGCAAAGTTATTGAGGTTATAAACTCAGTAGAAAAATGTTTGCAACACTCTGTTCTTCAGGTTTTTACTTTTCACTTTACAAATGGTGCTACCAGCTATGAGCAGGATACAAACAATAGGCACCAAATTATTGTCAGGGATGGCTGTTACCTCTAGTCACTTATGAATTAAACATCTGCTGTCTCACATTGAAAAAGTTTCAAAAATAGTTTGCATATGAAAAGGATGACTGTAAAAGAGATTTCAGTAAAGAAATCTTTAGCTTGTTGTGAACACGGCAGCCTCGCTGCTCACTAAGAGTTTGCCAGAAGTACGTCATCCTTTGCATTGTTGTCTGACGGAATCCGACGGCCTAAATTTCTTTTAATATCTTCTGCTTAGTGTTTCCTATTGGCTAGGTTGACATCTTTGAGACAGATACATATTAGAAAACATAGCCAAGTAAGTAGAACATGGATTATCTGAACGTGAGTTTTCTTGTAGACAGGCCAGCTGAAAACAGCTTTTTTCTTTTACCACTGATACTGCTCACTGGGAAAAGTCTCCTACCATGATCTCCCAGGAGAAGCACAGCCACTGAAATAATACTACTGGTGAGAGGTAAGAGATGAACATAATTGCAACAAGAAAAATTTCAGCAGAGTCAGTGCTAAATATAAAAATTCAGTGTTAGAATACATCGGACTGATTGTAACCTGGCTGTACTGGGAGTTAAATGTAAAATTCTTGTCTTCCTGGAATAGCACCCTGATGCTTGTAATCAAAACCAATTCGAAACACTGATGTCTGTTTCTTGGTGTCAGGGAAAGAGATTCAGGGGAAGGAGAGATCACTGTCATCTTTCACATCACAGAATGTACTTTGAAAAGGTCACAGCAAGACCAGGGAAAACCTGAACAGAGGGAGAATGTACCATCTACCACCACTCCAGGACCAGTTGTGATGTTGAGCTGAGAGCCAGAACTGCAATCAAGACTACTAAGAATGATGCCGAAACTCAGTAAAATCCGTGGTGGCAAGCAACAACTACGCAAATGTGGTATATTTAAGCCAGCTATGACTGCACACAAATTAACATTTTAAAGACAAGATTTAATGTGGAAAGGAGCTGATGCTGTATGTTTTGCTGTGTGTTTTTGTTGAGATACACAGAGTTGAGTGTGTTTGGAAGGTGATACCTGAACAATGCTCCATATGAAATAAAGGGCCTGAATCATTCAGAAGATTTATTATCTTTTTAAAAAAATTAACAGATACGGCTGTTACTCTATGGCTTTTGAGCCTTCAGATGCCTACATAAAAAATGAAAGCCTTCCCTGCCTTTCTCTTTATTGCATGTAAACACTCCATGATATTGGTAACTTTGCTAATGTGGATAATTTTGTTTCAGTCTTTTTTTTTATTACTATTCTTATTATTTTCCTCTCAATCTTTCCTTGTATCTATTTCCCCAGTGGCTAAAAGATTAACGATTAACGTCCCATTAGAGAGGAACAAGAAGATGGCTTCAGCATTATTTATTTATTATTCTTTTTCTTAGCTGGAAATTGAATTATACACTCCCTATTTAAGACCCTTCTAATGAAAATGTCAGTTATCATGAAATAAATGTTCTTTAATAGTACCAGTACATAGCTAGCTAGTAGAAAAGAGTAGTAGAAGAGGGAAAAAAGGAAACTCAGGTGTAGAATTGTGCGTATCTACACGTGGAAATAGATAAACTCCTTTCAAGAACAAATGGGTTAATCCTTATTGCACCCTGCAATGTGGTCAAGTCTTTCTCAGTGACAGGAGTGAAATATTAATGATAGCTGTGTGATTTTATAGGGCATGAAAATTAAATTGTCTATTCCCAGATGTTAGATAAATGCTTTTCTTGGTAAAATCTTCTGACTTCTGCTAATGAATATATGAAATAAAACCCCTAGAATATCCCACACTGCCTATGTTATAAAGATTGCCTCTTCCGTAATTCTAAGGAAAATGACCCAGCTCCTGTATCAGGGAGTACATCAGAGTCTCCAAAGATCACTTGTGTTCCCCACAGTTCTGGCTAACCTTCTTATATTAGTATAGTAGTAGCTGGTAGATGTTGCTGCCCAGTGCCGCATTATGGTGGGGTTCTTTCCAATAGAGAAATAAAGTTTGTTCATCCATTGAATTCATTAGCAAAATGGCTCTTGTTCCCATGCTAAGCCATCGCTGCACTCTCCTCCATGTTTGCTCTTCTGACTTGTGCAGACTTTTTTGGCCTCTTCTGTTTGTCTGAGCTGCACAGATGACACAGGGACTTGCCCCAAGTCCTCTTTCACTTTGGATGTCACCCTGTCTCTCATCCCAGTTACCTATGGGAGAATGGCCAGAGCACTCAAAGCAGTTCCTTTCCTCCTTGCTGAGTTTTCTGTATCTTCATATCTAAGCACATTTCTAATCACTGAAGAGTTAGGCAGCAGCTCAGGGTTAAGTGGCAGCTCAGAGGCTGGATGCAGCAGAAAACTCATGCCCTGGCATTTAATACATATTATAGAACAAGAAGAGAAAACCTGGGGCCTGTCATGCCCTCAGATTCAACAGTGCCCCATAACATTACACAGGCTCAAAGCTCTCTGGCTTAGAGGATCAGTATTAAGGACACTTCTCAGTTTAATCTGGGGTGTCCTTTGACTATCAACAGATAAAGTCACATCATATTTTAAAATAGTGCCACCCTGGTTTTATCACAGTTTAAAGGCAATGGGAATCTCAAGCAGTTTTATTCATCCATAAGCAGCCATAAGAGATACCTCCTAAGGGGAAGGTTGACCTAATGCTAGTTGGCCCTTGGAACAAGGAGGGTGACTACAGCACGTGAAGTGTGTGTGTGTGGGTTGGGGGGGCACACACTTACCCCTGTGTGTGCTCCCGTGCCCTTCCAAGGCAGGGTCGTGCACTTTAGTGAGGGCTGTGTCTTCATTGCACCCCCATTCCTGGTCTATCAACCAACCTTTTAGATGGGAAAAAAAAACAACTCAGTCATATTCCACCCTGGCCAAACCCCCAGAAGAGGGTACGTTGTAGGCCAGAGAAGCTGCAGCATCTGGCCCATGTCTGCTGTGCCTGATGGAGCTCCAGAGCTCCCGATGGGCTGTGCAGCTTGCCATAACCTCCAGAGTAGTCACGTTTGTGTGAGGCACAATCTGGCCTATAGTTTTATATAAGCCCCTTCATTTAGTAGAAAAATAAAAAGTTGTTAGTCAGAACAATGTTTTCTTTTTCTAAAGATTATTGCTTTTTAATTATTGTTCTAAGAGGATTGTATGCGTTGTATGAAAACAGTTTAGAAAGAAATATGATTTAAAAAAATTATTTATTTACAAGAGCTAGATTAATCTTTCCAGGAGGGAAACTGGAACAGACGCCAGAACACACCACACTGAAACATGGAAGCTGTCAGCTCCATTGGTTCCTCTTTCAGTCTGGCATCAATTACAGCAGACTTGTAGCAATTTCATTTAATACTGAAGGGATCATATTAAAAAAAGAATAAAGGTTGACGAAGTATGTGTTTTGTTCAATTTGCTGCTGTGTTAAAGAATGAGGTTTTAAACTTTCTGAAAGTTATTAGATTGTATACATTGAATGAAAAGTAAGAAAATTTGTAAAGCATAATATGATGTTGATTTCTAAAGTAAAAAGGAAATTGGATCTAAAGTTCAGCGAACTATAGCTGATTTTCATTATAGACATTATTACTACAGAAATTCTGTCAAGATTTAAAACTGCTGCTAAATGTACAGACACCTGGTGAAACGGCAAATCTCTGTACAGTTATAAGCATATAAGAATGGGAACACTGGATCAGACCAAAATATCCTGTTCAGTGATTTCCCATAGAACTTACAGAAAGTGAGTAAGAACAGGGAAAGTACTTACAGGGCCACCGAAAGAGATGGCAGTTCCCTTGTGCTTAGGGGCTGGGATTAAAGGCTGGGAAGGCTGCAGGAGGGTCCAGCCTCAGCCTCCAGTCCCTCCGGCTGCAGTCCCAGTCTGCTCTGTGTCTCTCTTGGAGTACCCACTCTCTGCCTGGGGTCCACATGCTGAAATTTCAAGGGCCTGGTGAGCGTGAAAGGAAAAAAAAAAAAGCCAGGTAGTTTGGGAGTCATAAGAAACTGTCTGGTAGTAAAGGAATTAGTATTTCATTTGCTCAAGGGCCAAAATTGCGTTCCCTGTCACCCAGCATTCAGTGGGAAGTCAGCTCCTCCATAACTCCTGAGTTCTAGCAATCTGCAGTTTAGAGTTACAAATTAATCTATATTTAATCATATATAATAAATGTATAAATAAGAGTTATGCATGCCAAAATGAAGGGTATTAGGATGTCTGAAATATTGTAAAATGGATGTCTAATTGATTTATTTTGTCTAAAGCACCATTGAATATAGAGGTGCTTTCAATAGGGGAAAATATCACTTCTGTTTCCTAGAAGTTATAAGAGAGTATGGGATATTAGGAGACTAACATTCTCTTCCCTATCTGCCAAGGAAACCTTATAACCAAGACTCACTGCATGACATTGATAAATGATTCAATTCCATGGTGTTTGCCCCATATTCCTCAAGTGGATTTTTAAATGGAGATTAATAACTATTCTCTTCTCTGAGGTTTCAGATGGCTCATTTTTACATTGTCTAATATATGTATACAGAACAATTGAGAGCTTTGCAAGAAAAACACAAAATATAGTTAAATTTATATTAGAACCTTTTAGCCAGTTTGCATGCATAACACAATTTATAAAGATGATAATGAACAACGCCAGGCAGTTTGGAGATTCTAGTGGATGAATAAGCACTGAAGAAATATGAACACATACAGGGGTATGAAGAGGTATTTTTTTGTTGTTTTTAATGGCTATAGAAAAACATTTCAGGCTTATCTAAAACTGTTTATAATATTCTTGATAAACTGGGGTATTGAAATGTGTACTTTGGATTTCCGTAGTCTTTTTTCAAACTTAAGTACTTCACAGTTTTTTAAAATACAGATGGAGGGAATTTTGAAATATCACTTGAACAAAATTATCTAAACCATTTCATTCTCAAAAAGTCAATGTTTTCTTTTCTAGCAAAGTCAAGAGGAGGGCTGAGAGTATTCCAGTGTCACTGGATGTTGATTTTGCATTTTAAAAAAAAGCAACAAAACCCAAACTTTTAGCTGCTAAAATTCCACTGAGCCCTAATTAAAGCACTGATCTAGAATAAAACAGCACTGCAACAGATGGTGGGATGTCCAAGTATATTCAGGTCAGTTTAAGTGTACATATTCACATCTCAAAAACCTGTAAAATAAAAATGCTTTATTTCTTCTCATTCATTTTTAAAGCAAAGAACATTTCTGTGTTCTCCAATTTATAGAACATTTCCAATTTTTCGTAGACTGCCATGACTACAATTTACAGTTCTCTCACCATCACACTTTATGTGAAGTTGGGAAAATGCAGAAATGCATACTCTCTGTTACCAGCTTGTTTCTCTTTTAAATCAAAACTTCTGATGTTTAAAGAAGAGTTGTGGATGAAAGAAAGTACAGCTTGAGGCTATGATACAATGCACTTAAAGGTCCCAAAGGCAATATTCTTAACATCTACAACCAACTCTGAAACATAACCTAGGAATGTAAATGTTAGGGCTGGGTTCTTAAATTCAAGTTTCCTGACACATATTGCAGGCTGACAGCCTTTGAATTTATAAAGGCTTCCTATCTAAACAACCGAAAGGACTAGCGATCACTTAGAATAATTATTTTTATCTGTACTTACAAAGCAGTAGCAGCCTATGAGAAAGTATTACCATGTACATATCCAGGTGATTATTTCATCTGATCATACATGTTTTCATCATCTTAAAATTGTTTATCTGTGCACAATTTGGACACTAGTTTTGTCAGCACAAAGTAGGCAGTCGGGAGGTGGCTGTCAGGGGGATTCCTAACCCTATTTTCTGTATTTGTGTATAACAATATATACTCTCACAATGAGGTTTAGAATGGATCAAGAAATTATTCTTCCTCGTTATATTTTTTCAAATAATTGAAAAGCTTGAGTATTTCATGGAAATGCCTTCTCTCCAGTTTTTTAGTTTCCCAAATATTATTTTTTAAACAAAACAAAATAAAGTACTTTTTTGTTTTGTGTGGGTGCTTAAAAAATCCAAGGAATGGTCCAGGGAAACCCTAATTTCTTTGGAGGCCGAGGGCACCTTAAATTTTTGCAGTAAGAGTACCTGAGGGGGACCTAATGGGCCCTGTCAAACAGACGTGCTCATTGGCATGGCTATTACGCAACAGCACTGAGTTCAGCACACAGCAACACCTACTTTCATTCAAAACTGTCAATGCTGCGTCAAGGTGACCTCTGCATTTTGTAATACAGGTCACTGAGTAACAGGCACAGTGCCCACTAGGATGCCAGGATGAGAACTCAAGGCTCTTTTCTGCCTCCCATGTAACTGCGTGGAAAACCTAAATCCCTCTGTGGGGAGCTGGCCTTTTCAGCCATCAGCCTTTCAGAAGTGGTGTCAACTATTCTTCATGATTTTTTTTTTTTTTTTTAACCAGACTATTAACTTGCATTCTGAAAATGAAAAAATGCTTTGAAGAATAAACAGAAATTGAAGGGGCTGAAAGAGTAAGCTTTGTTCTAAGTAATAATTTCTGCTGCCACCAAAATTGAAGTGCACTCCAATATACCTTAAAGGTGAACAATCCTTGTACCAAGAAGTAGATCTCACGTATTTTATAATATGGATACACTTGTTGAACATATATTCTGGCCTGTGAAAGCGTAAAGATATTTTTTTTTCTACAGGATTTCATGAGCATTAACTGAACCTGAAAATTTTCCTTTCTGAAAAAATGCTTATATTTTACAACCACACTCCAATAGCTCATGAGGGTTAGAAGGGACACCGGCAAGTGCTTCAGGGGATGGAAGAAAGAAATTAAAATATGCAACTGAATGACTTTCTGAAGAACCACTAATTTAAGGAAAAAGAAGGAAAATCAGTCATTTATTTCTGGAGGGTATAGTAACGAAAACAACAGGACGGTTTAAGACGTGAAAGTTATTTTAGTGCTGGGTCACAGTGAACCACAAACAGATATTTCTGATCGCATTGAACATAAAAATTCCCTAATGAATCATGCCAAAGTTGCATCTGGTTTGCTGTCTAGTTTGCTGCCTCTGACGATAGGCACATAATTTGTAAGGATCATAAACAAACAGGACACATAGAAAGTAAAGTAATTCTTCCACAGGTGTAACCTTTCGGTTTCAAGCAGTCTAAGGTCTATGGAGTTCCTCAGCCAGAGGGTGCATTCACAACATTGATTTTAATACCCATTGATGGAGCTCCTTTTGGTGCATTTGTCTAATGGATTTTTGAGCCCATTTGTAACTGTGGCCTCCACAGCTTCCTCTGGCAAGGAGCTCCACAATTTAACTATGCATTGTGTGAAAAAGGATTTTATATTGCTGGCTTTAAACTGACCGCCTGATCATCTGAGTGCTCCTTTGTTTTTTATAGCATGAGCAATAACAAATAATCATTTATGCAGTCTGTGGCTTCATATACATCTATCATATCTCTCCTTCCTCGTCTGCTTTCCAGACTTAAGAGTCTCAACCTAAGTCTCTTTCTTCCTACCAATGCCATTTCATACTTTTAATTGTCCCTGTAGCAGTCCCTGTAGATCTCCCCTATACCTTTATCTAGCTCTCAAGCTCTTTGAGTTGGAAGAGACCTGCGTGAAGTTTACAGGATGTGGGTCGACAACAGCTTTCTACAATACTATACCGATTCTGTTTTGTTCTATTATCCCTGATTGTTCTTAGCACTTGTTTACCTTTTTGACCTCTGCTGAGCATGGAGCTAGGACCTTCACTGAACCATCTGCAGTGATTCTGAGATCTTTACTGTAAGGATAATGGCAAATTTATGCACCCCTGTTGTGTGTAATTTTTATATTTGGAAATAGGATGCATTAAAAAAAAAAAAAAAGAAAAGAAATCCTGTGGACTAAAATAACTGTATAGAACCTATTGGATCTGAGCTAGAACTAAACACCTTCAAGAACATCAGTGATTTAAGATATGAGTATAAAGGTGTCCATGTCTTGACATATTCTCACTTCATCCTTCCTACCTTGCTCTTAAATGCCAACAAACAGATTTTTAGACTTGCAAATTTGCTGCCATGTTTCTGGGCAAAGCTAAACTTCCCAACTCTGGCTGATGTCAAAAGGAGTCAAGACTGGCTAGCCCTCATAGAATTGGACCTGAAAAGTATTGTTCTAGTAATAGTTTATGCTATGTGACATTGTCACTTCCATACTCTTTGTGGAGCTTGATGTTGGGAAAAATGAATTTCTAGAGAGGTTATGAAAGATCAAGGATGCTATAATGTCATCATAATTACATGTAACTTGGGCATCAGCATTACATAAAAGCATATTGAATGCTTACTTAACATAACATTTGAATAAATCATGTTTAAAATCATGTTCACTGAAACATTTATTTCAGCTAGAGCTACATAGTTTAAGCTTCTCATACATAAACTTTTTTGGCATTATTTATGAAAACTTGGCTTGCATCCACTTAATTTATACTTTAAAAAATAAGAGATAGCTATGAGATTCTTATATTTATAGCAGAAACCTCCATCATCTGCTTCTTACTGAGGTTTCAGCAGATCTACAATGGTAATTCAATAACTGTGTCTATAATATCCTGGGAGTTTTAAACACATTTTCCCATTTTTGTGTTTGGCATTTCACTCTGTACTTTCTTACTTTTCTTGATAGGCTTCTAGGTACTAAAAATAATTTGTTAGTGCCTATCATGCTGTGTGACAATGATATCCTTGAATGCCTAACCTGGTTAGCATGGGTTGAACCTCCCAGGAAAACGGAAAGTGAATTTTATTGACTCATTAGTGTGGGTGCCTCACTGTTTCTGAAGGTTCTGAAGGCAGGATTTACAAGGTGGGCTGAGTAATCTTCAGGTAGAAGTCCAGAAGCAGTTGTCCCAGGGAGGAAGAGTTACACTAAGGTTTTGCATTTATCTGCTAAACCAATAGTTATTGCACCAAAGCCATGTAGTATGGGCTTAATTTCATCTCTGTTGTGTGTGCTGGGTGAAACGACACAAGTATTTTCTTCACTTCAAAATGAAAAAGGCTCAAATATAGGTGTACATTCTCCAAGCCTGTGGAGAAGGAGTTTAACATCATATTTGCTTTTCTTCCTGTTTGTAAATGGCTTGTGTAAGTACATTCCAGAGTAGAAAAAGAAAGTATTTTTTCTTAACAGTGCCATTCCATGTTCAGATGTTTTCAGATTCTGAAGCTGAAATATCTTACTTATTGTTAGTATTACTTTCAGAGCTATAAATATTAGCCTTTGTATCTATATTTTCATGCTGAATCATTTTGTTAGATACAAAACATCAAGAGTACTTGTTAAGCATTCTGTGATTCACAAGCATTGCTTCACGTCCTGGCCTTAATCCAGAAAGGGCTACCACATTTCACTCTCCTAAAGACTGTTCTCAAATGAATATGGTATTTGACTTAATTTCTGCTTTTACATGGTTTTGTAGGATTTAAAGGTGTGACAGGAAGTGATGATTGCTCTTTAAAATTTAACTTACATCTAGTTAAAAGACTCCAGCAATTCCAGAAATATAGTACTAACCTAGCAGCTTTCCTGTTTTTTTTTGCTGTCCACTTACCATTAGCAGAGGTATTCTAAAGACGTATAAGACATCTTGGTCTGATACACTTTTGGAGGGCAATACGCTCAATGTACTGAAATAGATCTAGCCTTCCTCCCCATTCCTCCCTCACCATGGATGGGAATTATGTGGTATGACATACTCAAAAGTTTAACATCTTACTGGGTATAGGCCATGTTTGTAGTTATTAGGTACTGCTGGAGGGTGATTCATCTACCTTTTTTTTTAGCCATTTTCAGCTTTTGGAGTTTCTTTCAGTCTTTGAACTTTATTTCCCCTCCGCACTATTAAGGCAGCCTATGGTAACCGGCTCAGACTTACACATTTAATTTCTGATGTTTACCCCAGCAAGAAGGAATCACAACCAGATACATTCTGAGTTCTGGTACCATCCAGAAATTGTACAGACTTTAAAAAACAGCACACAAAGTTCTTATTTCGCAGTTTAGGAAAGCCCTAGCCTTCCAGTATAGGTTGCCCATGGTATCTTCTCCTGTATTATATTGAGACTTCAGGAGAGCTGGGAGGAGAAAAAAGGGGGAAAGACGAGTTACTATTTTTGTTACTTTAATAATCCTAAATGCAAAACATTAGCTCTTTCTAGTAACAAAAACTCCACCAGCAGCAATACTGAAACCATATGCCCTCCATTTGATTTACCATCAATGACTGCCTGGCTGCACACAGAGCCTCTCTGCTTAATAGTGGCTCTAGGCAAGTGCATGTATAATACTCAAAGCAGTTTTGTTCTTTTATTAAAGTTGTGATAAGGATGCAAAGCATTTTAATGGGAATAATCAATTATATAATGATATTCATATACAACAAAGTGCTTTTAATATAAGTACTTTTAATGTGGCGCTTTTGTGATGGGGGAATTACTTTTGTAATACTTTTAGAAGCATGTCTTCCCTTGGTGCCAGGCAGACAGAAACAGTAGGAGACTTCTGTAAGAGATGAACTCCATTTACTCATCATTCACAAGAAGGCATTTTCAATGCAGAAACCAAAGCGTTTTACCACTCTGCTGAATAAGAGAATTTCAACATCAAGATAGGTCTACATTTTTGAAAGAGAAGAAAAAAATGGAGTGCATTGTCAGTCTTAATAAAAGCTCATTGTGAAACTTCAACATTTAAAAGATGAATTTTAATTCTTTTCTTGTTTCGTTTGCCTAATTATTTTCCTGATCTCCCTTTGCTGTTACCATCTCTCTTCCAAAAAAAAAGAAAAAAAGAAGCTAAGTTAATTCTATCCTGCCATTGGCAATTTTGCTGATAGATGTCAAAAGTTATAAACACAAGGTGCCCATACAAGATGTTTTGTACTCTTTTGAGAATATTAATAAATATATTAAAAGAAACTATTAGTGTATCCAAGTTTCTTTTTATCTTATGGGTATGGATATATTTAGGTAAGGGGATTGAAACCAGACACTTATTCCACATATGGTCATTTAGTAGTGCCCTCGTCCACCCATAGCTAATTTGCTATGAATTCCATGCTAGTTGTCATGGTTACAGGGTGAGCTGCATCTGTCTCTCAGGTATCTTTGACTATGTTTGGGAGCATAGTCCTAAAGGAAGACGTAGGGTGAGTGTGCTCCCTGACTTTTTATATCCAGCCTCTGCAAATTTAAAGTGCTCACTCCTGCACCTCACAGCAAGCAGCCATGTGTACTTCAGAGAAGAGCCCAGCTATCTTCTTGTCATGATATTGACCATGTGGCTTTACCGATGTGAGTTATGTGACTATAGTTAGGTGATATATTTGCGCCAATGTTAAGGCTTCAGATGTCCCTTCTCTGTTCTTTCTCCCCTCCTCTCTTCTTTGCTGAGCTCAAAAATTTACCCCAAGCCTATTATCAAGTCACGGTGGCAGACAACTAAGAAGTGTGGACACTAAACAAAGCTATACTGGAGAATATCAATCAAACCACAAAATAGCATGTTCAGGCATGGTTGCAGGCATGTAATATTACGATCTTTAAACACAGAGCAATGTGACTTGTGAGTCCTGATGTCTAGAACTATCAAAAGAACATAAGATACTGTGAAGTTTGGAGTTGGATTCATCTGAAGATTACATGTAGGTGTCTATATGAGAACTAGGTGCTCCCATTATGTCAACAGAGATCTAGTCAACTCAGTTAATGGAGCCTATGTATAGAAATCTGGGGATCCTTCTCTTGGGCTGTATCTGACCTGAGAGGCTTGGCCCAGTTCCCATACACAAGCATCCTGAGCCATTGGGATGCTCCCAGGAACCCCCCTTGGACTCCAGTAACCTCTCCAGTAGAGCGTGTGTAGCTCCTGTCTCTTAACTGACAGCTCTATTCAGTGTTCCAAGTAACTCGGGGCATCTTAAATGGAGTAGATGGTGGCATCTAACCTGAGCCCTACCCAGCCCTGCCTGTTCTGTTCTAGGTGGCTGTGTATTTCAAGGGGATCCAAGACATGACAGAGGCCCCACATCTCCCTATCCAGCGCACAAGGAAGTTGGGCATTCACAATACTCAGCTCTTAACATCCTTTAGCCAGTGCATATTTAATGTGAAATGCATAACCACTGCAGAAATGGGGACCAAACCCAGGATTTACCTTTCCCATATAAGTGGAGCTTAATGCGTTCAAACTCAGGATCATTTACCCCATGCTTTTAGTTGCTTCTCTTTAACTTCTCTAAGCAGACAGGTAAAGTAATGCACAGAGACATAAATCAGATTGCAAGATACAAATCAATACTTATTATGGAGAGCCCCTTACATTCATCACGCCTTCTCAGAAACTACTTAGCTAAAACTTATATTTTATTGCTGATTCCAGCAAAGCCAACACATTTCAGACAACATCTCCTCTTGCTCTCTCTTAATAGTAGCAGTATTTCAGAAGAGTCCTATTTTACCCAATGTTCTGAAACAGTCCAACAAAAAAAAATTCAGGAAAAAAATCTCTTTTTTTCTGGGTAAAAAATGCAAAATGTATTCTGCAAAGTCACGTGGATTTGAATTGAAAAAGCTCAAAAATATAGACTTAAGCTTCAGTTTTTCAAAAGGCCCTTTTTATATGAACCTCAATGTTTAAACACACATAAAAGTATTTAAACGATTAGAGATAAAGTAATCCATTTTATTTTGAATACATTGGATTAAACTTCAATGTTAGTTTGACATAAAAAAAATAATGAAGTTACTTAATTGGATAATGTTCCTTTGCATCAATTAGAAATCTTTTCTGAAAATTATTCACATAGCTCTATCAAAACCATATTGTTGCATTATGTTTTTCACAAAAGCAATTACTATTTTTTTCCTTCTTCATTTCTTGGCAACAGAGTCATGGATCTATAATTAAAAACTCACTTAGACAACTTCCAAAAGATTATTACAATCTTGTCATGTCAGGGGTTGAGCAAGTCAATTTATAGATTTTTTTTTTCCCATCTGTAGATTCTACAATGATGGTCTGAAAACCTTCAAGGCTCTAAACTATGCCTTGTTTTGGCTGTGGACACAGGACATGCAAATGATATTCTCTCTTTCTCTCTTTTTAGGAATGCAGTTGAAGAAAACAAAAAACTATATGCAATTTATGACACAAGGTGAGTAACAAAAATGACTTTAAAAAGATGATTATTATCTGTAAATGGAATGCTTAGCCTTTAAAATGTTAAAAATTATTACTAACATTTATTCATTTGTTTTCCTGAGCCACAAAGTAATCTTTAAATCAAGGCACAATGACAACTACTTTAGATCATCATACACAAAATTCTGTATCTACCTGATCATGATTCCCCTTTCTATATAGTGATTTTCCTTTCTATACAGTGCACGTAACAAAGAAACGTAGTTACACAGCCAGCTTAATTTACATGTTATTCCATAGATGGAAGATGGCCCACGATCCTGATCTGTGTATTATAAGCTTACTTGTGGTTGCTTCTGATGCCAGTGTTTGGGGAATGAGAGAGAAGGGCGGGCTGGCACAGCCTTAGGAAAAGGGATGCCTTTAAAGAGACTAAAAGAGGCGTTTCCACCAGCAGAGCACGGTGTCTTGGCAGTGCACAGCTGTGGATACAGCCTCTGTATAAACACACCTCCACATTTTGAAGCATTTCCTTTCCCCTCATCCTTCTTGGGCTGTTTCCTGTTAAGAGCACTCCTTAAGATGAGTAAAAAAACCTCCTCAAAGGGTAAGAGGAAGACATGCATCAGACTTTCACTTTATTCTACCCATAGCTTTTTCTTTGTTACCCTGGATTATCGCTTCCAGAACTCTTCCTAATTTTAGCAAATCAGGATTGATGCCAAATCATTTCACTGCACTTCCTCCTCATTGCTGATGCTGTTTTATATGGGAATGTTTGCATGTTTGCTTCCCTCCCTACCCCTCCAGTGTTTATTCTTTGTCTTTCAACTTTTCCACTGTTAAAATTCAAAGGAACATTTGGATGAAAATGTCAGGAACCAGCATCTTGGTGTTTTAGCATCTCTTGGTGTTTTAGCTAGTCCTTATTCAGATGCATCAGTTAGGATTCTGACTTAATCTTCCTTTAAATATACATGATACTAAATCTAAGTAATCAATTCAAACAACTTGCACTTGTCGTCCTCATTCCATATAATCTCCTACACAGTGAGGCTTGGGTCTTGACTTGGAATTCAGGCTGCTGTAGTAAAAAATTGCATAAACAATAATTATCACAAATTCATTAAGTTATTGATAAATACAAGAACACAAATAAATGGACTATATTCTTCTATTTTTGTCTAACCTTATAGAAAAAAGGTAACCTCTGCATACTGTTTTGTTAAGAATAATGTGCTCCTGACAAAGGGATTTAGATGAGAACACTCCAGTAGAAATTATTAACAAAGAAGTTATATGTAAAATACCTCTTCCTCAACTGCAGTTACAGTAAAAAAAATAGATCAGAACTCAGTTGTTTATCTGTTTTTCCAAATGCGGACTGTGTTTTCATCAGGACAGAGATTTAAAGAATAGTACTTCTAAAGCACCACAGGCTTCTCTAATGCATTTGTGTTATTTCAGCACATAATCATTAATCTTTATGATGAAAAAATGTGAGTAATAAAGAGCCTTGATTATTTCTTCCTCTGCCAAAGTGTCAATGGATTTTTATTTTGATGTGCCTGACTCATTATGTGCATAATCCAGAGGTTTTGCCGCATAAGGAATGGAATATTGCAGGAATACTCTTTAAAATTCATTCAGATAATGCAAATTTTTGTTCTATTTTCTTGAGTATGAAGAAAAATAACCATCTGAAAATTAATCAACAGTTCAAAACAATTTGGGTCAAGCTTCTTATTAAAGGCAAATTTGTCCCCATTATTCATATTGATGAATGCCTTAGTCTTTATGTGGCCCAGCTGAAACATTCCAGTCTCCACTACATCAGAACTGTTGACATAACAATATTAATATTTCCGTATAATTAAATGAAAACCAGCAAATTATGCAACCAAAGCAAATGGATTCATGCAACACTGTTTGCAATCTGCCTGACAGACATGGGGACAATGAGTGTAAACTCATCACCAGATACAAGTTCAGCATAAACTGTTGAGTATTACTTAACATCACCAAATATTACATACGCTTTCTGATAAATGTTCATAGTAGATAAATATAATATTGGTTTCCTCACACAGTATATCCAACAACCACTGCTCATTATCTGAACAGGCAAAACACAATGTATGACTGTTAAATTGTAGAGTACTCCCTTAGCCCTGATGCTGCATATCTACTCTACAGCATCCTCCTGTCACTCTAAAACTCAGCTTCTGCTGAGACACTGTAGGGCAGAAAGAAAGGAAGTTGAGATTTCTGAAGGAAATATTAAGTTTCTGTTCAATGGTATTTTTGCAAAAATAGTCCTCAACTTCTGATTTCGTAAAGTAAAAAAGAAGTCAGGCTTAAGGGAAATAAAAAAAGAGAAAGAGTTGAAAATTTTCTTGTGGATTTTTTCCCAGCCAGTTTTATTAATTACACCTTCTCAGCAGGTTAAACCAGCAGTCTATTAAAATGGCTGCAAGGCAGAATAGGTAAGCAGCAGCATGGGCAAGATTAATGTCCTGTGTTCCTCAGAAGACACCACTTCAACTGTAGCAGCAATTCTTCCCACTTTTTTTAGTTTCTCCCTTTCTCTCTTTTGTATCTCTGAACACTCTGTGATTGCAGTTTACTCCAGGAGAAGACT
Source organism: Gallinago jamesoni (assembly GCA_025769975.1). Taxonomy (NCBI): domain Eukaryota; kingdom Metazoa; phylum Chordata; class Aves; order Charadriiformes; family Scolopacidae; genus Gallinago; species Gallinago jamesoni. The sequence goes on from JAOQGH010000001.1 coordinate 137,357,868, forward strand.
GGGGTTTTGTCAAAATCAGCTAAATGACAGGCAAGCCAGAGAGGAAAATGAAAAAGAAAACGTTCTGATAAGTGATTTTGACCTCAGTGTGTAAGTTGGGTTATGTTCATTTTGTCAGGCAAACCCTCAGTACCACTTTCCAGTGCAAGAGCTCAGTGATGTATTGCACGGTGTGATCAAATACTTCTCTGATTCTCAAGTGAGTCTTTCTCCTACAGTCTGGTGACTGATAGTGGTAGTGCTGCAAATGCATTAGTTGTGAGCAGACATCCCCTCTTCTCTTGCCTTCCCATCATTGCCTCCTCTTCTGTATCTCCGCTAGTACTGACAATGATGAAGAAAACTGGAATTTGTTCCAAAATTTTGGGTGGCTCCTCATTCCACTCCCACTGCCTTCAACAATTTCTGTTCTTTAACAAAGGCTGAGTTTGCTCTGTTCCAGCTCCTGACAGAAGATGATGGGTGCATCTACATAGCGTTTTAGTTCAGAGTAGGACAGTGCCTGTGAACTAAGTCATTTGATCATTCCCACTTACTGTGCTTTGGTTCACATCTCAGAGCAGTCTCAGAGCACACCAACTCGATTCCTTTCATATGAAACTAAGGTACAAAATGCACCCCAGCCACACACGTGGTCCAACTGCTAATGACCATCTAGTCTATGGGACCAGATTAGAACTTTTCCTAAGTGAAAAAACCCCACAACCCAATATGTGTATGGTGTGGATCCTCAGCAACAGCACTTTTGCTCTACAGACCAGCCTCGGTGCTTGCAAGCCCAGACATAGCTGATGAATCCATTGTAACCCCACTTACCCCAAGGATTTTCATGTGTGGGCTTGGCAGGTGTATTCTTCCACGTGTATTTGCATTGGCCCAGAGACAGTCCTTTGCAGTGTAGACTTACTCATTTTTGAAGTGGCCTTTACCCATATTGGCAATGCTAAGGAAGAAAAGAATATCACTGTGCTTACCTTATTGAACTAAATTTGACCGGGAGCATAGGTCTTCACTGTCCCATGGCCCAGAGGCTGGAATATTCACCAAAGTGGTAGAAATGGTGATGAATTTTAGTCCCTGAACTACGATACTGGAAGTCCCATCTTTTACAGGGATAATTTTACTGCGACAGACTGTATGTTGGAAAAAGAGCAAGAGTGAGAGCGAGCAATGATGAAGGCACCTAAGGGCAGCAGAGGATCAGGTTCCATTCCTTACACCTCTGAAGGCTGATTTATTTGATCCAGTAATTAATTAATGAGTTACTGGATTATTTATGAAATAACAGGACTTCATAGATAAGAGACAAACCACGAGGCCACAGAGTGATGTTAACTCTTTCCCTCTCTCCCCTACTTAACTATTTGCTGGAAAGTGGAACATTTCAGACAACTAAGATGAAAACCTTACCCTGAGGTTCTGTAGTCTGGGTTCACCTCAGGAGACACATACTTGGAATTTTCTTGGATGGAGAACCTGCAGGTTCTGACTGGGTGCTTTGCTTTAATGAGTAAAAGTGTCAAGACTCCTTCCTGCCATGCACTGAAATAACCTGTTTACTTTTTAAAAGGAGATGTTTAGTTGCCTAATTCCAGGAGAAAAGTCAGGGTGGCAAATTTTGGGTGCAGGCCAAAGCGTCTATTTCTGCACCCATTTTTTTCCTATTAGTCACATTAAATAGCTCCCCCAAAGTCTTTGCTTCCGTTATTTCTTTAAATACTCTGCATTGTACAGAGCTTTGCTGGGGCTTACCTCCAGACCATTGCCACAGAAGCTTTGTTCTGAGTCCTTCCTGTGGACAAAAGCCAAAGTGCCATTTTCATTGTAAATGCCGTATCACTGAGAAGTTGAGATGATTTTTACCTTTCATGATATTCATTGATCATTTATAATTTTTAATGTCCTTCAAGCCTAATTGAATTTAAAGGAACAAATGCTCCATAACCCCCTAACTATTTCTTTGTCCCATCAGCTCTAACACGGATTATCTTTAAGATACCCACAAGTAAATGGAAACGGTTGCTCTGAAACATCAAGAAGACAAATACTTAAATGAAGTGATAAAATATGACACTCTACAGTACTGTCGATTCATTCCTACCTCAGATGTGTTTCCAAAGTACCAGGATAGGGTGTTAATCAGAAATAGTGTTCTCTAAAATATTTTATTTCTGTTATAAAACTGACAATCTATTTAGGAAAAGTTATTACTGCTTAAATGTGCTTTTAAACCATGTTAAATTCTTCATAAGAACTATTTTTTTCAGTGTTAATATTTTCTTGCAACAATAAGGGGGAAAGAACTGAGTTGGTACCCTTCCCTAAACTCACCTTAGCTGAAGTATCTGAAAGAATTAGTCTTCAGTACTGCCCATACATAGTATTAAAAAACAGTATCAGGATCCAGGGGCCTCAAATCACTTCATATATATATAATATGACTTTTCATTTTTGATCCCTTGAGTCATGTATGCCTCATGTCAGAATTCTCAAGCTTTCATCATAAGCGTTATTAATTTTTAAATGAAAGCTAGGATTTTCATTTACTTCATAATCACAGTAATTATGGCACTATTAAAAAATCCAAATATTGCAAGACTTAATATGAAATCACAAATCACTTGGCAACACACAAGTTTCTCTACATTTTTCCTCATTGTCTATAGGGTTTTATATTGTTTTGAAAACTGAGCCTGCTCCTTCTTTTATTGGTCTTTTATTATTAATTGCAACAGCAACAAGGTCAGGACGGATGTCTTTCGTTTCAAGAATTTGTTGAGGAGAGATGAAAAGCCATCCGTGCTTTCTCACTTGTACACACCACCACAGCAAATGTCCATCCATCCTTTTCCTAGCAGATTCTCTAAGGGAAAAGGATACGTAGAAGGAAAAACAGATGGTAAAAAGAAAAAGTGAGAAAAAAAAGACATTGCCTTTCTCCCTTGACTAGTGAAATGTGCTCTGTCATGGACTGGTGGCCAGTGATTGCAATGTGACCAGAATCAGGAGCTGGCTCAGGGCATGCTTACACCGTTGGTAGAGCATGGTGAAGAGGGCTGGCTTTGGGAAGGAGCTGGCTCTGGAACCAAAGCAACACAGCCAAGTCAGCGTGCTTCTGTTTCCGTGCCAATTAGTCCTGCTGAAAGGAATAATTAACCTGGAAGGAGGTTAACAACAATAACAACTGCACTGTCTCCACTTCAACCAGTGTTTTATACAAAGTTAGGAGCACCCAGAAGCCCACAGGCGACACAGCAGTGAGCCTATAGCTCTCCTATTACATCCCTTCGGCACCAGCGCAGTTTCCCTTCACTACCACCCCACATGACAGCCCCCGGCTATTTCTCCCTGCCTTTGGAGCCGGTGGAGGCCCAACATGACGGTCTAGATGTGTGCTATTAGCATCCTCGCAGGGATGGCTGACGGGACCCTCGAGCCCAGTACCTGTACGTGCTCACCACGCTCACACCCCTGGCCCATGGCAGGGACCCCCTCCGGCTCTCTGCGGGTCGGGACCGGGCCCCCAGACCGGCTGCCTCTCTTGCCCCAGCGGCCTCCCCCCTCCCAGGCACGGCTCCCGGCGGGCAGGTGGGCACAGTCGCCCCGCTCGGAGCTGGGGAGGGCAGCCTGGCCCCAGGGCTGAGGCGCCCCCTCAGCCCGTTCGGGCGTCGGGCAGCCCCCTCTCACCCGGGTCCTCGGGGGTCCCGGCGGGCCGCAGCCCGGATCCCCTCGCCTTCCCGGAGAGAAGGAGGCGGCTGCGGGGAGCCGGCTGCTGCGGAAGCTACCCCCGCCTCAGGTGGACTTGCGGCGGAGCCGTGGCCCTGGCCGGCGGGGCGGGCGTGCCCCGAGGCGGTGCTGGGGGGAGCCACCGCCTCCTGCTGCCGGCGCCGGCGAGCCCCGCTCCCCACCGCGCCCCTCCTCGGGCTCTCCGCCGGGAGGGACGGCGGCGCCCTCCCTTCCCTTCCCCTCCCCTCCCGGCTGGCGGGAAGGCGGCAGGGCGGGCGGGCAGGCGGCGGGGAAGCCAGGCGGCCGGGCTCCGGCGGAGGGCGGTTTCCTCCGGGGCTCGGCGGCGTCCGGCCGCGGGGTGGGCTCAGCCGGGTGCTGGGGCGGCCCCCGCGGCCCAGGGGCAGGGGGTGGGGGATAGTAATTTTGGGGGGGGAGAAGGGGGGGCGAGGGGGGAAGACGACGACGACGACGGGGACTGTCGCCTCCGCCTCTTCCTCAGCGGCAGCCGGGGCAGCCGGATCGCGGCTGCGGCGGCGGCGGCTGCTGCGCGGAGGGAGCGCGGAGAGGAGGGATGTGGGGCTTTAGGGGAGGCAGGATCTTCGGGATCTTCTCCGCTCCCGTCCTGGTGGCCGTGGTCTGCTGCGCCCAGAGGTAGGAGCCAGCGTGCCCCGGCGGCGGCGGCGGCGGGATGTGTTTCGCCAGGGGGACAAGCTGATGTTCTCTCTCCCCCCATCTCATTCCTCCTCCTCCTGCCGTCGCCCCTGGTCCCCCGCACCCTGTCCTCTGCCTCCCCCGCCCGACACCCCCCCGCCCTCATCTCTCTCGCCCCCACAGTGTCAACGATCCCGGCAACATGTCCTTCGTGAAAGAAACTGTGGATAAATTGTTGAAGGGCTACGACATCCGCCTCCGGCCGGATTTCGGAGGTGAGTCGCCGTGACCGGGCTCGCCGCCCGGAGCCCCCTTTCCCCCACGGACCTCCCCCGGTTCTCCCCGGGGCTGCCCGCCGCTCCTAACCCGGCGGAGTCGGCTCCCGCGGCCCCTCTGGCCCGCCAAGTCGCGCAGCGGCCGCGGGTGACGGTCCCCTCTGCCCGCAGGTCCGCCCGTCTGCGTGGGGATGAACATCGACATCGCCAGCATCGACATGGTTTCCGAAGTCAACATGGTGAGTAGCCGGGGGAGCCCGGCCGGCGCCGGGGCTGCCGCCCGTTCCCCGTCCCTCCCTTCTGGCGAAGTCGCCGCTGCCGGGGGCAGCCGAACGGGGCACCGAGCGCTACCCTCTCCGCCTCCAAACTTTATTTGCTCCGGAGAGGCGCTTCCCCCCTTCCCTTTTATTCCCCTCCCGGGAAAGCCTCCCCCCTCGTCCGCGGGTGTGCGTGGCCCGACCGAGCCCGGAGTTGTCAGGCCGCCTGAGACACTTCCCCATCTCCTCCTCCTCCCCGCTCCCCTCCCGGTCGCCGCCAGCCGGAGCTCGCTTGGGCTCCGACGGGCCACCGGCACCGGCGGGATGCGGAGCGGCGGTCGGCGGGGGTTGCCGGTGTCGGAGGGCCGCGGCTGTCGGCATTCTCCCGCTTCTGGCGCGGTTCGGGCTTCCCAACAACCAGGCTTGTCGGGGGGGATAAACTCTCTACATGTGCGAGCGTGTTAATTATCGTTGGGCATCTAGAGCAGGCGCGATTGCCCATGGGCTTTGGAGGAACTGTAATTTCGCTTGGCAAAGTGATGCTGTTGGGGGGCTGTCAGGGCCATTGAGGAACAGGCAGGTGTGTTTCTGCGGTTCGGTCCCCCAGTCTGTGCAGTTTGGTAGTTTGGGGTTGGAAGACAGGATCCCCGTTTCTTGTCCTAATCCTAAATCTGAGGTGGATTTTTCATGTTTCTGAGCAAACTACTTGTTCCTCCTGTACCTCGGATTTTCCCTTTGGCAAGCCTGTCGCAAAAGATCAACCTGCTCTGCAATGCTGTACTTACATTTATGGCATTAAAAGTAATAATTTGCACGTTTGGAAGCTCAGCTCTCTTTCAGTAAGTAACACTAACACCAGCACTACCCCTCTTTCTGTGCGCTGTTATGGTGTTACAAGGTAGACACAGCTTTATGTCTGAGCTGTGTATTTTCATTAATCCTGCCCTTTTCTTTCACGTGGTCGACCCAAAGTTGTGAGATAGAAACTTTTTGCTCTACTTCCAGTCTCTTAAAAAATGGTTTTAACAGAGGTATAGTTACCTGTTTGCAGTTAAAAGTGTCACCATCTTCCTTTCTATGCATTCAAGAGGGACAAATGAGGCAGTTCCTACTTAAAAGAGTTTATTTTAGGCTTCCTGCAAATTCAGGCTGCTGCAGAGCCACAGGCTCTTCTGCACCTGTAGGACTGCTTGTCAGAAATTAGAAGCTGAGTCTTTGAAGCGTAATTCAAAAGTCTGACTTCACTATCCCCACCGCCACCTTCACCACCTTTGGCCGTGCTCCACACTCAGAGAAGTTCCACATTATGCGTTAAATTAATCCATAACAGTTTGTGTATGTGAAGTGCCATACAGGCAATAAATATTATCTAAGGGCAGGCTGAGGCTGGAAAGAAAACGAGAGGATGTACAGTGCTTTCCCTCCCCAGCTGTGGGAAAGCCTGTTAGGTTTAAATAACAACTTGTCCAACCTACTGTAGTGGGGGTATAAGGAGAAGTAGGTAATTAGTCTGCCTGTTGCACTGCTAGACTAGGTAATTACATCTTGAATTAGACAAGAGCTCCTCAAGAGGATGGGTGCCATCCCTTTCTCCCTAACAGTGAGCCAGCCTACCAGTTTCTTTAGTTTCTAGCTGGCCCACAAGTCAGTGCCTGCTGGTACCCATTAGTTGGCAGAGCTCTAAAGAAATGAATAGGTTTTTTCCATGCCCTCTCATGAGGCAATGCAAAGTCTGAAAAATATCAATACAGACCTTGCAACAGAAACAAATGCGTGTTTCTGAAGGGAATTGCTAAAGAACTATTGTTACAAAAACTGTGTTAATTTACTTCAGGAAAAATGAGCGGAAAGGGCTTCTGGTTGTCTAACACCTTACTACAGCTGAGCTTATCTCTTCTCCCTGTGAAAGTCAATCTTTGACCAAGCACAGCTATATTCAAGAACTGCCTGAGTTGATTGCTTCTGCTTGTTTTAGGTAGCTTTATTCTGATCTTCAAAGATTCTTGAGTCAGTATCAAGAAACAATGAATAAGGCTGAACAGAAGGAGCTTTTCAAGATTACTGAAGTATACATTCTAAGATAGTAATTTTGAGGGGGAAAAAAAAAGGGTCACAATTAGTTTGAAGACCTGAGCCATAGCTATTGAACTTCATGTTGGTTACCCACTAAATTTTTGATCTTTGACATGTTCTTTCATTTAATTCCAAGCAGATATTGTGAGCATTGACCTTTAGCCTCATTAACTATTGAAATGTCTTACAAGAATTTCTCTCTATGAACTGTGGTAGTATGGACATTAATTCCTTCGATTTAAATCTAGACATTGGTGTAACCTTTTATAAATTAGCTTGTTAAAATTCATATTTATATTAAAAATAAAATAACCAGAGAATTAACATTCTTCAATTTTATGAATATAAATAAAAAGTTATTACAGCAAGTTTTATTATACTGCCTTTTAGGCAGCCTGAAATGTAGCTTTCAGGAATATGATGACAAGTCTTTGTAACAAGAATTACAGCTTGGATCGTACTCTTTGCTATTCTTAATCAAACTGTAGGCTTATGCACAATATAGTCCTCTATGAATATTCAGTTACCAGTTATTCATTTGGCATTCCAGCATTTTAAAAAAGTGTTTGTGTATTTTTAGTATTTCTATTGAAAATTATTAAAAATCATTTGCCCATTGCACATCCAGGCTACCTGTAGCTATTTTTTAGAATAGACTCATTGAATAGTAATTTGCTTCTTTTCAGATTACATTGAACAGTTAAGTTCTTTCTTTACTTTCGATGCTGAAATGCTAAACTGAATCAGGAGGACTGATGCAAGTATCAGAACCGCACAGCATCAGATTGTTTTACTGAGTACTTTTAAATAAGAAGTTTCTATGTGATCTCATAGCATCTTGAAAATACTGAGTAGCATTATCGAAATTACTATTTTGCTATACTATTTACATCGTACTGAAAATTCTAAACATTTATGAAGTAAAATAATAAGCTTTTGTGTTTATTCTTTGAGTTATATATATGTTAGCAAGAATGAATTAATGAAGTTGCATGTAAGAAGTGCATTGTTCAAGGAAGAGCTGCAGTCTGTTAATGACCTGCACGTATATATGCATATACATGTATCCATATTTTTTATTTCCCTGATTTATCTGTGCATGCTTTCCCGTTATTATTTACCTATTTCACAAATTATACCTGTAATTGAGTACTTAACCATCTACTTATTTTTGTGCATAGCTCCAATAATTGCATTTAAAACTGCTGTAAATGCCTGTAAAATGTACAGTAATGTAGCTCTCCAAACAAAATAGTAATCAATAATAACAGACATAATACTGAGAAAATGCTGCAAGTCATTTTATAAGTAAAGAATACGAAAGATTACTGTTGTCAGATTTAAAGAATTTAGCTTTATCCTTTTACTTTATTTGGATTGATTGTGTTCTTTACTTTCTGTGCTTTAGAGGTATGTTTTGCTTAGATGTGAATTGAAAAATAAATAGTTCTCTACTTTTTCACCAGTCTGTCAGTTTCCAATCCGACAGTATCCACAGTTGGTGAATTTGTATAGTCTGATTCTTGTTCAACATTAGGTCTGTGAATCAAGTGCGTTAGTTCCAGGCACATAATTTTCAAGCACCCAAATACTCCTGTAGCTTTTTATCCTCAGGAAGTTAAATAATCAATACATTGAGTCTCCAAATAACCCCCTCTTTAAACGCATCATTATAGCTGGAGGACTAAGATGCTGTGCTTTCATTTTCCCATAATTTTAGGATGTTATAGTTTACGGGAGGTAAAGCTCCAAAGCAGGTAGAGAAAACAAGGGGATCAGTGCAAAAGTGAACCTTTCTCCTTAGAGATAATGTTTTGCAGAGAATAGTATGATCTCCTTTAAGAAAGGAAACTTGTGCTACTGCTTTCTAAAGCGCTGTCTGTGTTTTCTTTGTGTGTGGAGGGGACTTCAGAGTTGTTCTTCCAGGGTTTTTCAAAGGCTCTAATTTCAATAAAATTAAACTCAAACCAGCAAAACCCGGGAGGCATTATTGGCTACATAGTCATCCTGCTGTTTTGAGAATACTGTACTCAGAAAATTAGCTTGACATAAAGTCAGACCATAAAACTTATGAGTTGTTGTTTCTGAAAAAGATGTAATCTGTTCTATGCTAACACTGTAATTTTTTATTTTTACATATGTTCCATTATAAAACTGCAAGTACACATATGGACTTCATTGGGTGTCTGCTGATTTTCAAAGCAATTTTGACATCTTTCTGAAAAACTGTTTTAGTTGCTGCTCTAAGGTCAACTAAAGTTCTTACTCACTGAGGGCAAATATTGTCTACTTTCCTTAGATAGTGCTGCATAAATATTTATTTTGAAGTGAATTAGTTCATATTTCACCTGAAGTACTGAAGGTACAGAACCTTCATACTTCTGTTGATGAGATTCATAACATCTTAGATGTCTCAAAAATGGGATGGTATTGAGTTCATGTAAATTGAGTTGTATACAATTACATGTCTAAATGTGATCTGGATTGCTAAACTCTACAACCGTAGTTAACGGGGATCTAGAACAGAATGTGGCCGCATAGGCAAAGATGTCTACTCTCATTTTGGTTTCATGGTATTGTACTTGCCCTCCAATTTCCAGTCCAGGTTGGTGTAGATCTCTTGCAAGCCCTCTGCCATGTCTGTGTGCTCTGTGCACGTTAGACATGACACCAGCTCCTGAAGTTTAAAGAACTGAGTATTATTCTTGTTAATACAGCTGATGGAGTCCAGAGAAACATTCATCTTAACATAAACACTTCAGCAGTGCTTCTTAGATATTTTTAGTGCCTCAGGGTATCCCGTTTGGATTCCAGTTGCCTCTCCATAAGGGTAGGGGACAGAGATCTTATGCCATACCTGCCAGCCCTGTGTAGGGGTACTGCGTAGTCCAGGGCATACAAGATAGAACCAAACAACCTTGCTTAGGTAAGTGAATTGTTCCCTGGGTGTCCAGCCAAAGCTCATCCTCCAGGCTCCCTATGGAATCAGGAGGAGATAAGCGCTAATGTGTAAGAGATATCTGTGTGGGTTTTTTGTTGTGGTGTTTTTTTTTTTTTTTTTTAAGAAGGAAGGATTCATCTTTCTGGGAGGTGTCCATATTTCCTGAATGGCTATGGAGAGAGCCAAAATAATTCAGTTAGTCTTTGAGTGGCTGCAGCAAGGCACAGTGACATGTGACCTATGTTTCCTATCATAAACATAGTTTATATTTCCTACCATAAACAGCTACTTTAGAAATACTTTGAAAATAGAATCTCAAAGTTACCTCATGCAGGAAATCATAACTGAGTTGTGACATATTTTGCTTTGAAGATTCAGATGGAGAAATTAAATGAGTTGTACTAATAGACTGATTACATAATCATTTTTATTGCAAACACAAGTTTTCTAGCTAGAAGATTAATGTGTGCGGTGTTTATGACTTGACCACAAATCATAAGAGTATGAAACAGAATATATAACTTTATATACTGATTTTTGCTTTTATGTATTTTAGAATTCAGTGTACCTAGGGAGATTAGTATATCATACTAAATAGATATGGCAAATAGACCATATAAATAATTTTGTGTGTGTGTGTAGAGACATATATATGTTTGTACGTGTTGGTGGACAGAAAAAGAAAAAACAACAGGAAGAAGAAAAAAGAAATACCGCCTGGGCGGGGAAGCATCTCCTGAGGCCCTGCAAATCATGTGCACTCTCACTGTGCTGGTGATGAGCCAGCAGGCATCCACTAGGAGGTGGCAGCAATGGGTACTGCTCCTGGATGACAGTCTATTTTAGCAGGTCACCTGCCCTCTATTTGCCAGCTGGCAACAAGAGCAACCTTTCTTCTAATCCCGTCTCTTGGCCCTATTTGTTTTTCTTCCTCAGGACAATATCCATGGATTCCCCCAGCCTCCCTCACTCCTCTCCCCACTCCTGTCATGTTTCCTAGTTCCTTCTGATGGAGAGAAATGCTTGTTGCAGACAGTGTGATAGGAGAATGACTCCTGTTTGGCCAAGGGAATTGATGACCAAGGCTTCTGCTTATCTGTAGGGGAAAGTGGCTGCTGTAGAGGTGAAAAAATACCCGATTATGCAGGGAAAAGGAGGTAGTTTATGTTGCTGGGAGGTGGCAATAGGCTTTTTAAAAGCCAGCTCCAGCTGCCAATGTTGAATCATCATGACTTGGATGATGAAATAGATATAATCTGTGATGACATCCATTTGGAATAATTGCAAACATTTCAGGGGACAAAAAGAGAATTCAAAATGATGTTTACAAATTAGGGGAGTGGCCCTAAATGAAGGGGCAAGCACAAAGAGCTACATTTTGTAAGGGAGGAAGGATTTGTATTTGAAATGAGAAAGAATTGGCTAAGCAGCAGCACAGAAAAAGAGGATGTAGAGGTTTTACTGGACCAGGGTCTAAAGCAAGTGAAAAAATTAATCCCAGTCACAAGTGCAATACAATTGAAAAAAAGATACGTCTTACTCTCGGGTACATAAATAGAAGTGTCATGAGATAGAGGGATTTCTCTGTCCACCCTTAGTGAAGCCTGAGCAAGAATGCTCTGTCCAGTGTTTTGCACTGGGTTTCAGGGAGATGGAAATAAATAGGAGGTGTAAGGAAGGTAAACAAATGTTTCTAATTAAAATAATTAGAAAACAGGGCATACGTCGCCGTGTTGAAGTAAATGGGCTTGTTTAGCACTGAAAAATAAGATGGAGAGAAGACGTAAGTGCAGGAAGCTGGTGGTAGGAGGAGGATGATCAGCTGCTCTTTAGAACCATTTGAAGTAAGACTTGAAGAAATTAATTAATTGATTTCAGATTAGTTTTCAGCTAGTTACATTTGTTGTAGCATCTCCTTTGTTGCAGTTTTTCAAGAAGAGACTAGAAAAATACCTCTTCCAGTGGTGTTGCTCTTGCCCCTGGAGAAGCTGGGATAGCTGATGCTTTAAGATCTTTTCCAGTACTATATTTCTGTGAATCTGTGCTTTGATTTAATTTTCATTTCTGTCAGTGCTCCCCTGGGTTGTACACGCAAGTGTGCATTGGTGTGGCTTCAGATGCCCCTGCTGGTCTCGTGCTGGTGCTCAAGATGATCAGGAGTCTCCCATAGGTCGTTTGTAATGTATGCCAGTGCCGTAAGGGTATGCCACACCATCTGAGATGCCTTTAGTTACCACTGTTGTGTATGACCATCGTGTTCTCAGTATCTTTGCATTGATTGCAACAGGTGTTGCATGTGTGTGCTTTTGGATATGCTGGTCATAAAAAAAAGAGTTGTAAAATGCAAGATCAGGACTTCTGTGCATGTAACCTTAAGTGCATTTTTACTTCTGTTGCCAGCCTTTTATCATGCCTAAGCAGTGTAGAAGTATGTTAATTTAAGTTATACAGGAGGGAAAAATTCACAGAAAATATATGGATTTATACCTACTATATGCCTAGCATTTTTTCCCATTCCTTTGAAGACAGAAAAAAAGAGAAAAGGAAGAGTGATATTTCTATGAAAGTTTTTATTTAAGCACTGAGCACTTATTCAGATAATTTAGTATCTGTAGTCATAGAGAAAACTTAGCAATTGGATAAAGGCACGACAGACAGACTCATGCATGGCAGAAGACAATGCACAAACAGAGAAGCATCCATGACACATCTGACTAGGGGTCCATCCAGCCAAGAGTCCTGACTCTGATACTGGCTGGTAGTGGACACTTAGAAAAGAATAAAAGAAACATGTGTTTAAACTTCTCTAGTGTACTCTTGTAACCTCCCATGATTTGTGACTTGAGACTTCCTGAGTCTGAGGGCTCTGAGAGAGCGCACTTTTTGGTTATGTGTCACCAGAGCATTGGGATCATTTAGTAATGATACACTTTTCCCCACAATTTTTATTTTAATAAAGATTTTATTATATAAATAATTTTAACTCAGGTACTATCAAGTGCAATCTGAAGGATAATATAAACTTTCAGTTGAAGAGTTTGAGTAATATTTAGTTCCATTAGGGGTTTTAGCTTATCCAGGACAAACTCTTTTTTCTCCCATGTGACACAGAGTCATAAAAAATAGCTGGAAGAAGAATAATTTCAAAAGGAGAGTTCATTTAATGTTTGTAATTGAATTTGAGTTCCTTATAACTACAGATAATGCAAGGAAAAAATCCCCAAGTCTAGGCATGTCTAATTCATTATTCACTATTACAGATTTGAACCAATAATTTTGGCAAAATAATTTGTTCTCTCAGCAGTTAGGAGCCGGTTACAGGTTGTTGTGATAATGTAACCTGCAATATGAATGTAATATTGCATACAGCAGAGAGAGAAGGTAAAACAGCTGTGCTGGGAGGTCTGCAGTTATGCTGGGTAATTGGCAGTTCAATAGCAGTTAATGACTTTTTTCTTTTTACTAATATGAATGTTGAATTTTCATTAGTTCATGGGTATGTCTCCATGGCACAATACAGCACTCTGCAGAGATGCCAGAGGTACCTCTGGTACAGTTAGTACAGTTTATGGAAGCTGTGAAGTTATGTCAGTACAGAGCTGAGTACAGGATGGCTGTATCAGGGGGAGTTAGATCCTTGAATACAACTTGTTTCACAAGCTTTAAATAGGTTATCCAGTGTGTGACCAGCATCCAGCCAGAGCTGATCATCAGAGCTTCATTTTACAGAGAGAAGCATTTTTTGTTCTAAGACAGGCATTTAAGACAGTAGGATGACTGGCCCTCCAGAGGTGCCTGTCTAGAAGTTATCAGAGGGAAATGGGATGGAGAAGACAATGAGACGATTTGACTGTCCTAGAATAGATGCTCAGTTTTTAGTTAATGTTGACATGAATTCCACCTATAGTTCCTCCTTAATGTGCTTTTTTGAAGGTAAGTAAAAGACTGTGCTGACCTGGTACAGAGCTGATCTCTAGCAGCACTAACTAATATTACCCAGCAGGTTAATGCATGTAAAATTCTATATAGAGTTTGAACTATGGAGGGTTTTTCTGGTAGACTTTGTGTGAGTCCTGATTTGGAATACATGTAGGACAAAGAAGATTACTTTTAAAATCAAGCTCAAATCCATGTGATTTAAAAATAGCTCATCCCTTGCTCTTTTAATTGAGATGTAAGATAACCCCACTATCATATTCTTCTGGTCTGTTAACCCTAAGGTTACTTGAAAGGAAGAGTTTCATTCCCTTGAGTCACACATGGCTATTGCATGAGGGATATTTTAACATCTCCCATTCAGGTGGATACTTAACTATCATAGGGCTAGCACATGAACTCATTGCTTAGTTGTGGTGTTGAGGTGTAATCCAATTCAGACACCAGGTGAACTCAGGTAGGTAGGGCCCTCCACTCTTTGGGACTGGGCTGGTGGAGATTTAAAGAGTTGAGGGCTCCTTACAGGAGCTGAGCTTGGCTGTGCGGGGAATCTGAGCCCCTCTCACATCTTTCAGTGGGGAAATAAATCTGGAAGAGTAAGAAATTGCATCTGCCAAACTTAGAATGCTAAAATGTAAACTAGTGGAAACCATATATCTACTTAATCAAAAGTAATTTTGTTAGCAGATAGTTTTTTCTTGGTGGTTTCTTATGCCACTGTGCCTTTTAAAATACACTGAAATGTTGAAGCTGAAAATAGTAGAAAATACAAAAATGGATTTAAATTCTGAATTTTAAAATACATCAACTCAAGGAGTACTGAGTAATGCAGTAAGTCTTGTTATTCATTAAAATAAAAAAAAGATTAACATAGGTCTTTTTTTTTGTAATATAACACAGTGACATGTCTCTGTTTCTCTGCAGCAGCAGTGATTTGCTTTAGCTTCTGACCTCCTAGGCTATTCAGATAACAACACTTGGCCTTTCTAAGCAATTTCCTATCATGTAAAATAGGCTTTCTATTTGGATAACAAAAGCACCTCCCAAATCAACTGTGACTTTGCATAGGAAAATGTGTGCAGGGCTTGCAGAATAGATATGACCCTCATTTTTTTTTTTTTTTTGAAAGGACCCCATAGGCTATGGATCTGCCAGATTTAAGAGTTGTGACTCTCCTGACAATCTGTACAATGTCAAGACTTCTGTGCTTGAGCACGGTGTCTGAGCTCAGGCACGCACTTGTTGTGTCTTAATCATTACCATGGATTTGGCCCAGCATTTTCCAAGATGATGTTGGGTACTGTCTGGAGGTTCGCACGTGCCAGGTCCATTCCTGCTAGACAGGTTAGGTGCAGATACTTGTGCTGTGAAATAAATTAATCTACAGAGAAATAAGCTGTGCCAGGCCACTTGTCCTTCAGACCAGAAAACTCCCTGGCTCACTTCATTTGCTAGGCTAGATATATCCAAAGAATGCATTGCACTCCTGTGAAATTATGTAGTCTCCCTTTCTTGTGGGAGAGCTGTGACTCTCCAGAGGGTGATACATCCTGTCTGACTGGCAGTACCTATATTAGGAGATAACTCACTGCAGAGAGCCTGTTTCTTTCCATTCTCTCTACAGGTAGGATGACTTGGGCCAAAAGCCCGTCTGTTATGATTCTGGATGTAATGAAAGTGAATGTCACCTGCATGTCCTCTTGACTGACTTGCTGTCAGAGCTCTTTGTTTCTCTTGGAGACTGTGTTTTCTAGAGAAAATAGGTGAACAGATATTCTGTGCATATTGGGAAACAGCTGTTGCAAACTTGTTTCTTGGATGGGGATGAGCTCTGTCTCTTGGTCTTGCTTGGCTCGTGCCTGTTGATGGTGACTTGCCACACTTGGAAAGCTGTGTGTTGAGCTGCATTACAGAGCAGAAAGCTCTGGAAGATGAGCGGCAGCTACCAGTGAAGAGAAAAAGGAGCTTGAGGTGCATCCAAGCCAGCTACACTGGGCAGTTAACATGCACTCAAATTCAGATTAAGATGCTGTTCACCTCAGTTTAGTCTTTCTGTGGAGGATTTCCAGAGTACTTAACTCTGTTCTTGAAAACAAACTGAAGAAAGTACTAGAGTCCCCTAATCAGCCTTCATTAGGGACCGAGAATATGGGTGCAAGTTAATTGCTTAGGTGAAGTGGAGTGGACTTCACTTTTACCTCATGTGACAGAGAAAGCAGGTTGTCCTTGGGCAGTAAGGGATTATGGAATGTGAAGACAAGTAGTTAGCGGTACCTGTGTGTGTGTGTGATGAACGAGAGGTGATTAAGAGAAATCAGTTTTAAGGAGGAAATGTGTAATTTCCTTTTAATCAAAAAATGCTGTCCCTCTTAGTATTTCTTTCTTTTTTTTTTTTTTTTTTTTCCCCAGAAAAAAAGGTTGAGCTAGCTTGGGAATAGATTTGCTATGATTATCTGCCTACAATTCTTTTTATAAACCCTCCCCTTTAAATGGACAGAAAAAAAAAAGAGGAAGAAAAAAATAGGTACTGAATTAGAAGATGCATTTAAGATAGTTGATCAGCTTATCTTTCCAGTAGACCCACTTTAGTTGCATGCTCATATATTATTAACCTGATTGTAAAGTACTGCATCAAGGTTGATACTGTATGTCTTTCCCGGCATACCCATTTATGTGGTGTTAGGTGCCCTTTGAATTGGATGCTGATGCTGAAATTTGGAAAGGGGAGTCAGAGGTTTGCATAAACTAATCTTGTTATCCATTAGTGAAGTATTTATTTATATTTACATTAAAAAAAATAATGTCAACCTCTGAAGAAGATCTCTTTTGCTTAGCCTTCCTAAAGAAATGATCTAGCCCTAACATTTATCATGTTATTCCTTTCCTTCATTTGTCACATCTAAAAGGATCTTATGTATAATCTTGCCTTATATTCCTCTATATATATTCCTCTAATTTACCCACAGAGACACATGTATAATGTCATTTAGTAACCTGCTGGCACAAAAGCTTCTATATATGCAAAGTGATTTGACCGAAAAAAGAATGATTCCTCTCAGACCAAAGTATACCTATTAATTCAACTGCTGGTGCTCACTGAACAGCTGTCCCTAAGACAGAGCTGTAGTCATTCGTTACTACTTTTCCCTAAAAGCCCCTGAATGATTTTTTTTAATAGCTCAAGAAAGTGACCATATCTCATGAGACTCTATGAATCTTTTGCAATTTTTCTTTCTCTTCCCTCTTGACTCTTGATTATTCACATCTATTGTGCTCTGAAGCAGGAGGCTGTATTTTTCTCATTATTTTTCTAATCCTTTTCCTAAGGTACGCAGTCTACAAAAAAAAAATCTGTTGTGGGAAAACCAGATTCCTCTATCTCCCTGAAAACACTGCTGAATTAAGCTAAATACAAATGTAGTTTGTTATTTTGTGGCACATAATTAGCTAGACCTTCTGAGCTTGGCTGTAGCTGATGCTACTGCATAGCATGGTAATAAATGAGTTTTAAAATTCTTTGTAATACTATATGCTGCTTGATTATAACGTTTACAGAGCAATATTGAATGTCATCTGCACCCTTCATTGTTGAATCCTATAAGTCTCTTTGTACATTGATATGTTGTTGTGGCCTCCTTCATGATAATAAACCCAAAGCAAACCTGAAATAAAATGTTATGATGAATCTATACTTAATGGCAGATCACTTCTGAGGAATTTGATTAAAACACAGCAATAATGCAGTAACAATTCTGAAGATGGATTTAGTTAATTGCTTCTAGAGGACACAAAATGAAATAGTGCCTTTCAAAGATGAGTGATAAATCTTCAGAGATATGGAAGTAATGGGTGTGAAGAATTGACTAGATGTAATGTTGATGAAGGTAATCAAAAGATGAAAATGTCAGGGTTACTTTTCAAGCTGTCGTTGAATTGTGGTCATCTATCACTGCAACCCAATTTAGTATATTTCCCTCTTTTCTCCCTGTTGTCTCTTGCTGAATCTTCATGTCTATTACTCTCCGGTCATCTTTTTGTCAGAAGTGTGATATTTTTTAGTCAGTTTTTGCAACCAACCCACTGCAACCTAGGCATTTTCATAGTCTTCAAGACACCCTTGCATACAGCTGGCTACCCTGCCCCATCATTCAATGCTCAGCTTCAAATCTTCCTCTTTGTCTCCTTTTCTTCTAGTGTGGCATGGCTTTCGGTGCAGGCGCATTCATTTCTTTGAAAACAAAAAGTGTTTACTTTTAATGATACTGTTATGCTATGTCTTTTTTTATATTTATTATTGACTTGAATAGCAGAAGCTTGTGCTGTATCAATAAATAGAAGTAGGGTCAAGTCTTTAAAAGACTTGAGGGACCAGACCTCTGCAAAAAAATCCTGCAGTTTACTTCTACCTCTGCTTTTGCTGTAGTGAGCCATACTATAAACCGTGACTGTTTCTAATGGAGTTAGAGAACACAGGGAAGGAAGACAAGGGGGAATTGTTCAATTTTAGATTACTGTAAGATTGTAGTGGAGTGAAAGTTCAATTTTATTTGATTATCATTGCTCAGCAGGGACAGGGTATGTTTATTGTTTTCCACAAAAAACATTGTTAAATAGGCAGTTACTCAGAAGGAGCTGTGATCTCCATGTGATCAAAAACATGTATTCAATATTCCTCCAGGATGCTCTACTTTATTGATTGACTGAAAAAACTCCAGAGGAGACTGTTTTAGCGTATTATGTCATATCAGACTTCTGAGGAACACATTTTCCTTTCCAAGGAAAAAAATCAAGTTTGGCTATTACATGCAGTGGTGCAATTTCAGTTGTATCAAAGAGAAGAGGTTTTGGCCCATCTTCTGTTGGCTCTTGCACAGACTGGCAGAAGCAAAGCAATCCAGCACTAATGCTGATACCTTGACTGTCAGGTTATCCCATTGTGTCATCGCAGGATGGCACAAAAGGTACAAGCATGCAGATCTTCACACCAGGACTGTAATTTTTAATCAGTTAGGTATCATAGCCTGAATTTTTAGGTTCTTTAAAGGGGGAGAGAGGGCTATGCCTTCCATCCTATGTGTATTCCTTGAAAAACTAGGACCATAGCATTATGAGTATTGGAGAGTGAGTTAAAAGCAGCAGCAGAATTATATATGTAATTACAAGACTGACTTCCAAATATACTTAAAATCTTAATTTCTTTGAAAATCTTGTTTTGAGACATTACTTCTGTTGATTGTGCCATCACCTGTATTAATTTTAGGTCTTGTTCTGCCCTCTTCTTGTTTCCAAACAAGAAGTCCAACCAACCCTACCAATAGATCCTTGGAGCACTTGCTGGGGTGGTCTTGGCCCCTGCCAGCTGGCGCTCCCTCAAAGGCTTCCCAGGCACTGCTCAGGAGTCTGAATGGGCCAGAGATGGTTCCGATACCCAGCTAGCCTACAGCCACCCCTTTTTGGAGGGTGAGAAAGTCTAATAGTAAAGGCTCAAGATGTTCTTGCCAAATGGCCTCAGTGCCAGAGAATATGTTTAATATTCTCATCATGTTTAATTCACTAGTAGAGATATAGTCATAGAGTCTCTTTGAGAAATTTATATACTGACCTGTAGGCCTAATAAATTCAGCTTTTTTTTTGGTACCAGATGTACTGGCTGTACTGCACTGAGCCTTATTAAACATCCTCACTAAGCCACACCTGTTGGACTTATAAACAAGGGTTAATTCTCGGCAGGAATTCACAACTGGTGAAAATTCCCTACAGTTTTCTGTGAAAGAAAAAGGCTCCAGTAATGTTTGCAGCTCATCTTTTCCCGAAGAATTTTTTTCTGAAGGAAATGCATGACTCCGGACTCAACAGGCCTCAGACCTGTAGCTGATGCTGGCTGTTGGGTGCAATGGCCAGCTGTATGGACGTCACCACCCTGTGCTTTTCATCCTTGGCACAGTCAGAGCCTTTCTGTGGTACAAACTTTCTTTCTGCTTTCCCTTGTAGCGCTCCAAAGAAATATTTGATATTCAGTTTGTGTGAGAGGTGAGGAAGAAAATGTCAATAAAGTTAACACAGAGAAACATTTGTTTGATGTGTACTGATCAAACCAGGTAATTGTGCATTTTTTTAATGCTATGTAGAGTTACTTTGCAGGCTTTATTTTAACAAAAGTGGGAAACTGTCTATTTTGGAAACATGTCAGTGGAGAATGAAACCAACTGACATCTCCATTTATAGCAGCAATCTGAAAGATTTCCATTAAAGAATGTCTTCTCTGCACTGAGCTGATCAGACCTACCTGTGTGCTCTTCAAGTTCACCTTTCAGCTGCTGATGGGGTCCAGAGGGTCTGATCCTGCCCAAATGCCTCTATTCTCTAGTGAAGAGCCTGACAAGTGAGATGTGGGTGGGCAATAGATAGTTTAGAAAACCAAGGTTTTGTAATGGAATTGATTACCGGATTGTCATGTTAACCATGCATTTGAAATAACTGTGGAAATTGCTTTTTATTGATAGGTCTCAAAGTTCCATCTAAAAGATTTCAATAGTCTTATGGTATGGGACAACAGACAAGAGAGGAAGCATGTCCTACATCCTCCAGCAGACCAGTGACAGCACCTGTTATCATGCGGTCTGGTCCAGTTTTTGGTGAGAAAATCTGGTACTGTGCAGCCCAATAGGTGCAGATCTTCAGAATGCATCTGGGTGGCCAACGTCCACATGAAGTACTTCTGCTGGGAGTTCGCTTTGAAGAAGTAGTTCTGTTTTGGTTCAGTGGGCTGCATAACAATTTGTGATTGGAGCTTTAGGTATCCTTATGGAGAGCACCTCTGTTTTGGGTCTGTCCAAAAGGAGTAAAGTTGACCTGTTCCCAAACAGCTTTACAGCATGAACCAAAGAGAGAGGTATTGGCAGATTCACTTCAAAAAGCACATTCCTGATTTGAGTTACAGTGCTAATATAGATAACTCAGTGCCATACTGACTCCCATTTTTAGAATGAATTGTCATTTCATTTTGGGACACTGAAGCACATCCCCATCTGATGTGTTACTTATTCATCACTTAATTAGCAACTAGTTGCAAAGTGATATCTTCATCTTTATTCTCATTTCTCTGCTGTTCACAAGACGCAGTTGTAAACAGTTGTAAGAATTGCTGTATCAGCTCATACCAAATGTCTCTTAGTGAAGTATCATATCTCTGACTGTGGCTAGTATCAGCTGTTTAATGAACAGCATAAAAAAATGATACTTCCCTGCAAAAGTCTCCCAGGCTTCATAATTTTCAGTTCAGGAATATCTGTGGTTGCAGTTGGTTTCTTAATGCTTAAGCTAAAGGATATTAAAATAAATGATTGCACTTATTTAGCTAATGTACTCCTGGACGCATTTTTCCTTGTGCATCATACTTTTTACAATATATTGTTATAAAGTGCGTCATCATCGTTGTTAGTTGCACTCGTTAAATCCCGAAAGGTGTCCAGTGTAAATCCCTGAGGATGCAGTGAAAACTACCTCCATGCAATCATTCAGATTTCTGGAAGTTGCTTGCATTCACCACTGTTTCCTCTGGATGCCAGGAAACTTCAGTGCACAAACAGTATAAAACACTGTGTGGCTGTCTGTGACTGTAAAAGGGAAAAACTGTAAGCTCTCCTCTAAATTTCTGGACTTTTCCAGTCCAGAAATCTTAAAGCAGCAATTTGTTTGCTTTAAATTGCACTAGTCCTCAAAAATCTTTTGAATTATGCTATAGTGAATTTAGTAGGAGAAAATCCGAGTGTCTTTGGATATTCAGTCATGGATTAATTTATGTCTGAGACTACTTTTCCTCAAGCTCCTTTTGCCTACAATACTGGGTTCTACAGTATAATATGTAGGCATGTGTAATCCCCTAGATGAGAGTTTCTGATGATTTCAATGAACTTTAAAAAAAGAAACTGTAATACATTTTGAAAGCTGTTAGAATCTGTATTTTTTAATGCAGAATAGGAATTGAGAGCAGATGCGGTGTTCCTTCAAGAACTCGTGACTCCTCCCTTTCCAAAAAGATAAAGCTTCAGAATGTAAGTCATCATGAAATCTAGGACAGAAAAGTGATTAGATATCAGGATTAGGTATTATATTTCTTGAAAAGGACAATAGAATTTTTATTTGCATCATAAAAAGGTGCAAAACAGGATATTTTTCCCCTGGTCAGGACATTCTTGAGGTACGGTGCCTGGAGACAGACACATTATTCAGGAAGTGGCAATGAGTTCCCAGGTGTCTTAGTTTAGACATAATCTATGGTTCCCACTACACACAGAGATCTTTCACTGACAGCCTTCTCAGTATGTACTTCCTCATGTTCTTCCCCTCATCATCTTCTTCACTGTTGTCTACACTGGAACTGGTGTACAGTTTTCCAGATAAGTCAATCTTTGTAGCCTCAGGTATGACAAAAAGCAAGAGGAGAGCAGAGAGACAAAGAGAGAAACTAATCTTCACAAAAATTTTCTCCCTCTGTTGTGATGCTGTGAAGTGCTCAGATTCATCTCTAGTGAATTATTTCAAGGTCTTCCAAGACTATTTTGGCAAAAGTGGCTGACTGGATGGTGCAAGAGAAGTTACAAGTGTCTACATGTTCTGCACACCTCCTTCACCATATCTGGAAGTTGTCAGACTGTAGAGTGGATTCCTGCTGTGACCAGATAGGCAGACAAGAAGCACAAGGTGCCTTTTGAGGAACTAGAGCTCCTATTCTTGCAGGGTATGAAGAACCCCTGTAGAAGCCTTCCAAAAGAAGTCCGGAGTGTAGGAGAAGAGAACACCAAGTAGTGGACTTACTGTGATGTGATGTCTTTTCTTGAGGTCATTTCCAGATGTAAACCATTAATTAAGGGAGCTGTGTGAGAACCGGACTGTCCACTTAATGGCATTTTTATAATTTACATGTTTGTTCTGCCCTAAAATCAACAAATTTTTTTTTGTATTTAGATAATTCTAAAAAAATTCTTGGAAGCAGTCAAAATGTTTTTTTATAATAATGCTGATTTTTTTTTTTCAATGTAGTGTTAATTTAATGTGAAACTATACTGAAATATTTACTGAAATATTGCAACAAAACATTGATTTTCTTCAAACAGTTTTTTTTTTTAATGGCATTTTGTCAAAATCAATATATTCTGGCAGACAAAGTATAATTTTGATGCCATAGTACTTTTTAGCAATGTGGAAACAGCTAAAGTGCTATTAGAATCTACTCATTATGGTGTTAAGCACTCCTAGCAAAGCAGAAGTGTGTGTGTAACAAAGCTGGCATCTGTGTGCCTGTGGAAACTCTTCAGTACAAGTGGGAAAATAAAGACTTAGAATAGCCTTTATTTACTTACTACAATGTAGTAGCAATGGTAGAGCTAACTCTGGGAACATAGGAGTGTATTGAAACCTGAGCTTTCAAGCTCTTACTTTCACTATTATTTTAGACAGCACAGGTAGCACCAGCGTTTTAGCACATAATGATCTCACCTTTGCTTTGTAACTGTATTCATTGTCACACTCCAGATAATCTCTGCTTGAAATCAATTTACTACATAGATATACTTGGTCATTTATTTATTTATTTATTTATTCATTCTTTTACTTGTTGTTTGTTTGGTTGGTTCGTTTTGTTTTTCCCAGAGAGGCTTCTGTGGAACAGTTTAGTCCTTCACAGCAGGATGCAGTTTCATCAGATACTTTCAGAGAAGTAAACATTATGTGCCTATTAAATATTTCTCTGAAGATTTATAGTTACAGTCAATTCCGACTGACTAATCTGAAAAGACAGGGTAGGTATGAATGTACCCTATTAGGCAGACCCTTATGATCCTTTGTAAAGTTACATCCACTCAACAAAGCTCTACTCACTTTAGAGTATTATTTGCTCTATTAAGTTAGCTGAATGAGCATATGAAGAATATGAGGGTCTGTATTTGGTTCTTCTCAGTCTGGACAGGGGCGGATGTTAGTATCTTTTGACTGAAGAAGTCTAGGTTGAAAGGTGTAGCATTAGGACTGGTCCTATCAGCCGGTGGTGTGTGTAGAGATATAACAGCCTGTCCTTAAACACACAGTAAGCGGAGTCTGACTGTGTTTTTCTACACTGGGATTGTAAAAGTCATTAACTGCTGCATGCTTAGATTGGGCTATTAATTCCTAGTAAGACAACAGGTATTGCAAAAATCACAGAAAGCCCTTGACTCTCAAGATAGGCCTATTACTGGGGCCATACTGGGATAATTTCATACTCCTCGAGATCCTGCTGTCATGCTTATAGTCCAGGCTCAGGAAAGTAGCTCCAGGTGCATCCAGTGATGTGGCATTTGTAAAGACCATGTCGTTGCATTAGAGTGATTGCTGCTGGAGCAGCAAGTTGACTTTAGAAATTACTCTAAATACAGACTGAATCTTCTGTTTGATGCATACTTTGCCCATTTTTTTTGCAATTTTTTTATTTAGTAAGTTTTTTTACACGTTAACTATCACAGAAAGGATATATTTTACATCCTCGGTAACATATGTAGCTATATAAAATAGTGAATTATCATAAGGAGGAAAGGAAATATTTCAACTGAACCCAAAAGCCTTTCTTGAAATTGCAGCATTTTCAGTGCTGCCTTCCAGTGATGCTGCTTGTAGCAAGCAATGAGCTGCCTTCTTGCCAGAACTTCCTGAATTGCTGCAGAAGGGTTTTCTTTCTTCTTTTTGGTGCTGACACACGACATGCATCTCAGGCGCTGGCCTGCTCCCTCTGTCATGCACCTGATGTAGCTGACAAACTCATTTCTTTGCCGAAATCATCCCATGACCGATCAGGTGTGCCTCTATCTACAATACCCCACTTCTGGAAGTGGTGATTCTGTGACATTTTGTATAAATTGGGAATTAGGAGGTTTCTTAAGATGTTGTATATCATCTCCTGTATGAAAATAAAATTGTATTCTATTATGCTACATTTCAATAGTTCAGCTGAGATTTGATACAGTAGAACACGGTTATGGATATGATTAATCACCCCTCTATAGAATGCCTGGGTTTTGTTCAGGTTATTCTTTCTGACAAGTGTTTTGTATTTTCTTCCTTTGCATGTGAAATAATTTAGTGTCAGTGTGGCATCACTTAATCTTTATTATTTATATATATGGGGAAGATAATCTTTTTAAATTGACTGGAATGAAATTTGCAAAACATGTTTTAGGATTAATGTTTTAGAAACATGTTGATTTTGAAATAATTTCACAGAGGAATACAATAAAATAGATAGGCAAAAATCCCAACTTCAAAAGTGTCTCTGCAGTGGCTCCTGAAAATATGTTGACATAAAAAAATATTTCTTATAATTTTGACTGTACCTTAACCAATGCATTAGACTACCAGTACTGTGTGCATGTTAGGGTAAAATAAATGTAAAAATTATTAATGTAATAGTGCATAGACTAGCTTGTAATTATTTATAACTTGTTGATTGCTTAATAGAGCATTAGTCACCTGAGTTTTCATTTTATTTTCCTTTAAGATATCTCGTAATTTTAGAAACAAACAAAGACAGACTTTGAACATTTTACATAAATGTGTCCTGGCCTGTTGTCATTGAGTTTTTCAAAATGACATTTTGCTTTTTGTTCAGATCGTGTTTCTGCTTGAACAGCTCGCATGTATTTTTGTAGTATCTGAACTGCTTCTCCTTGAAAGGTAAGCATTTGCCTCCAAGGTACAGTCCTGTGCTGCACTCAGTCTTCTACAAATCCAGTTAACATTTTAGGAGGGTAGAATCACGGATAATTCTGTGTTCTCAAAGAGGAGTAAGTAAGATGAACCAACACTAAATGTTGTATTATTTCACTCAGCAATGTTTTTTATTCCTGTGCATGAAACAATATCATTTTAAAGAGTATCCTTCTTTTGGATATATAATGCTAATAAAACTAACTCCTGTTTCCATTCCCATGGTGAGTGGTTTTTTTCCAAGTACTTACTTGGGTAAGATTATCAGCTAAAAAAGTGTGTATTTTGTTATGTATTTCTTTTACCAGAGTTGCTGAGTATTTTTTAATAATAAATCAGGCAACTGCAAGCAACATGCAGAGAAGTGGCACTGAAAAAAAAATTACTTCTTCCTTTCTTCCATGCAATTTCACCATTGTATTTAAAGTTTTCAAAACCAGCTGTAGTGTGTTGCTGGTTCACATGTTGCGGTTAAAGCCCTAAGATATATTTTTTTATTGTTTTTACTGCAGAATCTGATAAAACTAATAGCAGTTCTAACCTTCTCCCTTCTGTCAGTTATTTTAAATGGGCTTTTATACTTGGAGAGCTCATCATAAATTTCTAATGATAGTGCCAGTGAAGTTTGTTGCAAGTTCCTTTACTGCAGTGACACATAGTGCATATTATAATGCAGCAGAATGGCCACTAAATAAGCTGCGAGTAGCTTCCAAACTCCCAGAGCAACCCAGAAAGTGTCTGGAAACTCTGTGTAGATTTTCTGCTCTGTTAATTAAAAATTATTTCTTTAATATGGGGAGCCTACCTTGACTATAGTCATAAATTCCTAATCCCTTCATTGTCATCTGTTAAAAGTGTGGATGATTTCTGACTAGAATTCTTCATTTAGGCTTAAATGTTTTTTTTTTAAGTGTTTTTAAGTGGAAGTGTGAGCAAATGCAGCTGCACCTTTTGGGAATAGAAGCTATTTTAAAAGATAAAGTTATCTTGCTATTTTTGTTATTTTCTGTAGCATGAAGAAGCAGAGAAATGACGAGTCAGGAAAAAAATAAATATTCTTCCTCCAATCCTAAATCTGCAGCTTGCCCCAGAAATTAGATAGAGATTGAAATACTTACTGTCTCCCCAGAGCCACTAGATTAAATCAAATTGGGATTACTTAACTCTCCCAGTTAATGCCTTTGAGAAATTGCACTAGGAGCTGATCACTCCGGGGGTGTGAGTAGCACGAGTGTGGTGAAGAGGGACTACTTCTTCCTGGGAGCCTTCCCCAAGGATGTGCCGGTGGGAGACCAGCACTATACACCTCAGGTTGTGGGATGTCGCGGCAGCTGTGGTCCTTTAACCCCTTTTCCCTTCTTGTCCATTGTACCTGCTTCAAACAGAGATTGCCAACTGCAAAGGGGAAAGAGAAGCCAAAAGAAATGTCATGTGTGCTCTGGGTCAGCGTTGTTGCTATTCCTTGCTGTTTTGAAGCCTGTGTAGCCTCTGAAGGAGTGCACCCCGAAGGCCCACAATTTATAATCTGGCTGCAGGAATTTCCTTTTGGTTCATTTATTGACAATCACCTCGGAAATGACAGCATCCCATCTATTCCAGTCATGTTGTGGTGGGAATCCTTTCTACTTGGTTTGTAGGGGCATTGTGGCAGAGCCATGCTGAGAGGGTGGAGAAGAAGGGGAGAGCCTTGCCAGGGTTCTTCAAACTGGCGATGACACTTTAAAGCTTCGGTTCTGCATCTCAGTGAGGCACAGTCTGGTCAGCAGAGTTAAAGGCACTCCTGGTGTTAAATGGTTTGCTAAATAAAAGCGGATAAATGCGTTTTTCTGACTTGGTGT
Source organism: Gallinago jamesoni (assembly GCA_025769975.1). Classification (NCBI taxonomy): domain Eukaryota; kingdom Metazoa; phylum Chordata; class Aves; order Charadriiformes; family Scolopacidae; genus Gallinago; species Gallinago jamesoni. The sequence continues at coordinate 137,385,301 of JAOQGH010000001.1, forward strand.
TGTAATCGGGGAAGAGATGTTTTTTAAATGATTTATTTGTGGAGAAGTTTAATAGATACAGTTTAAAGATTCATGGTCCGTTTAGAAATACAACTTGATAAATGATCTTGTACTTGAAGATAAAAGAGTAAAACACGTTATGAGTAAAGCCTTATTTTTCCCTGACATTGTTCTCATACTTGGCTAGTTCCAAGTGCAGCATCATTCTTATGTACAGTATTAACTGGCATTTTGGTTTATGCCACAAGAGCTCTTTTACATTTTAATTTTTAAAACCAGAATGAGCATTTTGTGGGAAGATCAGAAAAAAAAGTGAAAATAATTGCTAATAATTAATTAGAAAGTGTTTACTTCTCAATGAAGGAGTGGCAAATTGACTTAAGGTTTAAGTGACATCACATCAAGCACAAGAATAGTTTATCTGACCACCTGATATGCTCAAAATGAATACCCTAATCCTGAGATAATCTCTGCTTGCGGTCTACAGATACTGAAAAGATACAGAGCAATTCAGAGTCATTAGAGAAGACGCAATATACATATACCATACAAATAATCTCTATGGCAGTGTTTTAGAACAAATGTGAAGCAGAGGTGATCAGTGGGATATGTTAGGCTGTGGAGGAGATTGACAGTTAAGCAGTGGAAGTCTCCATTTCTAAACTGTGTACCGACATGCTTAAGAAGAAGTAACTTCAAATCATTAAGTGGACAGGTTAGCAGGATAAGTCAGTATCTTTTGCCTTCTCTAAAAGATATGTAAAGAAAAAACCCCTCTCCATTCAGCAGGATTTTTTATGTTTGTTTTTTTTGGTATTTCATCCCTTATAAGATAGACTGCCTCATGCTCTTCTCCTGTGCACCTTCATTTGGTTTGGACTGGTTTGTGTGTGCGGGCTGCAGGTGAAGCAGAGTATAGTCTGCTCTACTAGTTCCAAGGCTGAGCCATCATTGAATTTCACCTGTTTATTAAAATCGGTCATGAAACCAAATGAACAGCAGCAGACACCTTAAAAAAAAACTTCAGGAGGGATCTGAAGGTTTAGAGTGATCAGTTCTGGGCTGTATCTGAATATCAAGACCGGAGAATACAGATCAGAATCCCTGATTTTGTAGGTGTTTGTCAGTACCAATGTATGGGGAAACTGAGTGGCATTCAGGCCTTTTAGTTTTTTAAACTCACCTTCTAAGTTCAAATAATGTAATTCTGTGTGTACATATGTCATCTGAGGAAAATTTATTTCTTCAACACCACTGTGGTGCTCAGCACTGCCAAATGACTGAGAATGTATAAAGGGTAGACTTCTAATATTTGCCTTTGAGAAACTGATTCAGCACTGGCTGTCTTCCATAAATTTTTGAATGGGGTTCTAAATCATATTGGTGATGTGATCTTAACCCCCAAGCATGTAGGGTGGAAGTAGGGCAACATGAAATCTGTATTCACTGCTAACTGAGAGAGCCAGTGGTGGGGCAGAGGGCTGGTCTGGTCAGGGATCTCCTGGCGCTGGCGCAGTGCAGAGCGGGAGGGCAGCAGTGCTCTGGTTTACGGCCAGATGCCAGATGCAAGGTTTAATGATGGCTATCGCATCTTGAAACTGATTACAAAGCTGAATTGCACTAGTGCTTGTCAGATATAAAAACAATTTGCAAGGCATTTTCTTGTTTTATGGATTTGGAGCAGTGAGAATTGACTTTTTTAAGGTTTGGGGTTTTTTTTTATTTTTTTCTGCAACTGTAAGGACTAGAAATTTCTAAAAACCCTGGAGTTCTTCTGTAGTTTATGTGACTCCAAAATGAAAGTTTTTTTCCTGTACCTTTCCTTTTTATGCCGTGAAAGCTAAATCTCTGTAAAGGCATATACCTCTGTACAGAATTTCTCTAGTCCAGAAGAATATATGCCCATAAGCTTCTATATGGGGTAAGAAATCAGAGTGAGGTAGGATTGAGAAGCAGAACTGCAGGAGTGAACTTGGAACAGTTTATCTTACATAAAAAAAAAAGAAAGAAAAAATATGGTCGTTAAAAATTGCAGTAGTTTGATAGGATTTATTTTTCCTTGGAATTTTTAGTGAAGCAGACATTATTTTTGATTCTTCTCATGGGATTGGTCCTTTAAAAAGTCTTTATCCAGGGTCCTACAAAGTCCTTGACATGAATTTGGAATAATGTAAGTTGGAAGCAACTGAAAGAATTATGTTATACAGGCTCTGTAGAGTAAGTAGTAGCTAATTTTCTTCAGTCTACCATCAAGCCTTCGTATATAAAACTAGGTTCAATTTTTTCTTCTTGTAAAGGGGGAAAGATTTGCTTATAGAAGTGGATAGTCCTTAATTTTGTAGCTGTTTTTCCTAACAGCTCTGTGCCCAGAGCTCTCAAAGGTATTTCTAGATGTATATCTACAATAAGCATATCTTAAAATGTTGGAGAAGGAAGGAGTCTACATTATTGGAAGGCTCCCATGATTCATTATTCCTCCTTCCAGTGAGATCTTCCAGAGAGTTCTAAAGTTCAGACATTTCATTTGAATTTTCAGGCACCTTATAGAGAATGGCAACAATGTTGAAATCCCTTGACCCATCCATTTTTGAGAAAACACAATAAATAATACTCCTACTGTTAAATATTTTTATAGGGAGTTCTAATGTCTTCATGGTGTTTATCAAGAGTATATTTGGCATAGTTCAGTGCTATTATTAACTAAAACCTAACATACAGGTTACATGTTACATGTTACAACGTAACATACTTTGGTTTGAAGATGTCTTTTGTTGTAATCGATGATTTTACTTGCTTATATGCAATAGGCTACTTTTTTTTTCAGACAATGAAACCAGATTAAGACCCAGTAAATGCCTATGTCATGTACATTTGCAGTCAGTGTTTACCCTTCAGGGAGTTCTTCAGTGCTTGTCCACTCAGTGAATTGCTTGTCATTTAACTAACTAAATGTGTATTTATTGAACAGATTTGCAGTGATACAATATGCAATAAAACTGAGTAGGAAGTTGCAATCTTAGTATATTTATTAATCACAAAATTTACTTATTTTAAGTTATTTGTATAACAACTGAAACATAATTAAATTTAATCAGGGTTGCAAGGCATGTTTAGGAAAAACTTTGTTGTATAATGAAAGGCTTAAGGGAAGGGAGAACAAATGTGACCTGGATTGTCTGCCACTTTGAGCTTGAGTATAATTTTACCAGGATTATTTCAAACCATTTATTTTATGTCCATCCTCATTTCTTTGAAAAATAAGGGTGGAATCATAGCTGCTGGGAAATTGGAAAAGATTGTGCTTGGTGTTTGCAGGGGTTTCAGTCTTTATGGAAAGCTGCTGCTAAACCACTTCACAGCCTGATAGATTCTAGCATATTTAAATAAGGCAATTGATTGTATTTAGGACAAATTCTTTGATTTGGAGAATGTAGAAAAAATATTTTAAACTTTGTGAGTTTATACATATTAAGCTGATCAAACTGTGAAAATTTCTCTCAGTGATCAGAGTACAAGACTAAGGATGTTTCTGCAGTTTAGGGAAGAGAACTTGAACATGGATCTCAATTAATGATGCTCCAGTTTTAAAGTAAAATAAACCTTCCTTACTTTTACTGATTCTACCAGTGCTACTGTGCACTTTCAAGGAATGGATTACAAATCCCACGTCAGATTTTCACATGCTGAGGTGAACAAACCCACTTTATTGAATATCAACCTGAATTAGTCATGCTCACAACTGTGAAACACTGATGTACTGTAACTCCAATATCTTGAAGAAAAGCTGCTAATAAACACATGTGAGTCAACACTTGCTATAGAAATATATTGTAAATGAAAAGTAAATTGTTTATTTTGGTGATAGTGAATATTTTAGTTAATGGAACAAAAAGAATCCTGCTGCATACAGAGTTCAAAAACAGTTAATACTGATAAAAATACGATTTTTACCATTCCAATTTCCCTAATGATAATACCTGTCACAACCTATGATTTTAATAATTCTGTAGTTGGATTAAATATGAAAAATATTTCATCTGCGTCTTAAGTACAGAACTCCTTCTTCTGCCCTCCATTACCCTACTGAGCCATATAGTAAGCTTTTATTGAATGACTGCTGGAATTCCATGACTGCATGGAAATAATGCTTTGACTTATCCTGCTTATGCCAGGCTGGAATTTCGATTAGTTAAGATGAAAATGTCTTCTTTGCTTACTCTGCCCTTGTAAAAGAGTGTGTAAAATAAAGATTGAGTGCTTTGAGTTGTAAGGATGATTCGATAAGGTTTCTGCTTCTTTTAGCAATGTTGGGGTATGGTTTCATCAGTTGTATCCTCATAAAATGTAATTAGGTATTGAATGTTTGCCTTCAAAAATGTTCAGCCTGAGCTGCCTTTTTTTGAGAAGCCTGGCAGTGGACCATGAAGTGAAGCGTATTCAGTTCTCCTGCTGTGTCTCATCCCACAGTATTTTCTTCCTGAAGTGTTTAGTAGTGTTTTAATGTTTCGCTAACAGGTCTTGCTTACTTTGCTGCATACTGCAGGTGAGAGGCATCAAGCCACTTATGTTCTTAAAGATATTTTTAAGTGCCTAGCTCTGTCTGTTTTAAGAAGATGATGGCTGAAGTGATATGCTTGCCAAAATGCAGTGAATTATGAAAAAAATGTGGTAAAACTTGGAAGTTTTTGTCTGTCAATGCTACATGTGAGTAACTATCTTACAGTACGAGACATCTCAAAACCCTTTTTAAACTTTATGTAATTATAAAAAGGTCCAGTAATTTCCTCCACAGCTGAAATATGGCTCCCTAGCTTCATAGGATATAGCTTCTTGGCTTAGAGGACACTCCAAATGAGTGGTGCAGTAGTAATATAGATACTGAAGATAAGTTTCAAGAGAAATCTCCTCTATTTCTGCTGCAATTAGCAAAAATTGGGTTACAAAATGATCCTAGGGTCCCTTGCCCTTTTTTTTTCATCTTTGTCTTCATCTTCTTTGCCACCACCACCTTCTCGCATCATCCACTTTCGTTCACCAGAATACTTCTCTGACATTTCTGCAGTGTGTTTTTTCTGCTTTTGTGTTTCTTCAGTTTCCTCCCTATGTGTAAAATGGCAGAGTGTTTTTCTACTAGAAGTTTTCAGAGTTTGCTCTTCTGAAGAAGACGATGACAGGACAGTCTTAATGTCCCTTTCCTGCAAATACCCCACATTCAAAACCAAAACTGGGGGGCAAGTAGCTTGCTCTATGTTTGCAGCCATCCAGTTCTTCAAGTCATCCAAACTAAAACTGGCTGGAGCAGGCTATATGCCTCCATGAAGTTTAACCCCGGAGGAATTGGTGCTGCCAAGGGTGTATCAAAACATGCAGTAGCTGAGTGTGGAGTGATGGTATCATTATCCTGATACAGCTGTTGTCAGGACTCAGCTAGTGCTGCTGTGACATGATGTGGTCCTACTGCTGCACCATGGGCATGAGAGCTGTCTCTGGCACCTTGTAACTCTTCTCTCACTTGTATGGTATATTTGCTGGATTTACTGAATCCTCCTGTGCGTCACCTACCATGCAGAAAAACCTGTCACGTCTAAACAATTTCTCTCTTGCAGTCCATCAGATTACTTTTGGAGGCAGACCTTCTCAAACATCACTGATAGGACTGCAGTATATAGACACTAAAATGACCTATTAAGCAGATCTTAATTTCCCAAATTTTATCTGTCGGCTTTCACTGACTGTCTACCTGGATGTTAAAGACACACCTCTGGCACACAATCAGGAGATTGCCACCCTTGTGGTCCTGAAGGTCATCAGGAGGTAACTACCTAAAATACGTCAGACAGTTTGAATTGTACGTGAGACCTTTGATTCTGGAAATGACAGTGGGCTTTTGTCCATTTGCATGCTGATATCAGATGCATTTTAACTGGTATCTAAAATAACTATCAAAGACTGATGGTTCCGTTCTGTAGCAAAAAAATCAGAAGTGAAGTTCCTGAACTTTTGGAGAAGGCAGTTTACTGCACTGCACTGTTTACCTGAGCGGGCATTGCTTGTATTTATACTGCTGCTGTGTGTGCCTTTTGCAAGCACTGAAGCAATTTAAGTTTTGCCCATATAAATTCTCTGGGAATAAGAACATTAAGCTTGCAAACTGGAAGTCATGCCTTTTACATAATGATTAGTAGTACAGTAGGAAAAACAACGTCTCTACCAGTCTTTGGTTGATGAACCTTAATTTAAGAGCCTGCTTCTGCCCTTCTAATGCCACTGGTTGTTAACTTATTCTTGGTTCTTTTAGTGGATGGAATTGTGACCCTGTCTAATCCTGCCAATGCAAAGGATGGCATTCAGTAATGCCTTTCTCTGTTCCTATGCTTGTAAATCTGCAGTGGATTTATTTCACCCATTACAGAGTAAAGGACTCCACCATGCCCTGTGTGCAACATGAATAACGTTAGGCAGATGTGGTGAACAAGGAGTTAAATAATAAGTTTAATCTTCAGGTTTAGGGCTGCACAAAGCAGAATCCAGGCTGAAATTATTTGAATATTTGCTAATATTGCTTAATTGCTGTGTCTTGTGAAAAATGTTCCCTTCTCCCATGACACTCATAACTTCAAAATGCTGAAAATGTCTTCATAACAAAATGTCATCAGGCTAAATTAACCTAGACAGACAGTCCTGTAACTGCAGCTATAGCCTTGAAGTACTTATCAAATTACCGGGCTAAGATTTCTTTAGAGATTGTTTGTGTATTGCTCATACTCACACATTATATTGTGCCACATAGGGAACCCCCAAGGTTTTTTAAAGCATTATTCCAATACAAATCATCGTTTTCCATTCCAGAAACAATTCTCCTAAGCTTGTTTGGCTTATCAGGCCGATCTGTACAATTTGGGAAACAAATCATCAGTAGGAAATGCTTCCATTAGTTGTAGTCAGCCAATCCACAGATGGAAAAACACTGGGTGAACTGTAAGAAAAGGTGTTTGTTTAATGACTGCTCGGTGTTGAGTGCCCATGTGGCATTAAATGAGTCAAGCTGATGAGATGCACTGACACCTGTACAGGTTTGTGTATAATTAACAGTTTTTGCAGACCATTTGAAGGTACCTGAGCCAATATGTGCTGCTGCATCCTTCACCTTGCACACCATTACTGCTCAGGAACATGCTTGGAGCTGGGGGAGCTTTTCTGGTTACCAAGGAAAGAGGTAAAATCTGTAGATCATACTCTTCTGTGATTTTGGGCATCCCATTCCAGCTGGAGCAGTGAAGTTAATGCCAGCTCAGCAGTTGCACAAATGAAGACAGATTAACAAATTAGAAACACAGGTTTTGACAAGACTGTGTTCCTCAGTTGGTGTTGGAATTTGTGTTGGGTATTTTGCTGATCAGTACTTGTGATGCTGATGGATCACTATAACCTATCTTTTTGCTGTTACTGTTACCTCAGCATTATCGCCTTGTGATTTTGATATTTATGATGGCTCAAGTTCTAGAGGACCTTATAATGTATACTTCAGGTTGAAAAACTGTTCTATCACAGATTGTGGTTCTCTCAAACTCCGTTATGCTGTGGAAATCCCAGTTCTCTGTGTCATCCCGTGCATATTTTATGTAGTTAGGAGTGTGATTAGACATGGCCATTGCCATCACCTTCTTTCTATGCCGACTGGAGTCTCAACAACTTCTCTGTCTTTTTTTATTTCCCTTTCTCTAACTCTGCATACCATGGTTAATATGGTCTAGTTTTTGTTCTGGTGTCAACTATCTACTGTAGCTTTCTTCACAACCAAACACCAAATTTCTTAGGGATCAAGAAATCTGAGGGGAGTCAGTAAATTCAATGCTTCTCTCTCTATTGCTTTACCACAACTTTTCACAAAAATGTACACAAAAATAATTTACAAAAAATAACCCCCAAACTTCAGAAAATTGTTAGCTAGCACCTAAATAATTGAAAGTAGCTTGGGCATGTGGTTTTTTTTAAACAAATTTTCTGGGGTTTTCTTCAACTGTACAATTTTTTGAAAGTCAGATATGAGATTTCACACTGGAAAGAGTTTAGGGTCTGATTCTGATATTCTTACCCTTACTGATCAGTCCTTTTATATTTGGGGCTCTAGTGGCTTGTGATAAGCTTACTGTAGCAGTCTAGCCTTCCCTACAGTTTTATTATGTAATTTAAGCAAGTTTGTGCGATATCACATAATCCTTATATGAAACAATTTGGATTAAAAGCTTCCCCCCACCCCCCTTTACCTCTCACACACATGTCTTTGGTTGCTTTCCTTTTCAGAATATAAATGGTGTCCTGACTGTTATTCCCCGAGAAGAGTTTTTCCAAATCCCATTACAAAACTTCTGTTTTGTAAAAAAATAATAATAATTTTTTTTGGATGTTTGCTAAAACCATGTTTTCATAGTAAACACTGAAGTGCTGCTTTATTTGTATTCAGCTCCTAATGATCTAGAAACTATCAATCACTGAAACAGTTATTAAAATTCTTAGTCAGTAGATGTAATTCAAGAGACCCAAACTGTCCAGAGGGCAATAGATGTAGATCGCTCTTAAAAATGCAAGACATGTAAACTGATTTTTGCCAGGAGTTAATCAACAGCATGAAAAGTAGAAAACTTCTGACACAGTAATACGTTTAATTATTGTTCTGTTTATCCCGGCAGATAGAATTTCTTCTAAATCTGTGTTAAAAGCAACAGAGTTTCATATATTACTATGAAATTTTCTGGGTCTGTCTAATCATGAGTGATCAGATTTTTCTTTTTTGGTTTTGGATTCATTTGATGCTGTTTAATGCGGTAAATACACAGTGCCTAGTTTTCCTTTTCTTCTTACACATCCTTTGGGTTATCTAACACATAAAATAGTAGCTATTATACACTTTAAGAAACATTCAGTGATGTTCACGGAATTTGTTTCTCCTGGTTGTAACATTCATTCTTTATTTTTCTAATACAACAAGTGTGTGTATTTGTCTAATCTTTTTCTTCTATTTTAGTTTTAAAGGTAGATTGGGATGGTCACATGCATGCACAAGGGAATTAGGTAGGTAGTAAGAACAGCCTTTCAGCCTTGGCTATGCTACCTGCCTTTCTTGTTGCCAAATTGTAGGTTGCAGGAGAAACGAGTAGGTTTCCAAATAAATTATGCCACAATGCTGCTTAAGAATTACTCTCACATTTAAAAATGGGAGGTAAGGAGGCAACTTTGATTCTAGAAGATTTGTTGTTGGGCAAAAGTGGCTGCTGTCATGATTACTGTGGTGCAGGAGTGTATATACACACCCTAACTTTTCCACAATTCAGTAGAAATGTGTAGTCTAGGTAGGTAGTTGCAGGAAGACAAATTTGCTCAAGGATGAGATAGGGAACCAAAAACATAGGAGAGCAGCAACAGGCAAGATTTTTACAGCACAGCAGAATGATAATGTTTTAGAACTTACAAGTCTTCAAAACCAAGGGGAAGAAATCCAACCCCAAACAAGACATCACTGTGTGCTTTTATTTTACTAAGAGCAAAATATCAGAAAATTCTGCGTGGTAATTTCTCAATGACAGCCAAAGAAGATTGACTTGGAGCTTCAATGAGCATCTCAGGTAATTGCAGTTTCTGCTGTACACAGATTCTTTGCTTATTTTGTGCTGCTTCAGCACTTTTCAGACTAAAGTCTTTGCCACTTAGGTGAACACATGTAATACAACAGATTTAGTTGATGAATTGGTCCAAAGTCTTCCTTGTGTATATTCACTGGAATTGTGCCACAGATGAAATTAGCTCTTTTTTTTTTTTTTTTCTAGAGCACTGAATTATATTCTGAGTTATTATTTTGCATCAGAAGGCAAATGCTAATAATAGCGATCAGCTTGCTTAGTCCAACATCCTAAGTGTGTTAGTGGCATAATGATTTCAGCTATTGTGCTTTATCAGCAATATGCCCGGGGCCTGTGCCAGCTGAAGAATATATAGTATAAAGTAACACCACCAACATACCAACATTAAGAATTTTAGTATTCCTTAAATGTACAATGTTTTAAAAACTATTAAACATAAGATTGTTCTCAGTCAGTCCCTGACTCCCTTTATTAACACTATTATAAGATCTGCTTAAAGAAATTGCCTGTAGAAAGATTTGCTTTATCACTGCTGCATTAATCTAAGATTCTACACATGGCTTAAATTATACATGATGGAAAAGGGAGAAGAGTAGAGAAATTTAATTAAATTAAATGACCAAGTTGTCTCAATCCAAACACATTTGGTCAAAAACTGCCAGCAATTGCTGTGTCAGTGTTCAGGCTGACCCCAGCTGAGATACATCTAAAATGTTCAAAAAAAAAAGAGAACTAAACAAACCAGAAACCTCTTAAATAAAGATCTCATGAATAATATTAGCAATAAAAAAAAGAATTTACAGCTACTAATGTAAGTTTTCTTTGTGTATATCATAAGGACTCACAGTTCTCAATGGAGCATCTTGCTAAGAATTCTGCAGGGCTTGCAGGGAAAGATCCACAAAGATGTATAATTTTATTTCCAGGTTCCCAGGTGACCAGCACAGTACCCATCTACTAGTTCCCCTAATACACATTTAGGGGTGTTAGGGCACTAAAAGGTTTTGCCTGAATGCCCCATTACTCATAAAAACAGACTTCCCCATACATGCACATAATAGTTATTCAGAACTTACTGGCTCTTGCTCTTTCAGATGACAGTCGAACTCTTTGCTGTTGCAGGATGAGCTGCATCAAAAACATGAGCTTTTGTCAAGCTCATCCTTCATTCTAGGCTGATGCCTACACATAAGGCCCTGAAGGCAACACTTTTCAAATGAGAGAACGGATATATTCTACATATTTCATGTCTGTATCATATATATCCTTCTAAATACTGTTTTGTAAAATAAACCTTAGGCTTTATTCTTTTTTTTTTCCCATCTGCTGGTTCATGAATAGAGTTGTATTTCTTTTTATTTTGATTCTTATTTTTTTCTTCAAGGTTTAGCTATCTTGGATATCTTATTATATCGCTATTACAAGTGTTGTGATGCTTTGGTGCATCAATGGTATTTTCTTTGGTAGGATTTTTTATTATAAAAACACATGAAACAACATAAAGGAAGATAAAAAAAAAAAAAAATCCTTCCCTTGTGCATTTGATAGGAAAACTGTTGAAAATAATAGTTTATCTGAGTAATCCATTCAATAAAAGCCAAAGCCCAATTGCTTAACATATACCATCCCTCTGAATTTAGTTTTTGTGAAGCAATACCAGAATTCTCAACAGATTTAAAAATTAAGGACAACTCTTGACATCTTGATTCAGGGAAAAGTGGACTCAGTGTTGCAGGAACTGAGAATGGTGTATTGCGAGTATTTTCTCCACTGGCAAAGGTCACTATGGTTTTTTGCCCCATGTACTTCCCTTGTCTTCTCTGCAGCTCTGCAAGGCTGATGGTCGTGGCAGTGCAGTGCTTTTGTACAGCTTTGTCAATTATTTTTTCAGCTAAAGCTCTTCACAAAGAAACTTTTTGTGAGTTACGTTGGGACAGGAATGCAATATTAGAGAAATACAGATACGGAAAGGTGAAACAAGCTTTTATAGCTATATGGGAGTGATTTCAATTTTGATTTTAGGAGATTATTCGTTAGCATGAGAAAGCAATCTGCTGACTATACAAAACCTGAAAATTTCCCAGAACTGAGATCCATCATCTTTAGGAGTTCTGTTTTCTGGTTTTTCCCTGTAGAAATAGTAACTGCTTTAGGTTTAAGTTTTCTATCAAATTTTCCTTTAAAAGTGCTTCATTTTTAAATCCCATCCTAATTACAGTGTTATTCAGGCAATAAATATCATTTTCTTGTTCATGATTGTACTGTTGTCCTTGTTTGAGGGAGTTTTCCTTTGTCACAAGATGCTTTGGACAAATGTCAGCTGACTAGCCAGCATTATTTTTCTGTTTGGGATGTAAACAGAGTGTTTGCACTAAATAACAGTTCCTTTTCTGAGGAGAAGAAGTTGTTAGTGCTGAATTACATTATTATCTCTGAATATATATGGACTAAGTCCATGATATTCCTAGGATACATATGTAGAACTGATCATCATGGAAAAATAAATCTGAACAGTCCCAGTGGGCATCACTAGCACCTGGTAAAGGAGAGACACGAGTGTACAGGAACAAACCTGGGGTGGTTGTGCCCTCAGTTCAACCAACCAACAACTGTTCTTGCTGAAGACATGGAGCTGCTTTCATGAAATGAGAAGCTGGGTGGTTCCTCAGCATCAAGTGACCTGCATTCCTGTTCATGAAGTAAACTTTGTTGGTTAAAGACACCTGATGTCCTAAATGATTTTACGTCACTAGTGGGTTGCGCTGAGGTAATTACTGTCAAGTTGCTGAGTTACAACTGGAATCACAGGACTTTAGTCACCTATGATCATCAGTCCATCCACTAACTGTCTGCTGAAGACAATTGCTTTTATTATGCTATTCTTTCCTACCATTCCCTCTCCTGTTGTGCTCCCTCCCCTTTGCCATTTTTGCCTTCTCACTTCTTTTGTCATCCTGCCTTATGTATCTATATATAGAAAGCATGGTGCACTCTTTCTGTAACTCTTATATGATTTTGGTCGCTGTCATGCTCTCCTCTCTGCTTGTTTTTTTTTTTTCTTTAACTTTTCTTGATGTAGTAAGTACTTTGGTTTAGGTACTGGCTCAGAGACTTCTGGTGTGGGGTCCTGTTTTAAGTTAATCCTGTGTTAATACAAATCATTGACTTAATTCATAGCACCTTCTATATTTTGTTGTGATGAGCATTGTGTGCAAGTGTCATGCATTCAGCAGCACAAAAGAATTTTAAATGGGCAGAGAGAGGTCCTTAAAGGATAAGCTGGGGAAAATAAATAATTTTTTATTATGCTGATGTACAGTACCGTAGTGAGAAATTGGTTTATAAGGAAATTACACTAGTGTCTTTAAAAATTACAATTAGTATCACAGAAACATCGTTGACTTCTCACAGCACATAATGCAGTTGTCTTCAAGGAAAACCTTGTATTTATTCATTTTAAAAAATAGAACCTACTGGAATAAAATATTCTACTATCAAAGACAAATTATATTTATTTTGATAGAATTTAGCATCTAAGTAATGTATCAGGTAAAATATCAAATCTACATGAAATATGTAAATAGATGATGCACATTATACTTATGCCTGTTTGACGAGAAGTCATTTTTGAGTTTAGTGAAAGTGATGCTTTCATTTGAAGAAGTCATTTTTCTTGAAAACTAAAAATAGCTTCTTATTCAGATAGATTGTCTAGCTATGTTGCATGGAAACCATTTTTCTCTATTACTGTACTTATGTAAGCGTACTTTCCCCAGACAGTGGCTTCAGGCTGAAAAGCACAATTGTATTTTTGTTAAATTAACAGTTTAGGGTCAGGTTCTTTCTCCCTCTGCTGCTTTATAGATATGTGCAAGTCTTATTTCACATAACCTCTGTGCCTTTGTGTGGCACACTGAGCTTCTGTAACATAATGGAAGGGTTCACAGTAAAACGTTGTGGAAGGTTGACTTCCATCTTATGCCTTTAGTCAAGCTGGTGTATGTTATAGCTTCTGTTGTGAGCTTTCTGCTGATCTCAGAGGATGGTATTAGTATAAAATTTTAAAAGTTGAATTTAAATAATTCTATTTTTCTGTATCATTGAGGAAAATTAACCCATTTTTTTTCTGGCAAAAAAGGTTATCTTTGAGTTACTGAACTGGGTTTTATTTTGTTGTTGGTTTTTGTGTTGTTACACACGAATAGCTTTTGGAGCTATTTGGATAACATTTTTCAGTGCTTTTGAATCTTTGAGTTTTAGCTGTATTTAAAGATCAATTTTCTCCTCTTTTAATGACTATTTCACTGCAAGTGAAATACTTTTGTGTTACCTTTGGTTATTGAAATATGTTTTAAACTATGGTTTTAGCTTAATAAAGACTTTTTCCTCTAGGAATTTCTTTTCTGTATATTTTCTCTGTGAGACACTGGGACAAAATATTTGAAGAGAAGTTTTCATGGGTCTTTGGGTTGTCTGCAGTACTTCATGATTTGCCATTTCTCGTGCCTCTCCGACAGCCTTTGGAGAGCTGTGTACGTCCACCTCGGCAGTTTCTCTGTGTTCCTGCTGTCTCCATGTATCGATTTCTACTTTCCCTCCTTCCATACCTTCAGAGATACAAAGCTGTAACAAATAAAGCTGTGTTCCTCGGTGTTTATTAACACAGCATCTGTATCTGTCACTGCTGTGATATGCTTTTATTATAGATGAAGAGATACTTCAGTTTCAGGGTTTGAGTGGGTAGGAGCATGTGCCCTCTGAACAAAAGAGAAATGAAATCTTTGTGATAGTCATCTTGAAGCGAACCATATGACTAAGACAGAGTGTCGTATGAAATGGTGCTTCTCTCTGTGAAGCTCACCATGGCTGGAGTGTAAGAACAGGGTGGTTGTATATGGAAAAGACCTCTGAGAGAGCCTAGGCTTGTTCAAAGATCATAAATTGGCTCTACTCCTTTAATTTAAGGGAGAACTCTAACATGCGAATCTTGGGATTATATATTTGCATCAGCTGCTGTTCAAAATCCTTTTCCCCACTTTTTAAAAAATATCTGGCTCCAGCATCCCTATAAACATATATTGGAATGCCTTCTGCTACTGATCATGGTTTCCCAAGGAGGAAAAACATGCATAGCTGCCCCAAACTCAGTTAGATTTGCTATATCAGTTGCTATATCAGCCTTTTTTTTCCCATGTTCAACTGAACCTTATCACAACCTGTGAGCAGAAGCACCGAAACACCTCATCCTCAGAGAAAAGACTCCCAAATTTGCCTTGAGCACTGGTCCCCAGTGTCCTGTTTAGGGGCCTGGCTGGTAAGTGCTGTGATTACTTTTTGGCCTTCATAGTAACACCTGGAAGATCCCTTGGGCCCATCTCTACAGACATAAAACACAAAGGGCCAGATGTGCTATTCCCTGTGCTAAATAGGGTCCGTGCCTTGACCTCCTAAATCTCTTCCAGTTCAGTGGGATTGTTTTTCCACTGCAAACCTGAAGGAAGCTTCTCTGACTTGGCCATTAGTGTCATCCTGAAAATGTCCTCTTAAGGCACCACTGGCTGTAAAACTTCTTTGCCAGTTGCCTTGAAAATGTATGTCTCTCAGCTGGGTGGAAGAGAGCTCAATTCCACCATTTTAACACTCTTGTTATTCCATTGTTTTCTCCAAAGCTGCATTCATCTGTGGTTAACTGTAAGGATTAGAACTCTGAATCTTAGTTAGTCATTTCACATCCTTTAAACATCCTTTAAAGCTCGTAATACTCTTCTTACTGTCCTAATTACCCACAAATAATATCCCAGAATGCCTTCCTGCTTCTTCTAATGGCCCTTTTCAGCTACATCTCACTTCAGATGAGGTTTATTTGAAGTTTCCAGAACAGACAATTTTTGGAGATGCAACATGGCAAAAAGTGCTAAGAGACTCTTCAAAACATAATTAACACCTATTTATCCCAAGTCTCCTATATTATAAGTGGCTTTACCAAGCACTCTCAAATTTGGGCCAAAGAAAGGTCTGCTAATGAGAAATGTCTGCAATATCTGCAAAAGAAACATGCATTTTGTTGTGTAAGGTGTTTCTTTTGGTTTTGTACTCTGTTTTTGGTTTTTTGGTGGATTTTGTGGTTTTTTTTTTTTGTTTGTTTGGGGTTTTTTGTCTGCTCATTTTTTGGAGTTTTTTTTGAGGATCTAAAGACTTGAGGTGGAGTTGAGAACCCTGGAAGGAAAGCACAGACCCAAATGGTGAATGATTACATCTTCTTCTCATTCCTCTCTTTTATAGCAGAACATGCTCTAAGAAATGGAAACTCACCATATTTCTGCAGGAATAAGGTATAGGATTGAAGGAACAAATCTCGCTGAAATGTTTTCCCTATTACTAGAAGCAAATATCAAATTCATAGCTTCTTTTTCCTAAAAAATAGATTTAAAATACCAAATCAGAGAAGCACCTCGACTGTGCAATTTCCTTCAGCCACAGAGCTTTTAGTCCTCCTGCATTTTCCATTCACCTATAGAGAGGCAGCCTGACAAGACTGCTGTGCACAGCTATTAGGTTTAATTGTCATGGCTTTACTTTGCTTTTCTTTAACCAGAAAATGTTTGTGGCTAAAAATAGAGCATTCTTTTCTGATGTAGATATAACATCTGTAGGAGCTTAACGGCTTACATACTGTTTGCCAGCAGAGTAGTGATTTATAAAATACTTATAAGAGAGCAACTCTGTTTGTAGGGAACCTAAGAGCTCTCAGCTGGGGGACTGTTTTAGATGGTCAAACCATGTTTCTGTGTTTTTACTTTTAATTTTTATTCTGTAGTTTTTCCCCTCTTCAGCCCCTATTTCCTGTTTCTTTTTTTTTTATTTAAGATTTTTTTTTTATTTTTTTGCAAATGATACATTTTGATGTATCATTTTGATACATTTTTGACTGCAGGGCAGCCGAGGGATCAGGGCCAGCCAGCATGGGTTTATGAAAGGGAGGTCCTGCCTGACCAACTTGATCTCT
>JAOQGH010000001.1:137402044-137481322 GCA_025769975.1 Gallinago jamesoni
TTAATGTGGTTGGACTCGATGATCTCAAAGGTCCCTTCCAACCACTAAGATTCTGTGATTCTGTGATTCTGTGATGTACAGAAAAGAACAATGCAGACCTCATTAAACAGAAATGCTCAGATAAGATTAAATGATTACAGTTTAGCATTTTATATGCTCTGTGTAAAGACTAGAGGACAACCCACAGAGTAGAGACTAAGATAAATATGACAGTGGTGCCCTGTCCTGTGGCCCCAAATGGAAGACAAGCCTTGCCAACTCACCACTTCAAAACTGAGTACTGAAGGCCAGCTACCCATAGCCAAGCTACATCTATTGCAGTTGACAAACTTTTTCTCCGCTGATTTTGGCAAAGTGAACTCAAGGTTACCATGCTTGTGCTCTTACTGAAAGTAAACTAAAATTTGCTAGCAGCAGCATAATGTCCATCATCACCTGCCAAATGTTTTTTATTTCTATTTGTTTTGGTAAATTAATATATCAAACAACCAGATGGGTTTTTTTTCTCTGAATTCTTGTTCATGCAATGTGCTTGATCTTCTCTTGCAATCAGGAGTATGCCAGAAAAAGAATGACTTTTTTTTCTACTAGAATATAAACCAAGTAATACAATGTGCAGAAAATAATGTAAAACTCCCCAGGGTAGCTCTGTACCCTGGTTCTCAAAGATAATAGAAATATTAATATTGTCATCTTAGATATCAAAGATGTGGGCTGACCTATGGGCTACTCATCAACATCATAAAAAGCTATCATCTTCTTGGATATATATTTGTGTATCTATATAGTTTTAAAATACAATTTTCATTGGTTGTGAAGGGAGCAGTACCAGACTAGTATCCCTGAGGGTTGCAGTGATGCACAGGACAGGCACCAGCAGTCAGTCCAGTGCCAGGATGGGAGGTGTCCAAAGGGGCCCAATAGAATAGGAATAGCAAGATCATCCTCCTGGAAGCCAGACCCACCAACCCTGTGGCAGGGAAGGGTATGATCTGCTGATGCCAGCTCAGCCCCAGCAGCATGGGAGCAGTTCTGCATCACTCATCCACTGGTGGACTGTGGTCTCCTGGAACTGGCCACCTCTCAGCTGGGTGTCAGACTGAAGCGAGAAGCTTGTCTGAGGAAACACCTTGGTTTATTCTTTTGCAGCTCCTGATATGATAGAACATTGTTAGCTGAAAAGACTTTATGGCCAAACACAGTTTATTTAAAAACATCTTCATTAGTTTATTATCACCATATCATTTGAGTAAGTAGATCATAACGAACAGATAGATTGAAGAGAGTAGTCAGGGAGTGGGTCTTCCATCTCAAGGTACAGTTCAATCCTTTCTGCTTGAGAATTTTATCCTTAGGTCTTAACTACTTGGCTGAAAGGTAGATGTTTTCCAAAGGTCTTACTAGCAGAGGCTGTCCCACTCCTTTGAAAGAGTTTTTATCATCCCATAATAATCCAGTTCCTGCAAAAAACTCTGCAAATCTGGAATAAAACTACCATTCAGCATTTTATCTGTGGATTTTCAAGTTGTTTTAATCAAATCAAAAAGTTTAACTTATTTGATTAGAGACCATGATGTTAGCATCCTGAAAAGCAGTACAAGTACACAGGAGGTACAAACCCAAGCTGAGATCTGCTCAGAAGCTCATTTCAGAAGCACAGGACTCCTGGAGTGCCAGTGGGAGTATTGGAAGAGGTTGCCATATTGCTGCTCTGCCTAGGCTGGACAGAAAATCGCACCTATCTTGTCACCAATGCAAAACTCCCCTCAGCCCCCGCTGATATAATTCAGTTTGTGTCTGAAGGGAGGCATGTCTGAGGGCAAAGTGGTAATTTATTCTATGTCTTTGGCCTTCCAGTTGATTTTCCTCACAAGGGTGTAATTTAGGTCTTATTCAGCAGCTCACTTAGATGTGTCTTCGACTTGGAGCATGTACGTTGTCCCCTTTGCTTCCATGTGACCTCCTCTCAGGCATAAAGTTAGGAATGTACTGAAATGTTTTGGGCAACGTGAATTTTATTTAGCCAGGCTTATAAAGAAAAAAAGTTCTTAATCACCTTTTGGCATTGGTGCCTTAATCATGCTTTTGATGTGCTCTTTAAGACTTCATTAAGGAGAATGAAATATTTGGTATAAGCTGTGAACAATGCTCAGTACAGGACTGAGTGTCTGGGTCTTGTAACCTACATTGGATTTAGAGAAATGACCTGCAGGGCAAAGGATCTGAGCTGTCCGTTTTTTCATGCTCTTTCTAAAACTAAACACATTCATAAGTCTGTAGAAGGGAGCTCTTCAGTCAGTTAGTGCATTATATCAATAGGAATGATAATTGTTACTGGTTACTCCATGTTTTCTAGAGTGTTTCTGCAGATTTTCATTTTGCAGCTATTACAATTACACTAATTATACACATAAATACACCCTGCGCTTGTAAACAGATTTATTTTGTTTGAAAAATGTACATACTAATGGAATCTTTTCAATACAAATTAAGCCAGCTTGAACTATTTAAGTTAATTTATATTATAGAACTTGCCTATGAAACTTAACATTTTGGTCTTGATTATAAACAAGGATATCTGAGAGTGCACTTATTACTCCTGTGAAGCCTCCCTACTGTGAAGAGAGAGTGAAGTTTTGTTTGTTTAGATTTTTTTTTTAAAGTTTACAATTACATTTAAGCCAATATAAAATATCTGAAGATATGTTTGGGTAGAAATGCTATTCATTCAGATTGCCTTTTTTCCCCCTCACAGACATTAGACCCAGTGAGCAGCAAACATTTCTGAAGTTTGTTGCACTGGTACCCTTGTCTGCAAGCAGACAAGGAGAATGGGCACAAGGTATCAGTCCAAGTGGCTTCTTCCAAAAACTGGGGAGGGTATCCCAAGTTGCAAGTAGAGAACTCATGTCAGAAACCATAAAACTGCTGAGCTTAGCATGGGGAGAAAGAGGGACTTCAAAGTAGTGTCCTCTTGCTTTCTTTCGTGCCTGGCCTTCAAAATGTCCACCCCTCTGCCAAGAATACAAGGAGGGGAACAGCAAAAAGAGCGTGCAAAGATCATGGAGAGGGACTAGATCAAGGCTGCAAATAAGCAGGGCGAAAAAATGACGAGCAATGGGCTGAAATTCCAGCAGTTGATCATCTGAAACAGGCAAGCCTTTCTCTCCAGTAGAGCCCTGCATTGAATAATTAATGATTCTGTCAGAGACACAGCAATTAAAAAAACAACTCAGAAAAAACACCACCCCCGACCCCCTGCTCCCCCCCAAGTTCTAATTGTGTTAACTGTGACTGGAAAGATTTCTTCAGCACTGGCTATTATTAAGACAGCTTACCATGCTTGAATTTCTTTCCATAATTATTACCAAAGAATTCCCTGTGTACATATGTGATAGTTAAACCCTCTCATGAGTTCTCTTGTCCATGTCTGAACCAGCACTAGCTATTGTCAATATATTTTTATTTGATCTTTGGTGCCATTTGGATCTGAAAGTTTAGGTTTCCTTGATCAAGCCTGAACAATGCTTAGATAAATACATAGCCCCAGGCCTGCCTTTCCATTCATATTCTGTGTTTGTTTAATGTTACAATTCATTTTATGTTTTCTTTTTCTGCTTATAATTGCTAATGCATCTCTACAGTAGGTTTCTAAAACATGTCCTTGTATGATCCAAGCTTACTTCAGTGTCCTTTGGTGACATTGCCTTTCCTTGTCTATTTTTTCTTCACATCTTTCTCATTTTCCTTTCTACTTTTTTTTTTAAGTACAGACACTCATGCAATTTATTGTTTTTTCCAATAAGTTTGAATTCAGAGCTCCCACACTGGGAATCCCATCTCTGCCCCTTTTTCTTCTTCCATCACGTTTGCTTTGTGTGTTTCAACTTCTGGAAACAACTGTATCTTTTGTGGCTCGTTTGCTTTTGTATTTTATCAGATTGCTCTCTATCCCTCCACAAAGGGAGCTATCCTCAGCTTCCTCACCCTTCTGCTACTCAAAGAAAAATGCCCACACCTTTTGGATGCAGTTCTCCATCGTGGGTAAGGTTTCAGGCTACTCATGACCTGTTTCTGCTGGAATTGCAATGGGAGACCTCTAAGATTTTGTGCTTTCAAATGCATTGAGAGCATGATAGCACAAGAATAATTGACTTATTTTAATAGGCAAAGAGGTTAGTGTAACAGTAGAATTGGTTGTATTAGTATTTTTTGCCAAACATTGTTTTGCTTCTCAGTATGTCTTTTAGAGCATAAACTGTACAGAATGAAGTCTGTTTTCTTGTCTATTCTGTACAGTAGCCACCAAATACAGCCTAATCTAAACCAATACATTCAGGTGTTGCTTTAATGTTGCTTTTTAAGAATAATAAAAGGAGAGATTTTTTAGCACTAAATATTATTTCAGTTTACCAGTACTGCTTGCTTCTCTTTTACCTTCCTGGCTTCCCCCCCGCCCCGGCCCCCACCTCTTATTGCCATTTAAAACAAGGAACACAGAGTTGTTAACATGCAAATTCAAAGGGAAAGTCACTTGCTCCGCTTAACATTATGAACTGGTGCTTTAAAAAATTATCTGCTTCAGTGCTAATTTTACCTTGTGATAGAAGTTAGGCTTTAAATATGTAAAACGCAATGAGAGGGCAGCAGCCGCTATCAGTAGCCTGGAGAAGTTGTCTTATTTGCCTCAGAATAATTGCATGTCCTGCCTCTCAAAGACAGGTTTGTTTAACTACCAAACTACCTAGAAACATAGGAGAGAGCTGCAGAAAATCTGAAGCTTGGAGAGAGCTTGAAGGAAAGGTAGTGTCCTTTTGGATCACAAAAGCTTTTAGGGCTGTAGACAGCTGGGAGCCCAGAAGCTGCTGAAAGAAGACAACTGAGTCCAAAAGTTTCAGAAGACAAAATAGCTATCATGTGAATAATGTGGCATAATAGGGAACTGTCTGTGGAGGGCTTTACAAGGTATATACTTGTAATATGCCCCATCCCTGGAAATGTTCAAGGCCAGGCTGGATGGGGCTTTGAGCAACCTGCTCTAGTGGGAGGTGTCCCTGCCTGTGGCAGGGGGGTTGAAACTCGATGATCTTTAAGGCCCCTGCCAACCCAAACCATTCTATGATTCTATGATTCTATACTAACAGTAGCAACATCTTTCATGCCCTCCAACATGTATTAATCAATAAGTGTTCTATACTGATTACTAAGAGAAAGACAACTCCTAAATTCTGCAAAGAAAGGGCAGCAGAGTATTGACTTGAAGAAAGCCAAACAGTCCTCTCCTCCTCCCCCTCCAGAAGTATTTATGCATAATGGATTTCTTTAAACAGTCCAAATTTCATGGTTCAGAGAATGAAGCCTCATGGACTGTGCCACTACTACAAGAAAGAGACAGTTCAGTATCTCCTCAGATAAAGCTGTGGACTTTAGCAAAAAGGCTCTTATTAAAGTCAAAAATAGCAATTGTAGCCCATGCTAATTACATTATGCACACTCCAACAACTGATAGCCATTGACCTGTATGGAACATTTCCAGTTAGAAACTGATTAAAACCACTTGAGGCAATCATTCTGTTTTAGGGGGAAGCACTGATGCTTGATGTGATGACCTGACCAATGCTAAGTGAATGCAAAGAGCAGAGCGGTACAAATATAGACAGCCAAAAGGCCATGCACTGTATGCTTATCAGCTGTGAATGCTGAGAGCAGGTTTCACAGCCATGAATAATCCTCAGTGGGCTAGTCATCCTCAGCACATTCCCATGTAGCTGAATGTACAGTGGCTAATTTATTTCTGGGATGAACCAGATATGTTTTCAAAAATATCTCGGTTTCCCATGTATTGCAAGAAGTTACATTTATGTCCTATCTGAATTTGGTAAGTGCGTAAAAAGCGTCAGTGGAATGTCATTGCTCTGCTCATGGCAGCTCAAACATTTCTTCTTTTCCTCCAGCCCTTTTTAACCCTCCTCGGTTAAAAAGAGCTGAACAATTGGGGACCCCACTTTCTGGAGTATGCTTGTGTATACAAAAGGTGTGTCCCCTTTCCTGCCAGTAGTCCTTGAGGAGTAAAATGTAGGTATTTACATAATTAGGATACACATTTAAGGGCCACTAAACACGAGAATGTAACTATGTTTGACATACTGTAGAGCCCTGAAGGCTTTCAAAACTTAGATTTGCTGTATCTGAATAATGCACTTGTCATAAATTGATGTTACCCATCCTGCATCTACATTTCACAATACAAACCAAAGGTTGCCATATGCTCCATGCCACACACCAAGACCCAAACATTTATCCAGGTTCTTTATAAGCCAATCTTCTATACTACATCAAGGTGATGTGCGACTTTACCCACACCAATGCAGCAATGAATGGTTAGAATAAATGCAGTTCCGAATTATCCTTTTAATTTCCTCTTTATTATTTTTAAAATGATGAAGTTATTAAAATTTAAATTCAGATTTTTGATGCTTTTTTTCCTGTGGTGCATTGCTAAATAAATTTCTTTTTCCATTTTCTTACCAAATTAGAAAAAAGAGTAAGGATAACAAATGAAGATCATTTGTATATATTAAAATTACATCTATGATAAGGAATTCTCCCTTATCAGTATTTTATATTAAGTGATAAAAAGAAAAGCATTTGCTTGAAATTTTCAGACAGTAATTATTTTTCTTGTGAAAGAGAAAACTGTTATGAATGGACAGGTTTTGGTGAGTTTTTCAAAATCCAGCTAAGTCAGAAGGAGGCAGATGAGCGTAGCAATAAACAATGATGAAAAATCTGACATTCTTGTTTGCAGTTCAATAGTTTCCATGTTTCCAAGCTCAATATAAGTCAGATCAACTCCCTTACCTCACTAATCCTTCCAAACCACTTACATTACAGGTTGCTGCTGTTGGTCAGAAAAGTTGGAAAGTAAGGTGAAGATATGAATAATGGGAAAGGAAAAGTTAAGGAATTTCAGAGCTGTTGGGAAACAATTGGGAAAAAAGTTAATATCCCTATCTATTTTCTGTAATACCTTGATCAGTTTGACTGGACCAGCTTGAATTTTATTTAACTTAAAGGAGGATGTACGCATTTGATTGTGGAGTCTAATGGACGATAAACTTCCAAGCTAAACAAGTGGAGAAACCCAAGCCTGTACAGAGGTATTGGGACGTGGCAGTGTTCAATCAAAACAGGTTCACAGTGACCCACATGTCACACAAAGTCGTTCTGTTTGGGTTGGGTTTTTTTTCTTTCTTTTTTTCTCCCCAAGAGAGTTCTGGCCAGTTGCTATAACAACTTCGTAGCAACATCAGAGTACCAAGCACAAACAGCTAACCCAGGCCAAGGAGCCTCAGTTCACCCCCATTCAGTGTGCCCTGTGTATCCTTTCCACAACAGTTTTACATAACGTGCACCAAGGGTTCACGTGGGCCTCCACACAAACTTTCATTCAGATAACACTCAGCATGACTGTACATTCTTCGCAGCTTTTCCGTGTTGCTAGTGGATGGTTATTAGACAAAAGGCTAGTGTTTGGCACATGATTTTAAACAAATGAAACAAACAGAATACATTTGCACTGTGAAATTTAATTACATTATTGTATAAATTGATTATTTTTTTTTCCTTTTGTGTCTTAAGTTGGGCAATAGCCTATCCAGCTATAATTAAATTTACAAACAAGTGAGAATGATCTGCAGGATTATGCAAGACTCGTGCTTGGGATTTACTGTGTGACATTGGTAAACAACCAGTGAAGTAGCATTTCCATGGCTGGCATGAAACTGGTACCTCTTTTTTCTTGGAGAATCTATTTCAGATTCCAGAAGTACTATATTTTACTGCAGCAACTGGGAGATGGAGAGGACTTAGCTTTTCAGAATTACAGAAAATGATGTAACAGATCCCAAGTAAGAGAGTTGGCCTATTACTTGCCTTTCTACTGAGAATCTCAGTTTAGCTGGACAGAAATTGTCTTTCTTCCCCCAGCACCAGGAAGAAACAAATTCAGATCATTAATTTCTATTAGCTTCTATATAGAAATGTATATTGACTCAGAGTACCTCCCAGTTAAAGAGGAAGATGCCACAGTGAGCCTTTTTCAGCCATTTCCCTGTTTTAGAGTCATAATTTTCCAAAACATGTGGAACATTAGTCTTTTGGGGACTTAACAGAAAGGCCATTGAAGATCATGGTCTTTCTCAATATAGCCTTTGACTTGTAAACCATTTGGATTAGTTGTCTTTCTAGTTTTCTGTTTGGTTTCTAGGTTTCTTTTAGAGTGGTGATTTTTTTCCTTCTCCAAGTATATTAAAATTAGACTTGTCTTTTTTATTTTGTGTGTGTAAAAAGTGAGATTGATTCAGAATGCACTTACTAGTTTCTAAAGGGGGGGGGGGAAGAGATGATTTCAGTCAGAATAATTCAATAGAACAGGTTTCATTTTACTTTATAGGCCTTTAGGGGCACTCTTAGGCATGGACATCTGAGGATCAATTGCTTTCTTTACTGTAATGAGTTTTGGCTTATTTACGATTTGGAAGATATAACCATGAGCATGGTTTACTTGCATATGGGGTCCTGCAAGTCTCCCCTATTTGACAACGTTGTACTTGGTGCACTTCATGCACTTGGTGCACTTCGGTGTTCACTGGAGGAGATCATTGTCTAGGTGAATGTCCTAGGCATCTAGTGACAGACTTAACTTCAGGATTGCTTTCTAATGGTTCCCTAAGTATTTGAATATTTCAAATCTAGTGGAAGAACAAGAAGCCTTAAAGAGAGAAGTGGCTTAAAGGCATTTCAAAATTCCCTTCAGAATACCCCT
Organism: Gallinago jamesoni; assembly: GCA_025769975.1. Taxonomy (NCBI): domain Eukaryota; kingdom Metazoa; phylum Chordata; class Aves; order Charadriiformes; family Scolopacidae; genus Gallinago; species Gallinago jamesoni. The sequence continues at coordinate 137,410,872 of JAOQGH010000001.1, forward strand.
GGCAGAGACACTTGTCTGAGAGGTCTGAATTCATATCTTTATAAGTAAAGCCAGCTATCATCCGTGTTAGATGTCCTATTGAATAAAAAAAAAAAAAAGTAACACCTTCCTTTCTTGCTTTCCTTCTTTCATGTACTGGGAGTAGTTAAAAGTCTAGCTTTCCCCTTCTGTTACTTCAATTGTATTTTAAATGTTTGAAATGGCTGGTGACATTAACAATTATCTCATTAGCATCCTTCCTAATGGTCAGTTTTTAGTTGATTTGAGTAATGCTGGTTGGAGACTCAAGAGGTGTAACTTGTTGGCATAGATGATAGCATGAGCAGTCTTCCATACATGTTGATACTGGAACAGAGAACAAGGCAGACAAAGACCTGTGTGGCTCTTGCTCTCCCACCCAAGTTTGAGCAGGGAGGAGGATGTGGATAGAAGTGCAGTTCCAGCTTTCCCAGGCATCAGGTTCAGGGAGCAGCTGCCGAGCCACACTGCTCTCCTCACTTGGAGGTGATACACAGGGATGTTTCCTGAGCTTGAAATACTTTATATGTAGACCATGGAAAAAGACAAAAAGTGGGACTCAAATACTGTCTTGGCATTTCCAAAATGTTAGTATTTCTTGGTTCCCTTACAGAATTTTTAACAAAAGCAGTTAATTCTCTTCACTTTTTTTGCATGTGACCTACGTTTTCTCACACTTTTTTGAAATAAGAGCTACTGTGTTGACTTCTGAGCTTTGAAGAAAGTGGAAGTAGGGAGAAAGCGCAAAGCTATCACCCATTTAGCATGGCTAATCTGAGCAGGAAAATGTTAAGTTAGAACTTTACAAATGGTTTTCTCATCATGTCTATAAATCATGCCTCTGAAAGCAAATAAATGTTTTTACTTAAAAGCAGCTTTTTTCCAATCATATGCTTTGCACTCTATTAAAATTGTTCAGTCCTGCTTAGCTGTATTGATTTTGCCTTATGTCCTTGCTGGGGTAGCTAACCACAAAAAGAAATTACAGCAATACGCTTTACAGTTAATGCCTAAAACATAGGAAGTCCTGCCTCCGGCTTTGTTTGCATCTGCTTGTTTGATTTGGTTTTCCCTGGTACTGTTTATGAGTGGGTGATGAACACTGCCATGTATTTTTCTCTGATTTGCCTGAAGCCTTCAGTTTGATCTACAGATGCTTGAAAAAGCCCATCTGGCATCAGTACAGCAAGCCTTCTGATGTTAACCTGTTTTCCCGGGGATGTAAAACTGCATCCTTACTCCTAATATCATCTACTGGTATTTGGGCTGGTGTAGTTTTCCTTGTTTGTTTGAAAGCAAAGGTGCAGTTCAAATTCAGTCCTGCCAGTTGCTGTTCAGGCACATAGGTGTTCTGATGCAAGCCACGCATCTGCCTGTTTTACAACAATGTTCCATATTTGTGGTTGTCTGCCAGCCTGCTCTATGCACTGCAGACAGCCTGGGAATCCCGTGCAAGGGGGCAGAAGCATATGTCAAGGATATGACTTATCCTTGAGGGCTCTTCCAGAACTGCCCTGTACTCTGACCTATAGATTCTGTGCGTACTCAGTCACAGTTTGCTTTCAGATGGAGCAACTTACATTAAGCCCTTCTCTCCAGGCTCCCCTTGCCTGTATCAAGCATATGTGGTGTTGTACAGCAGTAGTTATACTGTGGCTGTACTGTGAGACAGCAACAAATCAGGTACCATTATTTTCAGCTTGTCACCCAAATCAGCTTACGTCCACAGGAGATGGATTACTCAGTCTTCTAAGCACTCCCAGAAGAATTCTCTGTGTAGAGCTTCTAAATTCCTTGGCTACAAAGGCCTGAGTCTTACTGGAGTTCCGTCCCTCCTTCCCTCTCCCTTTCTCTCAGTCTCCAGCAGAAGTCACCTCAGTGATGAACTTGTTGGAACACAGAATCTTTTCCAAGGTCTGTACTGCAGCTTTGCCCATGGAGGGCCACTTTCATGCTTATCTTCTGTAACACAGACATATCCTTCCAGTACATTTATCCTGAGCAAATTCCCCCAGCCAATATACTCAGGAATGGCTGGAATGTCTTTTGCCGGTTTCTAAAGGTCACTCATGTAGGATGGGCTTCTTTTTATTTCTTCTCACTAGATTTCTTCATGAAGATCCACACAGTTGATATAGTATTGGTCATACTTTGCCCCAGAACTAAATTGCATTGCCCTTTTCGAATTCCAAAAGTTCATTCAATAGCTTTTCAATAATTATTGTCAAAAAATTAATAATATGTAAAATTGTCTTAGTTGGACAACAATTTGCATAGGGGATAATTTTGCCCTTCTGATTAAAAGCTTGTATCATACAACTCTTCTCTGCTCTCCGTCCAGTATTTCCAATGTCAAGTTTTAATCACTCTGTAAAATGAGTGTTGTCTGACAGATACATTTCTGCTATTAATTTGCCTAATTAATTTGATGTAGGATTAATGAGAATGACTGAACGTTTTCCTGCTGTTCTTGTTGGCTCTGCTTTGTAAGTTTTCAAAAATTACTTCTGTACACAAGAGATGAATAGGATTTAAACATTCCTGTATTCTCCAGATATACATATGCTTGAATACTTAAAATTCTACCTTTTGTCTGCTTTAGGTCATAAAATATGTAGCAATTGTAATATTGGTATAACTAAGTTATTTTTTGATTGCTCTTTGTACTTGGAAAAAGCTGGAGTGCTTGAACCACAGCGGTACAAGCTCAGATGCCATGCATGTTTTTGTAAAAGAAAAATTCTTCAAAATTCTTCACCAGCAAGATTTGTTCTTGAAGATACTATTTCTAGCTGGTCATTTGCTGCACATGTAGAGATATTAGGAACTGATATGTCTATTTATTCAAGATAAAATCCCGCCCTTTTTGAAGACTTTGGCAACAAGCCATTCAGGAAAGCGAGCGTTTTCCCCTATCAGTATATATATTGACAAGCATTGTTTGCATTGTCAAGCATATATTGTCAAGCATTGTTTATCTGGAGGTGTTTATAGATTTGGGAGTTGAAACTCCCATTCTGGTAACTTATTTTGAGGATGTCTGGGTGGAAAAGTTGGAAATGAACATCACAGAAATGGACTGAAAAAGAGTTGAATCAGTTAAGTATTTCTTATCATCTTTTATCTCATTTCCCTTTTGACTCATTTATAAAGCAAAAATGAAACCCTGATAGAGAAACAGCAGGGGCTTCTTCTATGACTAAGTTAGCAAAATAGAACAGAAAGTGGGAGAAGTTACACAGGAGGCATAAGATCTGTTTGACATCAAAATTTGTGGCCTATGCTTTTGCCTCTTACTTGTGACTCAGTCAGCTATTTCAGTCTAATGTCTCTGCAACTTTTGCTCACCTCTTTCCTTTTTTTTTTTTTTTTAGATTTTTTTTTTAGTCTGTATTGATTTTGTAGTGGAGAGGGTTGGAATCCTTTGCTCAGTTACACTTATCTAGTTGCTATTAGGTGCTCCAGGTATTCTATCTGGCCTCTGGGTACAGTCCCAGGAAGGCAGTGGGTCGTCTGATGGTCACGTATCCTGTCTGAAGTTTCACTCAGAAATCTTAGATACCCAAGAGAAGTAGGTTTATGTGTCTTGGTAACTCAACCCTGCCCACAGGTACTAAAGGGATACATGAATCTTCTTCCATGCCAGCTGAAGGCACTATTGTAACAGTGCCTCTCTAGTATCTAGATACACTGAGATCTTCCAGAACCACCAGAGTGCAGAAACACACTAGGATCCAGGAAAATGAATTTTAATGTCAGAGATCCATTCGCCATTCATCCATTCATATACTTGTACCTGTTGTAATGAATTTCCTGGCAGGCAGGGTTTTTTTTTCCCCACATTATGCCTCTAGTATGGAAATACTTGCTTGACATTATGATTATTAAGTCCTTCAGACAAAGGGTTAATTTCTCTCTGGAAATAAAAAGAAACCTAGTTTGGGCTTAGGGTCTGATTAAGAGTCTAAATTTTTTCTATAATGTTACTTATTTTATTACGGTTTGTTCACTTACGCTCTGTTTCCCTGCAGTAAATGAAAAACAGGTTTCTAATAAATATGAAATTACAGCTTTAGATAGTCTAACAAAAATTAAGCTAATGATTTTTGTACAGAAAATTTATTTATCACCTTGGAAGGAAAATTTAGAGTGTATTCGTAAGATGACCACAACACATCTGTTCTTGTCCAGTAGTCTGTGAGTCTGTCTGGCAAGCTTAACTATATAAAGTAGGTGTGTTATTTCTTGCTTTATTTCTACAAGCAAATGTGTCAAGAAATTTTTATAGAGGCATATGGTATACTAGAAGAGGTTAGTTATCTGTTTACTATCTTGAGTGGTAAGTAGACAATGGATGATCCTTCCTATTTACAGAACATTTGGAGGCAGCAGGAAAATGAAATATATAGCTTTTCCTAAACCTAGTATAAACAAATATCAACTCTTCAGCTCTAGAAATATAATGAGGGCCTAAAATGGACAAGAGTTGGTTGCAATTATGTGGTGAGAATTAGAATAGCAAGACTGAGATTGCATTTGCAATAGGCATCTGATTTAGATTCTAAGGTATTTGGTTCAGAGGTGGCTTTGTTTCAACCCTAATTAGTCCAAGTTGAGTAACTTGCCTGTGAAAACTGAATTAGGGTTCATGAGAGGTGCCTAAATTATGAGTGCATTTGTCTTAGGTTGCATATGCAGTCAATGGAAAGTGAAGTGCACCTCCCAATGCTTCAGCTTGCCTAAGACCTAAATGGTCCTCTACAGTAGCATGCCTTCTCCACCGGGCTGGGGCAACTGCACATCTTACCCATGTGGGTGCTTAAAATTCCGTGGGATGAACCTGGGTCTAAGGACTTATGGTCTCTGAAGAAGTAATAGATGTCTTCTTTTTATTTCTTGTGTCATTAATGAAAAAGAAAGTCTGGTCATCACTTAGTCTGTATGTAGAGTCACTGCCTGTAAAACAAAATAGAAGGTTGGGTTTGTTTCAGATGTTTATTATAGTGTGTAACATTTCCTTCCTTGGAAGCTTTTGCCTCTTTAATGTCCAGCGATATTTGGTATTATTGTCTGTGAAGGAGTTTTTCAATGATCACAAGTGTTCAGAATATAGAAGCTGTAACTGAAATATCCAGTCATGCCTTTCTGCTTAGAAACGGTCATGGGTCTGTTCTTGGGAGGGGCTGGAAAATTAAGAATGCAATACACTGGATCTGAAATACAACAGAATGTCTTGGGCAAGCTTCTCATGGGGTACCATTCCTGTTGTCATCCACCATGCATCTGAATCTCCTTTCAATGCCTTCACTGCATTACGGCTCAAATACTGAACTTTGTTATTTTTGATAAGAAAAGAATAAAGAGGGAAGGGGAGAGGTGGAGAAAGGAAAGCAGAGGGGGCTGGAGAAAGGCAAGTGTAAAGCAAAAAGAAGCAATGGTTTGGAGTGGGGAAATTTAAATTATTATAAAGGAGTCAGCAAGCTACTAAAAGTTTCAGAAAATGATGTTTTAATCCAGTTGCCAAGCATTCAGTTCATCAGTTATCTTGTGTCAAGTATCCAGTAGAGTGAAAATGCTCTTTTCCTTGAAAGATGTGAGATGGGTTACTTGGATTGCAAGGTCACAAGCTGGTGTTTGAGTGCCAGATTCTGAAAGCTCTGAAAAAACAAAACCTTGACCACTAAATGAGCTATAAGTAACACACTGAAAGACACTATATTGTGGACTAGAATTATTTTGTAATAAGACACTGAAGAAAAATCCTAAGAAATCCTTTTAAAATAAGTGCTATTTATTTTGTTCATGCAAGAAGAAAAATATTTACCCACTTTCTAAGCTAATTTCTCTCATAATCAATATTTACCTTCCTAGATTTGAACAGGCTTTCTCATATTTGTTTTCATTTCAGAACAAGTAGGCTTCTGTGACTACTTTATAGATTTCAGGAAAAAAGCTATTTTGATTTTATGTATATATTCTTTCAAGTGATGTGTACACACAAACATCAATGCACTAATGAAAGGATTATAGATCTAGATGAAATTATGTAAAATGTTTACAGACTAGAATTAAACGGTGTCTGTTGGATAGAATTTTCTTTTTATTATCATTTGTAATTTGTTGCACTGTCTCTTCATTAAGAGTCAAAAAGGAAATAGAATCTGCTAGTAATCATTGCCAACCGATTTTATATCCTTTTTGTGTATATTGTCATTTGCATTATGAAAAATAAAGGAAGAGCGTGTACTGGCACCAGTAGTAAGTGATTTACAGCATTTACTGGTAGTCTCACTATTCATGCCTATTGTCAGATCAGCAAGGGATACCGGGGAAACATATCCTGGTTTCACCATGGTGTTTATTGGTGACCCCAGCTTAGCAAAGTTGCCTGACATTTGGGTACTCCTTTTATCCTTGTCCTTTTTTTTGGTGAGCTCTTGGGCTTTACGTACTGCCAATGAGAGTGACATCAGCAAACCAACTGCTGAGGACAGTATGAATATTAAAATATTTTCTAGGACAATAAAAATGTTCTGAAATTATTTTTCTTCAGCTAAGATAATTTTGTTTTTTCTACAAACTTTCTGAGTGTTTTCTAAGGCTCAACAGTCCACAGGCTATCAAAGATGGATGCAAATATGTGTGGGAGTACAGAAGGGAAAATATGAAACAACTTTGTCATAGGGAAAACTGTTTGGCAGGAACACAGTCTTTGACTTAGTGCCAGCTAGATTATATTGGTAGACAGAGATCACATAATAGTCCAAAGCTACCAAAAGAGGACAGATGTAAGAAAGAAATGTGTTTATCTCACGATTATGGGGATGTAAATGATGTGCACTTGTGTACGTCAAATATCCTCAGAAGCATCAGAGTGGCTGCCCATGGAGTTTTGGGGTGCTTCTTCACTAAAACTAGCATAATGGAAATTTGGCGGACTCTCTAGTTTGGTTAATGTAAATTGTATTTTGTTTTTAATCTAAATAAGGTTACATTTTAATCAAGTTTGCTTTAGTATTTTCACGGAGCTGATTTAATTGAAGAAGTAGACAAGCAGATACCAGTTAACAAAGTCCTGTTGCATACCTTTATTCTGTGGCTGCTAATACTGCAGTTTTATGTGAGTGACAAAGTAAAAGTACTGATAGGTACTGAGCACTGATAGTTACTGATAGGTGAGCACTAACAAATGCATAATATAGTATCTGTAGTTCACAATATAAACTACAGCTGTTTGGTTTTTTTTTCAGGAGAAATACAATAAAATCTGCATAGCAGGCTGACAGCTCTACTGCCCTCAGCTATCACATACATCTCTCTAACTTTAGCCAAGTTGTATCATTGCTTTTATACAGATATTCATTGTGTCAGCTGACATTTTACTGCTATCTATTTTTTGCAGCCTGAAATGGCAGTCACTGAGTCTGAAAGGAAGAGGTGTTTTCACCTGCTAGCCCCAGCAAATGCATTAAGCTGAAGAGGTTTGCTATTTCTAAGCAGACAACTGCTTTATAAAATTCATTTTGTTTCTATAGTTAATAATAATAAAATCTTGTATGAGCAAGAAATGACCAAATCTTGGATTTTAACCACACATTCTAGTCAGTTATGGGCTGACGTTTTCCTGAATTGGAAACACTGAAAGGGTAGCGCAGCTCTAAGAATAAGCTGATTCAGCCCTTGAATTCAATACAATTCAATACACAGGCAATTGGGAACTCATTTGTTTACCCTTTTTTTTTTTTATATTGTTAGTATAAAATAACACTATCTTTCTTCATTCTGCATCCATAGAATGTCAATTACCTCTACTTCAACAGTGGCTTAAATCTCAAAAACTGAAATGAAAAATAAAGGTTTTACTAAAAATATTTCTGAAATATTAAAATACATTAGTATATAAACAGCATCTGAGCATGCTTCTTTTCAGCTTTTTTATTCTTCATAATTTGTATTCCAGACAGTCAATTTTGTAAATACTAAAGAATGAAATTGGTTTTGTGAATATTAAATAAATAATCATTAAAACACTAACAGCACATGTAGATATTACTGTACTAAGATTTATGCAGTTTGATAACATAGAGGGTCTTGTTACCATTTTGATGAGAAAGGGAAATGAATGTTTGGAGTTATTTGGTCCAGTCGTGGTGTTTATTTACAAAAGAGACACAAAAAGTTGAGAATACACGCAGCTGTGTTTCCGTGGTCACGCTATGCATGAAGAGGAATCTCCCTTGTGTTCAGAAACAACTTGGCCATTGCTACAAGCACTCTAACAAAAAACCCAAACCCTCTAGTTCTTGGCTTTCTCCCAGGGCTGCACATGCAGCGTTCTCCTCATGGGTGGTGCATTTTCACTCTGGTCCTTACTTCCTTTCATGTATCTCTTTATACTGAAACTAAATCTCCAGCATCTGCATTTTCAAACTGCCTTTGGACACTGGTGAGCTACATACCTTTTCTGGCTGAGTTGAATCATGTGTAAGGTGCTGACGCCCTAGTATTTCAGCTATTTCCATTCTTTCGTTCAATGTCTGGGTTCTTGGTAAAACCATACCTGCACAAATATGGTATCTCCTTTGGGCTGAAGTATTTGCCAGGCTTCTTGAGGATAATGCATTAGGATTTGGGTTTTTTTTTCCTTTCAGCTTCAGTAAAGGCTTTTGACACATAAATATTTTTAGTGTCAATGTCTGTTGCACATAGGTGTCATTCTATGTTCCTTTTATTTATACTGTTTTGAAATGTATCAGCTAGTGACACTGTATCATGTGATGGTAATAGATAATCAAAATGTTTGCTTCTGTTACTGCCAAACGAGGGAGAGCACAACCCCTGAAGCCACTTTGATTTCACTGCAACAGAGGATTTATATTTGCAAATCGTTTCCATCTCTGCTGCATGGATTATTTCTACACTGTAACTAAACTGTACATGTACAAAAAGGCAAAGCTCAGCTGTGGTGTTTTCTCTGAAGCTGTTTCTTCTTGTGGAGTGATACCTACACAAAATGAATGGGGTTTCGTCATTATGGTCGGAAGCTCTAGTAACAACGGTACTCCATGTTTAAACAAACATTAGGGCTGAAGTTTCATGTTTTTAAGATTGCTATGGATTTAAGATTTAAGATTTCACTTCTGAGACTGAAAAAAGCAAAGAACTTTGGAAGTTACTTAGCAGTTTAAAAACTTAGAGAACAAGAACAATATTGCTGAGCCAAGATGGTGAGGATTTTCTGATTAGAATTTTCTGGTAATCAGCTTCATGGTTAAAGTGAAAGGAGAGTGTATACACTCCAGGATATTTTTTTAAGTGTTGTGTTTAAAGAGTATGTTTTAAGTAAAGGATATCAACATTTTTTTTCTTCATACAAAGAGTAAAAGAATAAAATGTTCAGTAAAGATGCAATAGTTAGAATAGAAATTTCTAAAATGTAATCTAATGTAATGCTAATCTAAATGTAGCATGGACTTCCTGGGAAAGTTGTGATATATGTTGTTTATGAGGGAAACAATAAGGAAATACAATGACTGATTCAGATCAGTTTGGTTGCAATCTATTGTGATTCACTCGTTGCTAATGAGTGCTTTAATTACTTTCAACAGTAATCATGAGGTCCTTCTGAGGAACTGATTTGAAATCTATATAATTCAAAGAAAAGTCTCCAAATGACTAAGTACCATTTCCTTAATGCTGTACGTCTAACTATCCAAGGAGTTAGACCTGAATGAACTGTCTCTTCTGTGAATACCTTTCATTCTGTAACACAGCATTAAATGACACAGCAATATTAGCTTTTGGAAACTGCCAGAGAGAGAGGGATCAGTAGTCAAAGTTACCTTTTTTTCACCTTTCATTCACACGAATCTTAGAATAAAACACAAAGTGCTTTTGGTTGAACTTTGGAAGTCTTGCAGTTTTCCTCTTTCTTCTGTCCATTGAATTTATGGGCCTAGTAAATTTGAGCCTGGATGGCTCTGATCACATCAGACCTGATGCTTAATGATAAAATCATTAGTTTTTAGGTGGCTTCAATGATCTGTATTTTTTTCCAAGGCAGGGAATTACATTTACTACCTATGGGGTTTGGAGAGATTTGGATTAGTGAAGTTTAGAGTGGTTGCATCTAACAGTGAGTAAACACAGCTGATGCACAGAAATATGCCAAGAGCAACCAGCAAATTTCCCAAGACCAGCCATGCAGAATTGCATGACTATTTGTTATTCACAGCACTTTTATATGGAAGAGAAAGACTTATTAAAACACATTCACATAAATACAAGTGCTGGCTTGTGGAAAAAGATTGATTCCCACACCTTAAAATGTTCTATTTCAGTTTCTGCACTGTTAGGTCTGTATGAGTTCAGACTAAATCCACAGCAGAGAAATAAGGAGGAATCTATTGCTCTGGCTTGATAATATTGTAACAAGTATAATCCAAAAAGCTCATAGTGGCAGAAACAAGTATGGGGGAATACATTTAGAGGAAGAAGTATGAATTCTGTGGAAAGCAGAATGCATTTAAAAGCACAGACCGAATCACATATACTCAGAAACAAAAATAGGGCAAAGAGGATAAAGCTCTGGTGGCATAGACCATATAATGGATGACTGTAGGTGGAATATTAACAAAATCAATAAAGGAAGAATTTTCACAAACTCAGTTTATAGAAGGAGAAAGAAATGTCTAGCAGACAGAAACCAACAGAAAAAGCCACTGTTTGTGCTCAAAGGAGGGAAGCTCACATGTTTAATTCTGCGTTGTATTTAGTCTTCCATCATAGCATTCAACATGAATCATTATTTTATTGTTTATTGGGAGAAACATACATCTCCTTTACAGGAGTGCAATCCCATCAGAACCCGTAGAGTTTTAATAGCATCACATTAGCTGGATCTGGCCCATTATTTGTAAATTGTCTGCTGAGCTCAGTCCAGGATCTGAATCACACAACAAGTATTTTAAAATGTGCAGCTCTTCTGCTATGACTCCGTTCTAGAGAATGCTTATCCAGGCATGGATGTGCCACAGCTATGAATGTGCTTTCATCCTGTCCAAGTACAATAGTAACTGTAGTTACATGTAAACTGCACATTATCACTGTTGTTGTAGGCTTTCATCAATATCTCCTTGTAATGCTTCCTTTCAGTCAAAATTGAATATAATCCTTGAATGCAAGAATAAGCACATTTAAAATAAAACTGTGATAGTGCTTAACATGATGATGTAGAAACAGTCTGAAAGCAGCAACTGCTTACACGTGGGCTGTAAATTACACCCTGTTTTGCCAAGCATCATGGTGTCAAAGCAGAGCTTTACCTCTGCTTTGTATCTTCTTCATCAGCCTTCATGAACAATCTTTCCTGTACATCAGTCACCCTTGGATCCTGACACTGGGGCATCAGTCCTCTCCTGGGAAACTCCAAAGTCCAGAACACAAAAGCACAGAATTCTCTAGCTCCTATTTACTGACTTGTCACACCACTCAAACTACACCCTCAAAGCAGGCTTCTGCCTTCCGTTCCCACACTCCTGGGCCTTTACATCAATTTTTGGTGCAGCAGCCCATCAGCAGGTGACATCAGGCACTGGCAGGTTGACACTCTGTGGAGGGTGTCATCCCTCCAGTATCATTAGAACCTATACATATGGTTTCATACGCTCTTGAGGCCCATGTTTCGGTTTCCAAATGCACACTGATGTATGTGTGCAGTGTGAAGTACACACTCAAGTAGGATTGAGACATGTAAATAGCTTTGTGGCTTTAGCTCTGCTTGGACAGGTCCTGCAACTTCAGGTTTAGTTTCCATTTCTGTTTTCTGTTCATGACACTGTAAATCATCTTAGATAAACACTTTGAATCTTTCATTACTGACAATCAATGACAGCGACCAACAAATCAGTTCAATGTTAAGTAGGCAACTGATGCTTCTAAATATAATTGATACATTCTTTCTAATAAATAAGAAAAATTCTGATTAATTTATTCTGATTAATTCCCATTAAAATTTGCATATTTTCCTTGATGAGATCTTTGGTAAGGAGTTTAAGATTCTAAGTAATTTAGGAGCCTAACAGCACCTAGGCACCTTTGAAAGAACAAAGGCCTGTCGCCTACTTCTTTATATAAATTGGAGTTTATTTTAGTTCTTTCTGTGAAAAATTAATGCTAAATGATGAACTGTGGCTGGGTGGCTACTGAGGCAATCAATTGTGAACTGTCTTAGATTGTATCTGAACATGGAGTGTTTCCTTCCCTAGGATCAAGGTAAGCAATCCAGATGTGTCCTGCTGTGTGTTGTGCTAAGACACAGGTGCACACATTCCCTCCAACCTCCTGTTACTCTGTTTGAAAGAAATCAGTGTATGTGGTACAGGGAGAGAGTCATAATACACTACATTTTTTACGTCTCTGAGGTAAACAAGACAGTGTTTTATTCAGAAGAGAAGTTCTCTCTTCCCTGGCTTTTTATTAGCCCTTCTCTACATCTTTTCCAGTTTAAGTTTTGCAGCAAAGGTGTCCGAAAATTTAAAGTGTATTTTAGGTGAAATCGTAACTGATACCTTGTGCAATGACACTGCTACTTCCGACGCCTGGTGCATGCTGGGACCACAAAAGCACCTTTCACATATTTATTTCACTGATAAATCACAGCACTCCTGCAATCACCCAAATTACCGAGCTTCGTCTCCCACACTTCCTACCTACTGATAGCTAACGTTGCTATCCTTATAAATCCCTCGGTGCATGGCTTTCCACCTGTGGGTTCCTCAGTTTCAAACTGCTTCATCCTCTTTGACTGAAAGGAGACCTTTACTAAGTAGGAATAACTGCAGTGTATCCCAAACATACGACAATTGATGAAATTCTAACCTTATAAAAGGCAGGGGCTAATTTCCTACAGGCTTCAATATAATTTGTATTTGTCATTACTGGAAACACCCAAATGACATTACATTTCGTACTAATATGAAGAATATTCCCGCAAAGGAAGGTCAACCAATTCTGAAAACACAAAGTATGTAAAATAAATTCTGGTACTCTGAAAAAGCAATATTATCTACTGATAGTTTTAAAACAAATTTTAATTAAATTAACTTTCTAGAATTTATAGCCTCAGATAAAGGTTTTAAAACAATAGCCCCAAGCAGTGACTCTTCATATATTTCAGATGGCTTGCAAATGGTCAGCTAATTACTTTTCTTAAATGGTAACATTAACCATAAACAAGTAGCTTTTTAAAGCCTGCGTGTTGTCGCTGTGTTACTGGAAATATGAGATAATGTGACATGAAGGCACTGGGTGTTTTTGTCATGCACAGTAGCACGGAACCAGGATTTAAAGCCTTCATGCCTGCACATAAAAATGTGTATATGATCTGTATATCTGGTAGGAAAGATAAAATCCTTTTTATTAGTATTTAATTATTATATTATCAGGGACCCACTTTTTGAATTAATTTGGAATATTTCTACCATGTCATGTTATTCTAATAATAACATGTACATCAATAATTCTAGGAAAAGCCTAGAAAGCCTAAAAGAAATCACTGCACTGGGGAACGGGGTCTGAATTCAAAGAATGACAATTCTTTAATTAGTGTAAATGCATTTGTTACAGGTAGTTGTAAAAGATAACCAATATCAACTGTGTTTTTCAAATACATCCATTTCTATCATTACCATCACATTTCTAAGAGCTTTTATCCCAGTGTAGCATCAGACATTTTAATGCGCTCAGCATTCAGTGGCTTCTACTCTGAAGAAAAAGTTGCTGGATTTGGGACCATGCAGAAAAGCTGGCCATATAGGAGTGAATTCTTTGTGAGATGAATGTGGACAAATGTGAAAGAGAGAATGTAAAACTATATATTAAATATATATTAATTTATATCAATATATATATTAAATATAGGTTATATATTAAAGGTTATATATTAAAGTAGTGATCAGACATATTTTGTTTCTGATTTAAAGATGCAGTCTACATTTTGGTGTCGTTTTCTATAATTAATGATTTGGTAATTCTATTTCTGCTAGTAGCTGATAATTGCAATTCTAATTAGAAAAAGATACAAAGTTACTACAGTCATCAAAGAAACTAGCTAATTGTGTAGAAAAAGTATCTCTGTGCATAAATAAGAACAGAATCAAAATTCACTGTAGCTCACTAAGGTGGACGAATAATTATTTTTAGCTTTCCACTCATCTATATTGGCATGTAATATAGTTTTGGATACATCTTTCTCATCTTGCAAAATTTGAACTATTTACATGTTGATTTTGTACCATGTAAAAGATTCGATATTTGCTTATGAGCAGAGCCATTTTGTCTATATACTGTGCTTGAAATCAGAGCATTTTGTAGTGAAACAAATGTCCCTAAGATTTAAACTGTTAGAAGCATTTATCTATGGATTGAATAGATAATCAAATGTTTAAAGTCAAATGTTTACATTTCTTCATGTTCTGTTACTTGGGAGAAGAGTCTGACCCCCACCTCCTTTCAGGTAGTTGTAGAGAGTGATAAGGTCTCCCCTTTTCTCCAGGCCTCCTTTTCTCCAGCCTAAACACCCCCGGTTCCCTCAGCTGCTCCTCAGAAGACTTGTGCTCTAGACCATTCGCCAGCTTAGTTATCTTTCATTGTCTTTTTTGTAGTGAGGGGCCCAAAACTAAGCAGTTTGGTTTGTTTTGGTTTTTTTTAATGGCAATAAAGCCAACAGCTACTCTCTTGCGCAGCAGCAGGACTCTGCACATCAGGCGAGTGGTGTTGCCTGCCTTCAGGCTTGCCTGGTGGTAGCCTGCTGGGTGGTAGCAATTCATCCCTGGGCATGACAGCAAGTCCAAGAGCTGTGCTGTCAACAACTGACCCGAAATCCAGGGCTACAGGCGTAGGCGAGAGCCGGGGAGAAGCTGCATGAGGGACTATGGGATTGAAGGTCACAAATTGAGGAGACATACATAACTGAGTGGAGAATTGTTCTGCAGAGGATTTATAGATGAACTTCTGTCTCCTGATGTAGAGCAGAAATGTATGTAATTGTTGTGTTGTGTTAAAAAGTGTAAATACACCGTTTTAATTGAGTTTTAACCAATTTAAAAATCTTTCAACATGTAAAAAATACTGAAATAAAATGTCAATAGTGTTGTAGTTGGAAAATAAGGTCAAAAATATTATCCCTATGAATCAACATAAATTGGAAAGAACACAGTTCTGACTTCAAGCCCCAAACTAATTTAAATTTCACATAGACTAAATTTATCTGTCATCTTCAAACAAAGTTTTCAATTGGAATCATGTATCTCTTGTGTTTATTTGCTAACTTCCCAACTATAAAATAGATATTTTATCTATCTGACCCATTGCTATGTTGTTTGCTTCAAAGGAATTTTACCTCTGCTTCACAAAAATCAAATTTTTTCATGTTCTTATTCATGCTATGCATATACAAGTATTGAAAGGTAATAATTAGACACATCTGCTTACATTTGCCAGGAGCAGATGTTAGACAAATTAAAGTGAACGTAACTATCACTCAACATCATTAAAGAACCAACTCTATAATAAATTCTGAACTCTGACAGGCAGTTAAATATTCTACATTGGCATATTTATGCTATTTGCAAAAATCTTGTGTACAAAATTATCTTCATATGAAGTTGAATCAAAAAGGAATTGTGTAAGTGTTCCAGATCCTAACTTCTACTTCCTTTCCCCCTGGAATGATTAGTTGTCAATCCCGATAGCAGTGCTTATTAACACCACAGGACAAGCTCATCAGCTCATGAACAATGCAGTAGAATCATAAATGACTTAATACTGCACTCCAGGAAAATAGACATGAGAATGGCGTTATGAAGTTAGACCAGAAGTCCATCTTTCTTGGTATACTGTTTCCAGCTTCATGCAATGGTGAAGGCTCAAGAAGGGTATAAAAGTAGGATGCGATAAAATTGTGGTATTTCTTTGATATTCTCCCAGCATCAAACTTTGGACCTGGCCAGGGTTTTCCTTGGACCTCTGCATACAATGGTTCTTCCTTTTCTCTATTTCTTTTCCAAGCCATCTTAACATTCATTTTGCTTGTTTTGACTTGACAGAATATTAAACTGATCTCTTCATAAAACTGCTGATTAATATTGCAATGCTTGTTTTTTTTTTCCTTAGTGGTCATAGTTAGCTTGGAACCTACCACTTGATCCATAGCTAGGATTGGGTTTTCCACATATACATTACTGTGCATCAGATTGAATTTTATCTATTACTCGGGCATTCAGAATGTTGCTGTTGTTCTGCACTTCCTCACACTTGCATCTTTAGTTTTTATTATTCTGGGAAATGTAGCAAATATAAGCACCTTAATGTGCATCCCCTGTCTATGCCATTTATGATGATGACCAAAATTAAGTCCTGCACCCTGTTCAGGTCTGCAAGTATATTCCCGCTGTTGTGAAAACTGACTGCTAAGCACTGTTGTTTGTTTCTTGACTTTTACCTTGTCATTAGTCCATGGCACGAGATACTTTCTTGTTCTACAGGCTTTCTTTAAGACCATTTGATGATTTATAATAAGTGTTTATGGCTTTAGCAAATTATTTCTTACATGTTTTTGGCTTGCTTTTCTAAGTTTATCTTCTTAGCTATTTCTTCTTCAGATGTGACTACTTACTTTTGAAGTACATCTTTTTAGTTCTAATAAAATTATTTACTGACATTTTAAACATTTTGAGTTTTGTCTGTTACTCAACAGTTCTTTTTATATACAGAACTTCATATTATGATGAGTAGAAACAATCTCTTCTCCAACTTGGAAACAAGCTGTCTCATTTTTATACAACTTACTTTTTGAAACTAAATGCTATTTTTATGTAATTTTAGATTTTTCTTGGATTTAAAAGATGATTTGCCTATTATATCAGGGTTAGGAACAGTAGTTCAAGTCACAGGATTTTGACCCGTGACTTGCACATTGCTCAGAACCAAGTCAAGAGTGTCTTGCTTTGTTTCAGCTTTCACCAAAAGCTCCTCCACGAATCAGTCATTTGTGCTGTCAGTTAGTCTCTGCATCACACCCCAACCTGACATTTACCCAGTCTATGTGGGGGTGACTGAAGTTTCTGATTACTAATTTGTTTTTTTGCTGTCTCTTAAATCTTTCTTGGCACCTCACTAACACCATTGTCATCCTGATTAGGCAGTGAAAACTTATTTCTAATACTTATGTAGGCCTGGCATCTTAATCCATAGAGACAACGTGTAATATTCAGTACAGTTAACTATCTGATGCAAAGCTTTCTTTAACATAAACTACATCCTTCTTTTTCTTGCTTATGTAGCTTGTTTTGTGTTATAGGTTTTACCTACTGCTTTCCTTCCATTGAGCCTCTGATGCTCCTATTAGGTGAATATTCTCACTTAAAACTAGATATCCTAGTTCCTTCATCTTATTTAAAAACTTCTAGCATTTCAATAGTAGCATATGTGTTTGATCTGGTTGCTTGTTTTTCTGTGCTATCTTTAAATGGTATTTTTGGGTGCAGAATGAGCTTTTGTCCTAAATGAATTGTACCAGCTTCTGTCTTATCTTTTGCTCAAGGATACAAAGCTTTTATATTTTCACCCCTTTGTGATTCATCCCCCAAGCCAGATTTTCTTCTGCACCTGTTGACATTCCTATAGTCTTTAATTCAGTCCCCTTCTCTGTTAACCTTTCTGGGTTTTAGTCTCAGAAGCTTTACCTGAATCCTGTTTTTGCTGTGTAGACTATCTATAAAGTTGGTCCAGTTTCTGATGAATATAAACTCTTCATCCCTGTGCCGTTGTCTGAAAGACTGACTCTCCAGCATGCATGAAAAAGCACTGCTGAAGCAAGAGGAGAGGTAGTGATCAAGGATATAATTTTCGTATTTGAGAAGGCCATCTGATTATCCTAACCAAGGTGCTCTGCAGAATACTAATCTCTGTCTGAAAGCAGTGGTATATAATGCAGCTTGCTCATGCTCCTTTAGTCAGCCACACTTTGTTCACCCATAAGCTTTGTGGGGAAAAAGATTTCTTGACTCTTAAATGCACTTTGCTGTTTCTGAGGTACTTGACAATACTAGATGAATTAGGTAAGTAAGTGAGCAGTGGTTATAGGCTGTACCTTTGGTAGGGAAGTCTTCGGTTCTTTAAATAACTGCTCTGTGTCTTTTCTTCTGAATTCAAGGAGTGCCTTTGAAATCAGTGTGTCCATGTAGCACAGATTTATGTGAGTAATTTTGCAACAGGACAAGCATTACATACAGCAGGGTAATGTCTAGAGAGGGAAAAATACTGTGTAAGGGAGGTATATAAACTGAGTTTTAAATTCTTGTTTTCACCAAATTTCCAAGGAAATAAAAATATTTTCCTTCTGTCCTTCCATCCAGTTGGTGTGACACTAGGAAGAATGTTGCAAAACACAAGTAGCTCCTTATACATTCAAGTACTTGAAGTGAACATACAGCAGAATACATTCACAGTTTTTTGTCTACATGTATCTTGTGTTGTACGTATGAGTTGATGGAAAATAGCCTACAATAGTCTTGAGGAAAGTATTGTTACTGTATGTAGATCATCAAACCATAGAATCACAGAATGTTTTGGGTTGGAATGGACCTTAAAAATCATCTAGTTCCAACCTTCCTGCCATGGGCAGGGACACCTCCCACTAGAGCAGGTTGCTCAAAGCCCCATCCAGCCTGGCCTTGAACACTTCCAGGGATGAGGCATCCACAACTTCTCTGGGCAACATGTTCCTGTATCCCACCACCCTCACAGTAAAGAATTTCTTCATAATATCTAACCTACACCTACCCTCTTTCAGCTTAAAACTCTTACCCTTCATGCAATTGCTACACTCCCTGATAAAGAGTCCCTCCCCATCTTTCCTACAGGAACTGTTTAAGTACTGGAAGACCACTACGAGATCTCCCCGGTGCCTTCTCTCCTCCAGGCTGAATAACCCCAACTCTGTCAGCCTGTCTTCATTGGAGACATGCTGCAGCCCTCTGATCATCTTCGTGATCCTCCTCTGGACCTGCTCCAACAGTTCATGTCTTTCTTATGGTGGGGGTCCCAGAGCTGGACACAGTGGGGTCTCATGAGAGTGCAGTAGAGGGAGAGAATGACCTCCCTCAACTTGCTGGCCACACTTCTTTTGATGCAGCCCAGGATACAATTGACTTTCTGGGCTGTGAGTGCACATTGGCAGTTCATGTTGAGCTTCTCATCCCCCAACACCCCCAAGTCCTTCTTCTCCAGCTGCTCTCAAATCATTTTCTGCCCAGCCTGTATTTGTGCTTGGGATTGCCCTGCCCCAGGTGCAGGACCTTGCACTTGGTCTGGTTGGACATCATGAGATTCACATGTAGGGAAAAGTAACCAACAGTTTTTCTACTACAGGATCAGTTTTGCTCTAAGTGTCCTAAGTAGATAAAAACCCCTGGGAGTGCCCACTGTCATCAGAGAACTCTGCTTCAGAAAGTCCAGCTACTAAAACTGGAAGTTTTGAGGATTAGTGACTAAATACATGTTTCATGTCAGTTGTTTAGACCATCCTGTTTGCAGTTTCAGGAGTTGGGCAACATTACAGTTTGAAACCCTCCTCATTTTACTTTATGCAGTGACACATTTTGATTCCATGGTTCCAAAACTATTAGCAAATCTTTTCAGGGTGTGCAGATCACGTGCAGATGCTCCCTCAGCAAGACATTTCCCTTTAAAATCACTCACAGCCTAATTTTTTAATGGCACTGGTGGGGGCATGCTCTTTTCCACTTCTTTTGTAAGTCTCTGTGCAGCAATAGATTTGTGTGTGGGTTGAATATCACATACGCTTATAATATTTCCTCTTAGATGCAGCATTTGGCTTTTGTTACCCGTTTATTTATTTCGCACTTTACCAAGTTTTTGAGCATAGCTGTGGTATGTGATGAGTTTACCCTACCCAGTAATGAATTCTTAGCAAATGCATAGCTCTCCTTTTAACTTTGCATGCATCTTGATTTTGTGACTGCAAGATGTAAAGTTGGATTTAGTGTTACTGATAGAGTGAAAGGGCAAAGTAAGGGAAGCTGGCAGTGTAAGTAACATCTCTGGGAGGGAAGGGAAGAGGCTGCCCCAGGGCAGTTCACTGATCACCTTTCTGGCTCTTAGACATTGCAGAGAAATCTCTTCTAGTTTCATAGAATCACAGAATCATGGAATGGTTTAGGTTGGAAGGGACCTTAAAGATCATCTAGTTCCAGCCCCCTGCCACTGGATGCCTGTGGGGGTTATTTCCTTCCTCAAAAATAAGCACATAATATCCTGGTCACCGTGAACTTCCATTTACATATAGAGAGCCACAGTTGCTGTGGATACACTTTCATGGTGTCTGTGATTGCAGGGGCTCCCTGGGGAGGGCAGCAGGACAGGGCCTGGCAGCCAGGGTCTGTCCCACCTCTGTCCAGGCACAGGGCAGCTGGGAGCACCAGGGCAGTCCAAGCCTTGGGCATTGGCCATCTCCCTGGGGATGAGGGCAGGCCAAGGCTGGGACATGGGCCCACAGGTGGGTTCAACTCAGGGGATCTGTGTCTGGACATGGCTGTGGGGAGCTGGAGACTGGCCCTGCTGCAGCATCGTTGGGGCTAACAGCCCTGGGGGTCTGGCATGGGGTCCTGGACCCTGAGAAGGGTAGGAGGAGCCCCAGTGGACCAGCTGGGCCAAGGAGATCTGAGGGTTCCCTACAGGCTTGGCATACCCGAATGGCGTGTGCCATGATATTGAAAAATACACAGGTGATGTATCAAGTTACATTTTTTAAAAGCATTTGATAACCAATGTGTTCTCAGTTTCTTTCTCAAAGGGCATTTTGTTTGTGGTTTCTGTCTTGAATGGGATTTCCTGTAAGAATATGTGGTGGTTCAGATAATCACAGACAGCAAGCAGAAATTAAGACATTAGCTTTGCTGCTCTACTGCCACTGAGATTGGCTGGCTCCCAGAGTCAGCAAATGAATAGGTTTGGAGGTGAGAAAATTTTAAAAGTTCTCCCCACGGTGGAGTAAATATTCCTTTTTTTAACCAAAAAGTGTGGATGTGAACAGATATGTATTTCATTTTTGATTCAAGGGCATATTTCGATTAGCTCTCTGTTTCTAAATATAGTTTTGTTCTATTTGTTAACTCTGAAGTGAACTCATATGAGTTCTGGAGTGTCTTTAGAAAGGTCTTCTAACAATTCTATGGTGACAAAAAGACTGTAGACTTTTCATTCTGATTAATGGGTTTACTGAAAATTGTTTTGTAGGGTTTTCATGTTTAATCATAGCAAATAAGAGGCGCATGGAACTGTATATTTATGGTCACATTATTTAAAACACATCTGTGTATCTAGTAAAGTAGAGGAGGAAAAAGAGCTATGAAGCCTCTTATTAACTGCCTCCATCTCTGCTGTCCTGGAGCACCTTGCAAATACTAAAAGAATTATGCATGAAATAGTCTAAGAAATAAGAAGACTTGAACAAATATGACAAATAATATCAACTTATAGGGTTTTCTTTGAGTTTTGTTTTTCCTTCCAGATTTTTACTGATAATTCAAGTAATGCCAAAGAGAGATAGAAGTTGATAATATTTATGTAAAGGGCAAAGTAGGAACGTGAGAAGTACTGCGTTCTCTAAAATGGGTGCCTGGTAGATCCCAAATTTTTAGCCTCCATTCATATCTCATGATACGGAAAAACCCCAAACCACAGCTTTAAAATTTTAGGACACTAGCTTGTTTCTCCAGCCCACTCGTGGCACATCCTGCTATTGTGTAGGAGGTACAATCCATTAATTGTCAGTTTCCATCTCTCTAAGGTCAGCTGCCTCAATTGTGGGAACCAGCTGACAGCTGATAAAGGTTGATTTTTTTCTTCCCTGTAGGTTGTTAGCAGGATTTCAATTAGTGCAATTAAATGTACCTGTTTTTTTGAGGTCCTGTCAGCTCAAAAATAAATTTGTGGTTCATGAAGCAGGTTCTGTGCCTCACTGAGCTTAGGGTTTTTTTTTTTCTTATAAGTTTGTTTGGATTTTTTATTTAGTATATTTGGTATGATTTTTTTAACTTGATCTTTTTGAGAGTTTTCAAGTATAGCATTTAAACATTTGATGTTTCTATTTCTATTCCTCTTTTTTAGGAGGGCTTCTTCAGATGTTGAATTTTATGTTGTATCTGTCCATCATCAGGTGGATTTTGATTGCAATTTGCCACCTAATCTTTGGACAGATCTACAGGGGTGTCATGAAAAGACATACTTCTTGTGGCGAGCTTTCTGCCACCAGATCAGAGAGTATGGTGCTGTTGGTGTGTAAAGGTGTACATTAGGTTATTTTTTGATCAGCCATTTGGGAATAGAAACTCCTGATTACTGAGAAGCCTATGGTGTTGTAATACCTTTGATATGCTGAATCAGAGATGAAATATATATAAGTATTCTTCCCCCACCCCTATCTGTCAGGGATTAAATAGCCCAGGCTGACTTATTGTCCCGACTTATGTCTCTGGACGGAAGTATTTGCAGGGATTTTCTTCTGTCCCTTTCTGCATTTGCCTATCAAAGCTCAGTGCAAGCATTTGCTTGGCAGCTGGTGTCCTATGATGTTTGGATGAGAGAACACCCCATGAGCGGGAAGGCATCCCCATCAGTTTGTTGTGAGCAGAGGAACACATACAGAAAAAAAGCCAATATGCGTCTTTTGAGTAGTAAGCTCCTGTGGTCCTGGCAGGAAGGTGCCATATGGCAGTGCCTACCAAGGGTGCCCAGCTGCTCCCCTTGCTGTTGAGAAGCTTTATTTCTGTTGCAGTGACCAATACCTGTCCCAAAAAGCTGGGGAGAAGCTGCTTTGGCCGGTTGCTATGTCAACCATGCTCCCTTTGCCTGCAGAAAGCCAAACACTGGTTGGTATGGCAACCCTCCTCGGAGCACCTAGAGATGCTCTGTGGGGAACAGGCTCTTTGGAGAAGGCACCATGGTTGTGGTGGAGACAGAAACTCCTGTGCCAAAGGGCATGAGAGGGCAGGAAAGGCCCATGCAATCATACATTTAATTGCAAAACTGTATTTTTTAGCATCAAATTTTTTTTGGAGTCTAAATATTTCCTTACTTATAACACTTGCGTGTTTCCATAAAATAGGAAAAAAAATCGTACTAGTTTGATACACAGAGGGTCACAGTGCAATCAGTGCAATTGAGGTGCTCTAGCATTGCATTTTCTTAACAGAAGAGTATTTTAGCCACATGCTTGGAGAAATATGTGCCGTGTTTTCAACTGGTCATTATTATGGGTTTTTTAAGTGGTGCCAGAAGTCTGGATCGGGATCTTATAGGTGAGATAAATCTTGAATGTAACAGCAGGTAGACCAAGAAACATTAGAGGATGGTGCTTTGGTGGGGTAGGGTGGATGTGTGTGTGTCTGCATGTATGGACAAATCTGCTTCACGTGGGCTGCTCATGAACTACATCTAACACCAGAGAGAGAGCGGTTCTAATTAGGCAGTTTTCTTGTAGAAAACTTTGCAGAAGAATGGAGTTTGGTGATTTTCTCCATTTACTGACAATGAAATAAGTAATATGTAGTTTAGACATTGGGCAAATCAAAATGTCAACAAGTAAAGTGCAATGTAAATTTTTCTTGAATGAAGCTTTTTTTCAATATGAAAGTTGCTGAATCTTTTAGAAAACTTTGAATGCTGAGAAAAATATTTAAGTTATCATCTCACACAACAGACTGGTATTGCTGGTAAATTCTGACTTCCTAAGGTCAGCCTTTCTGAATATGTCTTTTTTATATTCATATTTAACTGTGTGAATTAACGTGTGCATGAATCTGTTTCTCAGGTCTCTTCTGTGTATAGTAGGGGGACAGATTTACGGCTATGTTGTCAAAGTAAGGGATTCATGAGTTTGGCATTGCAACTCGCTTTGGGCTGATTAGGAAGAATGTAGCTTAGTCATCAATGCTTCAGAAATAGCACCTTACACTAGTTCAGCCATATCTAATTTCTGAAATTATGTGAAAGATGAGGGAAGGGACCTTGAAGTTATATGGGGACTAATGCATGGATTTTCAACATATCTGTGTATCCACTGAATGAGTATTTACTTTATTAATTCATCAAAAAAAAAGTAATCCAAAAGCCAGTGGTAATAATCACTTTTGTCTGTTCATCAAGAAAACGACCATGTGATTTTTTATTCAAATACAAATCTAAGTCAGGAATCTGCATTTCAAGTAGACACAAGGCTGTTCTCCCAAACAGTGGAATAGTTCTTTTTGTGTAACTTTTTCCAATATTAACTGTAATTTTCAACATATGTATTTGTTTTATATGATTATTTTTTTCTTATTAACTGCCGTATTAACAGCATTCCATCATAATTATTAATTATAGTGTTTTATCTAGTAGTCATTTTGAAGAAACACAACATTTTTACAGCTAATGGAAAAGTTTAACATCCTTGATACATAACACACCAAGACTGTAAACAGTGATAGTCAGTTTTAGAGCATTATTGCTGCTATAATGTTGTTAATTTTATTTTGATGACTAAACTATATTTTTAATTTTTTTTTCCCATTTATTGAGTGCAGGAAGGAAAAGCTAAGCATAAAAAACCTCTGTAATAGAAAACAAATTATGGCTTACTTTTAGTATTACCAGCATATTAGTATTTATCATTCATTAGTCGTATAGTCAGTGCATTAGGTACTGAAGAGTAGCATACTATAATATATTTTGCCTGTCTGAAGTGGCTTTGTAGTTAAATCACAGCTGTGTTTCCTACATGGTATGTTCAGTCTGTGAAAAGACAAATATCATGTAGAAAATGCTTAAAAATGTCTTTTCACATAGTTAGCTTCCTATAATATTTGTAAGTCTCTATAATTCTTGCTTAAGATGTTTTGAAATCATAGCTAATACACACCAAGAATACAGATATCTTGTGCTCTGTTTAAGTTGCAATAGAGGCCTCTTCCCAAGTAATATCTACTATTTGAGTTTTTTTCTTTTATTTTTTTTTTTCTCCAGGGAAAACTACATTGAAAAAACACCAGCACACCTTTCTGTGTGCCTTTCCTTACATTGCTGGCATCGTGGTAGTTCTAAAAAGTCAGGGATGCTTGTCACCGTTCTTAGTCCTTGTGGGACGCTCCATGGTCTTTGAATACACAAAATAAAACTCATGTTTCTTCTGCAGCCAAACTTCTCCGGTTTTGAGGACATTTCTCCTGTACTTCAGAAGCACTGTGTTTGTCCTTCTGTCAAGGCTTTGAGTGACTTTTTTACTTTTCTCCACCTGAAGTGTCTATTACCATGAGGAACTGGAGAGAGGAAAGGGGAACCTTGGATGTGTAAAAAAATATATGATTTATGGAGGTCTTTGCTGCTGAGAAAATTGTCTACTGCTCTGTACAGTATTTAGAATTTCCTAAAGCTGGCAATTCTGTGTCATCTTTGACATATAATAGCACCGTAATATGGTAGCTGTAGTGTGATTAATCTCTTCAGGCTTTAGACATCTACCCTTTTGACCTTCATATCAGAGCTAGTTACCGTAAGCTCCCCTGGAGGAAGGTAGCCCTTAATAAACTTTGTAGGCTTCTTACCTAGGGGTAAAAGTCCATTTTCTCCTTTTACCTGACAAATACCTAGGGCATTTTTCCAGCCTACACTCAAACTACTTTTGCATTTTCCCCTGAAGTGTAGAAAGGGGGAAAACATCCTTTATGGGTACAAAGCCTGGCAAATTAGCTAATCAAAGAATGATAGCTGACATCCTTATGGGTTTGAATATGCTTAGTTTCTGCTGGTGGTGACTTCTGTAGAGCTGCCCTAAGAAACCGGCCTTTCCTGCTCACTTTATTGCCCCTTGCACAACCAAGCAATTTCGGTGCAATTCTGAGTTTGTTGCTGCTTTTTGTTTTGAGGTGATCAGAAAAAGTGTGATGGGGAGCAAGCATGGTTCATATTCATTCCTTCTATCCCATCATCTCCAGAGCAGGTCAGGCTGACAGAGAACAATTGCACAGTGATCCTTTACAGTGCCTGGTAGCACAACACGCCTTCTTGGGCTCTCTATGTCTGTCCTGTCTGTTGTTTGAAGTGCAGAGCGTGGGGTTAGGCAGACACGTCAGTGTATCTGCACAGGATATTGCCATTGCGGAAGATGCCTCTTGAGCATTTTCCTTAGGAGATACCAAGCAAAGAACTGGGAATGAGCTGAAATTTCACATGACATAATGTACTTCTTTTTTAAATAACTTTTTGGGGCATCATTGCTTTCAATACATGGAAATATAGTCATATACATTAGTAGATGTATAGATAAGTGTTTTTATTTAAAGATAAGATGAAATAAGAATTAAAGATTCGTTGAGAAAGCACTAATGAAATTTGTACCTTAGAGGACATATTTTGGAAATTTGTCTTTCAGTCAGGAGCTGGAAGTTCCTGATGTTTGCTGGATGTTGCTGTTTCCGTGTGCAATTTGTAGACTTTTTTCTCTGTTGTTCCCTGCCATAGTTAAATAAACAAATAAAATGACAGACTATTACTGCATGTGTTGTTACATATGTTTTACTTAGCTAGTTAATTACTCCATTTGCTAGCTGTTAACATGAATTTTATCTCAAGCCAAAGGAAAAAGGAGGCTAGCCTAAAGCTCTCTTCTGCTCAAATTTACTGCTCCTCTTATATTTTAAGGCTAACTGGTTCACGTCTTTCGACGCTGTGCAGTACCACGCTATCTCCTTATTTCTGCTTTCTATTATTTTGTGTGTGTTGTACATTTATGCATAGTGAGCTTTTGATGTACTGCTCATGAGTCCACAGCTTTTATAATCCTCAGTTTCTTGACATTGATGTGCAAACCATTATAGGAGCCAAGCACATAGCAAATTTTGAACATTAATAGAAACATGCTTTAATTAAAGCAAAATGGAGATGGTAGAGGATACTTAGTCTAATGCATCAGTCTCAGAAACTTGGTTGCAGAGAACTTGAGAAGAGATGTGGTCTTCCTCACATACTGATGGACGAAGGCAACTGCACCCAGTCTAGCATGTACCTCGTTCACTGATAAGCAGGGACAATTAGTCCCATCAAAGAAAGCTTCTGACCAAAAGGTCAGAGCACGTTCTCTTGAGCAGTTGTGTTGAGTTTGAGTTTTGAAGAATGAGCTTCCTTCCAGGCAGTTCCACACAGGCTCCTTTCTCCCATCACTGGAACCTTTTGTTTCCAAAGGTCTCCTATTAGTTTCCTAAAATGGGAACAGCTTGTCATTGATATCTATAATGATTTATTTTGCTAAGCAATTAAAATTGATTTCTTAAAGCTATAGCAACTCACTCATTAAAGAGGATGAATCACTGAATAAAAAATGCAAAGCCTCTGACTGTGAAAGATGTGCTCAAGTTTCATCTGATTTCAAGGAAAGACTGTAGGGCATGAGGCAAGCAGGGCAGGATCAGTGCCTGAAATTGGGAGGCAAGCAGTGTCTGGAATTGGGTTTGTCTCCACACAAAACCCGTTACAAGAATGGACCGTTCCCAACAGCCGTATTTAGAAAGCCCAAGCATCCTTTTCCCAAAAAAGCAGCAAGCCTGAGGAGTTTTACATCACCAGCTTGTAGAACCAGATGCAAATGCAGGTATCCTGTGGCTTGCACACCTGCTGCTAAATATTTAAATGTGTTTGGAGATCACATAAATTTCTCGCTGCTTTGCGAAGAATTTCATGAAGAGTTTTATTGTTTAGAGCACTTCTGTAATTTGAAAATCAGAGTTTTAATGGCCTACACTTACCATCTCATTTTTTTTCATTGTTAAATATGACAATGTTATCAGACCTTAAACTAGTGTTTTCTTTAATTGTAAACATTACTTTCCATATAAAAGTATTATTTTCTGTTGTTCACCTTTCTTATTTCATGCATAAAACCAGGATTTCTAAAAATGAAAATACCTTTCCACACTTTGAAATTCAGGACGGAAAGAGAAGACAAGGGTTTTTCTTTCCTAACAGGAAATTCTGCTATTTCATACGATTATTTTTTTCAATTTTGTGGTTACTTACCTTTAAAATGTTTACTTATTTGTTTTAAATAATACCATGAAGCTCATGAATGAAGCCTAGTGTCCAAGACTTTTGAAGTGTTTCAACATAACATTATTATGACATGGCCACATCAAGTTAGCAAACTCTGAAATTAAGTAAACAATTTTTAAATGGATGTTTTATGCCTCTGTATCCATGTTCAGACTCTTATATTAGTGATCACAGCTTTTAGCAGACACCATGAACCTTAACTGACAAAGTTATGAAAACTAAATGTTGACATCAGTAGGATTTTACTGCAATTTACTGTTCTTCTAAGTACCAATGTAGCCTGTTGATGAGAAAATCTTTATGTCATTGCAAGGTGCAGTCTCACACAAAGGCATACGTATAGACAACATCTTTGCAGCTTATTGTTCAGATACAATGTTGCATACTACTTTAAAGTACTATGAATGTTTTTCCATTCATCTGTCAGTTTAAAAACGGAGGAGATAGCAGTATTTACCTATTACCTCATTTATCATTCCACAAACACCATAATTTCAGGTAGTTGTCAGGGGAACTAAATGAAAGAAATGGAACAGCAGGACGAAACATAACAATAATAGCTGAATTTCTTAAGTTTTGAAATACTCCTTAGACTAGAGTAATACTTCAATTATTAGTATTATTTAATCATTGGTAGGAGTATTTAAAATTAAATTAAACTATCAGCAAAATAAGTTAGTTATGCCAAGTATGGTTGACTGTTGTGCTTCTCTTTCTTTCCTCACCAGGATTACACTTTGACTATGTATTTTCAACAGTACTGGAGAGATAAGAGGCTGGCTTATGCTGGCATACCTCTCAACCTCACGCTTGATAACCGAGTGGCAGATCAACTCTGGGTACCTGACACCTACTTCTTAAATGACAAGAAATCCTTTGTGCATGGCGTTACTGTGAAGAATCGAATGATTCGCCTTCACCCAGATGGAACGGTACTTTACGGCCTCAGGTCTGTACTTCCATGATGAAGATTTAATCAATTTCATTATGTATTGTTGATATTTGTTTTCTGATACAAGGTTATTACAAGCATTGGGTAGTGTATTATGTAACCTTCCCTGTAACTCTGAAAGATGCCTGTAGAAAACAAATGACACACTCGATGTTTCTTAATTTTGCCAGAAGCGCCTTCAGTCAGGATTTATCTGTTTCTGTAAAGTCACCATATCTGGAAATCCCAGTGGCTATAGCAGAAAATCAAGCATTAATTGTAAACCTGAAAATTTTGTCCAAAATACAGGCAGTAAAATTGAATGTGGGTGCTTCTGTTGTCTCTTGATGTGTCTGTAGTCTACAAAGAAAAGCCACAAGTAGCCCTGGTTGAATGGAGACAGCCACAAGCAAAACCATGACTATGGGTGCCTTCAGTGATTTCTTCAAACAGGGAGCAGCACTGTAATGTGTTATGTTTCAAACCAGAGGTACAAAGTGACCTTACATTATTATACTTTCTACATATTTTAGGCTTGACCTGTGTTTTCTTTGTTTCCTGTCATACCTTTTATGGTTAGGAATGCTGAAAAATCCTGCCCTTAGTAAACATAACTACACCAGCAAAAATCTTAATGGAAGACTCAGTAGTATCAAAAAGTTGTTTTCTTTAGGCAGGATACTCCATTTGCTCTGTTGGTTTAAACCATACCATTCAAAACAGGTCTTTGCCAGTGAAGGTTCCATTTCCATCATTGGAAGTTTCTTGTGTTTTCAAGCATAGATAACGCTCAAGATTGCTGCACACACCTAGTGCAGGACAAAGAGTCCCTAGTATAAAAATGAATGAGATCTGAAAAGTGGTTCCGATGGATTGTATGACCACTTTACTGGCTCTTGTTTTTTTATCACCAGTTGAACCTTTTACCAGTCTTGGCTCTTGGCTTCTCACCTCTTTAACCCCTATTACTTATTGTGGATTGACTATAATTGGATGAATCTTTCTAGACAAAATAAACACAGATTCGGCCTGTTATGAAACTTGAAAGAAGCTTAGGATGTTCAGGAAATGTTGTCTCAATAATTAACTGTTTTTAGGAAAGGGAGGCTTTCATCTCTCATGCTTTTGACCAAATAGGGAACACTGCAAGTTTAGGATTACTTCCGCATGTAGTTAAATATCAAAAAATGGTGCAAGATATTTTTGTCAACCCCCACAAGCAATGTAATAAAAAATTGATGGAGATTAGAAATCTTGTGATCATAATAATATATAGAAGCCTTTCTGGCACACTGAAAACATTTTGAATCATTCAGTGAGGATTATCTGTCATAAAGTAGTGTATTTGAATAAGTTAGCTGCCTCTTCTTCAAAAAGTCCATAGGCAGATTGCATTTCACTTGATAGTATTTGCTTGGCAAGGATTTCACCAGTGGCTCCTGTGTGACAAATTTCTTTCCATTCCCTTTCCTCTGAAAGAACGCAATATCCACAGTCAGATCTCCATGGTGTGAAGCAGCCGAGTTACTTAATTGATGATAACTGTCTGAAATTAAATCTTGGCAAAATACAGGCATTGTGATCAGAAGAAAGAAAATACCTGAGCCTTGGCTCTGTTGATTTAAAACTTGAGCTTTGTGTTGCTCTACCACTAGCCTAACTTCTTGTGTTGTGGCTTCAGAGCATCCTGACGGTGTTGGCTTCAAACTGCAGTCTGGAGGCAATGATTCATCCTGTGGTCTGAGACCAGAACGTGGAGGTTTTTGTGCCATAAAACACAGGGTCACTGAAAATAATAGGGGAAATTTTGGAGGGTTGCAACAGATTATAGAATGACCATGGAGTAAAGCAGTTCCTCAAAAATTTATAACAAAAGTGATCCCAAGGCCACACTAGCTCTGTGTTCTCTTCTGAACAATGTAGAATTTATCACAGTTTTGAAAGACTTCACCTTCAGTTATCCAGGATTCCTCTCTTCTTCAGAGAAAGCAGTTTGTTGCTGCAGCAGAAGTTTGTGAGCGGGGGAATGGGGCAGTAGCTTTTTGAAGTTCAACCTCTTTCTGGGGAATTTTTTTCTTTGGGCACGATACTGACTTTGTTCCACCTTGTTCAGAACAATATACAAGACATATGATGATATAACAGCTTTTTCTCATAATAGACCAAAAGAGAAATAATGACATTATATACCGGAGATCAAAAATAGAGTCTTGCCAACTGCTTGTGTGTTTGCCCTATGTAGGCCTCTTGTTCCCAGGCAGTACAATGCTAAATGTTATAAATAAATAGAATGGAGGAATAGATATTTTTTTTTTTATCTGAAAGGATGCTCATAGTTATCACCTGAATATAAAACATGATGGACATTTGCAAGGTGAAAATGTTGCGTGGGATTGGTCAGACAGGGCAACTACACTTAATTCTGTTCTTTTTTAGATGAGTGGATTTCTGTATCAAGATGAAAAGGGGGATCAAGTTAGCCATCAGGACTGTGACCTAGTCACATAAGAAGTGTATATATTGCTTAGGTTGACTGATGTTATGAAATTTTGGGGGACAGAAAATATCCTTCTGTCAGTTGTTTATGTAGCACCTCCCAGGACATCACAGGTGGGACTCCTATACAATATTTCAGAATAATCAAAGGCAATCAGCCTGGTGATAAAGTAGCAGAGAAGGGTATGAGAAGCTATACACAGAGGACAGATAACTGGAGTAGGAAATTTTAAACAATTAAGAATATTTCCTTTGTGTATTGCTTTCACCCAAAATGTATGTGTGTCTCTGAACTGCTTTATATTTGTTTGACTTGTAATTGTTTCTCTGTCACTGCTCTGGTGATGAATTCTTGAAACCTTGTTGTCCTGATGTGTCAGGCAGCATCCCATCCCGTAAAAAAATAAACTTGCTCTTCTTGGGAGTGTGCACAAGTCTGAGCAATTAACATTTGGCTTTTGGTGAGCATTTGTGCAAGTTAAATTTGGTTGCTTGAATGTTCATTCAGGAGGGACCTCTGAGCACTGAACTTACTTTGAGTAAAAGGGGTAAATTTGTTTCTGTATCTAGCTGCATCTTCTTTTCTAGTGGATATTTATGAAATTAAAAACATACATTTGCTGTAGTGTAAAAAGTTTCTCAAGCAAGAATATGCAGGTATTGGAACTTGTCACACAGAATCACTATGGCATGTGAACAGGCCAAAATCAAAACACTTTCCCTAAAAAGTCATAAGGAAATAAGTAAATGGAATGCAAGTTTGCCAGCTGCATGATTTTTACTAATTCTGTCAAATTAATCATTTCTAAGTTCACGTTTTCTGTACGTGTGGCATTTAAAGCTAGTTATACAACATACATAGTAGTTAAGATGCTGGTACCACACTCCCTCCTTTATCAACTTAGCTTATGGTGGATTCTGCTGCAGCATCTTAAATGAGCCCTCTGTCAGTGTAGGGGAAGGTACTAAAGCAAAGTGTGGGATAGAAACCCTGCAGCAGCAATGCCCAAGTGTGCCTGCTTATTTTACTTAGAGCACAGTTATCAATTGTCTCTGGAGCAAGATCATTTGATTGCACAATCAGTATGGCTTTGTAAAGCCTGATCACAGATTAAAGACTAAACTTTCTCCTCTAAGACCCTAGGCTAGTACTGACTTTATATGCATGCTGAGGACACATTAATTGTCATAAGCAATAGCCCTGTGTCTAGCACCTTGCTTGAAGGTCCAGAAGGGCACTTGTAAATGTTCAGTGCAAAGAAAACGTCCTATTAAAGTGTAGAACAGCTTAGTTGTTCATAATTGTTGTTCATAAACTGTTCCAGCCCAGTGGGACATGTGCTAACAGAGGAATCAGAGCATCTCTCAGCAGGCAGCTGGAGGAGGATTGACCTGAAGTATCCTCTTGGGATACGATACTTCATCCCTGAAAGCTTGTGGTGCTAACGTAAGGGTATGCAGAGGACACCCAGAGTAGGGAGCAGTGGCAAAGGCATGATCATGCCATAGATATGGCTGGGAAGGACAAACATGAGGTGTGTGCCTTTCTTACTGGCTATCGGTAGGAGCACAAGTGAGAACATATGCTGAGTAACTGATCCTTGAGGTTTTTTTCTCTCCTGGCCATTCGTTGCCTTTGTGCTCATAGAGCTGTCTCTGCGTTTGCAAAGAAATTATAATATTTTTTTTGCAAACGCAGTTTCTCAATAGGAGAACGACAGCTTTTGTTGTCCCATGAGATATTTATAAGGGTCTTAATCCCTTCCTTTGGATACTGTGTGAAGTTATTTCTCTGAAATAACCTATATGCTAAGGATAACCATTTTGCCTTCCTTTTCTGGGAAAACTGGATAAGGTATTCACAATAACACCAGTTTTTTGTTAGTGTGAAGGAGTTGAAGAAAGGCACCTAACTACTTTTCTCATGTTGAAAAAGTTACCCCTGAATTTTAAACTAGTTTACAAAATTACAAAAAGACTGTAGTTTCTGAAAGGTTAAGGGATTAAAGAGGAAGCTTCAAAACTGAGGAAACACATGGACAAAGCCTTAACATTGAGGGTTGTAGCCTTTAGAGGTCTATTTAAGGCATTTTCCCTCTTCTGTTATGAGCATAAGTTATCACCAGAATGTTATTCCTTTAGGAATTAACTGTGTACAAAGTCCATTTCTTGTTTATATCAGAAATGGATCATTAAGGAACAGAACAGGTCCAGAACATAATATAAATGTAAAATTTATATGGTTCCATTATAAAGAAATAATACATAATAACCTACATAGTCTTGGTGAAGGCTATGATTCAGCAAAACACTGAAGTATACTGAAGATTAATTGTGAGCATATGGTTATAACTGTCTAAAAGTTGGTACAAATACATAAAACCATTAATTTAAAAATAAACTGCAAATGCAGTGTGAAGCTGTTAATGCAATTGTTCTGGTTGTACATGTGTATTGTTGACACTCCTGATATGCAAATGTTGGATTAAAAATGCAGATTCTTCATTACAGAAGTGTTTTGCAAATTCAACATTAGAAATAAAACAGCAAAAATTTATTGTTATTTGGAGATAAAATTTAAAATTCAATATGGTAGTTCATTACAAAATCCTCTTTAAAAATACCTCTGACATTTTTTCAACATCTCAGGTTTTTTCTAGAGGGGCTGTAGAACCAAGAAATCAGTTATTGACATAACTAATCACTTTGGCATTTGTAGCAGATATTTTTCTCTTCACTTGTTCTGTTATAAAGTCATAGTCTTCAATCTCAGCAAATTTTTGTGTAGTATTTGCATGTGCAGATAGGTCCATTGAACTCCAAAGGGACTGGTTGCAGAAAAGTGAGGCACAGTGAGTTGTTCCATTGCAGGCAGTGTAGCCGCTGCTGTATTAAGCTGCTGCTCCGTGTGAAACAATGGACGGGATTCTCAATTATTGTAAACTATTCTTCAGAGTCCTCACTTTGAAATATAAACAAAACTTGTATTACTGGCTGTACAGCAATTCTATTTGATGTTTGTATTTTAGAATCACAACCACTGCAGCTTGTATGATGGACTTGAGAAGATACCCATTAGATGAACAGAACTGCACTCTGGAAATAGAAAGCTGTATGTACATAAGAAAATGCATGTAAAACCTAGTTCAGATGCAGGGCAGTTTTCCTTTTACAGAAATGTGTAATATTTATAGTGGTGTCTGTAAACACTATGTGAATCATGTAATTATCACCCTTTGGGTTTTTTGTTTGTTTATTTGACTTTTTGAAAAAAAATATAGGGGGTCATCCATTTCCGTACAGATGGATACATCCTAGAAAAATGGGTTTTGGACAGAATGAAGCCATTTATTGCTCCGGCCTAACTTGGCAGAGGCAGTGACTGGATGCTTGTCTTCAACACAAGAGAATTAATGTCCATATTATAATCAGATCCATTTTAGAGAGAGCAAACACTGTGATATCATTTTCTTTTTGTGTGCTTTTATTATGCATGGATGGTCCTGCTGCAGGACCCCTCCCGGGCTTTCAGATCAGCCCCATTTATGATTTGCAATTCTGTTCCACACAGAACCAGATTCTGTCTTCCATCCAGTCATGTCCTAGGATTGCAATATTCAGATGTGTATTTGTGCTTCAACAGTTTCCATTTCCTGATCCATTTCTGCTACTGACCAGAGACTCTTGGCCATATACAGAAAATGTGGTATATAATCTACATTCAACTGCAGTGCTCCACTAGAGAAGCTAATGGAAATGGTGCGATTTAGTATGAGTGGAAAAGATCTGCCCCAGTTATGCTTGTCTGTATTTATTGAATAATCCACCTTTTCCTGGTGATTATCAGCATAAATATAAACTTGGTTTCAGAGCTAAATGCATATGATATCTTAAATCATGCTAATCCACTATTTTGCAGATTTCTGGGTAGCAATTTCTGTTTCATTTGGGACATTGATCCTTATAAGAATCTTAGGAGTGTTATACAAAGAAAAGATAGAAAACAGCGTATTTTGTCTCAAATCCCTGTGTAGACTGTAATAGCAGAGCTCTTTGGAAGACCTTCCCACAGGCATACAGAACAAAATACTGTACACCACTCCAGCAGTTCCAATTCTTTTAGTTGTCTCAAATGATAAACTGTGTGTACAGTGTTTGAAGCTACATTTGAGTCTGTTGTTATTTCTGACTTACTCTCCTGCTTTGCCTGCAGATGGCTACACAACTGATGACATAGAGTTCTACTGGAGAGGTGGAGATAACGCAGTCACTGGTGTGGAGAGGATTGAGCTTCCTCAGTTCTCCATCGTGGAATATAGACTGGTGTCAAAGAATGTTGTCTTTGCCACAGGCAAGTGTCCATTTTGTGTTTAATTTCCTTGTGTATGAGAACTACTAGTTTATTAAGTGTAATTATTTATAGTCTTAGCACTGTGTTGTGTGTTTAGCTAAAGAAATTACTTGAAAAAGCCTGGAGCCAGAAGCCCATGAAATAACATTTCTTGTTTATTTTTCTTTTCCTTGTGTATGTGTGTGTAATACTTAATCAGGCGCCTAAATATCTATGATCTAAATAAATATGAAGTCATTCACCTCTGAATCATCAGTTTAAATGTAGCCTACAGGGTTACTGATCATACATAAGTATGTTTTGGCATACTAGGTCAAAAGCCACCATTTTTATGAACATCTCCTTACAACTTTTCAGTGCATGTTTGTTCTGTCATTGTGTAGTGAATGCAATGCCTTTTGTACCTTGATTTGCACTCATGGGTACATAGTACTGTATATATACAGAGCCAGTGCTTTTGTTATCATTGTTAAGATGCTAAAACTAAATCCCTGGGTTTTGTCCTTGTTACCTTGAAGATGAAATAAAAGTTACTGGTAACTCGCAGCATTGGATGCCTTCAGGTGACAAAGCACAATGTTGATTTACATGTTTAATATTAGGCATCAGTATAGGAAAATGTTGTTACATGTGAGAAGACCAAAAAACCATAGAAAGCCATCACTATTTGGGACTTCCAGATTTTCAGTACTCTTCAGACCACAGGAGTGTGCTGTTCCATCTGTCCCAGCACACTAGAACAAATGAAGCACATCTCTATTATGTTTGTAAGCATCACTTCACCCACTCTTTGGACACAGCAACTGTTTCAAAGTACACAGAAACACAAGTTGTATTTCAGAACAAAATGTAAATATTGCTAGGATTGAAATTAATATGAGGGGGTTTGCCAACTGCTGCTGTTCTTGTTTATCATTGTGAATGGAAGGTTATTTTAAAGCTAAATCAATACTCTAATCCTGTATCCCTCTGTTCAGCAGCCAGGGCTTCCCTGCCCCTGAACCAAACTGGATATACTTTTGTGGAATAGCTCTTTGGACAACAGTGAGAATACAGGAAACGTATTTGGGGAGCTTTTATGACAGTTCAGTGTGAAGTATTTAAGTGAAGAAAAGATTTATTATTTTAGAAATGAGAGAGAGATGTTAAATTGAGGAAAAAGAGAAATCCAAAGAGCTGTGAAGTAAATATGAGAGGGAATGAAAACTAGGAATGAAAACATTTATATGACTGATGAAATATTCAGACTCATAACAGTTCTTTCCAAAAAAACTTGTGGAAGGAGTAAAAAAGTCTCATGCTTCAGGGTTTAAGACAGCTTGACATTAGGTAGTAGGATGAGACAGTCACAGAGAACAGATTACTCTATGTTTCTTCTACCATTTTCTGGAGCATATAATTTTTTTCACTAACAAAGACATGATACTGCATTTACTATTATTTTGGTACAGGCCATTATGAAAATGCTTGATTAATTATGAAATTTTGTAATAGGCATTTCCGTGCAGGGGAAACATCAGATTTGTTTCTCAAAACCACATATTTAATTGTAAATCTGAATCATGCTAGTGAATCAGACAAAGTCAGCACAGTCTTTTCAAATTTCTTCTCAAGACCCTACTTTTTTAAGGTCCTAGTAATTAGGGCCAGTTTGTGCATTTTTGTGGAAAATAAGTCAGGCATGCTATTTCTGGGGGGCTTTGAGGTTACTGAATTCTCAAGGGAAGATACTAGTTCTTTGAGCACAGTATCTCAGTGAGCATTTCAGAGATTTCAGTACTAGTGTGTTTTGATTGCATAAAAGTAAAAGAAGACTTCAGAGTCATGCCATAAACAGCTTTTGGAGTACTTATTTCTCCTATCGTCCATTAGGAAGAGTGCTGTATAATCTTGTGTAACTTATGCAAATGAAAAAACCTGTTCCCATAGTTACTAGTGAGAAGCAACGGTAAGCATGAGAAAAAACCCATAGCTAATGACATAAAGCTGTGTGGGGCTGAAAGAATACTGCCGGAACTGCATGCATGTTGAAACATAGAATTGGAGCTAAAAATTATCTTCCCAAATTAGCATAATGGGTCAGGAAAATAGTATAAAAGTAAGTATGGGCAAGTGCAAAGTGCAACATTTATACAACTAATTATTCTTATGTAAATTCAAGACAGGGAATACCAGGTTAGGACAGATTTCTGTGTGCAGGAATCTTGGGGTTACTATTGATCTCAGACTGAACATGTGCCAGTAACATCTTTTGGGGGAAAAAAATGAAAAAACCCACATCTTACAATGAGTCTGACTTGTTTTACTAAAGCCTAAGCTGCATATTTGTGGATAGCACTCTTCAAGACAGTTGTGGAGCAACAGAAGAGAGTCTAGGGAAAATTAGCAAGTAGGAAGTCCGGAAAATGGTGTACTTGACGTTTATGGGGAGTCAGGTATGATGATGTAGGTTGTTTTTTTTTAAAAAGAGAACATTTGGTGGAGAATAAAGTTTTCAAGTGTCTAGAGAGCATCTGCAAAAGCATAAGGAAGAGCTTGTTCTCTTTATCCATGATGAAAATTAAAGAGTATATAAATTGTCCTGAAGAAGAAAAATTTGGTTTGATTATCCTTCTAACGCCAACTGAAGGCCATACCGGCTACCATAAGACATCTAAAATGGCACTAGATGCCCATGTGTCAGTAACTGAATTAAGCCCATAGGCAAATGATATCAAATCCGTGCTGTCTGTGGAGCCTAAAGAGCTATTCAGCTCTTGAATACCTCTATTTTGTCAAGTGAATAGCTCTTAGGACACTATTCAGTTGCCTAAACACTGGTATCTTGTGCCTCTTGAGATGCTGTAGCTGTAGGTAGCTGCTTAGCAGTGAGGTTGCTATTCTGGAGTCTTACAGTCTTGTGTCCTATGTGCCATACTAGCGCTTCAGTATTAATTGTTTAACTAGTATTAAGTTCATTTATCAGTAGCCTAAGTCATCTCAAATGTCATTAGACACCTCTATAGAGGCAATTCAATCACTCCCTTAGAATCAGCTGGCTGTAAAGCTGGATCTCCATGGTTTACACTGAGAGTTTATGTGCCATCAGTGTGTAAATGTCTGCACGCAAACACCTGAAGTTCAGTGCCTAGACCTGTGAGCTGAATCTGCCCCCTAAATGTTTGTTATCCAGAAATGCTAGGAAACTGAATAGGAATGGGGATACGTAAAACATCTAAAAGCTTCAAGATGCACAGCAGTCAGAGTCGGATTAGCAACCTGCTGGTAAGAGAAGGGTAGTCTTAAAAGATTTGAAAATTAATTATTTGCTGTATTTTGAAAGATTTCCAATTAGCCAAAGAACCTTCCCAGAAGAACAGATTAAAATAAGAATTTTCTAACTGACCATCTCTGTTATCTTGGTTCATACATGGATAAAACAGCAAGAGACTAATTTAGCCTTGGAGCTAGATGTTTCAGCTTGGTAGCTTTTAATGAAATTGAAATAGAAACAAGTAATTACTTTTTACCAACTGCCCAAATATAGGAAAGAGGAATATTTGGAGCTCAGTTATTGATTAAGTCTTTGTTTTCGTGCCTGTGTTCTCAATACTGTTGTTAGATTTACATACTTCAGGCCAAATTCTGTTATTCCTGTACTGTTTAAATTAGCCCATAGACATCAACATGCTACGTGAGTTGGGAGGAAGGGTAACAAATCTGGTCCCTGAACAGCAATGCTGTTCTTTAGGCAAAAACAAATTTTGATGGAATGTTAACAACTAGAATTTCCTGGTAATTAATCTCTAAATGTACTGAGCCTTAATTGACAAATCATTATCCAAGCATAATCAGGCAAGCAACAGTGTAATTGTTGAGCTCACAAGAAATCCATTTTTATTAAATAAATTGCACAAGATGGTTCCTAAATAAAGATCTGAACTTACAATGTTTGTTTCATGCAGGTTAGGATCCATCCTTCTCACTGAGCTTTAGCCATCTCAACAAAGAGGGGAAAATAGGTAGGGGAAATAAGGAATGTTCCTTCTTTTAATTCTTTTTTTTTTCCCACAGATTCCTGTGGTCTGTTTGCTGGAGGTGAGATATTATAGCAGATTGCAGGCAGGGCAAATAGATCATCTGCAAAGGCATAAAAGTAATACAAGTGAAAGTAATACAAACTTTTGTAGTCTCCGGGAAAGCTACCTAAAGGACAAATCTTGCTGCATACTGTAAAAAACCAGGGCTAACACTTCATGTGTCAGTTTCAACCTGAACTATTCAAAGACCAAATTACTCTGAAATTTCTTGAGGTCCAGAACTCCCAAAAACATTTGGGCTTGAAAAATGACCAGAAAACAGGACAATAATCTATTTACCTCTGTGAAACTGAGCAATGTGTCAACTCCAGTAAGTATCTGTGATGCCAGCAAGACTTCGGTTAGATTGTCCAGGAGCTACAGACCCTCAAAACATGCCCTCAGACTTGCAAGGCAGGGATTCATCTTCCTCTGGTTTAAGGTGAATATAATTTCAGTGTTTACATATAAATTAAGTGTCTTAGTTGATGGGAATCTAATCTTTCAATAAGTCCATGGGATCTGGAGACAAATTCAGCCCACCAGTGGGAGTCTATTTCAAGAGGAGATGGAGAATCCTCTAGGTTTCATTTACTAGACTGACTAGATGAACTGACTCTCCCATAAATGTAACTGGAGCTTAGACACCTAGCTCATGTGTATGCAGTTAAAGTGAGTTGCTTAATCAACTGCTATTTGAGACAGCATAGGGCAGCCTTCTATGTCTCCAGTTGCTGATTGAAAAGATAGCTGCATGCTGGTGTCTGAGATGTCATAGGGCATCTCAAAAGGAACAGTGCACCTTCAGATTCACAACTGAATCTCTTTGTTACAGTCCAACTGCAACTCTAGAGCAGGATAACAGCCAGTGCTGGCAGGCCTGGCCCTAGGTATGGTTTTTAGGGTCCTACCTTCTAGCTTCAGGGCAAAGAGCCCTGAATCAACCTGATGTTGACATTTCTGGCCTTGAGAAAATCTGTCTGGAGAATCCACTTTTAAGGCCAGGTCCCACTAGTTTCAGTAATTAACTTCTCTCGTTAGATGGAGATGGTGATGAGGTGACGGATGATGGTCATGGCTGAAGCATTCAAGATAAATGTCTAAAGTTTGCTCTGTTACACTGTTTCTCAGCTAAGGATTTCATTACTGAGTATTACCGATGTAGATGACACATTACTTCTCCCCGCTGTTAACACGCGCCTTCTCCATCCACACCATTTTCCCTCCTTTATCAACAGCAAAGTGCTCTCTTCCTTCCTTCTCTGAGGTTCCTCAGTGTGTCCAGGTTCCTTGGCACTGAAGCAGCCCAAAAAGAGGTTTTGATTCAGTGATTCAGTTCCATTGAACCTTCTTGAATGAATGTCTCAGAAGATTATTTATCAAAGAATTGGTATTTTATGGGGGATTTTCCAGTCATCACCTCTATCAATCATATTCCACAGACACCCAGACCTGGACAGGACTTTTGGAAGAGATTTACAGAGAATCCTTTACATGAGTGGTGTATTATATGAAATTATTTTCCTCAACACAACTTTATAAAGATTTCTTTCTGAAGAAAGTGCACTACTCTTACTGCAGAAAGGTGATAAAATCTGCTATATTTGTAATGTATTTCATGATGGCAGGGTATGCTCCTGCTTTATTTACATTGCCTGCATACACAAGGCCATAGAAACTGTTTCATAAGAAGCTCAATGAAAAACTAAAGCTTTGTAAGCAAAAAAGCAGGCATAGTTTCAAAGAGAAAATCTGTCTTTTGAAATTAAACATCGGTCATTGGAAAAGGAGGATTCTAAGCAAGCTAAATTCTAAATGGTTCTTTGCTGAAAGTTATGTTGACTGCTTTAGACAGCAGAAAACCTTGGTATGATTTTCATGATGAAATAACTTCTGATTCTTCCAATAATCTTCTGTTGGTGAAGCCAGAAGACATTTCATCCTGGAAAAAATTATTACTGTTTGAAGTAATCACAGCAATCAAATACATCTACCAGTGATTTCTTTTTCCAGTGATAGTTCTTCAGAGATTATTTGGTAAAAGAGTTAAGGGTAGTTGCATTAAGTTTGATACTCCCTGGGTGCTTCTGCTGCCTGGAAATGGTGTAGTATTTTTTTTGTGTGATATGACTCAAAGTCTACCTAACTACCAAGAATGCAATGAAAAGAAATCTGCATTTTTCTATTCCTTCTTTAACCTTCTCTCTCAGGAAATCCATCATTCTTGTGTATTTGTGCAAGTATAATTTCTTATGCTCATCTGCAAACATATGAACATAATTTAAAGGAAGTTTGTAAATTTTTCTTTGTTTCTAGATGTAATCTTTTGTATCTTGCACATATTTGCATTAGAATGGTTGGGATGAGATCTAATATCTAGTTGAGCCCTCAGTGTGTTTAGAAGTGTAGAAGTGTTTTTTAAGATGTTGCCTATACTTAGAGCTTTAAATGAGCTATTAGAAGTATCATAGCTAAGACTAATAATGCAAACATTAGCATAGAACTAATATTGTGTGAAGGAATACCTTTTTCTTGTACAGCTGTACTCATATTTAACTGTCTTTGCATTTGGTGAAAGAAGTCATGATTTTTCAACTGGTTTAGATTTCTAAATACATAAAATATATTCAGTAATATTAACACCAACTTTGAAATAAACCAGTTTTAAGTTAAATAATAAACATTTGTTTCAAACATGTTTGAAACATTTACATCGAGGGTATGCATTTTTTCGTTATTTATTTGCTGCAATTGTAACAGTTCATTAATCCTATATATATATATAGTCTATATATGTATACACACACACAATTTTTTTGCTTTTTTTTTCTTAAAATATTTTTGGAATAAAAATTCTGTCCAGCTGTAATTGAGTTATAGGCCTTTGGATCTGCTCTGAAGGCTTTTCCTCGCTGGGCTTTATTACAATTTATTTTTGACACTACAGGTAGCGTGTTTCTCATAGTTCAGATGTAATTAAGAAGTGCCATCTCATGAACTACTCTTCCATGTAAATATAAATCTATGCACATTACTAATCTTCTCAATATAAATACATAAAACTGTATATTTGAATAAGCATTTTGCATGGAAAAGCATCTGTTTTTAAAAACCAACCGGTGCTTACCCATCTGTTCACTAACCTAGAATAAGTTACTCTCTTTTTTTTCTTCCCAAATACTAATTGCTTGAATATTACTATATTCACTGCAAGGTTTCTTTTAATACCAACCAGTAATACAGTGAAGGCGTTTTCCCTACTGTTCTGCAGATGTCATACTACCCCATAAAATGTGTGTGCTTTAGTTTCTACGGAAACTGAAGACAAGTATCTGCAAATGTCTTTTCTTCAGCATAAATAACCCCATTTTCCCTTCCTTTTCCTCAGGTGCCTATCCAAGACTCTCACTGAGCTTCAGGTTGAAGAGAAATATTGGATACTTTATTCTTCAAACCTACATGCCCTCCATACTGATTACCATTTTATCATGGGTGTCATTCTGGATCAATTATGATGCATCAGCAGCAAGAGTTGCCCTTGGTATGTGCTGAGAATGAGTGGGACATAAAAATGTCAGACTGAATGTAGCCTTCGGACGTTGTTAAATACTGAAATGTGATGTCAGTATTTTGATATTCCAAAATCATTTACGTCAAAATCATGTCATCCAGTATTGCCTCAAATGTGATGTTTTCCCCTCCATGCAGGAATTTAGTTAAATCTCTGACATGAGCTGTTCATATGGGTCCCAGCCTTGTTCTTATCAAAGTTAATGTTGCTATAAGTAGCTTCAACAAGAGGACCAGCTCCAGAATCATACTGCAAGGGCTTAAGTGTGGGCTTTTAGTTCAGTTCATTGTGGGAAGAGAAGTGTGGCTCCAAGCCTCCACTTGAGGTCCTGCCTGCTTTAAATGGCAGTGGCAGAAACAGACCTCAAGAACCATGTGCTAGTTCCAAGTGCAGGGGCACATCAGCTACAGACCATGACATTCCACCTAACCCTCAGAATGCACGATATGCCAAGTGCATTTTTATGACAGTTTAATGTGCCATTTACCTCATGGCAAAAAAACCTGTATTTGGCACAGGTTGGTGATCCCTGTCCAAGGCCTTTTCAGATTAAACTATCCTTTAGATAAAGGAAGGGGGCTTCAAAAGATCTCACAGGAAATATTTCATCTATTAAGAAGCATACTCTGGGATAGCTATAGACAAGGAGGATTAAATGGATCCATAAATCCTTCTGACTACTGCTGCCTCTCATATCATCCCAAATCATGTCTTCATCCTGTGCTTCCCAACAGCATACAGCTTCCTTCCCAAAACTTGACACTAAGCCTACGCTGTATAGCTTCCTGCTCTGCTCTCCTCTCTTCTAAAAACAGGAACCTATTCTCTCCTTCCTTTGTTTTTCTGATAATTACCCCAGCAAACCATGACTCCAACCTGTGTTGATATGATTCCCCATCTCTGTACCTGGTACTTCCCAAGGTCCCACATACCAAAGCATGATGGGCAGCTAC
The DNA here is from genome assembly GCA_025769975.1 of Gallinago jamesoni. Classification (NCBI taxonomy): domain Eukaryota; kingdom Metazoa; phylum Chordata; class Aves; order Charadriiformes; family Scolopacidae; genus Gallinago; species Gallinago jamesoni. The sequence goes on from JAOQGH010000001.1 coordinate 137,455,414, forward strand.
AGCTATACATTTGTGCAGTATCATATTACATCCCAGCATCTGAATTTGGGTAACTGAAGATATTGCAGATTAACTGCAGTTACTGTACAGTAATTCTGCAGGTATTGTGGATTAGCTGGTGCTTATGGCATGACACAGTCTAGTGTCACCACTCTGAAGTTAGTGCATATTCAGCACGTTGCAGCTAAGTAGCAGCTTAATGGGAGGTGGGATGAAGAGTCCAAACAGTTCTGATGTATTAATAAATTAATTACTGTATCCAGATCCACCCTGGAAACATGTGACTGAATGAGGGGAACGCTTCAAACACATCAGTCAGCATCTAGATTTTTACATACCAGCCAGGACTGCAGAGAACAGATGGTTAGACAGAAGTTACCAAACCCAGTGGCATTCCATGCCCTTCTGTAATGGGTTCACACAGTTTTTCCTTGTTTAAGGAATAGGACTCTCTCATGTGGCCTATTTCTGTGTGGCAGAAGTTCATTAAGTACTGTACTGTGATAACACAAATATTAGAACAAAAGTCAAAGAGTACATTCAGAACAAGCTCGGGAGCCCAGATGCTCTATTTCCAATTGATGTAAAGTCTGTTTGAGAGGAAAAAAATCTATCTAGAAGGTTCTTCTGTAAAACCAATTAGTGCCTTGGTGATTATGTCTGTGATGTTTGTATAATAAAGCTCAGTACCGTAGGTCTAATCCTGTGCTCCTTTGTATACCCCCTCTTATGAGTCTGAAGCTGATATGAAATGGTATCAAAGTTGACTGTCTCTGAAAAGCACAGTACAGAGGAGGATAATGCCTGCTGGCTTAGGTATTTGTTAGAGGAAGAATTCCCTGTACACTCCTTAGCGACATGGAGACAAGCTTTTACTGTACCTCTGCAGGAAGTTTGTGTTCTCTGAAGGAGCCTGATTTTAGTTCATTCACTTCCATCTTGTCCCTGATCCCCCACTGCACATGCTGTCTGCGGTCCACCCTATACTGACCCAATTAGTTCTCTCAACACAGAAACCCAGGCATGGAGCAAAAGCCAGCTCATTCCAAAGACTACATGCTATGGACACTGCAGACAGAGGCTGATATAGGGCTGATCTCAAAAGAGATATTAAAAACCACCATTCTGTTCAAAATTGAGATGTTGCTAGTTAGCCCTTGAAGTTCTAAATTTAGTCCTTTGACCGAGGAGCAAAATAATCTCAAGAGTTCTGACTCTTGGAAAGGACTGTAATCATAAGATTATCCTATTTTTATATGATAGGTGAGTGCCAGCTCCTTCTCCTCCGCTGTGCTTTAAAATAAATTATTGATCCTTCACCTGCAGGGTGTCAGGATCTCCCAGAGGATATAATTCTTTTGGTTAGTGATAGCCACCTTTCTATTCAGTGTGTTTAATCTTCTGGATCACCAAGAGAGGCACCAAACTCTCCCCATGTGGTGTTTAAGGCCTTCTCTCTGGAATCTAGATTACAGCCTGGGAAAATGTGGGCACTATAACCTTCACTGGGCGGGCTTCTAAGTCCTGTGTTGACCTACTAGCATCTGTGGGGTGCTAGTGAGATGCCACGGATGTGTTAAAAGGAATCTGTAGGATTTCTGTTATGAGAAACAACTGGATCTTAGCTAATTCATTGAATCCTTTATGGGAAGCAGCAGCAGATAATCCTACAAGGAAAGACGCTAATTCAGGCTAGTGAAATCCCTTGGGCTGCAAACGTATGATAGGGTTTGCTGCAGTTCTCCACCCTTCTTACCCCTGTTCCCTATACTCATGTGGAGCTTTTCTAGAGACTTTGTCAAAGTTTCTCTAGGTAAAAAAAATGTCAGCTACACTCATTTTACTGCAGAGCTGGGTGAGTTACAGCCAATAAATTTTTTAAATAAGCTTGTGCTCTGTGTGTCTCTGCTGTATTTCAAGACGTGATGCATCTGACATCAACACACAGTTATTTCACAGTTTAGAGAAAAAACACTGAAAACTGCATGATGCTGACCTACCAAATACACAAAATATCTGCTACAGAACCCCATAGGCTACTACCACAGTTCCCTGGAGTGACACTGTTTACACCGACAGCTTGATTTTGAGTTATATTGTCTTTATTTCTGTCTCTTCAGGTAAAAGAAGCTGTGTTTTATAATATGGTAGCAGTTTTCTTTCATTTTTGTTTTTGTTCTGCCTGTATTTTAGTGACTACTTACAAACTGATGGTATAATTAAGGAATCAGAGAAAATAGTAATGCAGGGGATCGCTATTAGAATGGCTTGCCTCTTTTACCGTCGTAGACATATTCCACAAATTTGTATGTTCAGGCACCTGTGATTTGCGATTTTCATAAAATTTCCAGCAGAGATCCAGACCCCGCAGTTTATTGTGAACTCAAGCAGATGGAAAATAAATTTGATTTTCTTACCAGCTTTTCAAAACACTGCTCAGTAATATATTTTCAGGTTCTATGTCCATCCCTAGGTAAATAAATGAGGGTTTGACATACCTTATAGATTTTCTAGGTACTTGATTAGTGCCCAGTCAACCACAATAAAAATGCTGCTCTCTCCCCTTGCTGCCTTCTTTCCACAACTGCATAAACCTGTCTGCCTCTCACTGCTCATCTCACTTCTTTCTATGTAGAAATTAGACTGTTGCTGTAAAAGTCATTTCAAATCCCTGTTCTATATTGTCCTTTTATGAAATAAGTGTCTAAAACAGATGGGTTGAACTGCTCTAGAAAGGTCCCTGTCTCTCTCCACCCACTACATAGGGAGCACGCAGGACTAACTTCAGCCAACTGCTTAACTTTTAGAAATTTAAAACTGCATGTGAGGAATCTTTCAGCATCTATATGAATGCTCTGTCTTAATATGTGCACACAGTTTTACCTATCCAGACTCCCAGTTAGTTCTGTCACTTTTTAAAAACCTCTCTGCGATGTGTTGAGCAGCACCACGCTGGAAGAGCACACCTTTAAATGCTTGGCAGAATGTTTGCCTTCCTGTTGCAGGTCAGTTTGGTCTTCCTGGAGGAGATCTTCAGTACAACTGCACTGGCTTCCATGAAGCTACATTAACTCACGGCAGTGGTGCCAGACTCCCTTGTTAGCTGTTCTCCCTGATCATATGAAGGAAGTATTGTAACAGAATAATAATTTATCAAGCTTTAATTTTACATTCTTTTGCGGTGATGTCACCTGAGAGATATCTTCACATTGATGAGGCAAATTTGCCAAAAATGAAAACAAAATTGTTGCACAATCTGCTTGGAGTTATAAGATATGTGCTCGTTTTTTTCCCTTGTGTAGGAATTACAACTGTGCTGACTATGACCACAATCAACACTCATCTGCGAGAGACTTTGCCTAAAATTCCGTATGTTAAAGCCATTGACATGTATCTTATGGGCTGCTTTGTATTTGTCTTCTTGGCCTTACTTGAATACGCCTTTGTCAACTACATTTTCTTCGGAAAAGGCCCTCAAAGGCAGAAGAAACTTGCAGAAAAAACAGCAAAGGCAAACAACGATCGCTCAAAGTTTGAAGGCAACCGGGTAGGACTCTTTAATCTATATATAGTCTTTCTTTTATTTTATTTGAAAAACTGTATGAAACAAACAAAAAAAAAGCTTGCATGAAAACAGCACCAACATGTCCTTTTTGTGGACAAGCTTTGGCATTTTTATATTCAAGAACCTACATAGAAGAATATATTTAGGCATGCAGAAATCAAAGTGAGTATGATCTGTATGACAAGTAACTGTAAGAAGAAGAAAACAATGGGAGTGCAGATAGCTAGAAAATAAAGGCTGAAATCTACAGTGTGTTTATTTGCCTAAATCCAATGTAATTTATTTGTTATTTTTGTGTCTACGTAATGGAGTCCAGGATCTAAGCATACTTTTTCTTGCTTCACTTAGAGCAGGCACGTTCAGAACAGGAGAGAACAGATAAGGATTAGTTCTGCCATGCTAATTAATTGGCCAGCATAGCTAAATGGCTGTGTGTGGCATCATCATCTGCTGCTGTTTAAGACAAGCAGAAAATTATGATTCCAAGAGAAACTTTCAAATTGATTTCGGAAGCGCAACATTGGCATGGTGTGTGCTGATTACATTCCAGCCTATTTCCTTGCTTGGAGTATTACTTCATCCAATTAATACCTTTTTTTTTTACCCCTTGGGAAGACAAGTTCAAGGTATTCAACACTATATGATATCAGCAAACCATGACAGATTGTATAGAACATCTTTTTTGTTTAAAATGCTCCCAATGAGGCTTTTTCATTCTGTTCTGTTGAGTAAGACTATTTTTTTTCTATCAGGTATAATTAGAAGAGTTCACAGTGGCAAAACTACGACCTGTGTATTAAATACCAGCATCATAAAAGTAATTTCAAGTTGGTTTTTTTGATCACAATGATTCTGTCTGCTATAGCAAATGTAATGCACACCTAATTGTATTGATGAGAAGCTCGACGTGAGCTGGCAATGTGTGTTGGCAGCCCAGAAAGCCAACCACATCCTGGGCTGCATCAAAAGAATCCTGGCCAGCAGGTCAAGGGACGTGTTGCTGTCCCTCCACTATGTTCCTGTGAGACCCCACCTGGAGTACTGTGTCCAAATCTGGAGTCCTCGGCACAGGAAGGACATGGACCTGTTGGAATGGGTCTAGCGAAGGACCATGAAAATGATCAAAGGGCTGGAGCACCTCCCCTATGAAGACAGGCTAAGAGAGTGAGTTGGGATTGTTCAGCCTGGAGAGGAGAAGATCTGGGGAGACCTTATAGCAGTCTTCCAGTACTTAAACAGTGCCTGCAGGAAAGATGGGGAGGGACTCTTTATCAGGGAGTGTAACGATAGGACAAGGGGTAATGGTTTTAATCTGAAAGAGGGGAGTTTTATATTAGATAATAGGAAGAAATTCTTTACAGTGAGGGTGGTGAGGCACTGGAACAGGTTGCCCAGGGAAGTCGTGGAAGTATTCAAGGCCAGGCTAGATGGGGCTTTGAGCAACCTGGTCTAGTGGGAGGTGTCCCTGCCCATGGCAGGGGGTTTGGAACAAGATGATCTTTATGGTCCCATCCAACTCAAACAATTCTATTATTCTAAGTATCAAAACTGATAAATTTGAAATTATTTTTGAACCAATAAACTCGTTTTTGTCCTTTATGAAACCAAATTTTCATCACAGTTGGCAGTAGAACTAAGGACTTATGACTAAGCTAACAGGAAGAATGTATCCCTGGAAAAATAAGTAGTTATAGTAATTAAAAAAAACCAAACAAACAAACAAACAAAAAAAAAAGCCCCCAAAAAACCATATGGGAAAAAAAAAAGAGTACCACAACTGAAAGTAATGGAGAAGATTTTAGCTTCAAGCAGGTAAGGCAGATGTTCTCCCAAAGGAAACCATCTGGTGAATCTCATCCATTTAAATGATTTACATAATTCAGTACAAGTCTTGCTAATGGGCTCAATAGCACCCTGTGCCTGACTCTTCTTCTATCTTGACATCAATTGATCTACATAGTCCAAAGAAGCATATGTACCTTAACTAATGAAAATGAGGAGTTTTCATTGTGTAATTTTCATAACTCAGATCTGATCGTTCAATACATCAATCTTTTTTTGTCTCACTTTTGACTTATAACCTTTTCTTTATGGACCATATGCAGCAAATATCTGACTTTCTGCTGCTGAACATGATGGTTCACACACATCATGTGTGAGTGAAATCGGGATATAAATTCAGCACACCAGAGCTGAAAGATGTTACTTTGTCCCTTGGAGTCCCAGCTGTAAAACGGAACTCTGTATGCTTTGTAGAAATGCATATGCTCATACTGACTGTGAATATTTGCTGTTCAAATGACATAGGATAAGTAATGAGGTATGGTTCCATTCTGTGTGGAAAACATTTTATCTCCAGGCCTCACTGGTGAAGTCAACAGAGCCTTGTTGCAGTCACTGGATTCAGTGCCTTTGGAGAAGCAGTTCCCAGCATACAACGGTGAAAGACAGGGACATTTAGGTAGAGCTGATCAGAAATCTTCCTTTGAAACAAAGCATAGACAGAAAATGCAGGTTTGTTTGATGTAGTATGTCAAATCTGAATTTCTGATTTGAGAAACACTGGCAAAGGCAAAGCAGAGGGGACTGCTCAGAGCAAGTAAGAGGTCCTGTTGCTTTCAGGATGAGCAGCTCAGGGAAAATACATCTAGTATGCCTACTTTGAATAAAGTTTAACAGGAAGTTTCAGGACCTGATGAGTTTCATCCCAGAATGCTGAGGAACTGGGTGATGTAGTTGTCAAGCTACTCTCCATGGTATTTGAAAAGTTATGGCAGTCAGGTGAAGTCCCTGGTGACAGGAAAAATGGAATCATTGCACCAGTTTTTAAAAAGGGTAGAAAGGAGGACCCTGGGAACTGCTGACCTGTCAGCCTCACCTCTGTGCTTTGGAAGACTGGGGCACAGATCCTCCTAGAAGCTGTGCTAAGGTACATGGAGGACAGGGAGGTGATTTGAGATGGCTAGCATGTCCTAGACAACCCTGCTTGACCAACCTAGTGGCCTTCTATGATGGAAAGATTGCATCAGTGGGCAAGCCAAGAGAGGGTGTCATCTATCTAGACTTCTGTAAGGCCTTTGACACAGTCTCCCCCAACATCCTTTTCTCTAAATTGGAGAGCTAGGATTTGATGGGTGGACTGTTTGGTGGGTGAGGAATTAATTGGTTGGATGGTCACATCCAGAGAGTAGTGGTCAATGGCAAAATGGCGAAATGGAGGTCAGTGACAAGATGTGCCCCTTAGGGGTCTGTATTAGGACCAGCACTGTTCCATATCTTCATTAATGACCTACACAGTGGGATTGAGTGCACCCCCAACAAGTCTCTGGACAACACCAAGCTGAGTGGTGCTGTTGATGTACCTGAGGGACGGGATGCCATTCAGAGGGACCTGGACAAGCCTGAGAAGTGGGTCTGCACAAACCTCATGAAGTTTAACAGTTGCTTGCTTCTTGCTTCAGAACTAGGACTTAGGGGCTGGATATCCTGGGAGAGGCTCACAAACTTGAGGATATGTTGTGCAAGTTCAATAGAACTGTTGGTTTTGACATTTTGGTGAGGCTTCTATGCAATGTATTCAGAAAGGGAAGGTTTCTAATCATGGGAAATATTTCAAATCTCACATGATTAGGGGCTGAGCAACATATTTAAAGACAGGGAGAGTGCCTAAAAAGAGGCAGCCCCCTTAGCAGTTAGCACCGCTATTTGATGACTGTCAAAATGTACACTGTGCTGGAAATAAGATTGAAAAGGGTTCAAATATAAAACTGGAAGAAGGGACTATTTTTAGTTTGTCTCTAAGACTACCATTTTGTGTTGATGTGTGCTGCTGTTTTGTTTTAGTAATTGAATTTGCTTGTATACGAACCATATGCATGAGCTCCCTGACATTGGTTTAGAGTCCTAGCTCAGAGCACTAGAAAAAGACAACAAAACACAAAGCCCAAACCAAAGAAATAAATAAACGTTATTCTATTGATTGCCCACATCGGATACTTGTGGGTTGTGGGTATAGTGACAGAGCAACTCTGTGCTGTACCATGTCCAGCCTGAGTCAGGAGGGGCTGCGGCACTGTGGAAATCACTTGTTTGTGTTGGGAGGCAGCACTAGCAGAGCAGAGGCAGCACAACATATTGCCTGCTGTTCAGGCTCTGAGTTTTAGCATTGCTCATATGGTACCCAAGCCTGGGAGTGCTGCTGAGGAAATGTCTTTCTCTCAGGCAAAGGCAACAACAGAAGGATGAAGGAAAATGCTGTTTCTTTTCACTCAGGAGCGTTTTAGCCCATGGAAACCAATAGAACCAGCATGGACACTGGTGTTGTTCATTTTTCACCCATCAGAGGACTGAACTCTGGAGTACAAGCTAGCAGGCTTGGTTATAAACACCCCTCTTTCTTAGAGTAGCAAAAAGGCTTTTCATGTTTTCCCAGTCTTATTTGATTGTTGAGCAGGAGAGTTTTAACAGAAAAAAATGTTCTAGGGCACAAAATCCACAGACATGGGTGTGTTTGTGTTTTATTTGATAATTGCTTTTGCAAAACAGCCACTGTTCATGCTCAGTAACTCTGCTTCCTAATGCATTTGCATTTGCGTTGTCCTGCGTCAGAGGTTACGGGCTTGGAAAACCGAAATTGGCACAGCCATCTCCATGTTGCTGCTGCTGCTGTGGACGTGCCTCTCCGACGCCAAGCTTTTAGGCACTTCTCTCGGAGTTATTCCTGGTGCGCTGCCACTGTGGCTTGCCGTGTTGAGGATGGCTTCACCAGCTGCTGCCACTGAGCTGCCTGTTGGCTTCGCTGCTCTCGTTAGGGCTTTCTGTCCGACCCTACCTATATGTTAAAGCCAATGACCCCAATAGCTCCAGGCGTTAAGGGAAAAAGAGCCTTCTCAACATGGAAGCAGCACAGCCGGTGTCCTCGTGTTGCAGGGTGACAAGGAAAAACAGTGGAGAGAGGAGAACTCTCTGCCCCATGTTCTCCCGTGCACCACTGAAGCTGAAGGTGGCATGGTGACTGAGGCACATCTGACTAAACTGAATCTCTGGGAATGGATTCAGAACATTCAGAGCTGGTGATGAGATGAAACCTGAGTGAGCCTTTACGAATGACTCATCTGTGGATCAGCAGCTGACTACAAAGGAAATTTCACACTTAGCCATCTCTACTTTTTACTGCTTTTGCATCATATTTCATTTCACAGTGCACCGTAAATAGTATTCTTCACTGAACTTTTCCAGCCTTTACCAGTAAACTGCAGCTACTGGAGATGAATGTAGGATGCTCCTTTTTTGTGTAAACTAATATTCGTACACTTACCAGTTTCAGATTGATAACTCTCTCTTGAAAACCTTGATAAACGGTTCATATATAAGGACAAGCTCTATGATAAAGGAAAAAGTAAATCTTGATTTTTCCTAGAATGTTTCTTCTCCCTATGGTATTGGTGCCTAAATCAAAGTCCACAATTTATGGAAAAAACCTCTGAAAACAAAAAGTAGCCTGTAAAAATATTTTCCTTTAAAAATTGATCACCGTTATTACAGATCAATTCTGTTTCTCCTGTTTGCATTGGCAGATTCAGGCTTCATTTGTAGCTCTCTGTGCACTTTCAGTTTTGCTATATAAATTGTTTCTTTTAAATAAGGCTCAGATACAGCCTAATTTACAACTAAATCAGCATGAGAGAGCTTTAAGGCAATTCTGTTCTCACTTGTTCGCTCTCGTGGTAGAGGCTACTGGCATGATCATCTGGTGGGCATGTGTTTTGGACATTGCTCCTTCTGGGCCAATCCACAGAGGTTATGATTTTTTACAGTCCCCTGCTAAAAATATTGCTTCTTAGTTCAAGCTGTGGCAATTACGCTTTCTGCTTGGTGGGACCAAAAGTTCAGCCTCAGGGCATCAATCAGGAGGGTAACTATCACACAAGCTTATTTAAGCTTCAACCCCCTATGGCTGTCAGACATGTGGGAAGAGCTTCCTTTGAACAGAAATAATGTATAACCCTTTATAAAAAGGCCCTTCTTGTCAGACAGTTCCTGCATGTTTTTTTAGCTCTGGAGATTCCTGGCTCAAACCCTCACTGTCAGCCAAGGCGGCAGCTTCCCACCAGGCATTGCTGAGAATAGAGGCCACTTACATCTACTTAGCGCTTTTAAAGAATTGTTAATTGTAGCAACTCTTCTCACAAGTGGGATTTTATTCTGAGAATGAATATCTTGGCTGCTGTGGCAGAATTATCACTCAGTTTAAATTGGGAAATATGAGAATAGCAAAGCTGGCAGTATTCTCTTGTGCATCTTCATCTTTCCTGGATACTTTTTCAGTGCTGTTTTGAACAGTGGGATATTTCTGAAACATGAGTGTGATGAGTAGGTGCCAAGTTTTGAAAAATATCTGTCAAGGGTGATGAGCACAGTTCTTGTGGGAAGAACTCTGGTCCTGTAGCGCTTATGATGGAGATGTTCAGTGTTGCACTGGGAGACTCATGCATGTATTAATTTTGTTTGACAGCCACCTTGCACAAACAAGTATAAATGGTGAAAATCCAGAGATAGTAATAGGGTTTGTACATGTAATCATAGTACAGCCCAGAGAGTGTAAGAATTCACAGACTGTAAAATACAGGGAAAGGGAGGACCATAACATTAATTTCCTATTCTTTGTCAGTTCAAGTATACCAAGCTTAATTGACAAACTTCCTTCTTACTTGGTGGACAGTAATATTAAGATACAGTTTCTTATTTTCTTTTTTTATTCTTCATGCTTTCCTTTTTTTTTTTCAAGACCTTTCCATCTTCTCAGTTCTGCTGGCTACCTCGGGTTCACCTACTAGACTAATATGACATAATTGTCTCTCATTTTTTAATGCTTATTAATTAATATAAACATATTGCAATGGTAGTGAGAGAAGTTTCAACTTTTCAACTCAAGAACACTCAACACTATAATTTTCATTGTGATTGCAGTTTTAAATTATTTTTTAAATATCCAAGGAATGATGTGGTCAATCAATTTTGCTTTAAGCACAAAAAAACACTTTGGGCCTGATCATTTACTGTTCTACATGTTGGAAATCCATTTATACATAAATAGAGAAGATAAAAACTGCTGCCAGATAGTTTGCCCCTTGCATAACCATAGATGCTTGCACCAGGGCATATCAGGAGAGAATCCAGTATCTGGAGCCTAGATTACAATTTCCACCAAAAATAATTTCCATTTTATTATAATTTTAAGGGGAGATCTATTTTGTGGGTTAATGTACTTGAATAGTAATTTTGATGTAAAATAAAACAAGAATAACTACAGAGACAGCTTTTCATGCTGTTATTTAAACCCATTATTTGCATTTATATTGCTTCATATGATGGAAAGTGTTTACATGGTATTTAAAAACTTGGGATTGATGAACTCCTAAACATGCCTAAGGGGTTTGAGCAAAATGCTTACTTTCTTTTTGTGTAGCAGAGTGAAAGACTTATGAGGAAAAAGAGATTTCATTGTAAAGTACTCCTTAAAATTTATGGAATATTTAACCGAGAACTAAATGAACCTGAAATAATTCAGACACTGCCGAATAGTAAATCAAGCCTTATGGTAGTTTCCCGACCCTAGTATAGTGTTTCCAAACTGGCATTAAAGCTGAAATTTTCCAAGAGATTAGAGAAAGGCATTCAATAGCAGCTCCTGTCTTGCATTTCTTTAAAAATATAATACTTAACATCTAAATGAGGTAGTATCTGGTCTAGAATTAAGAAGTAGATTCAGGACTTTCAGGTGTAAAAGGGTGTTGAAGTTGCATATCTACAATGTACAATCCAAGTTAAGCCTATTAGAGATGTGGTGTTCCTCCAAGAGCAAGGACCAGAGGTTCTTTGTGAGCCTTATCTTAAGTCTCCTCTTTCTGGCTTCAGTTAGGTAAGTTACGGTTATTTTTGTGTGATGATGCTAGACTGCTAGCATATTTGGATTTTTTTTTCAAAGTGTAACATGCGTCATTCAGAAATGGTGAACCTTTAAAGGTGAATCTGTTTTTCCATGTATGAAACATCTCAGAGCATTTCATGCTTCTCAGCCTCCCAGAGGAGTTATATGAGATTCAATCACTTCACCCTGTTGCATGAGCTGTAGTTTTTCAGAGGCAGGACAGGTGGGGTTTGATTCTGAAATATAAGCACCAGTTTTGCTCTTTGGATCCATGCTGATTCAGCAGGGAATTAATTAATGATTTGGTATTCAGCTGTTTCTGTCTGCTTTGATGAGCTCACTGGAAAACTACTCCATGGAAACAACCAGCTCTGGCTTCTGTCAGGCAGGAGATCGGAGCACCTGCAGTGGACACCACTGCAGGGAAATGGGAATGAATGGCTTCAGGTGGAGCCATGGTCAGGCAGGAAGGGGATTACAAGAGGCATAGAGGTACAGGGAAACAAGGGAAATTTTTAGGATAAAGCATGATAGTAAAGGGCGAGGGGAACACAATGTCATCAAGGGAATACACTTGTCCTCTCTAATTTATAATGAGGTTGAAGACCAAAACCCAGTGCTTACATTTTGGGGAGAATTTCCAATTCACAGAGAGTGATATTTCTGAGCCAAGTGATAAAATTATATTATAACAAGTAAAACTAAAGTTTTATCAAAGACATTTGGCTTATTCATCATGTGCAGCCATGATGTGAAGGTACATTTCTTAATCTGTATCTGTACCTGGAGTAACAGTTTCCCTGGAGCCAGGGAGCCTGGTTCATTCGCAGAAGATTTTGCCGTACCTGTATATTCAGGCAAACATGAGTCAACTTGCACATGATACCCTGTCATTATTGGTTTGCTTCTTTATTCATTGAGAGGGCTTGTGTACATTTGTCAAAGTAATTTAAATCATTGCTTAAATCATTCAGAAGTCATTGTTATGTGCAAATACTTTTTAACATGTTGCATGCATTAAGTATTCCTACTTCACAACATCTCCTTAAGATTGTCAGAAAGCATTAGCAGATATTGGTCTAACTTAGGTGGTTTATCCAAAGCCTCTGAAGGAATCAATATAACTTTCAGCAAGAATATTCAAATTTCAAGAATATCTGTGGACTAGAGGCCTGAATCCAGTTTCTGCAGACCTCTTCTTGTCTCCACCTGCTCCTTCCATCTCTTTGGCATGCAAGTCTGTAGCTCTATTAACAGAGAGATGCATTACAAAAGTATGCTTCCCAATATGTTTCATTTGACATTTTGAGAAAATAAATGCTGTCATACAACCTCATAGGACATAACGGTATGTTCAGGCAAAGCATTTACACAAATGCAACTTTCTTGACCACCTTTCTGCTTCGATTTGTAGATGCAGTGATGAATAGTGAAAAGCGGGAGCACCATTGGCAGATCAGGGGCAGAAGCTACATTAGAGTGGCATGTAAGGTTAGCAGTTAAGATGAAGCAGGCTATGCCAAGGGGTGAAATAAGTGGAATCAAATTAATACTTTCCTTGGGCAGGAGAAGCCTGACCACATGGATGTACCCTCCAGAATACAAGCTTTCAGCTGACACCTCACTTACAAAAATCCAGACTTGGTGTAGAAGGACAAAGTACCCATAGATGAGCTGATGTCTGTATATGTGTAGGTGGAAGGCAGAGTCTGGAGACATCAGGAAGACCTGAGGCAAAGATCAGCTGCCATCTGTGGTAGTGGAAGGAAAGGAAGTAGAGACCTGCAAGGGGAAGGCAGTGTTGTCGGGGTGGAAGCCAGCAAAATGGTATTTGCCGTGGCATTTTTAGTAAACTGAAGGCCATTTCTCAAAGCTGGGAGGAGATGGGAAAGAAGATGACATAAGATTCTGTGAGGGCCTGGATGAGAGATTTAAAGCTTCATAAGGAAAATGCAGACTGTGGAGATATTTTACACAATGCTGTTACAAATCCGGATCATAATTTGTACTCTTTGTGAAATAAAACCCGAGAAAATGGAATCAGTTATTTTCAGAGACCACCAGAAGTAGTGATGGTATCCATGGTTGTATTTTATGGCTATGTATATTCCCTGGTTACAGATGCTGCTCAACAGCATGAACTTGTTTCTACAAACCTCAAGCTTGTACTTTTGTACCTAGTGGGTTTCTGCCATGGGGAAAATAAATTCTTCTTAATCACCACTGAGGCTTCTCCATCCTATTATTTTGGTTCACGTTGTTTATTTTTATTTATAGGCACTCATCAGTATAATGTACTCTTGCCTACAACAGCAGAATTTGTTGGATACTTTAGGATTGTTTTTTCTACTTGCCTATATGTCATTTTGTATTCTTTTTCCATTTGCAAGAAGCTTGGCAAAGCATTACTGATATGCTATCATAGTTGCTTTCACTAAGAAAAGATAAGCTGTAGCATCAATAATTGATGAAAGAAATATCCATTTTAAAGAATTTTAACAGGATTGGAAAAACCTAAATGCATATAGACAGACACATAGCTACGCATACTTTTAATGCATCACACAAAGCTTGCAAAGGATGTAGTATTAGATGACTGGGCAAACTTCTGAAGGCCATAACAATAGTGTGTTTTCTCAACCACTTTTAAACAGATGCTTCTAGGATGAGATGTGCAACTGATGCAGTTAATACAGCTAGATCGTGTGGCGGGTTAGAAAAATATATTAATTGCAGGATGAATTATAGATGAATAAATTGTATACGTAAAACTGAAAATTATCTTGTACGCTAAGATTCACTCTCTATTTCTGACATGGAGAACTGAGTTCACTTGAACAGTTACACATGTGTTAACTGCTTGGAAAAACGCAGTGCAGATAATTTATTTTATATTCGGACATTATTTTCATTTCCCAAAAGCAGACAGGAAAGTTGGAGCGGATCCCTGCATCAGCTGTCTTCTCTGCCTGTCCTCCAGCATGCAGAACATGGGCCATAAGGGAATATGGTCCCCCACCACTGAAGCTACCAAATACAGACTAATGCACCATTGTTTGGGTCACTCATGGGAACTGAAAGTTTTTCTGGATTGAAGGAGCTGTACCCAACTGTGTGCTGCTATTTGTATTCAGAGGGTCTAGAGAGTCTGGACTAGAGTTTAAGGACTCTAAATGTTCATAACCTTCCACTTATTTACTGAAAATGGCATTGCATTGCTCACCTGTGCTCAGCACCTGTGCCTCTTGGATACGGAGGTGGAAGGGAAGAGTGTCGCCTCTTTCCTCAGTTCAGCAGCTTTCTTCCATGTCTAAGTTCATTGCTTTTTAAGATCACCTATCCAAGTGGAAAAGCCCTGCAGTTAAGCAGTGCCATGATTACAAAACTGTGCAAATGACTTTAGAAGGGAAAGCTTAAGAGAGAAGTTGTAAATAAGGTCTGTGATTCCAAAATGCAAAGAGTTCAGCAGGTCAGAGCTAGCCTTGTGATTTTAGCAAACTTCACATGTAGGTAGTAGAGATAGAATCTAACCCTTACCCTCTCCCCCTGCTGCCAGCAACATAAGAGATTTCACTGAACTTCACTGTCCTTTAGAAAATGGCCAGTTTGGAGGGAGAGGAAAATAATTGTTTTTGCCAGATACGGTTTTGTACTGGATATTGGTAGTATAAAGATAGCTCTGTTTGTAAAAGTATTTAAGTACTTGACTAATTTGAAACAGCTGAGTATTACCATTTTTTTCTACATTTATCACATGCTTAAAATGAATACAAGCTTTCTTAAAATATGAGTGGGTTTGGAGATTTAAATACACCCACATTCTGCTGATAGATGTCAAGTCTTTTGGAAGAATTTCTATTTCTATTTTTTGCCCTCTAGGTGGACACCCATGGAAATATTCTGCTAACATCGCTTGAAATTCACAATGAAGTGGCAAGCAACGAGGTCACCACCAGCGTTACGGATGCCAGAAATTCAACTATATCCTTTGACAACTCAGGAATCCAGTACAGAAAACAAAGCTCACATCGCGAAAGCCTGGGAAGGCGTTCGTCAGAAAGAACAGGCGCCCACAGCAAGAGGGGCCATTTACGAAGAAGGTCTTCGCAACTGAAAATAAAAATCCCTGATCTAACAGATGTGAATGCCATTGACAGATGGTCAAGAATGGTGTTTCCATTCACATTTTCTCTTTTTAATTTAATTTACTGGCTATACTATGTTAACTGAGTGACTGAACTTTTTTAAAGGACTTCAGTTATAACAAGTGAAGTACTACTTGCCTGCAGAGTTTATATATATATTTATATATAAAAATATATATATATATGAACTTTTACTATGTAGACCATACTCATGTATGTGTGAATACATATAGCAAAGAACTGTGTGTATGTAAAAGCACACACTGCAAAGCAAAAGTATATGTATGCACACACACATGTGCACATTCATTCTGAGGTTATGGACACTTTAACATAGAATGCACTTCAGAGGAACTTTTTAAATCAAAAGGCAGGTGTCGTCAAAACTACGCCTTGAGAAAGTAAGTGTTGAATATTATCACTAAAAAACTTTGATTGTCATAGAAATTTTCAGACAGCTGTAATCGTGTATAAAGTCAGTATTTAGTAACATTGTTTGTAAATGCTGCCATACACACTAATCAAAAAGCAGTAGAGTTACACTGGTAAGTTTAAAATAAGTCATTTATATTGCAGATCCATTGACTACAATTTCATCAAGCCAAACTTATTTTTCTTTACTAAAATTTCTTGGGTTTATATATGTCACAATATGTTTTTCCACAGTCCTGAATGGGCATAGTTTTTAATGATCTCTTGCTTTCTCTTCTGCAGTAAGCATGTGATCATGGGAGTGTTGCGCTAGGTCTTTGGCGACATACACATGTTCATAATGTTTCAAACAAGCATTTTAAGTGTCCATCAACAGTGAAATGAATCTTTTGTAAGTACTGTAAATGTACAGCACATTTTCCTTCCGTTGGACTGGTTCCAGCTGACATGTCATTTTGAAAGAAAACAGCACATTTTTAATATAATTTAGCTGAGAATTCAACTACTGTCAATGTGTTCTACATCTGTAGATGTAAAGATTGTTATTCCAGTGAAAGCATAGAAGATGTCTCAGGTTATTTGCTACTTCGACATGAAACCACCTAGCTGTAGCCTTTTTTAAACATGCATTCACTTTATTTACATTCTTATAACATTGTATGTTAATGTAAAATATATTTGCATAATATGCATATAAGTATATTTTCTCAATATTTTTCTCCCCTGCGCTTGCTATTGTGACCGCATGCTATGTCATATTTTTGTTTCTGTGATGTTACTACTTTTTATTCTCTAGAATTGAGCAAATAGAGCACTTCCAATACTTTGATTCAGTAATGGAGCATTTTCATATTTTATTTATATACTTAAAGTATATATACATACACTTATCAAGCTAGTGTGCTGTTTTCACAGATCACAAGAGATAGCAAACAGTATGGTTTTTTTCAGCATTAACTATGTTCAAACATATCCTTCATGCAAATATGACCACTTTGGTATTCATTCCCTCACCGGGATTCCAACTTTTTTCACTCTAGTAGATTGTAGTCGTCAAGGTGTGCCGATTTCAGATCTGTAAACTTAATTTGTTATTTATCAGAACTAAACCTTTCTAAAGAAAAGAAGATATATTTTTTGTAAAGTGTTTCTATCATGTACATTCACAAGTAACAACAGATACAGTAGCGTAAATAGATCTAAAAAAAAAAAAAAAATTAACCAGGCATGGCCCTGCCAGTTCTCTGCATGTAGAATTCCTCTGGATATTGATGGGGACTTTTGGCAGATAGAGAGCTTTGGAGGCTAGTTAGAGATGTCTATGTGTGGATATGCATCTACCAAAAACACCAAAAAGGGATGAAACTGAAAGGCTGCCTTGGCTCTGTAATGACCCGTGTTCTCGCTAGTACTTGACTTATCTGTGAGTAGAGCAATGATACTTGTGTCGCTGCCGTGTATGGTCCGTCACTGTTCCCACCCCCGACTATTTGCAACTCAACTGTGAAACTTTGCTCTGGGCTGAAATTCAGCATAGAGGAACCTGGCTTGTGAGCAATTGTGAGTTGTCATCCCATCCCCGGGGCTGGTCCTTGAAGCAGAACGGGCTCGGCACGGTTGCCTTGCAGCGAAAGCTGCGGTGAGATCCCCAGCTCGTGGCGTTCACCGCAACCCCTGGCTGCCGGCGTGTGCAGGAGCAGCACCGCAGTCCTGCTGCATCCTTGGCAGCGGTGCAAGGTGGCTGTAACTGCAGTTTTTAAGCACTCTGTCTGCAGGCAACGGTACGGTATGGAGGGCCTCAAAGGAACCCCTCTAGCTGGAGCGGAAAAACCCGGTTTTGAAAAGCTCCTCGGTGTTAGTTCCCATTGGTAAACCATAAACTCATAAACGCAGTGTGTTATGAGCCCTCTAATATCTCTTCAAACTGTGAAGAGATTATAGAGCACATTGTCATCATTATAATCAAAGTAACTAAACAATTAACACCCTCCCAAAGTACATATTTAGTAGAATTGTTGAAAAGCCCTCCCAAGTTTTTATCCTGATATCAAAATATAATTAAAGAATTCTGATTTTAATAAAACTTTAAAATGGTAGGCTTTGCTTTAGAAAAATTGCCCTATTGAAATGATCTTTCAGCAAGTCTTTCAGTAAGTGCCCTAAACAACTACCCTGAAATATGGGATTCAAGAAGATAGCGGTCCCACCCTTGTGATTTAATGACAGTTCTCTCTCTTTTTCAAGTCACAGCTCTAGAAATCATGTGGTCAGGCAGGGATTTTTAACAGTAAGAGGAGACCTTTTAGTTATGTTAGAAATGTATCCTCAAAGAAGTCCCACAAAACTTTTATCCTGTGGCTTCAGCCGAGATCTTCAAGTAGATGGAAGATTACTGTCTGGCCAGAGCAAAGAGGCAATGTGTATTTTTGGGACTGTGAAGAGAACCGAGTTTGTGAGGACTTACTCTCTTACCCTTTGCACAACTGGAGGGCAGTGTGTTAATGCAGCCCCTTTCATGGAACCACACTCCCCAACGTGCCTCTCATTGCCAAAAGCAGGCAGTTGCACGTTTCAGCTTTTTCACAAGATTTCGTATTCATCAGCCTAGTTGAGTTCCATGGGGCACAAGCGGCTTGAACCTTGAACAAATCCAGGTCTTGGTTTGACTTGGAAAAAGCCAGGAAATTCTCACTTAAGGTTAACACTTCATCTTTAACACACATTTTTGTGCCTTTTTTTGCCAATTCCCTTCTTCCAGTCCCAGCACCACTTCTAACAAACAGACACACACACACACAACCATGTGTTAAGAACAGTGTTTGCCTTGACCTCCCATTTTCTGGCTCTTGGCCCTTTATGCTAGCTGCAGTGTATGATTTTAACTGTAGATGTCTTTAAGACTAAAAATGGTAATTTCAATCAAGTTGCACCAGAGTAATGTATTTCATAGCTAATTAACTCCTTTCTAACTCAACATTATTATAAATACCATTTACACACCATTTGTTTGTAAAAGGCATTAAGAAAAAAAGAAAACTGGAACTATGTTATGTTATAGCCCAAAAGGTCAATAAACAGTAGAAATATTATGGTGGTTTAACTCTAAGTTGATTTCATCCCATTGTAAAGATAAACTGAAACCCAGTCTTTTTTGCTTAAGGCACATCTATGTATTTTTGGTATTCTTCAGCTGTGGAAAAAAAAAGAATAGTAAAATGGAATGATAAAGAGATGCTTTATGAAAATATTGATGAATGAATATTCATTTATTAAAAAGGATTTAAAAATTAATTGCTTACTTCTTTTTTCTGGGGTTGGAGGGAGTATGATGACTGCATGTTGGGCTGAATGTTAATGTTTAATTACGTGTTAAATATCATGTAATGGTTAGTCTTACACAATTTTACCAAAAAAAATCCTCATGAATACGCATTCTTATCGACACACAAGTAACAAAAGGGATTCTTAAGCATTAAACTACTCTATTTCCTAGTTGTTTCTACAGTAGAGCAAGGAAGAGAGAAAAACTACATCCACTGACTTAGCAAGATTCTAAATGGCAAATGACTCTCTGCTCAAGCTGCGACATGGCCTGTTAAGAGCAGAAAGTTTGTTCTATTCTATATGAAAGCTCGACCTGCCCAGAAGGCTAAAGAGCTTTTGATATCAAAACAAGACAGTGGTATCATGTTTATTTGTTTCATTAAACAAGTAATAAATATTTCAAAACCAAGCAAAAAAAATTTTCCAGCTATGTTAATTATATCATGAATGCTAATCATGTTCATTACACTTTTTGTGGCTAAGTATTAGTAAGCTAGTTTAGAGGAGTCAGGATATGGACAGATTCCAAGAGGGGTTTTTAAAGTCATCTTGACAGTAGCTTACCAACCCCTTCCCCCAGAACCAAAAAGTACTCTAAAGATTCAGAAAGCAGACTGTCCTTAAACCCAGTTGCCATGCTTTGTGTTCGAACAAACTGTCTGTCATGGTTTCACCTGGGATGGAGTTAACTTTCTTGCTAGTATCTGGTGTAGTGCTATGTTTTGGATTTGGGATGAGAATAGTGTTGGTAACACATTAATGTTTTTAGTTGCTGTTAAGAACTCAAGGTCTTTTCTTCTCCTCACACCACCCCACCAGCAATTAGGCTGGGGGTGCACAAGAAGTTGGGAGGAGACACAGCTGGGACAGCTGACTTCAACTGACCAAAGGGATATTGGATATTCCATACCATGTGACACCATGCTCAGTATATAAAGCTGGGGGAAGAAGGAGAGGGACATTCAAAGTGATGGTGTTCATCCTCCCAAGTAACTGGTAGGTGTGAAGGAGCCCTGTTTTCCTGGGGATGGCTGCACACCTGCCTGCCCATGGGAAGCAGGGAATGAATTCCTTGTTTTGCTTTGCTTGCATGTGAGACCTGCTTGACCCATTAAACTGTCTTTGTCTCAACCCATGAGTTTTTTCTTACTTTTACTCTTCTGATTCCCACATCACACAGGGAGAGGAGTGAGCAACCAGCTGCATGGTCCTAGCTGCTGGCTGGGGTTAAACCATAACAGTCACATGCTTGCTTAAATCTCATAGCTAATGGCATGTGTCACAACCTCTAGGAGTAGATAAAATATTCAGCACCATAGATGTAACTGCCAGGCCTTTGTAATCAACAGAGAGGTTCCCTTAGATTTTGGCATGTTTCTGCTCACTTTTAGCAACACTTCCTAGATCACTAGTAAGATCTAGTATCTATTTGTTCCAATCCAGCACGCATTGTATAGTAGAAAAAATCAGTGGTGTACAAAACTTAGTTTTGTGATTGGAAATATCTGGTAAGACATGTATTTATTTGAGTGTTTTGGACCTGATCTATGGGTAAATATTATCAATTAATGGCTTAAGTACTAGTCATTATATTAAAGGAGTTCAGGTTCTATTAGAAATGGTTGGCTGTTTTCCCCAAATAAATATGGTCCTTTTAGTATCAAGACTATTTCCATACATGTTTGTTTTATAGTCACAACTGTCTCAACAGCAAATGCTACCTTCTAATAGAAGTATGGCAGACAGTTGAAAACTAAACTAAAAGCAGTAGGAATCCCAAGGCTTCTCTGAACTTTTTTGGAACAAAGACAGAATATCTCATAAGTGCTTTCAAACTCCTCCAAATACAGGATCTGAGATTTTCTAAAATTATTTCAGATTTTGGGGGTTTAATTTATGTGGTTCTTCTAACTTGTGAGAGTTGACTTGTGAGCTCACACATATACCTTCAGACAATTAAACCCCTTGGCAGCTTATCTAACATAGAACATCATTTGTCATACTTGAAAATGAAAGGAATATGTAATAATGCAAAAAGAACAGCTGCTGCCCCTAAAATCACCCAGAAGTAAAATTATTGCCTAATTAATTGAACTTTAGGTAGTGCTTAAGCAAGCACAATATTTATTTGGACAGTGTCTCTTACCTTTACGATGTGCTATGCAGTATGCCTTTGCCCCAGCATTGCAGCCTAATTTAGATTAGCAGGTTTTCTTCTCCCCTGGAATCAAAGGAAAACTCAGAAAGTGGCCACTCAGGCCAAGTTTGCCCTGCACTGGCTTACTGCAGCAAGGCACAGGGAGAGCACCTCCCTGGATTTTCCCTGGACAGAGCTCCCCAAAGCCACTCAGACCCCTGCTCTGAAACCCACCTTGGAGGCACTGATCTGTCTCCTTTGACTCCAGAGGGAGCCTTAGGCTAAACTCTAAATTATCCCCCAGTTTACCATCAGCAGTTGGCTTCTTTCAGATGTTATTTCTTCTGCTGCAAAAAACCTGGAGTAAAGTAGCTATTATCCTAGCTGGCAGGAGGCACAACAGCAAACAGCATGTGTACTTGGGGCTATGATACATCGTGGTAATCTTTAGGTTATTCATTCTAAAATTGTATTTAAATATATTTCAGTTTATGCTCTAGCCCTCAGGAGTTAGCATACTTGTCTCCAGGTGCTGATGCTATTGGTATGAATGTACTTGGGAGTCTGGGAGAGAACACAGCGAGTTTTTTAAAGACTTAAAATCTATTCAGCAATATTCTCCTGGGCATTTCCACCGTCCTTTGTCTGTATCAGAGCTCAGGCTTTACATTAGCCCTGCACTAGGTTAACCACCTGTCTGCAGATGACCCAGAGCTCAAGCCTATAGATGTGTGCTGCCAAGGAATGTCTTGCTCAACTGTACCATTAGATATTCTGCTTGTTAGAAAATGTCTCACAGATCAGATGCTATATTAGTTTAACAACTAACTGCTGCTTCACACTTTCTCCATCTAAAATGCCAGCACTGCCTCTAGAGACCTCATTTCCTCATCCTTTGAAAATTACTAGAAAAAGGGGAATTTGCAGGCTGTCAGGCAATTAAGAACCTCTCTCTGCACACCCAGGCTCAAATTTTGCTGCAGGTTATACATTTAATCCATAGGGACAGAAGTAATTTGGTACAAAATTCTCCCTGCCTAGGGCTACTCTTAAGAGTTTGCAGTTCAAAACACCAGTAATGTAGGTAGATGGAAAAGTATTTAAAATTGCTAGCAATGAAGTCCTTCCATCTTTTTTCTTCCAGGGATATTTAACGTGAAAAGCACAAACAACTGCAGGAGCAGGAACCAGAACACAGTAAATATCCCAGTTCAGGCTGAGCTAGGCTGGAGTCAGGCCTTTGTGCTCCTCTTGCTTTCAAAGGTCCTTCTTCTCAGCTGAGCAGCTGGAGTGTTTTGATGGATATTCCCAGCTCAGCTGAGAACAGTCCCAGGACATGACCCAGAGCACCCTTCAGACTAGTGCTCTACACATCTGCCTCTGATGTAAAGAGCTGATCAAAGTGCTACATCTAGCCATATCTTAGATGGAAGGGAGCCTCCTGTCGTGAAAAGGCTTTGGGTGCAAGCAGATACCTGTGAGTGCCTTCAAGGCATGGATTCTCCCTAAGCTTTGTAATTCCCGTTGCTTCTTCCAGACAATTGCACACTGGATGTGCTGCTTTGCCCTTTGGAGCTGTCTAATTCCCCTGCTGCTGCAGAGGACACAGCAGCTGAATTTGTTCCCTCTCTTGGGGCATTTATCTAAGGCACCCAGTTAGTCTTTCAGTCATTGTAGACCCTATTTATAACCAACAGAAATACATACTAACATCCTGAGGGCTACTTAAAGCCCACATCTGGAGGTCCAAGCCAACATTTTTAGTTTTAGTTCTTTGACTAGCTGCAAAACCAGCCCCTGGAGAAACTTGTGAGGGATGACAGCAGGAACTGCGTGCATAGCTGTGCTGCTGCACAGTGCTCTGCAACCAAAGTTGCCATGTTTACCCGTGGCAGGGAGCACAGGAGAGGATTAAGGCTAGAGAAATTGAAATCATTCCTACACTTACCTAGATTTATAATGTTTTGGACTAAACTATTTCAGTTGCAGATGATAGAAAACATCCTATAATGCAAGCGATTCCATATCATGGTCAACACTTTGTCCTGCTCACCTCCTCTTCCATACTAGTGAGAGCAAGTGTGAGCTTACAACTTTGGCTGGAAACTCCAGACCATGTTGGCTGTTGGGAACTAACTTCTGATTGCTAATTGGGCTTGGAAAAATATGACATGACTTCATCTGCAAATGGGAACAATTTCAAGACACCTTTTTCTGTGAACTTAATACTCCTGACTTTGCCTTATTCTAAGCTGGAAGTGCACACAAGCACACATAGTGCAAAGTATTAATAGTGAAACAATCTAAAGGATACCCACAACATGCTATTACTGCTTGGACATTATCTAAAATGCTGACAACAATTACAAATTGCAAATACTTTGCAATTACTTTGCAAAGTATTCTTAGTTTATAATGACACTGATTAGATATTCTGTATGGGCAGTTCTTATAGCATACTTCCATGTATCTCATATACTTTGACAAGGCATTTTTTGGTGAAGCCAATGCTGGAATGATTTCCTAATGACCTCACTGATGTTGAATTTCTCTTGATCATAATTTCTTGCAGACCTGTTACATTCTGAATGCAGATGACAGTTTTGACATTCACAAAGATGTAAGTTTAATTATTATCTTGATTACTTGAGCTGGAAAGCCAGATGCCTAAATATCATGAAAGGTCGAGTAGAACAAATTCTGATAGTCAGTATCTTTCAGTGTTAGAAACGTTACTTGGATTGGAAGATGACTTAAAAAATAATAACAAGTAATTGGAAAATCAAAGGCTTTTTTCTTTGCACAACTCTTTTCCTGCACAAGAGTTATTTAGACATTGTTTGAACAAGAATCCGGTCCTAAAAGATGCAGGAATTTGAACTGGCATACCAAAGACGTGTAAATTACCTCAAATGAAAGAGAACAGAAAGGACCCAAGACACCAAGTTATATAAAGATCTGATAGTTTTTCCCAGTGTCCCATGGTAGGTAACACTTTATTGTTGAGAGACTCACATAAAGCACAGCAAGCCTCCTCTTTTATAGCAGAAAATTTGTCAATATCTTTTACTTTTATGTGCATGATTTATAAATCTATTTTCTAAAGCAATTTGAGGGTTGTAAAATCATACCATTATTTAGCACACAGCTCCTCACGGATTCCAGTTTATCAACTGTTAGGTAAAGAGTGGAAGAAACATCTGCTAATTACTCATTAAACTAGAACAGATTCAAACAAACGACTGCAGTTAGGAGTCCTGATCCAAAGCCTATTATAGTCTACAGAAAACTCTCAGAGTTAATATTAGCCAGACTGATGGCAAAATTACATCTTAATAGATTACATAAAATTCGAGACATAAAAAAATTGCCAGAGCTTAAGGCATCTATGGGAAACACCAAAATTCAATTGAAGACTTAAACCTTAAATTACGATAGCTGCAGGGCATAGAAATTTGTATGATTTTAGTTTGATTGAGTACATTGCGACTGGTAAATTGGTAAATAACCAGATTGCATTTTCATTTGTCCATGGATGTCCACAAACCCAGACTTGCCCCATAGGAGCAGAATGTCAAACCAAATAAATAACCTCAAAGCACCCCAAAACAAAGGAAGCAGGGCACTTCTAGTAGGTTATAAGGCTCTCCCCACCTCTGAAGGCAGGCTGATGTCCTACTGCAACACACACGTATTCTCATTATTTTTTATTAAACACTTATTATATTAATAGTTTTACTATTATTTAATAATAATAGAGGCATATACATGCTTTGTTGAAAAGGAAACCTTATCAAAGAGCAGACTGTGCTGAACCAGGTTACTGTAGCTAAAGATACGAGACATTTTTGTCCAGAAACTGCTTACAGGTGTACAAAAGCAAGAAGAGGGGTGTGATTTTTGTCCTGTTTCCTGCCCACTGACACCAGCTCAGCAGTCTGAGGGTGAGTTACTGCAGGTTTAAATGAGGATAGAAATCACAACAACTGCGAAGGATGAGAACCTTGAATGCAGGAAGGCAAGGGGAGCTACCGTCATGCTGCTGATGTAGCAATTTGGGGGGAATTTCTGTTTAAAATTTAAGTGGCCCATTTGGAGTTCAGTGCTCTCTGGGATGTCAAATGATCTTGAAAGCCAAATTTAGGAACTTCAGCTACAATAAGAAAAACAGTTGATATCCGCTAAAGCACAATCTTCATGGATATACACCTTTTTCCAACGTAAAGTGATTGTAAAACATGAAGGTAAGAGCTTCAGGGGACTGCCTGGAGGAGAGTCTAATAGCTAGCTGTGGAAATATTCACTGAATTTCACTGAATTTTTTTTTTGGAGTTGGAAGGGACCATAGAGATCATCTAGTCCAACTCCCCTGCCAA
>JAOQGH010000001.1:137494170-137581371 GCA_025769975.1 Gallinago jamesoni
GGTTTGCACTGAAGAGTTCCTTTCAAGCAAGTTTTTGCCCCTTGTGTGTTTTTTCTTCAGGGAAATGTGATCCTAACCTCTCTCTCAGTTATGCTCCAGGTTCAACTATGGTTTCCTGTTAGATTTAGTAATTTGGAAATCTGAAAATGGTTTGTTTGGTTTTTTTTCCAAAATCTGCAGAGAGTTTACCATGAAATGAACTTTATTGTCATCCTGGCTGACTTCTATGAAAGATGAAAAGTCTCCTGGTCTCTCCATTCCCCACATTGGACTAAAGCACACTTTTCTGACATTTCTTACCGTGGCTGGCAAAATCAGTCCATGACCTGTTCCAATTATAGTTATAGTGTTATAGTATGCAAAGTGCCAGCCATTCTCAGAAATGCAATGTGAAGTGTCATTTCTCAGTGCTTTTACCTCTACAACTTCCTCCATTCCTTCTCTACCCTCTCCACAAGCTTGAGCCCCCCAGGCTTGCTACTGGAAGAAATGTGTGGCAATTAGTCTCAAATTCTAGCTCACTCTGGCTGTGTTTGTAGAGGTAGATAAAATCTGGACAAAACTGACTCCTGGTGCCATAACCAAATGTTTTTTTTATAGTCCCCTTACAGAAAACTTAATTTGAAGACAACCAATTTGAGCAGGTCAAAACAGGGTTAGAGAATGAGCTAATACTTAAAAAAAAAAAAAAAAGCTCAGAAAATATTAATTTAATGTCTCCTCCCTGTTCACATGTTCATGTACCCATGACCAAAAGAATTCTGTGTTGGTTTAGCATTAAGGTAAGTTTTCCTACCCTTACTCTCCTCCTTTGGCAAAACTCTCTTGGGTAATGCAAGACACTTATCCAGTCTCCCCTTACATGCCTAAAGCCGAATTAGCAAAGCCTCTTGTGAACCAGCTAAAAACTTGTTGCTTGGCACGTTTGTTCTAACTCAATGAATCAGCCTTTCTCAATAGGGAACACGGGGCATAGAACCTTACATGTTGATGTGACAGGTGGCAATTAGACAACACTAGGACAACTGCCAGAAATGCTGCCTGCAACTGCGTGACCACTGAGGATACACATTGTTTAATCAGTAATCACAAAGCAGGAGCACCTTGAACATTTAATATCTTCATAGGTGTCTCTTTCCTGCCAGATATGCTTATATATTGTGATCTAACTTCAAGTCTCAACTGAATTCCTGGGAGAGGTTTCGCTGCAACTTAAATGTAGGACTGAGAATAAAGAATTTACTTACCAGCTACTTGTAATTGTTTTTGAAGCACAAAACATTAATTGTTGAATTCATAGCTGCCGTGGCTGCCTGGAGGCACTGACCAGTAGGGAACCACAAGAGGTAAGGAGATGACAGGTGACACTTTGGTTCAGTTGCAGCTGGTGCACTTTCTGCCTTTGCTTTTAACATGCTGTCTGTAGGAAACCCAAAAAGCCAGGAAGGCACAAAATAAAACAGGAGAGGCAGCAAGAGAGCCAGGTTTAGGAGGAGGTAACCCAAGTAATTACTCACCATCAGGTCTGTTGGGGAACTAGATAACATTCAAGCAGATCTCATCTTTGAGTGTGGGAGAAGGACACAGCAGTTTGCATTTTAGTCTATGCCTAAGGCCCCATAAGTGTAGCAAAAATGTAAGTGAAGGGGTCAAAGTATTAACTGAGAAACTAGGGGGGAGAGATTTAGAGGGATTTCCACCACTGCTTTTTCCAGAGCCAAAGAGATTCTGACACTTGTTCTAAAAAGAAAGACTTGCTGACCTCAAGCCCAGCAAACCTTCCCCCTACCAGAAGACTAGTGATAAAGAATTCCTCCCTTAAGAAATACAACGTTGATGTGATGAATTAGCAACAAAATACTTACAAAACAGCTTTCAGTAAGGGAGGCTGTTTTGTTAAAATTTTGTATGAAGGATTAGATTGGATGAATTATTGCCAAACATTGAGGAAAAATGGAAGGGCCAAATGAAGACATGTTTCTACCTCTTACCATAAATTATCTTTCTCTGTTTTCCTGGTTTGGCATGCTAACAGCATGATAGGGATGGAGGTGGCTGTACTGACAGAAGGCTTATAGGAACAGATAGGTGAAGAAAAGTACTGGAAATGTAGAAAGAGGCTGAAGCATGTAGTAGCTCAGGTGTACATATCATCACTGAAGGTGCTCAGATACCTCCCAGTTTCAATCATAATGTGACTACAATCCAGAGCAGCTTCTAATATGTCAAGGGTGTTCATATGAAGTACATGGTCAGGAGAAAAACTCGTGACAAGCTGTATATATATGTGTGCCAAGTACCTAACTGCGTTTTGAAGTCACTTAGGAGGCACGTAAAGCAGTGGGGCAGAATATGCATTTTATGCAAAGAGATCCAGGAGCCTAGCAGCTGCCTACTTAGTAATGGTAATTGCTTGGTCTGCCATCTGCCAAATGTTGTGCTGTCTTGCTGCTCACGGCGTTGTCCAAACAAAGTAAATGTGAGAGGCAGTTCTGCCGCTGTGTTTGTGCTGGGGGAACTTAGGCAGATGATGAAGGAGAGGACAAAGTTTTGCCCTAGAAAACCACTGAATTGGAGTGTAGAATGGATGCGCTCGTACAGCAGCATGTGCTGTCCTGAGAAGGAGACAGCATGGGGACTGGAACTGGTTTGATCACAAACATCAGAAAGACACTATCAACAGAGATAGAGCATAAATATAGAAGGATAAGGAACCCTCATGGCTCTAACCAAAATCCAACAAGCCCAGGATGTTTACTCCACAGGTAGTCAAGAGCAGAAGAACAGGGCATGCAGACGCCTACCTCCCTAGAAGAGTCTCCCAGCTTTGACAACCTGAGAAGTGGGAGCACCCTGAGCAAGAAGTGGTGCCTGTGTATGCAACAGACCTTAAGGACTTTTCCACCACTACGTTTTCTGGCTGCTTTTGGGATCAAAGTAATCTTCAAGGATTTAGGGATGTGTTCAGTCTTCCCAGTATTTGTTTTTCCAGTATGGTTGTGTTTAACCTGCTTGCAGCACAACTGAAATACCATGGTGGTACAGTCTTTGTGACTATTTCAGGCCATGTTAAAACTATTACTACATTTGAAGTTGTTGAACTTTGAGTATCAGAACATCCCGAAGCCCTGCATGTTTGGATTTATTTATAACTTGTGGAAATTGGTACTATGATAAATGTGTGACGGCAGGAAAGAGCTGAGGTAGGCAGAGGTATTTTCTATATCTATTTCCCAAAGAAAATCTTGTATATCTCTTTGTACATGATTAATTGTGGTTGCCTGAGCTCTTACAGAAGACCTATAGCTGAAGAAATGTGAGGTTATTATATACCCATTTAATTCTACCTCAGAACCCTACACTCCCATAGAAAGTACCACACAACTTATCTGAAGCTCCACAAGCTTAGATTACTTGTGGCTTTGCTTAGTCTCTGGTGAGTATAAATTTGAAACTTTAATAAAAATAAGTGTGTTTGAGCAGTTTGGGAGAACAGAGGAACAGAAGTAAATAAAGCATGGTATTTATGGCTTTACAGAGCACAGAAACAGTCTCTTTATTTTATAGTGCAAATAGGAATTTGTTCTGCCTCAGTTGTGCTAAGGACCAGAAGGCTAATTTGTGAGTCAAATGTGCCTTTCTTCCAATGACAAGTGCTATCTTCCCAGGCCAGTATGGTGCTCCCCATTGTCACTGTATTTACCTAGAATAACTGCGAGTCCTTTTCATGAGTCTCCTGGCTGCAAGATAATGTGTAAGATTTATGGTCTCACAGTAAACCTGGTGGTTTTCTGATGTCTGGTCCCCTACGCTCTCACTGCTGAGACCAACTCTGCTTGTGTGTCTCGGGGATCTACTTGCACTCTTGTTGATATAGTTGTTTCCAGTCATTTTCCCCTTCCCCCTGCCCTTTTTCAGTCAGTCATCGGGAACTAGAAACTTGATTTTCCTGACTTTGCAGTGATCTGCTCCAAGTTTTCCCCAGATAGAAAGCAGTATCTTTAACGTGACAGCCAGGCACAGAGGTTCTGTGGAAGCAGACGTTGTGGAAATACACCCAAGCCAGCACTGAGCAGCTGCTTTTGCTGATAACTTACATTGTTGTGCTTCCACTCAACACCAGAACAAGACCCTTCCTATAGACAATATGAAGACACCTCCCCACGTGTCCAATTCCCCCCTCACCAAGGAAACAGGTTATGAAATGTGCTTTTAGTTAGTTTTGGTCCACAGTTTTCATCTCATGACAGCATTTCAGTCAGCTACAAGAAGGCAGGAATTTACTTTACTAATTTACTTACAGACATTAACCTTCTTCATGTCTGTTATCCTGGAGGAAAACTGGAGCACTGTGTTGACAGAAAAGCCCCAAGTCTCTCTCTGTCTCTCAATAAAACTTGTCAATCAACTCACAGCATAATAAATCTGAGATGTGCAGAGGTAAATGGAGTCCAGATAGCACATTGGGGCAAATGCAGGTTTGTGTGGCTAATCAGTTAAACTCCTCTCTCTTTCTGTGGTGTTGTGATAGGTTCTCTTTGTCAAGGGAAGTCCAAACACCACACAGCATCAATGTTTCTCTCTTGTGGGGGCAGGCTGCAGTTCTGATGAAGATGCAGCATTAAAGACACATGATGGTAAGTGTTAAATTTCTTTATAATCATGCTTGTTTAATTTTCCTGTTCATAATGAATAGTACAACTAAATACAATATCTGACGCTCTTGAGATAAATTGTTCTGCCCATGGATGAAGCGGTTTTGTGATCTACTCCCAGGAAAACTTTAAAAATGTGTTTACTAAACAGCTTTGCTGGAAAGAAGCTTGAAGACACATGGTTTAAACTAAGGGTAATTCAAAGAAAATGCAAGAGCAGATGGAATTGCCCTCTTCTGGGAAATTAAAAATAAACGTTTTGCCTACTTCCAAAGTATTTCAGGTAGAAGTCAATTGTACCACATAGTAATAAACTCCATACTTAGTGTTGGTTGCCTTAAGAGAATGGTGTTTGCTAAAATGATGTGGTTTTATTATAAAAAATATTTTTTGATGAGTTGCTAATTTGTATATATGTTGTGTAACAATGCACAACTTTTGAAAGTAAGACTGCATTATATATGTTCTAAATAGGCAATATCACAGTCAGGAGAGTTCACTGAATTAAGCTCGTAGACAGTGCTAAATTTAAATTGGGAAAAGTTACTACAAAAATGTAAAACAAACTTTTTGGAATGAAAGCCACCCATGAAACAAGTTTTTTACTTCTAAGAGGACAAGCTAAAAGTCACTGTGATAAATAGAATATGTGGTCCTTACAAAATCCAAATGGTTTTTATTATCTCTCCATCATTAACATCTACATAATTTTCACTCTCATAGGCTATTTCCTAAGCACTGTGGGCTCCCATTTTCTGATCAGTGAGGCTGGCTGCATTCAGTGAAATGCCATCATGCTCACACTTGGGATAAATTCTGCTCAGGTAATGAATAAAATGTAGTAGGCTGCTATTGTACTGGTTCCCCAGAGAACACTCATGGCAAAGCCAGCATCTAATTCACCACTAAACTTATTGCAGCAACTTTTACTAGTTAGAAGAAGAAACAAAATTAACTTGCTAGTTTTAACTTGTAGTTTTCAGGGGTTTGGAAGTCAGATAGTGCCCTCCACAATTTATTAATGTAAGAGATGATTCAAACAGATAAGACTGTTGTCATCCTGGCTTTTAATATCATTACTCCAAAATCACTGTGCCACTTCATGCAGTCCTACTGTATGTTTCAACATGTAGTCATCAATCCATTGCAGGTGATGGTTGCTACTAGGCAGGGGTGGGGTGGGAGAAGGGTTTTAGCGTCATGTATATTTTAATTTCTGTTCTTGCCTAAACTGATGACAGGATCTTTATTTGCCCCCAGAGTACACTCACTAGCCAGAGTTTATTTATGGAATTACAGTACTGCAGGGAACAATGTAGCAATGCCCTACAAAACTAGGGGAACTCTGTAAAATTGTCTGGACAGGGCGTGATTGATGTGACCTCAGAAATTCTGCTTAAGCCACGTGGGTAGTAAAGGCAACCTAAGTGATCAACCTGTCTGCTGGCTTGTGAGTTTTGCAAGCTAAACTTGTCCACATATGTCTCCGATATTTTACAGAGTCCAGTTAAGCTACTGGGAGGTGGAAAAGACCTGAGCCAGCATTTTATTTCATTCAACTCTCAGTCCTTTTGGATAGCTGCAAACAGTCTCTAATCCCTCTTATGTGTTGGACTCACCAATAAAGTCCCAACCAGGCTCATCTAGCTATTAGTAGCTGCAAAGGCAGGACTGAAGTAATCTCACTGGTGTCCACAGATCTCTGTCCCATTCAGCAGAACTTCTGGCTCACAGAAAACATTACAGCAGTTTCTGGGAGATCCAGTTCCATTGGAAAGGCTGTAGACAGTGTAGGAGGAGATGAATGGGGGTCACAGCATCAACTAGGGATGTAACCACAGTGAAAACATTTTTTGGCTATCCTTGAACTAGCACAAATTACAGGCATTTTTTAACACAAGCAAATCCCTATGCTATTGTATTCTAAATGTCACTATATTGAAAATGCAATATTTCACAGCCTTACAAATATTGTTTCAGAAGGACAAAGGCAGCTTGTGAATCACCAAACTTTATTTGCAAGCTGGTCACGGTTTTCATGTAAATGGCATTCTCTTAGCATTTGTCAGTTTGGTTAAAGCTGAGATAAAATTGGCTTGCCAAGCTTTCTCAGCATGCTGTCTCCCCACTTACCTCACTTGTCTGCCTTCTGCTTCCCTTTATCACAGCACCTGATTCACCGCGCAAACTGGATGGGAGATGACAGAGCCTCAGCCATAAGCTTGCCTGGCTGAAGTGACATTTCTTGTGAATGACTGTAATGCATGTGGCATTTACACGACAGCATTTTGAAAAGGTAACAAATTATGTAGCACTGTCAAACAACCTTTTTTTCCTGCGTTAAAGGAGGATGGACAGTTGCCATTCACTATTTGACTATCAAAATACTTCTATTTAGAGTCAAAACATCTGCTACTTTTTATATTGGAAAATCATGCAATCTACCTGATTAAGTGCTTCTCTGAAGCTGATGTTGGAAGTGATGTGTTTTTATCACATCATTTCCCCCACTCCGAGATTCAGAGATACGATTTTCCTATTTTCTAGTAGGAAGGAGGAATGAAGTATGTTGGTCTGGGCTAGGAGAAATCCTGAACTCTTGCATGAAGGTGTGCATTTTAGCAGTCTCCTAGATTCACTACAGGTGTTAACCCTCGTGTCTAACTTCTCATGAGCTGTCCACATAAAGGGAATCCAAATACTTACTCAGGCTGGCAAAAAGAAAAAAAAAAAAAAAAAAAAAGATATCATTCTCCAAAGCTATTGTTGATCTACAGGCTTGGGATCCAGGATCAGTCTGCCTCAGAGCTCATGCAGAGGGGGAAAAAACAGTATTCTAATATCTAACTAAGCTCCAGATCCACCTCTGTAGGCTTAATTCTTTCTTCAGTGATTTAGCCAAGTTTCATAGCAAACATGTCACTATTAAAGCTGGAGTAATTAGACAGCTTGGAGCTGCTGCTGTAAATAGAATTTTACTCTCATTGTTTTTCCCCGTTACACTGGCAGAAGTAATGCCTGCAGAAGATTTTACCAATCATTTCCTGTGACAGTCTCTAATTCTCAGCTTCCTTAAGCACTGCTGTATATAATTTCTTGACATGTAGCTAATTAGGACATGACATAAGAAAGACAGAGACCTATAACTTGAACATGTGTTTAGCAGAACAGAGGAGTTGCTCAATTAGGGTCTTAGCTTCTTCATCACTTTATATAATCTAGAGGGAGTGTTGCCCCAAATATATTACTATGCAGGGATGTGTGGTAGGACATCTCCCTGTGAAAACATAGACTGTCAAGTTCAGCCTCACCTGAGTTCTTTGTAAATCTTATTACTGCATCAGTTCAGCTCCCTAGATTGACATATGGTGAAAGGATTTATTTTCAGATATATCAAGTCTTCACTCTTTTCAACTAGGGCATTTAGAAGAGATAGAAATGATATATTTTCTATTGCTAATATGCCAGTTACAACTCCAAATCTAGCTCTTTAAACGGATCTGATTGATTGGATCACTCCATTTTATTAAACTTAAGGGATGGGCATATGATCAAACACACTTAATTAGTTCCTGGCAACCTAAACCTACTGAAAATGTGAGAAAAAATGCCTTAGCATTTCATTGTCATTGCGAAGAAGCCATGAGCACCTGTAATGTTGCTTTAAGGAGCTGATGTTGGGAATCCTTCTTTGGAAAAAAATTCAATGGGCGAGGGTGTTGGTGAAGACCTGTTAGAAGCCTGAATAATATTGAAAGATAATGGAAGGCAAGATCATATCTTTAAATACTACCTTTCTTCGTAATAAACATAATTCTCTGAGGGTACCAATCCATGTATGCATGGAGGAAGTGTAAGGAAGATTTCATAAACATGGCAACTGACCAAGATGAATGGTGATGTGGTCACTGAGGGTCTTGTCGTCCCCCCTGAAAATGTTCTTAGTCCTGCCAAGTGATTTGAAATTTGTATTGCCTGTATAATCTTGTATACTAAATATCTACATAAATATTTTCTGGTCTTAATGTTGATGCCTCTCACAGTAGCATATTCTGTTCTTTACCCTTACAGCATCTGATGGTGAAACAAGTCAGAGACCTACAGGTTTTCTAAAAAGGGACATTTTGCAGCTTTGTCCATTTAACTGTAAGAAAAGCTTCAGTTTCAGCTGTCCTAAGTACTTATGTCAGCAGTGCTTATACTGCTCCAGGAAGTATACCAATATAGTTCTCATTTCGGCTTACATCAGCGTTTCTATATGTTGCTTTAAAAAAGTCACACAGCGGACTGACAGTAATCCGCAGTGGTTAGGGAGTCCATTTACAGAAGAGGACCAAGTCTACCAAGACTGGAAAATACAAGCACACAAAAAAACACCTAATCCTTTTCCCAGACACTTTACGTGCTCCATGCAGAAAACCATCTAACATAACAGGTAAATGAAAGAGCTGTGCTGCAAAAAACACTGGAGGTATTGATTCCAGCGCATCAGCAGGCTGGATGTTGTCAAGGTCTTTGCTGTCTTCACAGAGGAAGAGACTATGAAGGAGGGACTGATGGAAAGTCTTGATGTAGCTTTGCAAAGGTTTACAGAGGACTCTTGAAAATGCAGGTGGTGCCACAGGCTGAGAAGAGTTGCAGGAAGTCATTTGGATAGTGAACAGAGCTGAAATGGAAAGGCAAAGATATGAAGATCCTTGAAAAAGATGACAAGTGACCTGTTTCTGATCAAATAGAAAAGAAAAAAAAAAAAACCAACAGTGAAAATATCTTCCAACACAAGAGTAATATGATCAAAATTAATGACTCATAGAACAGCACTTTGCAGCAGCAGTCTGAATGGAGGGATTTGCCAAAGCAGATGAAAACAATTTTGTACTAATAAAAATGTAAGATAGTGAAAGCCTGGATGAGAGTCATAGTGTATAAAGGAACTTTTGCATTAGAAATCAACAATATTGAACCATGGGCAGAATGGGAAAAGCTTAATGATGAGCTCACAACATATTAGAGGTCGCAGAATTTCAGAATGGTAGGGGATGGAACGGACATTTAGAGATCATCTATTCCAACCCCCCTGCCAGAGCAGATTTACCTAGAGCAGGCTGGACAGGAACACATCCAGGAGGGTTTTAAATATCTCCAGAGAAGGAGACTGAATAACTCCAGAAAAGGGTCACCACAATGAGGCAGAGAAACACTGTAATGGAGAAAAGAGGTATGGATCCACAGCTTCATTTAAACTCTAATAAGATTTATCTGGTGACTGGAGCTGCCAGATACAAGCCTAAGTCTTCAAGCAGTGTGGTAACTACACATGGTCACTTGGCAGCTTCCAGAGAGGAAGAGGTTGGCTGTTCACTAGTGGATAAGCTGTAAAGGCATTTATTCCAGGTGCCGTGGACCAGACAATAGCAGAAGAAAGATCAGGTTTTGTTAAAATATATGCATATTCTTTTTACTGTGTTTGTGCCTGGGATATTATCAGGCTTATTCACAA
Organism: Gallinago jamesoni; assembly: GCA_025769975.1. Lineage (NCBI taxonomy): Eukaryota > Metazoa > Chordata > Aves > Charadriiformes > Scolopacidae > Gallinago > Gallinago jamesoni. Next base: position 137,504,326 of record JAOQGH010000001.1, read on the forward strand.
AGAAGCAGGCTGTGACCTCTAATTATCTTAATATGTGGCGAAGGGTAGATTTGTACTTCCCTATGCAGAAATATTGCAAATAGGCCAACTACAGAAAGGAAAGGAAAATGGAAAGCAGGGTACCTTCCTCAGATGGAGTTCATAGCAGCACTGCTGTGGCAGCATAGAGGGAGGGAGGTAGAAGAAAGACAGTTAGAGCAAGAAGTAATTCCACATAGGATAGAGTCACTGCAGAGTATCGGTCTCAGCTGGGGCACCCACCTTGCTCACCCATGGAAATTCTGCTGTGGGGAGCAAGGGCAGCAAACTGGGCAGTAAACTGTCTGACTGGTGCTGGCCTGGGGGAACTTATCAATAAGTAGGAAAGGAGAGGGTAAAGTCAGTGCAATAGACATCAAGGGGAAGAAAATGAGGGGAGCTTAGGCATACAAATATTTGAATATCAGAGAGCCACAGCATCCAGAGTATGATCTAAGCAGCTGCTTGAAAAAGGTGGCTGGGAAAATCCATAGACTCAAGGGCGGGAGCAAAGAGTTGTGATAAAGTCTCCTTTTGCGACACTGTTACTGGTGGTTACTGGAATAATCACCACCAACTGCAAACTGATCTGTTCAAAAAATCCCTCTTCTGGGAGAATGGAGATTGCTAAGAATCAAATAAATGTCTTTTGACCAAGACTCCTTCTCAATAGCTAAGGTTGAGGAGCAAAGTATAGAAGTATCCCTTAGATACTTCTTAGATACAAGGGATAGAAGTATTTAGTGTCTTTTTTCCCTCCTCTTCACAGAATTGGAAGTCTTGACAGACATCATACTCATGATGTATGTTAGTGGAAGGAAGGTCTGCAAGTAAATGTAACCTTTTTTCTTAGGTTTGAGTCTACATGTCCTGATCCTCCTCTAGTATCTAGACAATGACTTGATTTATTCTGAGATATGAGCAATCCACACGCTACACAAGCTTGTGCACAGGGTTGGACTTAGATCATACTCTTACAGGTTCAATTGACTCAAATCCACACTGATCTGTGGCTAAGAGAGACCGTACAGATAGAGCTTCAGTGCCCTGCTTCTCCTGGAAGAAAGATTGTAGTACAGTAGACATCTCCTGTTAAATGGCAGTGACGTATCTAAAGAGGCTAGGTGGTTACCAGGACAGCTCCTGACACCAAGAAGGCCTTAGGACATGGAGTTCTTCAGCCTTGAGACTTTCTTAACTTGTCTGAGCAGGTAAGTAGCAGGTGGAGAGGCAACATTTGCATTTAAAGATTGCATATGTAGATGGGAACAAGAGCTGCTGCAGTCAGACAAATCCAAATTTTATGAGATTATCTGTTCTGCTACCATCCCAAAGAAGTGAAAATTGCCATTTTAGTTCCATTTCACCTTTCTTTTGATAGAATGACATTTTCAATAGACTGCATTGAACCTCCAAAATCTTTTCTGAGAGGTGATGCTGAATTCAGTGGCCAGGCTTTTCCTTATTGTATATCTCTAGGGTATTTCCATAAAGAAACAAGCAAAAGGAGTAAACCACCTCAAAGTATTTACTAAACATTGATGGGAATCAAAGCACTCATATTTTAATTTAATCAGATTGTAGACTGTAATTTAGAGAAATAACTTATCTCAGTTTTGTTTTCTTGATAGACTTGGCAAGTAAAACCTTCAATTTAGCAAATGTTAAACAAATTTATTTAAAATATCAATCATAGTAAGCCTGAACTTATACACACAAACCCATCATTAACACAATTACAGTTGTGAAAACTGTAAACATTGCCATTTAACATTAACTTCCTAACAATCAGGAGATGAAAAGTGAAAATTAGCTTCCAAGTTATCACTCACAGAGCTATCTTTGATTCAAAGTTTTTTGTGGATACCTTAAATCATATTCCAGTGTTGATTATAAAATACATATACCCTTATTGAGACAACTCTCTAAGCATTCCTTCCTAATGTGTATATAAATTGCTTCAGGTCTAAGCCATCTTTGATACCCATAAGTGCAGTTCTAGGGTACTCTTGCAGATGTGATTTAAAAAAATTGAAGGTCTTTTTAATACCATGCCATCTCCAAGCTGCAGAAAGTAATTATATAATTACAATATTCAATTATGCATCATACAAAGGCATTTTTTCCTAGTTTCCGTTACACTCTGTTCTCTGTAGTAGAGGGTCTGTCTTTCACTAGGGGATACAGATACTCAACTTTTGTCCACCCTTACAGTGTTTGCTCCCTTTGCAAGCTCTCCAAAGGGGGAAGTTGTTGCAGAGAGGTTCTAGTCCCTTCTGCACAGCTGTAACTGTGTAACTGTAACTGTAACCCTGTGGAGAGTTCCAGGACCAGCAGAACCCTCTGCAAAGGGAAGCCAGGTTTGGAGATCCTGAAATATGCATAGATCCTTTTCAATACCCTCTGCCTCTTCAGTGCCACAGGGATCTCCATCCAGTGGGTGCACAGCTGAGCTAAAGGCTGAATGAAATTGGGTAGATGAATCTGCAAATGCTTGCTCTGAAAATCCCCAGTTGTCTAGCCACCAAGACGTGGATTTACTGGTAAATCAGTGTTTTGTGGCAGCAGTCTCTCTGCTGAGTAATTTGGCCTGGGATTCTTGCTGAATGAGACTGTCACTTCAGTGATGGTCTCTGTTTTTACATCATTTCAAAGCAGTCATAGCCTGTGGAATTGTGCCCAAATCCTATGATGTTTTTCTTCTAATATGCTTCATTTAGACATTTCACTGAAAAAGTTATGGCTTGCTTCTTTTTTACAATAAATCTTTGTTTTTGTAAACAAATCAATCTGTGGGAATGTGAATACTTCATACAGACAAAACCAATATAGATTGTAACTGAAAAAAGTAAAAAAATGCTTATACATGATCGGCTTTCCACACAGTTGTCTCTGTATTGCTACAGTTCCCTGATCTACTGCTTGTGGGGTAGAGTCAGGTCTCCACTGCTGTTGCAGTTTTTCTGCAGGAAAACTGAAGTGGCAAATAAGTTTTCTGCATCTTGTGGGAAAAGGAAACTAAGAAATGCTACTTTGGGGAATGAACTGCTCTCTGGCCTGTTTAAAGGCTGGAACAGCAGAGCTAAATCTCCAGAGCTAAAGGAGCGTAAGAGCTACTTTTTTCAGGACTAGCAAAGCAAGAGGCACAGAATAAATATTCCCTTGTGGATGAGGTGTGGTTGCTGTCTGGGACTAAGACACAAACCACTCTGAAACCTGGGCAGTGATTACCACTTCTTTCACAATGTTGTAAATCGGGAGTGTTAGAATGGAACTTTTGTGCGACACCTAGAAATTTGAGGCAGAAAAAAGACACCTGAAAATGAGTGATGTATCACACAAACTCTGTTTTCAAAACAGAAATATCTTCAACAAAATAAAGGCTGTGCGCCTGTGGTATTGTTCATGACTGATAATCAGGATGAGGGATCCAAACCTGGCACTTCTTTTTCCTGCACAATCTGATTTCTCCAGCATTGCCTCTTTGACGTTCATTGACACCCTTAGAAGCCACAAAGTCAGTGAGGGCAGATGGCCTCTCATCTACCCTAGAGGTGTCAAAGTTAGATGGCTAAGCTTGAGCTAATCACAGCAAGCTTCTTTTACACTTATTACAGAAAAATGAGCACCTCTCGAGATGGTTCACTTAATCTGCCTTGGACAATTATTTTAAGATAAGATGAGTCATATCTGGAGGGATTTTTTTCTTTGAACCAACTATAAAGGTATTACTGGTGTCCAGCTTAGATCTTTACCTGCCAAAGTTTGGGTAGACTAAATTTTTCAGTTACTCAGCCAGTTTACATCATTGAGGATTTGGCCCACTTAAATCAAATATCCTAGTATGAAAAAGGCATATTAAATCAAGATGACAGACGTGTCTTGTAACCAGGAGCAATTCCCCCTTAAGCCAAGATTTTGGGAACAGCAGTAAATGTGAACCCTTACTTTATATTGTGGAAGGGGATAAAACTGAAATCTTTCTGATAATACTGAATAAGTTTTAGTAATTCCTCGTCCTTCCCCAGAGTAATTTGAATCCCAGAAAAAAATGATATGGCTATGTTTCTAACACCATAAGGCACGTACTGGATATTAGGTCTTACATTATTTTGACTTTTTTTTTTTTTTTGTCTTATGCTATTTCAAACCAGAGTAAACCCATTCTCTTCATTTTAGCATTACTAGGAGGTTCCTTCCCAAACTCTCAAAGTGTAGGCATTGACTTCAGGGAAACCTGAATGAGTCTCCAAATTTCACTGCTTGCTCTGCATTGCGTTTGGTGCTGTCACCTAACCGTAAGGAATCCAGTGACATTTGGGAAGGAAATCCTTATGGGCTCTCAGATATGACACAATGCCTGCCTAGATTATCTGTCCTGGAACAGATCCATGGCACTCTGCAGTGGGAGTCAGATAACTTTGAACATTTCAATAGCTCCTGGACACTTATTTTTAGGGAACCATCCTTGACCCTCATACTCTGTCGCTGCTGTCTCTTCTGCTTCCACATGCTAAGTGGCTTTCAGAAGCTGTTTCCTTTTTTTCTGAGAAAAATATGTAAGGCAGCCAGGAGAAACCCAGCAGAAAACAGCATGTGGAAAGAAGTTAAAGCACAACATTAGGGAGCAAGATCTTACTTCAGGGCATCCTGAGGTTTTCCCTGTTCGTAAAGAGGTGCTGCATTTCAGGGCATGACCACAGCAACATACACTCTTTAATGTGTCCTAGTGCATGACAGGATGCATTGTTGGTCATAACGCACTGCTTATATTTGTTTTGGTGCTGATTTTGATCCTGAATTTATAGTTCACACATTATCATTTAAGTACATACCATAAATTAAACCATTTTGATCCCAATTCAGTTTATGCCAACTGAGATGAGCTTTTTTCTCCCATCACCAGGAGGCTCAGTCCTGTTCTCTTCACCTTTATATACACTGTCTCAAGGATAGCTTATGAAAAAAAAATTATCCTAAAAATAGGTATTCCTCTTTCGTCACACATCTTTAATATAATATGTGAAATGCCTTATGCTTTCTCTTTATATGCTCTATTAGGCCTTTGTATTGACACATTTTTATTCCTTCTCTACCCTCTTCCTGCCGTTTCCTGGAGCGGGAGATTGTCCTTTAGGAAGAGCCCCCTATTTGCAGACTCTTTTCCTGCTAATACCATTTCTAACATGTATTCATCAGATACAGCAGCTTCTGTGAACAGAGCAATAAATACTGGAAGTGGGCTCCCTCAGTTCGCTGGTGAGGTGTATCCTCCACTCAGGCTGAAGGTCTAAAGGAGTTAGGAAATCCCTTAAAATTTAGTAGCAAAGAGGGAGACTGCCAAATGCTGTTTCTGTGACCTTGTAATTTAAACTCAGGGGCACAAGACTGGGGAAGCTGACAAGAGAACAGAGACAACAGACTTCCATTTCTTGATGGTTATGTCTGTAATTTAAGATGAATGGCCAAGATTTTCTGAAGGCAGATTTTGAATCTAGAGATGCCCTAAGAACATCTTTTGATTTTTTTGATGATGGGGGCACAAGCTATAAGATTACCTTTCTTAAAATAAACCCTTTAAGGTGTTTCTAATCAGGCACAAACATACTATTAAGGCACATGGCACAAAGGATCATTTGAAAAATATTTGATAATTTATATGGCAGCTTGAGGGCAAGACAAGTGTTCAAATACCCTTGGGTGGTATTTTTTTTGTCTTTTAAATACTTGTTATGTATGAATGCAAGAGAAAAGGACTTTGTTGGCAAGTACCAACTTCAACTGATTTCTCAACAGGATTTTTCTGTCTTTCAAAGAGTGTATTTCCTTTTTCTATGTCATTCACCAGCGTATCCTCAGCACGTATAAATCAATAGAGCTTGAATTACATTCCTGGAGCTATGCTGACTTCTGTCTCTTGGGTATATGCTCTACAACCTCTAAAACTTTAAATGCATAGAATACAGGGTCTTCTGGATTATTAAATTGATGGGAAACATAGATTCACTTTGAAAGCAATACAAATCCAAAATGAGAGGCAGAAATCAGAATTTCAAAAGCTCATGACTTTCTGAAATGATTCATAACTCAAAGAATATGATCAGTTTTCTTCAAATTCAGTTGAAAGATTTTTCTTTCTCTCCCTAGGAAATTGAACTGTTTTGTAAACTGAACTTGTGGGGAGACGGATAACTCCATCTCTTCATAAAAAGAAAATATAACTCATAACTTGAGGAAGGTTCTTGAAAGACAACATTTAGAATACATTGTTCAGAAGAAGCTTTCTTTGTTTTACAGAGTATTTTGGTCAAAATACAATTTTCTGAGTTGTAAGAAGAAAGTAAAGAACAAAAAATGCAAGAGTTCTGCATTTTTTTCCCCTTTTTTCCCCCTTTCATTTTCCAGTGATGGTGAGAAAATTGGATAAATCAAGACTCTACAGATTAATTGGGAAGAAAAAAATAACTCAGTGGCAAGTTCCAGAATTGTTCTCAAGTGGCAGAAAAATGCAACAGGAGGAGTGGATTCGAAAAGAGAAGGCCATTGGGAAGGTGCTGAAGCAATGACTATCAAATAGTCTGAGGAGTGAAATACTTCGTGTACCAGTGTTTGCTAACATCATCTGAGTCATTTCAAATAATGCCAACATACATGTACGGAAAAAGGGGCAATGCTACTGTTCAATCTTTGCTGAATCACAAAGATGAGTTTTCTATTTTAAGTCACAATAAATATACAAGCTGTTTTTAGGAATACTCTGATAACTTTTCTGTGTGGTCTTAACTTTTTAAAGATTCTTTTAAACTATTTGTTTTAATGGAATGGTTTACCTTATCTAAAATGCAAACAGACATTTCTGCAGGCTGTAGTAACACACAACCCCTTTTCATTTTCCCAAATGGCTACTCAAATCTTAGTAAGATTAACTCATTTTGCAAAAATTAGAAACACTTAGTATTTAGTGCTTGCATAGAGTTCTTAATCTTGAAGGAGGACACAGTCCTTAAGTCTCAAAAAATTCTTGTGAAAAAAAGTATACACTTAAGGAAATTAAAAGTAAGCACATAAATTCATAACGTGTTCCCCCTGAGAGCACACTTTCAAACCTCTCCCACCAAGCGCTCTTACTGGAACAAAAAGTTTTTATTGCTTGTGTTCTCAACAATCTGAAGAAAAGTATCTGAAATGAGGGCCAAACTGGTCAGATTTGCATTAACAGGCCTGAGAGAGTATCAATTACTGCACAAAATGTCCTCTGGTTCTCAGACTGACACTGTTTCCAGCTTAGTCCTTTTACTGAGTACCAGTCTGGTCTGGGGATAGCATCACAAATCATCAAGAATAATTAAAATGCAGTAGCTGTCAAAGGAATAACATTATTTGCTTCAATATAATTGATAGCTATTTATTCCATTAACATAAATGGTATGAAAAGGTTGCATGTCTTCAGAATTTACTAGTGTGTCAAGTCAATGAAGGAGGTGAGGCTGGCACAGGAAATATTCTGTCTGCCCCTTCAAAATATTATCCTATATTTGCTCTGAGTAAAAAAAAATCTTCAAACTGTAATTTCCTCTTCCCTTCCTATTTTAGCCCTAATTTCTTTAAAAGAGCAGTGGGATCTAGCTACACAGAAGTATAGCAGAATATCCAAGGAAGAAAGTGATATGTAAGATTTTTTTCTGACTGATCTCATTTTGCATTTGCAAATCAAAACCCATTTGAAGGGCTAGATACAAATGCATGGTCAGCAAAATCAGGTTTCTGAACTGTTCTGTCCCTCAAACTTTTTGCTGTGCCTTTGACATCTACATCATTGGTGTTTTTCTGGCTGTAGTAGAGGGAAGGAAAAGATATAAAATCATGGAACAGTTAGAGTTGGAAGGGACCTTAAAAATAATCTAGTTCCAACTTCCCTGCTTGTTCTAGGATCTCAGAAAGAAGAGGAAAGTAGAAAACTGATAACTATTTAATGAAAAAAACCCAAAAAGAGTTATGCAGGCCAGCTGCCCGCTTCAAACCCTGCAGTCAGCATCACTGGTCAGAGATGTGTAACACCCTCTGATTAAGCATATAACAAATAACATCCACTAGCTAAAATGAATATTTTATTTAACTGAAAATTATTCCATGACTGGTTAGTAGATAACAACAACTTTCCCTTAAAATAACACTCTGAAAATCTGTTTAATTTCCTTCTCTTACAGTGATCCTAAAGACTGGGAAGAAACATCATCTAGCATACAGAATCATAGAATGGTTAGAGTTGGAAGGGACCTTAAAGATCATCTTGAATTTAGTCAGTTCAATAGTGGTTAAAGCATTGCACCTGGAACAGCCAACTACATCATACAACATAGGGAATATATAATATATATATATACATACATACTGATTTGGTTTAAAAGGGGCCTGTGGGTTAATAATGACGTAAGCAGCTGCCAAGGTACATCAAGGGTCAGCTGTCCCAACAAGGCCAAGGCACCCAAGGGTAGCCATGGGGCTGGCAGGGTTGTGTCCTTAACAACCACTCATAGGTCCCAGAAAGGCAGCAAACCCAGGGATGGTGACTGAGGTAAACCCAAAGCTATGTGAGTAGTTGGCATGGCCACCATGTCAGGGCAGGGCTGAGGTTCAGCCAGGAAGTCAAGTTTTTAGGTCAGGGTCAATAAGGTACATGTACAGGTGTAGCGACACCCATAGCAATAGAGCATGCATTGACAAAGAGAAAGTGCATGAGATCAAATGCAGCTCCAAGGAAAGGGTAGCCTTTGGTGAAACTTCTTCTGTATCTTTCTGCCTCAGGTCATTCCCAGAAGTGTGATCCCACATTCATAGCAGAGATGGTCTGAACACGTGCCACCAAATCCCAAGGAGGGGGAAGAGACTACAGAGCCTGTTTGTGCACACAGAGTCCCAGTCATTACACTAACAGGAGTTTTTGACATTAAGATACAGCAGTACGTCAAAACTTTCACTCTAGTCAAGGCTCAGAAGGATATTAGGTCTATTTATTCAAGAAATATGAAGGGGAAGGAAAATGCTCAATAGAGAAAAGAAAGTGATTAGCTGTCTAGAAAACTTGCGGCAAGGGGAAAGATGGCAAGAATAGCATTTTTTAGTTCATATATCATAAAATCCTAGAATGGTTTGGGTTGGAAGGGACCTTAAAGATCATCTAATTCCAAGCCCCCTAGCATGGGCAGGAACATCTCCCACTAGACCAGGTTGCTCCAAGCTCCATCCAGCCTGCTGTTTTAGACTTCCAGGGATCGGGCATCCACAACTTCCCTGGGCAACCTGTTCCAGTGCCTCAACACCCTTCCACTAAAGAATTTCTTCCTAATACCTAACATAAATCTCCCCTATTTCAGTTTAAAAGCATTACCCCTTTGTCCTATCACTACACTCCCTGACAGTCCTTCTCCATCTCTCCTGTAGGCACCCTTTAGGTACTGAAAGGCTGCAATAAGTTCTCCCTGGAGCTTTCTCTTCTCCAGGCTGAACAATCTCAGCTTTCTCAGCCTGTCTTCATAGGAGAGGTGCTCCAGCCCTCTAATCATATTTATGGCCCTCCTCTGGACATGCTCCAACAGGTCCATGTCCTTCTTTCACTGGGGGCTCCAGAGCCAGATGCAGTACGCCAGGTCAGGTCTCATGAGAGTAGGGTAGAGGAGAAGAATCACCTCCCTCAACTTGCTGGCCATGCTTCTTTTGATGCAGCCCAGGATATGGTTGGCTTTCTGGGCTTCCAGTGCACATTACCATCTCATGTTGAGCTTCTCATCCACCAAGACCCCCCAAGTCCTCCTCAGGACTGCTTTCAATCCATTCTCTGCCCAGCCTGTATTTGTGCCTGGGATTGCCATGCCCCAGGTGCAGGACCTTACACATGGCCTTGTTGAACTTCATGAGGTTTGGATAGACCCACCTCCCAAGCCTGTCAGTGTCTCTCTGGATGGCATGCCTTCCCTTAACAGTGTTGACTGCACCCCACAGCTTGATGCTGTTGGCAAATTTGCTGTGGGTGCACTCAATCCCACTGTCCATGCTGACAATAAAGATGTTAAACAGCACCAATCCCAGTACTGACCCCTGAGGAACACCACTCATCACTGGCCAATTTGCTCCAATTCAGAGACAAGGATGTCATGCAGGACAGTGTCAGTTAATTTGTGCAAATCCAGGCATATCATGTCAATTGCTCTTCCCTCATCCATCAAAACTGTAATTGGGTCATAGAAGGCCACCAATTTTTCAGACAAGATTTACCCCTAGGAAAGCCATGTTGGCTGTCACTGATCACCTCCTTATTTTTTATGTGCCTCAGCAGAGTTTCCAGGAGGTTCCATGGTATGGGGGTGAGACTGACTGGCCTGTAGTTCCCCAGGTCTTCCATTTTTCCCTTTTTAAAAATGGGTATTATGTCTCCCTTTTCCAATCAGTAGGAACTTCACTGGGCTGCTATGACTTCTCAAATATGACAGATAGTGGCTTAGCAATTTCATCCATCAGTTTCCTCAGGAACCACGGATGCATCTCATCAGGTCTCATATTCTTCAAACATATAAAACAATACCTGCAAAAAGAGAAGGGAATGTGGTTGCCCATGTGGTTGAATTATAAATGGATGATAATGCAAACACCAGACATAAAATAAAGCCAAGCATTAGGAGAAGCTTTGTCATCATACAAATAGTTATGCCCTGGAGTTATACATATTGCAGAATGGAATTTTTTTTAGAGCTGGATGGCCTCTTGAAAGCTTTTCAAGGTCTTGTTTCTGTATTTTCACTAAAAATGCTCTCACTAAATGCTTTCATCTAACTTTGGGGACCACTTGTATCTCCATTCTCTTCTCCAGCAGGTATTAGAGCTTCACCATGTTTTTATAACTTCAAGACTGGATATTTGACTGAATTTTTGGCAATTTTTAATTGAAAACCCTTCATTAAATCATACTTTTAGGTGTGAAACCCACTGGGGGAATGAAACGGACTTTTAATTCTTAATGGAAACATCTAGCACTACAAGCATTTTGAGTCCAAATGTCATTTCAACATAGTTATTCTTGTATGTTGTAATTCACCAGCCAACAGGGTAGGGATCAACAGCTGCCCTCATTTGCTGTTTGTATGACAACACAGAACACATCCCTTAGGGGCGTATGCTTAAAGTAAATTATGTTGCTAAGAAACCCATTAAAGAATGTTGTTAATTGATGATGAATAGCCTCCTAGTTATTGGGAACATTTCTTACCAGCTCTGGTTCATGTGGTCTGCAAATGAGACAACATGTACTGGTAGTTGCTGATGTCAATGACATTGGTTATTTAAGAAGTGCACACAGCACGGAATGAGAAAGGCCACAATAATCAGATAAGGAAATTTCCTTTGTTTGCTTTGATGTTGGTAACATCATTTGGGTGACATCACAAAATTCTGCGTGACTGAAAAGAGGCAAATGAGAAAACAGAAAGCACAGTGGAATAGCCTGACTTCTTGCAGTGAACATTTGTTTCCTTGTCACAGTCTCAGGAGCAGAAGCTGTTTCTCCTCAGTTGCTATTTATTCTTGGAACAAGGTTCTGAACATAAGTAAATGCTCTGGCTAATGTTAATTTTAAAAAATGTTTTCAGCCACGTCTCTGTTGTAAAATATACTCAGAACAAATTTAAGTAGTCTCTGTTGCCATGATTGCCCTCTTGATAGAAATGTATGATGAAATATACTTCATTAGAAATAAATCAAACATAATAGTTGGTACTGTCCTGCTCATTTCAGTGGGTATTCTAAGGCTTTTCCATATTGCTTTTAAAACTATGGCCAAAGGTGCCCTGCATCCTCTTAAGTAGGATGCAAGCACTGAGGAAAGGTGAGAGTTGCACAACAAAACAAAGAGCAGTATACAGGAGAACAGAAGTATTGAACATTGCTCCAGTTAACAGGTTTTCTAGGGAATGCTAGAAGGGAAAGGGCTTTATGGAAAATGTATGGCATCTGCAAAGGGAACAGCAGTATATTTTGCCCCTTTTCTGACTTTTTTCTCTGCTGAAATGCCTTGAGGTGTGAAGAGCTTGCATAAAGACTGAGTAATGGATTGTACATTGGGGGCTCTTGCAACATGTCCCCTCCCTAAATGGCTTCTTGCTGAAAGCTTGGCGTAAGTAATAGGGAAAGAATCATATTTTATTTCCATTTTAGGCATTTTACACTGACCCAAGTGGAGACAGCACAACAGGCAGGCAGACCTTTGCTCTGCTTTTCTGTGGTGCAGATTTTTTTGCTGGCCAAACACCCCCTTCTACACTGCAATAAAATAAAGAAGCTACAAGACCAGCTCTTGTGGAGATAAGTGTGTGTCCAGAGGTGCTCCAGCCAAAAATGCTGTTGTGCTCAGGCCCTTGCCTGAGGGTAATGGCCAATTTTGGGTTGAAACCAGGTGCCATAGACAGGGGTTGCACAGTGATGTGAATGAGGCCACGTAAAGCATCTGTAATTGCACACACTTTTTCCCTGTGCCTGAAATGCTTCTGTTTTCACAAGCTGCCTCCTACACTCCAGTTTGTTGTGAGAGCTGATCATAAATATTAAAATAAGTAGTTTTAACATTTTCACAAATGCAGCTATCTAACTTCATTCGCCTGGACCTTTATCTACTGAATACTCACCATCCCCTAGTTTGGTTCCAAAAATCTTTCTAGGCTATAAAATTTTTTAATTAATACAGAGTTCACAGCTGTGAAATAAAATAAGAAAGTTTTATTTCTGAAATTTAAAAAAAAAAAGTATGTTGTTGCAATTTATTACAATCTTTTTGGAAAGGAATTTCATTTTTTAGGTATTTCTTTAAATTTACAAAGAATAATGTATTTATTAATCTAATCTTAACAAAAGACATTTAATCATTCTTTCAGAAATCATGGAAATTTTTGAGATTTGTTTCATTTTAGCTCTGGAAAGATTTGAGTATTTGGAAAGGATTGATTCTGAATGTTTAATGTCTCACTTAAGTGTTGACTTACAGAAGAGAAATCAACATTGAATGGAGAGTAATAGATTATTAATGATAAGCAGAGAGGATGTTGTTGGGTTATTAAAATATAATAAATATAATAAAAATTTATGTTACTTCAAATCTGTCAGGTTTTTCCTTTTTTTCTGCATTTCAAATTCTATGATCAAGAATGTATATTTGTAGGACTGAGCCTTCAAAAGCTAACCAGAAAACTATGAAATGTTAACATAGTGGACACATTTTACAGCATTTTTTTCCTCCATATTACAAAGAAAAAGGCTACAAATATAATAAAATCAGAAATATAAAATAAAAAAAAAAATAATTGGTCAAGAATTGCCCAAAATGAAGAGCCTTTATAGCTCTTTCCTGTGGCAAATTTATTGGATGATTGTGTCTGACAGGTCAACATTTTCTATCCATCCTAAGTAAAGGTTTCTGCCTTCAGTGACTTCTTCCAACACAGCAAAGGCAAGATCAAGAGTCACCTGGATCTCTGCACTCAGTCACATCACTTAACATGAATTTTCAGCGTAAGCTCTAGGGAACAGGTGCCACCGCTACTATTAAATTTGTGCACAATGTCCTGCTTAGCATTTCAGATATGTAGGGAATTTTTTGCATATATAAAGAAGTTAAATGATCCTAGTTACTAATGCTTTTTCAACATCCAAAGCACATTTTTCAGATTTAGAACACATCCAAAATTTGTGTCCACTGACCATTGCATTTGTTTCTGGTTCAGACAGAGTAGAATTCACTTTCAAACTTAGCACGTGGCAATCTCAAAACACAGTCTGCACATAGAAAACAAGAGCCTTATTGTCATGTAACTTCATGAAGTTCCTTACACCATGTTGTATTAACTCCAAAAAACTACTAAAATCTACTTATGAGGATTAATTGTTATTTACTTCTTTGCCAAAGTAGTTTATTGATTGAACTCAGTCCTGAAGCTTACATTCAGTTTAGAGTAAGAGCCTGCGGTAACCACTTACCACAATGAGAAATTTGTTTCACCATGAACACATAAAGAAAAGCTTTGTAATGGAAAGATATTCCATCTTTTCCTGTAGCCTCTTCCCTTGAAACATTATATAATGTGTGGATCAGTCCAAGTAAGTCGTTGTCATGTTTAATCAAAGACTAGAAGAGAAATTAATTTCATCATCCATCTCCCCTCAAAGATATCTCTGGGTCAACAGTGTAGGAAACTAAAGTTATTAACTAGATGATGAAGGAATTCTGCCAAGAACAGTACATGACTGCTCCCACGAGATCTCTAAATACCACTAATACTTTCTTCAGTAAAATTAATCCCTGTTCATTAACGCAAAACACTGAGCAAAATCTGCATGCTTTAACCCGACAGCAGAGCCTGTTCTGGCCACACAGCCTTTCTGTATGCCAGGTTTGGAAATTGGGGGTTAGGAAATTCAGCTTCTTATAAAGGTTTCTGGATTCCTTCCAGTTTCTGCCTTCTGCTCCCTGATCATGAAAAAAAAAGCCTCATTTTCTAGGAGCTGTGGAGGCATGGGCAACCGCACACAGCTCTAGTCTGGAGAGAGAGATGCAGTGGTTGCGCATTTGAAGAGAAGCTGTGGAGAAGGCTTTCTTTGTCAGGAGACAAGAATGTTCAGTCAGTGTGGTTAGGCAGCAACATGCAATGTGAAACGTTGAGACTGCCAGCACAGGTCAGAGGATTTCTTTCACTTCCTCTGAGGGCTGTTCACTGACTATGAATTTTTGCTGTTCTTTTATTTTTTTAAATGGAAATTCAAAAGGCATCCGATGCCCATTAAAATTAACTCTGATATTTCAAGAGGAACTGCACCTAAGCTGACATGGTGAAGTGATGTTGTAATAAATATATTTCTTTGTAATGAAAACTTTATTTTTTGGGGGGCCCTGGCAATATCTATTCGCCTATAAGAATTCAGTGAGGAGACCTTAACTGCCTTTAAAAAAAAAAATCATACTTGTTTAACAACTGCCTCAAGTAAGTTTTCTTTGCTATTTTTCTTCTTAGGGAAGTAAATGTAAAATAATACAAGGGAACAATATAAAGCAAGAATCCACTGAATGCTTGTGTTTCTGCTCTGATTTTCAACCTGTGTCAGCTTGGCAACTTCTGTTGACTTTAACAGACACATTTAATGGTAACATTTTTAAGGGCACCTGAACAACTTGGACTCTTAAGTAAATTTAAAACTTTACATAGTCTATTGAGATCATAAGTATCTTTCTAAGTCAATCACACTTTAACTTCTAAGGTATGACTCTAAAAAAAGGATTTAAGTGCCAAAGTCAGAGCAGAGCTGTAATACAATTATGTACATGTGATTTAGGTACATGGCCCTTGAGACTGGAAACACAAACAAGGAGTTAAGAGAAGCAAGTCCTTTACTGGGCATAGTTAACGCTGGACACACAGCTCAGCAGTGCAATGGTTGTACTGCACCTTATCCAGGCTACCAGGCTGGAGAAAAAAGCCCATTTGGAAAGATCTGATTTGAGATGCCTCTCCAGTATCTAGGTTGTTTGTTAAGGTTGCACCACAGAAAAGCAGGAAATCAGAATTACCCTGGGTAGGACAGGCCAAGCTGAGCCTTTCTCCAGCAAAATGGTGGGACACAGCCAGAAGGGAGGAGACCAGAAGATGGCTCAGTCTCACCCACGTCGGCTGCAGCACCTTCAGTGACCACAGAAGGTGCATGGAACAACTTCTGATACCATAGACACTGAAACACTTTTAGGAAGAGGGAGACATTAGCAAAACATATTCTTGCATGAAAATGTCCAGTGAATGAGGGCTTATAAAATGATTTCTTTGAAAAACTGCACATATACTATGACAAAAAATCAAAGCTTGTGGCAAATAGCATGTGTGTCATTGGCTATTCACTTTGTTTCCCCCCATGGTACCCGGTCTGAGGCAGCCAAGGCAGTGAAATGTGGGCTATACACTGAGGTTGGCAGGCTGATACTGAGAAGCTGGCTGTTTGCTTTGTGTCCCTAAATTTCTTTTTTTTTTTCCTTTTTTTCTTTTGTTACTATGAGAGCTTTCATGCCACTTGCAATTTTTCTCCCGTTGTTTTCTCCACAGCTGCTATGAAGATTCCTATGAGGCTGGGGCCATCCTAGGAGCAAGTTAGCAAGCCACCCCCCAACACTTCCACTTCATCTTCCCTTCTAATGTCATTTCCTTCACTGTCTAACACATTGCAAGCTCTTACTTTCCATCTGTACGTCAACACAGCCAATGAAAATCAAAGCACATAACTTACATGGCTGTGACACTGCATCAGTCAAGTACACACAGATCCCTCGCAGGCTTGTGACTTCAATGAAAGTGTAATAATTGTTCTTAAATCAGCTAATCCACTCATATTTTGGGGATGGAGTCCATATTTAAAAATGCAGTGACCTAATTCTTCCATGGCTAGGATTAACTATTGGCAGTATGTAGTTATATTCTGCTCCATTCAACAAAGTTTACATGTGTAGGAGGATTATGAATTTAAACCCGTTCCTTTTAATAATTTCCTTTTTTTATTTTATAAATATTTGCTTTCAGAATATCATTTACTCTCGGCTGCACCAATCCAATGAAATCCTTGCTTGTCATGCCACCATTCGGCTTACCACATCTGTAAAACTGTTCCATATGTATCATCCAATAAATAAACTTTTATTCTACTTCAAATTCTACCACCTTGCTGATACATGTTATCTTCCAGGTTGTAAGCTCTGTCTAGCAGTAATTGTCATTTTCTAAGTGTAGTGCCTAGCACCAAAAGTCATACCTGGCTTAACTGATGCTCACTCCGATGTTCTCTGTGATTGTCTCCTGCTGTTTTCACCACTTAGGGGATCTCCTGGAGCATCTCATTTCATCTGCTCAACAACCACACTACACTGTCCTCCTTGTAAGAACCAATATCATGAGGCAAGTGGGCATACAGGCACCTGATTTTGTCCTGTCACTCATCTAGGTGACCCTAACCTGGTCTGGGAAACAATACCAATAATAATAATACTACAGATTTAGTCCAAGGAACGTGATCCATGCAGGCACTGTTAATGAGAAGTTATTAATTTCCAGTGTAGAATCCCTCGTCCTTAATTACTTTTCCCTTCTGTTTGAGAATTCACTGTTTCAGAACATGGACTTTGGAATTTGGAGGGACAGAGGTTTTAAAGGACAAAGACGTAGACAAAAAGGATATGTAAACAAGCTTTTTCCATCCGTCAGACAAAGTTGGTTTTTTTTCCTACATAATATTTGCAATGGGTATCACTGCATTTAAAGAAAATTTCAATAGCTACCTCATGGCAAAATTTGCCAGAGAGATGTAACTATTATTGGATGAGCATTTTAACCTTGTTCTATTATTTCTCTTTTCTTAATCATGAGAAGTGGAGAAGAGCAGGCCTGAAATTAAGTGTGAAAAACTATCAACTTTTGCATTTGGCAATGTTGGTGCAAGATAGGAGCCAGGCCCCACATCAAAGCTAAGCAATGAATTTTTCATTAGCTGACAAGGTTAAATAATTCACCAGAAGGAAGGGGAAGTGAGAGAACAACTTCAGCTTGGCTGAAACTCTTCAGCCTCCCCAGTACACACCTTCCTTTCTCCTGAGCTCACACCCCAGCAAAAGAGCCATATCCTCAGACAGCTTGGTGTATAGGATGGAGCGTGCTCTTCATTTCTGCTGAAGCCCTTCAGCTATGCACAAACTGTGTAACTCTTCAGGGACACTGAGTCTGAAAGCCAGGTTGTCTGTGTCTCCTGTGCAGCCCTAAGCAGCCAGCTGGATGCTGTCCTGGTGCAAGTAGATGGTCCTGGGTGCATTCAAGTGCTTTGAACAGAGTGGAAAGGCTGCAAGCAGAGGGTGAGAAGAAGATGTTGTGGAAAACTGCACCCCGGTGTTGAGCCTGCTCTCCTGGGAGGTCAAATAGGAGGATCAGAGACCTCCAGAGGGGATCTGCAGGCCTCTGAGGACTTCGTAAAAGCAACCTCCAATTAAACAGCAAAACCCAAATTAAATTCTTTGGGGTATACAGTGCCAACCTGATATAGAACAGTAAAAGCACATTTGTTTGGAAAAATAAACCTACATGCTAGGAAAGAGAAAAAGGCTTTCACTTTAAATTTGTGGGGAAGTATCTTGATAATATCTTGCTTCCATTTAAGTCAGCACTGGAATACCGGTCAGACCATGGGGAAGCTTCATGGGAGTAAGGAAGATTAGCACAGACTTCCATTTCACAAGACTTGTAGTAGATACTCAGGCTCCATTTGAAAGACTTTGCAAACGTGTCTCAAGGAGAAATCTTTTGCAAGCATTTTTTGGAGAGCTACTGTGATAATGGAGGCAGTGCTGTGACTCCTCTCATGGATCAGGCATCACAATCTTTCTCCCACTCCAGATGCAGCTATTTTACTTTACAGACTTATATAGGGTTATTGATTTAGAGCCTTTACTAAGGCCCATGAGAGATTAATATGATTAAGTTCATTCAAAAGAATGTTGTCATAAACACTTATTATAATTCCTGCTTTTTGTGCATGCACTTGTCAACCGGAAATTGGCAAAAATACAAAAGAGGATGATGGAAATTAGTTTCCCTGAAGGAATCATTAAATCTTCCTCCTCCCTTTTCACCCCCCATCTACACCTCCCTCTTACTTCATGGGCTCTAGTACTGGAAGCTTTTAATTGTCTAGATTGTCAATTTTTGACATCTTAATCTCCCCTGATGAGCCTGGCATCTTAGAAGCAGAGCATCTGAATACTAAACACTGCCCTTCTTGGATAGCTGCTATGCACAAACCAGCTGCAGCTGGGCCCCGGTTTGCATCAGTGCTCCACTTCACATGTCCTAGCCCCTCTCCTGCTCACCATGGTGCAGATACGTGGCTCCACCAGTTTCCCCAAAGTTATTATTCTCTTTCTGATTTGAAAGTCAGGATTTCATTATCCGCAAAATTTACCTGTAACAGAAACCGCAAGGCAGCCACAAAAGCAAATATTGCTACAATTTGGGCACTGATACCAGTTTATTTCTAGTCAAATCAGTTTGCACCACTGATACCAACAGAGTTTGAACCACCAGATCAGAAAAGAAGCTGGCATGCTGTGCTTGTATGGACTATGTACTACCCAGACCTGGCAGCCTCCTCTTGCCACTGAAAACTGTAGGTCTAGGTTTGACCTAGAGTCAAACCCTTGCATTTTTACTTTGGAGGACACCAATCAAAACTATATAACATAGCTGCCATTATAACGAAATCTAGACTGGTTCAAATGAACCTGGAAATCCCTAGTCCTGGGGGAGACTGGGGAAAACATAGCTGTGTGTATGAAAAGAGGTGGACATCCTTGATCTTGCAACCTCTTTCGTGAAAATGCTCATGGTAGAAGAAGAAACATCCTCAAACTGGAGAAGTAAGCAGCTGCTTATATTTGGCTGAATAAATGCAGGGGTACTAATACTAATTACCCTGCTTATTTGATAAGTACTGTGCATTCAGGGAATGTGCACCAGCTGCGCTGCTATGAAAATTTCTTTCGAGGAGTTTTCTTTCAAGGCTGAGAAGAGAGTTCATCGAGTACGGCCATTGCCCTGGCTGCCTTGAAACAAGTCTCTTTAAACAGCTTTTGTAAACTCTTGGAGGTTAGATCTTCCAGAGCGGTGCCAGCTTTCCCTCTGCAACTTACAGAATTAGAGAGGACTGAGTTGCTTCTCCGTTGTAATTTTCCTGGTTTTACACAGATCTATTTTTTCATTAGTGATAGCATAACTATTTCCTGGAAAAATCTGTTACCTGTTCATGTAGCTGTAAGGTACTAGAGTGGCTGCTGGCTGTGCACTTACATCCGTTATAGAAATACTGTGAGGGCAAGGTGAGTCTTGCTGACATTATTTTTTTTTCAAAATCAATTACAGTTACAAAAGAAATGAAGAAATGAAAGAAGATATAAAATTAGAAGTATACTGTTAAAGCAGTGGCTGTTAGTGGTGCTTTATCAAAAGTGAGAGAGATTCTGGTTGTAATTGATTCAACCTGGGAGCATGCTGCAAGCTGTACAGAGGCACCAGGAATGCTCCATGCCTGGGTCCTCACCACCCCAAATATGCACGCGTCCTCTTAACCAAGCTCTTCTGCTATACCATAGCAATTCAGGATTGGGAGAAGGAGTCATTCAAGGTGCCACCAAGTGTGTCTGGGGAGAAATACTTCCTAGAGTCCTTGGGAATCTTGAAAATGCTGGGTTTTATTGACTGCTCCCTGCGTGGGACAGAGAGGTAGATTAGAGCAACCTTCCTCAAATCATTCATAAATATGCCCCTGCTTGTTTGCACTTCCTGGAGCTACAGCCAACTGCTTCCCTCTGTGGACAGTGTCTACTGCAGGGCTGATGGGTTTGCATTTCTAAGTGATAGCTTTTTTTAAATAAAAGGACCTCATTTACTATGGAGCTAAGTGTGCTATTTTGGAACAGCGCACAAAGACACTGTAAGGATGGCAGTGTAGACTGAATTGTTTATTTGCAGACCTTTCTGATGCCACAGGGAAAAGCTGCTCAGTTCACATGGTTTGAATTAGATCAGAATTGAAACAGTTTATTGATTTATTAATGACAGATCATTGACTCACAAACTATGAACCATACATGCAGAATCAATATTGGTAATGTAGCAGATAAACCACAAAACTAGACAGTTTCAAAATGCTAATAAACACCTACAAGCTCCTAAATACCCTTCTCTAGCCAAGCCCAGGAAGTTCTGATCTCTCTCAGATGTGGACGTGAGAGATGCAGCTGGTCTGGCTGCATGTCACCCCCGACTGCTCCCAACATCCCACAGACCTCTGTGACGGTGAGGAAGCCCTTGTGGGTCCACACGCACACCATGAGGTGTGGGTCCCTCCACACTGCACCCACACAGTCACCCCCTCTGGGTGCTGTCTGCACCCCCTTCCCTCGTCCCCCAGGGAGGCTGCCTGGGCAGGGCCTGTGGAGCCACAGGGCCACCAAGGTTTTCACTGGTGCTCTGTTCCCACCCCAAGCACTCTCTCCTCTGATACAAGTATTTTACGCTTCTTTCATATTAATTTTCAAGCCAACTCCTTTGTTTCAAAATTGTCTGTGTATCTCCTGGTTATCATTTAATCCAGCAGATGGTAGTTTTCCTACATGCCCTCTGTACAATTAGGGTGCTAGACCCGCACACACACGTGCACACATGCATCATTTACCATCACATTTCTGTCTTTACCTGCTGTTGTTGTCCAGGCCCTTTGCCACGGGAATCATGGGCCACAACCATGCTTGATAGCATAACTTCTCTTTCCTTTCTGAGCAATACAAATATTTGAAGATTCAATGAATATGGTAAATGCTGGCAATGTGCTTTTTTTCACTGTGATATCTATTGTTTTACAAATATTTTTTGCCTAGAACTAAGCTGAATAATTCACACTCGAATAGCCTGTTTTAGCTATGTTTCTGCCTTGTGATTTTTTTCAGTTCCATCTTTCAGAAACATTTTGGAAATACATAAAAGGCATTTTGCATAGTTAGAGCTTTTGGATTCTAAATGTTAACATTTAAACAAATCAGTTAAAAATTTTATTACTCTGAACAGAAAAAGACCTCAGACTCTTGCCTGAATCAAAACTTGCAGCTGAAATTGTTACCTCTAAATTGAATCTGAAAACTGAACAGCTTTTGGTTCCACAGTTGAGAGGACTTTTGCTGTGACTTACAATAGTTTCCATTTCCCACAGAGAATGCATTTGTATTGGTTTGTTTTGACTCACTGCTGTATTTAGTTAGTATTTCAAAGCAAAGCAACCTCCTCAGTATTTTTCTTCCTGTCATCACCATTACCACCGAGGGCAGGGGACTGACAGAAGCCTTGCAGCCAGCCCCAATTACAGTCAGACATGCCGTATGGGGCTCACTGGACCAGACATCCCGATTTACACTGTAGACTTTCATGTCCTGGGCTTATCATCAGCTGAGAGAAGCAGGCTTTTCTATGTATGATTTAATTCATCTTAACATGGATGTTTAAAATAAGTCAGTGGAACCAAGCTCCAGTGACTCTAAACTGAGCTTGGGAAAACAGGGTCACATATGGACATCAACACCACAGGCATTAAAAAGTTAAGCGAGATGGCTCCAACCCACAATGTCAACCCACTGCAGCTCACATAAATTAGCGCCATGGTGCAAGGAAGGAATGGAGGATTTAACAGATAAAAAGAAAATCTCAGTGGTGTTCCGGAGGTGAGCAAGGTCAATTGGAACACCAGAGGAATGTAAGCAATACTCAGATTAATCCATCTGCTACTCTCCCTTGATATCACATAAATAAGAGCATAAGTCACAGAAGTGTCAGTGACTTCACCAGGAAAGATGCAGTCTGTTGTCCTAGCACTAGATTTACTACTGTAGATTTCTTTATCTCTCTCCTTTAGATGTGTCTTATACCTATCAGCAGGTTGGACATTGAGAGTCATCACCTTTGAAAACAGAGCCAGTTATTTTTATTGCCTAAATAGGGATGGGGAGCTTGTAAATTGCTAGGCTCTTGTTTCAAAGTTTGAGTGTACTGGAGCGTGGCAAGAATGTTGTATAAATCAGAGATGAGATTGAACACTCTTTTGTAATACATGAGAAGAAATCACACAGATTCCATCAGGAGCTTCAGTTTGGAGATGGATACTGACAATTATATATAGCCAGTAGTTCATATCACCTTCTAAAAGACAAGGATTACATTTCATGTCAAAAACATATTCTACACAACATAAGGTAACTCTTCCAGACCTTCTCGTGAAGGGTAAAGGTAAATTCACTACTGGACTAGGGATTGGTGGCTACCCCATACCTGTGGTCATGACATGGTGACCTTTAGTGGGAACAGAAGGCAGTCCCAGCTACTCAGTGATTCTTCAGACATTACTGCTAAACATTGAATTTTCATGCTTCATCTGGAAGCAGGTATAACATCACTGCCAATACATTTTTTTGTGTGTTGTAGACTGTTGAGGAAATGGGTATCAATTTAGATATATTATATATATTATATACATATTTAAGAAGCATGGTGGATGATGCTTACCTCATTTTAGATGCCTGCTGGTTGTCTACATCAGACCTAACCCCTTCAGCTGCCTTTATCACCAACATAGAGGATATATCATTTAGGACATGATTTCACCCGGCCTAATTCAGACACCTTTGTCAGGATAAGAGCTTCATATCAAAAGAAAACATGAACAAGAATATGGAAGCAGTCATCTCAATTTTAAATGTGTTTAAAACAAACAAATAAAAAACTCCGTACAAATACAGTCTGTATTGTCAAATACAATGAGGAATTGGAGAAGGTTGAGCAAAACATTATTCAAGAGAGTCAAGAAAAGGCCTGTTAGGGTGAGATTTTTTTAAAAAAGTGTACTGTAATGTAGCATATGACAAAAAAATTGCCATAAAGGAGACCAAAAAGTGAGTTGATTATCGTATTTAAGACTCACACCATGAAGAAAAATGTTGTTTATTAAAAGATTCCTTGATTTAATAGAGAATAACTAGTAGCTAAAAGCTGATATCAGGTACATTTAAATAAGAAGTTTTGTGCAAACTTTTAATTTCAAGATGAAATTACCAAATGAAACAGTGGACCATTTCACACTAGCAGATCAAGTCCTTTCTGTTTGGAAGAAATAGTTTAGATTAATAAAGTCTGTAGTGTTCAATTTGGGGACCAAGGGATGGAATATAACAGCCTTCTCTCCAAGACCAAGCAAGCCTCATGGCTGGCACCTCCAGGCTCTGAAATGTCTGACGCTCCTTGGAGAACAAAGTCAAACAGTTGTCAGCCTCTCTTGGGAAGCCTAAATGGAGAAAAAATACGTTTTGCAAGTAGAAATCCATCCCTATTTGCAAAGTAAGAAGTACTAGAGTTCACCTACACAGCTGCAAGAGAGAAAGAAGCAAGAAAATGGTGCATATACAGACTGCAGATCATTACATTCAGCGGGAAAATCGTTCACGGTGAAAAATTTACTCTTGAATTTCAATTTTGATGGTGTATTATGCAAAGGAATATCAAGAAGACAATGATCATTTAGCGAGATTAAGATATTCATCATAATGACTTTACAAGCTATAATTTAAGGAACAAAAAAAGCTCCAGGTTTTCTGTGTAGCTTTTTTTTAAAGCCATATTGAAATGTAAAATTAAAGGAGCCCTCATTTTTTTAGATTATTCTGCTCTTCAATATAAAATTATCATTCCTCTTCTGGGGAATAAGAACACAGTCTCTGTTTGTCAGCTTGCTTTCGTGGGTGCCATTCAAGACTTGTGACTGAAATAATACCTGTGTTTCTTATTTGCCTTATCTCACTATATATGTAAGCCTTTTTTTGTTAGGTCCGTCTGCCATTTTCAGTTTATTTGGGTCCTTATGATGTGGGGTAAGAGAGACCTAAAACTGACGACTGCACTTTGGCAAACCCATTTGTTCTTACAGAGGTGCAAAATGAAAATACACAGAGAAAATGAGATAAAGCTAAGTGAAAAAACCCTAATGTTAGAAGCACAAAAGCACTGTAACCAGATTTCATAGCAAACTACTTGTTCACCAGAGAATCCTAATCATCAACAGAAGAGGATATGCACTAAAAGTAGGGGAACTATAGGACTGTAACTCAATAACTATGCTGCTACTTGTATCCAATTCCTAGGTACAAGAGTTTACTTTATCCAGCACTATTCTCACGGAAAGGATGCATTCCAGCCCTTTCTGCTTTTCTGCCCTGTTTTCATAGCACCACAGAATCAATGAATAATTTAGGTTGGAGGGAGTCCTTAGTGGTCATCTAGTCGAATACCCCACTCAAAGCAGGTCCAGTCAGATCATATTGCTGATGGTTGTGTCCAGCTGCAGTTTGTCACCAGGGATAGAAATTCAACAGCCTTTCTAAGGAACCTCTTTCAAAATTTAGCTATCTTTCCCTTTACAATTTTCCCCTACATCTGGACTTTCCTATGTTTTGACGTGTATCCATGACCTTGTCTTATCCCTGTGAATCTCTGAGAAGAATCTGGCTCAGCCTTCTCTACACCTTCTTAGTAGGTAAGTAAAAACACTAATAAGTTTCCTTGAAACTGTTTCTTTTTCAGGATGAATAGCCCCCTCTCCCTCAGCCACCTTTGTTAGGCGCTCCAGCCTCTGACCATCCTGGTGGCCTCCACTGCGTTTTTCCCCCATACACCAAAGTCTTTCTCACACCAGGGAGCCCCAGTCTGCACAAAGTTCTCTAGGTCTTATAAGAGCAAAAGAGAGGTGAAGGATCACTAGCCTCAACCTGCTGTCTAATTATATTGCTAATACAACCCAGTATGTGGTTAGCCTTCAGCTAGCATAGCTATCAGGTACAGCATAGCTAGCTGAACCACTGTGTGCAGTTTGGAGCACCTCAATGTAAGAAGGATGTCAGACTATTAAAGTGTGTCTAGAGGAGGGCGACCAAGATGATGAAAGGTGCCAAGGGCAAGACTCAGCGGCTGAGATGACTTGGTTTGTTCAGTTTGGAGAAGGGATGACCTCATTACAGTCTACTCCTTCCTCAAGAGAGGCAGCTGAGGAGGAGGTGCTGATCTCTTCTCTCTGATGACCAGTTATAGGATGCAGGGAGAGTTCAGATTGAACATTGGGAAAAGGTTCTTCACTGAGAGGGTTGTTGGTCATTGGAACAGGGTTCCCAGGTAAGCAGTCACAGCACCAAACCTGTCAGAGTTCAAGGAGCATTTGGATGGCACTCTTAGTCATATGGTTTAGTTTTAGGTAGTCCTGTAGGGAGTTGGACTTGATGAGCTTTATAGTTCCCTTCCAACTCAAGATATTCTATGATCTCTGCACATTGCTGATTTGTTGTCAACTTCTTGCCCAGCATGATTCTCAAGTCCTTTTTTGCAAAACTGCCTTCTGGTCAGTTGCTCCAAGCCTACACTCATACATGTAGTATCCACCCCCAGGTGCAAAACTTTGCATTTCCATTTGCTAAACAAAATGTTCAGCATCTTTATGAGCTTCCTATCAGTCCATATCTCCAGAATGTCAATGTGCCAGCAAATAGCAGCCCTGCCCTCCAGTGTACCAATCGCTCTACCCAGTTTAGTGCTGTCCACAAAAATGCTTAGAGGGCATGCTGTCCTGCTCTGTAGATCCCAAGTAAAGTCTTAAAAGGCATTACAAAAGTGCTGATTTCTAAAAGATATCACTAGTAGCTAGTGGCTAGTTGGATTTTGTACTATTGATAACAATCCTTTGAGTTGGTGGTCCAGTCTTACATATATCTTATAGTCCACTGATCCAAATGATGTCTCTCCAATTTGGCTGTAAAAATACTACATCAAAACCTTGCCATGGTAAATATAAATGATATCTACTCTTTTCCTGTTGCCATGGCTCAAAAGGCAAACAGGTTGGTCAGGTGTGGTATGCCCTGCCTCTTCCAGGTCACCATCTTGCCTTCCATGTTCTTAGAGATGGCTTCCAGGATGATTTGCCCCACCACCTTCCCAGGAACTAAGATGAGGCTGGCATGTTGTTATTCTTGCAAAAGACCGTGAGAGTTGTCTTTTTCCAGTCATCAAGAATCTTCACACATAGGTGATCTGCTTTAACTTAGTTTAGAAAATGAAGTAGGGAAAACCTTGGCTCTTTTTTTAGGGTGTTGATTTGTTTTCAAAAGTATCTGTTCTTCATTCTTACAGTTTGGTTTTCTCAATTCACTGAAGTTAGTTATTGTTAATCCATCTTCCAAAACATTGGGGAAAGTAAGGAATAACCAGGGATGCTCATTCCACATTGAAGACTGTGACATTCTGGGAATGTGCACAAAAAAAAATTCTGAAGATTCAACCTTAAAAGCAGTGGACAAGATATTTTAGACATGATATATCATTTAAAAATCAAATAGAAAAAAAAAAAAGGTAAAATCTGGACATTCCTCTGTGTCTGCAGAGTCCTATTTTTTTTTTGGCTTACAAAATATCAGTCACAAAATTTCTGGCAGCTACAGAATAGTAAGAAAAAGCTTCTTTTATGTTCTCAGAAACCACCCTATTCCCTTCATTTCTCTTAGCAGTATATAAACTTACTGGTGCTTTAACATCAAGGTACATAAAGGAAAATACCTTTCTGAGTAAAATCCTTTCATTATTTTTCTTTGTATAAATGATTCATGTTCCCTTATAAACCATGCCGGTAGAACTTTCTTTCAAAACTTTTTCATTGACTTAACTCCAAGGCAACTGGGTTAGTGAGACTCATAACTAGCACAGGCCTGTTTGTCATCGTGATTTGTCACTGCATCAGGTGAAAACTTCGAAGTTAATCGGTTCATATTTAAACAATGCTTTGAAAATGCAAAGCTCAATGCTGTTTTTTTTCCATAATGAAGCCCATTTCTTATATTGACTGAGAAGCAGTCTGTATAAAATGATAGGCTCCTAAATCTATGGGAATTGTACTTAATGAGAATGACTCCTATTCTCATTATATTGATTTCAGTGGGAAAACTTTCACTCATTTTAATGGGGACAAGACTGACCCTTGCTGAGGATTTGGAGCTGGTCCAGCAAAGATCATAAGTATATGAAAAGGAGGTACAACTGCATATTAGCATCACTACTCAGGCTCCTGTTATCAGATTGTGCTATCTGTGAATGTTCCTGCCTATGCACATAGGAGGAGCTGGGTACCAGAGACTGGGACACTTATGGAAAGCCTTCAGGCATAAATATTTGCCTAAACTTCACTTTTTCGACCCTAGGTAAGGCTTATTAAGTTCTGTTCATGCAGAGTCCAGAGCCCAGATTTCTTCCTGAGCCGGTTGTTACCAGCAGTTTTCTAAAGAGCTGGGCAAGACACATTGCTTTCAGTGGCAGGGGTTACAGATTCCCCTCTTTACTGTAGCCAAGTAGTTAGAGCAACTAATTATGAAGCAGAAAACCCAAGTTCAGTGCCTTGTCCAAACATATCCTGTCCACTGGGCTACAAGCCAAAATATACAATGAGATTTCTCAAGTCTTCCACAGATTATTTGTAACTATGAAGTGAATAACACAAGATTAATGAGGGAGGGGTGGCAAAAGAAAGCACAAATCATTGTAAGACAGTCTTTATTAATGCTGTTTTTCTGTTCCCCAATATTTTAAAATAAAACCTGTCTTGTAGTCAAGAAGACAAGTTTAAAAGGACAAAACAACATGTTCTTAAAAGTTGTCATTTCCCGGAATTATGATAATGACAGAAGTAAAAAATTTCAAGATAAAAAGTGCACCCTAATAGTGCTTTTATTTCTCCAATTCTCCTGTTAGTTCTTAGATATATTTCAACACAACTCACTGCTCTGAAGCATGCTGACACCTTGGGAAGGATTCCAGGACCCAGTCGTAGGTCCTTAATGCTGCTTAGGTGCCATGGGATAACCCCCTTTTCCTCCATCTGCCATTCCAAAGGCAAAGCATCTACTGTGTTAGATCTGTCAGTCCTGCACACTTTACAACTACTTCAGGATGTCTAAAATGGCCCGGTGGAGACCAAGCATGATAATCCAGGTAGGCAACTAAATTCCACACTCTCCTGCTGTCAAGTTGTCTGAGCATGTACAAGGCTCTGTGAGGAATCATAGATATGGCTGCATGGAAAGCTAACAAAGTTATGGTGCTGCATCTCCTCATAAGTTTTTGAGCTTCTTCTCTAAGGAAAGGATTATGCACAGTGCAGTGCTGTACAGAGATGCCAGCTCAGGTCTCAGATCCATTGTGGCTACACTAGTATGCCATTATGCTTCAAAGCCAATTAGTGGGGCGTCATCAAGGCACATGTATCCAGATAGATTTCACCATGCTTTCCTCAAATTTTTCTTCACTGCATAACCTGTTAGTTAGCTTGTAAGGTATTATAAAATCACTGTTTTGAAGTGCATTTTGTGCATTCTTTCCATCCAAGTAATTTGCTGTTAAGATTACCACCTCTCTACCATGAGAAAAATAAAATTTATGAGTTGTAAAGAGAACATGCAAATTGTATATGATTCAATGAAGCTTCTGCTTTAAATGAAGTATCCAAATAAAACTTTGGAACTTTGAAAAAAAACAAACTTTGAAAAAGTTTGTCTTGGATGCAGGTCTGATTTATCTTTCCCCTACTCTGCATTTATGTTGCCTTTCTCTGAAGATCGAGATTCTTTGTACAGATTTCCTTCTCTGACTTGTATAATTGCACTTACCTCGGTCATCTGTCCTTTTCAAGAGAGAAAAGAATTAAGTGACCAAAGGCGTTCAGCAGCAAGTAGCAGGGATGGATAGGAACATAAGCTACTCACAAGATATGACTTGTTTTTTTTTCCTCAGGTGGCTAGAACTAGTCAATGTAGCTGTGCCAGCATTTACTTTAGGTGCCAATTCACAGTTGCTAATACACATCCAGTTATAATCAGTTTTCATCATACTGGTAGGTCTGAAGGGTTCTACATTTCTGCAATGAGAATACATGAAGAGATATTTGCTGTCTTACCGTAAGGGCTCACAATAATTGGATCAAAAGAAGTCTAAATATTTTCCTACATTTAGATTAGAAGGTCTTCAGAGAAAGAAGTGGCCTGCCGTTTTATCTCATCATCCTGAGACTGTCTTTGTTGGGGCCACTAGAAATGCACTCAACAGTGAAGCACCCTAACCTCAGTGCTTGTGAATAACTTGATAATTCCCTGCATGCTGCTGTGCCTTTTGAAATTGGCTTTTTGATCCATCATGAGACCATTTTAATAAGTTACTAGAAATCATTTTTAAATAATATTTGTTTAGTTCCATATTCTTTTTTTTTTTTTCTTTTTCTTGGAATGAAACACAAGGAAAAGTTATTTCTCAGAAATTTTAATTATTTTCATTTATGGAATCTGAGTAAAAGCACTGCAGAAGTGTGACTAAATCAGCCTGCACAAAATCTTTAAATAACCCTGTTTAAGCAGACCAGGAGGACTGACACATTTTTTGATAATGAAGTCCCACTCTTGCAAAATGTCTATGGTTTTGCATTTATTTCATATAGGTTATGTGCTGTGAAGATATGGTACTTGGTTTGGTCACATCCAGTTTTAGATCATAGTACTCATTCGTCATCCAAATGACAATCTGATGATCTTTTCAAGATCTAGGGTTGTTGATGCTTGGTTTTCTCATTAATACCATAGTCAAACTGACTTAGACTGAAAAAGGTGTAAGTCAAGCACTAGGAAATCTGACAAAGATGGAATATATGACTTATCATTGAGGGAATTTTTTTTTTCTGTAATCACCTACAGTTGAAAATGAACACAAAAGGTATACCTGTACTGCCAGTAAATGAGAGCAGTCACAGTACAAATTATGAAGAATAGAGTGTTGCCAAAAATTCACGCAAAGAAATGAATCTCTTCCTGATGGGCATCATTTTCCAAATGGGCTCTTGCATGCTGTTGTGGTTTGAATTATGAGTTTCATGCAGATACAATCTGCAATTCAAGTGCACGGGCTGGTGAACAGTAGCTGCTTGTCTAGAAAAAATGAAAACAAGTGATAGGCTAGCAAATGAGTATTGTAAATTTAAATTAACAGAGAGGTTGTCTGCTTTAATCTCTGAGTGAAGGGCACATTGCTTTCAAAAATATCTCAGTGAAAGAAATAACTAGCATAATTAAGTTTTGGATTTATAAGATCTGTGAATGTAACTTTGAGAACTCAAGGAATTAAATCTCGCTTGTTGTTGATGTATCAACTGCGAGGAAATTCTCTTAAATGTCTCATAATCACAGAACTTGTAAAGTAATGTCTAGGTATGAGGCTCGGTCAATAGCTCCTATGTAGTGGAGCTAGTTGTAATGGTTAGCTAAGGCCAGATGGTATACTCCTGTATCTGATAAGATTAATCTGCCACTTGGAAGTAAGTGAATTTGAAATTTATTTTCCACAAATTAAACCTTACTGAATTTTTTCAGTGTTTTCAAAAGAAAACACACTTCTTGCAATGTCCAAATAAACAACTTTCTGCACTATGGCTTTGCGTCTTAGTGGGCGATTATCAATATGTCTGTGTGAGACTTTCAGAGCTACCAGGAGTACAGCAGGCAAAGCAGAGCAATAACGCGGCCTCATCAACCTGTATTGCCCAGAGCTCCTCCCTTGTGCTTCTAACACTTCACAGCTCTTCCCTGAACTGTCCAGCACTGTGAGCCTTCCTCTGCTTCCTTGTGTATTGATTTAATTTATACACTTTTTTTTTCTCAGTTTATTAGCACAGGAACATTTTGTTGGACATCCTTTTAAAAATGATTAAAGAAACATTTTCTGTACATCACCTAACTTTATTTTTCATCATCACAGCATCTGAAGTACTTAACAGTTGTTTTCCTTATCTTCATGATTTCCTTTGGACAAGCAAATGCTTACACCTGAGGAATGAAGCCCCAGCGAGGCTGAGTCCTTGCTCTGCTGAAGTACTGAGGTACCTAAAAGAGACTCTGACAACATGTAGATGTCTGAGCTTAAAATTATGACCCATGAAGTCCCACCTAACCTCTCTGACCTTTGCAGAGGCTTATGCGTTTGCTGGCCAGATTTGTTCTTGGTGTAATATTCTTCTTCTGTGGGTACATCTATATTAGCATTTTAGTTCAGGTAGGAGTGCACTTTTGAAGCTGATCTGGCTGTCCCTCTCACTGTGCTTCAGGGACCAGTCTCACAGCACTCAAGGCAGGTTCACTTCACATGATCTAAACTGGGAGATGTATTCCCAAAATATACCAAGCGCTTTTCGGCTGGTAATGGTCATTGAGTCCATGGGCTGATGCTAGAGCTAGTGTAAGGACGTGGTGTCCGTAAAGTAAGGATATCATGTCCTGCATGCCACCTATCTCACTGTACAAATCGTTTCCTTTTGGATCACACCATTTGCTAGTGTAGACAGTTTGTAATGGTGATGGGTGCTGAGGCAGATCTGGCCTAATCTGAAGTCACCCTGGGATACCAATTTTGATATACACACGCAATTCATTCTGACAGCAGTGAGGATGGCACAAAAATGAAATACAGTGCTATAACATAGTTTTCAAAAATATGTGATCTTTTGTCTAACAGTGAGCCTATATTGGTGAGACAACCTGGGAAATAGTGTGCATGGGTTCAGTGACCTCTCAGTCTCACAAAGTTCAAATTCCCTTTTCCCAGACAAAACTCTCTTATTGATTTCATTACGGACTGAGCTGGAAGGTGGTAACTGTGATATCAATAGTACCCATCCTCGCTGTTAAAAACACTCAAGTATTTGTGAGATCATGTTTGTGTATTTGACTGCAGCTGGGAGTGGGGCCACCTCTTTTCTGAACCTTCATGCAGGAACTGGATTTTTTTTTTCCCTTTTTTGACCCCAGTGGCAAAAACATGGAAATGCTTTAGGCAGTGAAATGTCAGAGAAGCTCCTGTCAGACAGCAGCCCTCACCACCTCCCTATGGAGCCATCTCCATTTTACTTAGTAGGGTCAGTTCTTAAATTGTTTGCTGCACAGAGATGCAGCTAGAACTGAATGGCAGAGGCAATACTCCTCACC
Organism: Gallinago jamesoni; assembly: GCA_025769975.1. Taxonomy (NCBI): domain Eukaryota; kingdom Metazoa; phylum Chordata; class Aves; order Charadriiformes; family Scolopacidae; genus Gallinago; species Gallinago jamesoni. The sequence goes on from JAOQGH010000001.1 coordinate 137,537,045, forward strand.
TCTTTTTCACGACCAAGACTCCTGGCTACTATACTTTCCTGCAGAGTGAAAGAAGTAGGTTTGAAGTAGTTGAACTAGGCTTTCCATCACCAGAAAAACACTCTGCTTGGTGTGTTCACGTGTGAGTATCCCTTCTGTACCCTTTGTTTACCCCACATAGCAGGATCACTGCCAGTACTCTTCCTCATAAAACCTTCTAAGGAAAAAGGTGTTCCCTCAGAATTACTGACCACATTAAAAGATATTTTTGCTTATCGCTTCTTTTTTCAGCATGATGCAAAGGAAACATGTTTTTAACCTTCACCATCCTTAGAATTCACAGGAAAATTATTGGTCATCAACCAGCCATCTGAGGAGGCTTTAATTTGGTTTTTGAAACCTCAAGTTATACCAAGAAAACATTTTCTTTAGAAGATATGTTACCTTCATAATACTCATCTACTTTTCAGCCTAATGGTGTAATTATGATTGATTTAATTTTATTAAGTCATCAAAGATTCTATTCCCTTTCTAAATAGCTACAAAATATGTGTAAGTTCTTAATGCATTGGGATACAAAAAACCAAATCAAACTGAAGAACTATTCCTGAGATTTATGAAGTTGTGGTACTACTTCAATTTTAATAAAATATAGCCAGTGAGAAAAAAGAAATATAAAAGTATCTAATTATAATTATATAAAATGTAATTGTGAACATTATATAAATGTAAAATTGTATAAAAAATTGATGGCTAAGCTAGTCATATAATCACATCTCCATTGAAATAACCTTGATGAGTAAAATGGAGTCAGCATTCCAGACAGGTCTCACATCAAGAGGAATATTTATTTTCCACCAACATAGTTAATTTCAAGTGCTTTTTTTTTCATATTTTGATTCTCTCATCCTATTTTTGTAATTTAACAATATCAGCCTTTGCCTTTCCCTTTCTTTCTTTTTTTTTTTTTTTGCATTCATTCCAAAATAAGGTAGAATATACCTCAGTTTAGAGATTGAATTCATCTTGTCTTAACCTGGTTAGCTACAAGGTGAATGCCTACATGTGAGCAATAGGCTTGGCTCCAATCTGGTCAATAGCTGTCTGGTCAACACCAGTCAGTAGAGTCTAGAGAGCAGCTCACTGCAGTCTGAAATAGCCACCAGGTAAACCAACCTTTATATACTATTGCTTATGTTTACTAGAGCTCTGTCAGCACTCATAGGAACTAAAAGAGCTCAGAATTAGGCGAATCCTATCCCAGTCATCTATTCTCTTGGTCCTTTACATTAAACAGCATCTATGTGCATATGTTGCTCTGATATCCTCTTCTATAACAAGTTTTTTCTTGTTCTTACCAGTGCAATTTATCAGTGATTCTGTAATCATATGTTTTATGTGACTTTGTTTCCCAGCTTACGACAAACTTTACAACATGTAACATTTATATAAATTAGTGCATTATAATGATTTTGGTAATTCTGTACACCAATAATCATATTTAAGTCAAGGCATGTCTTCCAAGACACTTAAGTCTTAAATGCTTATATAAACACTCCATTTGCTGTGTTGAGAAAAAGGTCAGTGCCTTCAGATTGCTAAAATGCCTATCCATTTTTGTAAATATTTTCAGTCTGTGTTTCTGGCTTCCTTACAGTATCTTGTACTCATCCTGTTTGGGAAATATTCATGTTCTGCAGCAGAGATTGTCAAGAGATTGTCCTTAGAAACTTTACTTTTAGTTCCCTTCCAGAGGGCTCATTTATTCTTCTCTTCTTTTAGTACTTATCAAGCCTATTGTCAATCCCAGGTTTTAAATCTGGAGGACGCTCCAGTTTATTCAACTCTGGAAAAAAAAAAAAAAAAGACTGAAAAATACAAAATTAATATTGGTAGTATTAGTCTATCCATAAAAACAAGGGTTTACAATTAGACCATCAGTACACATTACATTGTCATTATTCAACATTTCTGGTCTTTGTTGGAGGAAAATCTGCCATCTTAGAGTGCTTCCAGGAAACACCCAAAATCTTCACCCTTTCCATTATCGTTCAGACTGTGCTTGTGCTTTATGGGCAAGAGTATTATTTTAACCATATTGGTGTTAAAAGATGGAGGTGTGCTACTTATTTTCTAGCAAGTAAGGAGTTAGCCAGCTGCTGATGCATGTGTCATATAGGTACAGAGACTGGAGAAACAAACTGGGCAGAAAGCCCAGTCATTCCACTGGAGTAGACAAGAAAGCCATAAAAACAGCTACCTCATTGACAGGAAGAAATCACATTAGACAGTAGATAACAGAGCAGTAGCTTGTAGCCCAGATAGGGATTTGGGTTGTCCTTAGTTATAAAAGAGAGCTGCTTTCTTCTTATTGCCTGTTCATGGTAATTTTCAGGAATCGAATGCCCCAGGGAAAAATGTGCTTGATAGGGCACTTAATGCTAGACCAGATGGATCTCTCAAAGGGCTTACAACTCCTTTCTTCCTTAGATTGCTACTATTGTCATCCCTGTGTTGTTTTACCACACTGCACTTAACTCCTTAGCACCCTTTCCAGCCCTTTTTCTCTGAAAGCCCTCCGGTTTGTCAACATTTTTCTGGCAATTTGGTATTTAGTTAGAAAGCAGTCAAAGTGCAGCAGATGAACGGGCTGCTTCTTTCCTGCTTCATGAATCCTCTGGGTACCCAGCTCCAAAGTGACACTGGATTTTCATCCCATCATATTGCATTAGAGACATGGGTACAAATCTCTGCCCACTATTGCTTTCCATCTTTCAACATTAGAGCTCTCTGGTGTCTTTTCTCACACAGAGAATATTTATGATGAAACTTATGGTTATACTGCTCACTGTATTTCAGAATTATATTTTAAATTGTGGGTGAATAAGAAGACATGAAGTAAGGAGGGAAAGTAATGTTATGCTATTATGCTTATAACCATGTAGGCGTCTGCAGTAAGTAACAATCACTTCATATTTAGTAAAGCTTTCATGTCAGGTCATAGAGTATAAAACTGTTAATTTCAACACACTAGTTTTATAGCAGAAGTCCCGAGGAAAAACACAAAGAAAAATCTTAGATCCCCACTAAAAGAAAAAGGTATAGAGGGACAAAAGAATGTGTCCACCTTCCCTAGGAGTCATTTCACCATATTTAGCTATCTAAAGTGTATGCATCCATTTTAAACCTGATTTTAGGTCTCTGTTTTAGCATTTAGGAAAAAACACCCTCTTTCTAATACATGGGGTGAAATATCTTCTGGGGTTCCTGGGGTTTTCCTCATCGACTATCGAATAGGCTGCTAAGAAGTGTCATCTGTCCTAATTCAAGCATCTGAAGGTTGATCTACACCTGATGTGCTTGCCTTGTGCTCCTTTTATGGTCACCATAGAGAAGAAGACCTCCTCGGGAGTACAGTTCATCTCATCCATAGCATTTGAAGTAGATCAGATGAATCACTTTTTCCAGGTGTGTTTTTTTTTTTCCACTTACAAGAAAGAGTTAATTATTCCAAAATAGACATCTAAGGTTTAGCTGTCTCAAACCTGGTGAGACGAATTTTGTTTTTTTGGGTTAGATGACCTCAAACTCTTCCCCAGGGCCTACAACCTCAAGTGAAGACAGCACTGTTCAGAGGAGTGTGAGACATCTGTGCCTGCTGGCATGCATAGGCATGGCACCTTGCAACCCCAAACAATTGGGCTTCAGAATCCAAACCCACAACACTGCTGGGAAGCAGGATTAATCTTGCTGAAAAGCTGGATTAATTAATGAAGTAGGACAGCATCACACTGTCTGTCAGCATAAATACACTGCTTCCAGCCAGTGTCTGACTGGCACTGTGGTGTATGGATGGCACAGGCACACCAGCTCCTTCTGAAGCAGCTTTGGTACCTCCATCACGGATTGACACTAGGGATAGAAACAACTTCCAAATCTGCTGCTAGAAGTGAGAAGAGCATGTGTGGTAATAGGTAAATAAGTGAATGCATTGCACTGAAATCAGGGAGGAGGACTTCATGTCTTTTCAGGCTTTCAGTCTGTAGTCTTTGTTATCTTACCAACCTTTCAGATGAGGGTAAACAGTAATCCATGAGATGAACTCTGTAAGAACACACTACTATTAAACTGCACACTTTATAATCTTCAAATTCTAAGATAAAACACATCAAAGACCTCCAAATTATTTTTCAAAATTTTCCATGTGGGTACAGAAGTTCTTTTAAGTACAGTTCATTTCTATCATCTCTGTGGTCTTCCTCTTGGAAAAGCCATCTAAGACATCTTTTTAAAGAAGCTCTTTTCATTTTCAGTCTTTTGTGACTCAGTTCTATTATAATTCTGGTCCACTATACATTTTTTCCTGGAGTCTTTTTTTTAATAGATTTTTTTTTTAACTGCATGATGTCCTTCCATTTCCAGTCTTGCCCAATCTTATTAAAATTACACAGCTTGTTTCAGAGGCTGGATCCAGTAATTGGCTTTCTAATGTCATCTGAATCTTTCCCTGCTCCTCCATACAGCCTGACCCTCCTGCAGAATGGGCATCTTTGTTTCATTGCTTCTCTTTTATGGTCTCTCCCCTGAAATATTTCACTCCTACTTTCATCTTTGAGAATACTCTGAAGGTATAAGATTGCTGTTTGCTTAAATCTTATTTTGTTCTTCATGATGGGAACTTGATAAGCTGATCTTTGTAGTAAGAACAGACATCTACCTGCTGCCCTACAGGTTTTGGCAAAGGTGGAGGATGGGATACCACTGATGTCCTGCTCCCAAATCCACCTCTAGGCTTCAGCAGCGTATGAAAAGTGAAGTACTTCTGCCCCAGATTTGGGGAGCTGTGCTACCTGTGACCATGAATGAAGACAATCAGGCCAAAGAGGTGTAACAGAAAGAGAGATGGACAGCCCACAAAGAAGAGGCTCAGGAGCCTTGTTGCAGTGAGAAGGAGAGAAGAGCAACCGTACATTTATTCTATATATGTATGAACACTTATTTAAGAAGGTTCCTATTTGTTATTCTGGGCCAACCAAAGAAATGGCACAAATAAAATTAGCAACATCCATACAAATAAGCTATCCTTTAAAACTCTCAGGATAGAAAAAAAAAAAAGAAAATCTCATCATTTTTAGAAACCTAAGGAAAAATGATAAGCCTCGTAATAGACTTTAAAGATCAGTCTTTCTAAAGTGAAAAAAAAATAAGCCAGAAATCACTGAACTGACAACCTGCATGTTTTGGGGCATGCCAGAACACAGTGCTATTAAAGATGCAAACCTTAGAAATACCATCTACATTGAATACAATAAATTCAAGCATTAATTTCCCATAGTGGAAATAAAAGCACTTATTGTGCTTTTTTGATATTGAGATACTGTGACTCAAAATATTGAGATATTTTGATATTGAGACTTATTGTCTCAATATCAAGTGTGAATATTTTTTTGGTGTTTGTTACTCTATCTGATGTTGAACTTGTTAGTCTTTTAAAGTTGTTTTCTTCGGGTCTCCTTATTTGCCTGATAAATTTATTATAGCATTATTCACTAGCAGCCAAAAACACTGTAGTAACCCTGTTGTAGGTTTGTATAGATACAATCATTCTTCTACAACATTTTATTCTGGATAGTGAGAGTACCTGTAGTTTTTGACAATTAAAAGGTGTGCTGGATGCATGTTTTCCCTTTACAGTGCTATTGGTTTCAATGCGTCACTGGTAGTTCTGCCTACTATCGCTCCTCCAGTTCATTTTTTTTCTGTCCTCAGGCTCTGCTACATCTATCTGACACTGTCTTTTCCAGTGCAACTCTCTGGAAGAGTTTGCATCTGCCAACATCAGGGGCAAGGTTCCCGAGTGTGGTAGGATGTGACATAAGAAATTCTTTGCTTTTTAAGCATCTTTTGGGGGGAGTGGCAAAATCCTTGTCCCTTTGGAACTGCATGCATGAACTTACTCATTCAGTGATGCTCTGGTTTTAGAAAACTAATTCTGAAGGAACACTTGGTACACCATATATTAAGAGTGTAGGCAAGTATGCCCACCACCAATAAGACAACAGTCTTTTACTTCTGTAAATCAACTCTCTGATGATTCTTATATAAGCTGTAAGTAAAGCCTCTATCTGCTGTGCCTCAAAGGATGCTGGTGATCCTGTATCCTTGCTTAGAGTTTACCCTGTGACTTTACTCCTGCATTGCCTGGGTTAATGATTCCTACAGGATAGGAGCAGTTAAGAGCTTTCCAAGTCCAGTTCTATATGAAGTCCTGTTGTTGTCTCTTCCCACCACTTTCCAATACCTGCAGATAAAAGACAAAATTGATTTTAATATCTCTATACAAGAGAACTGCCTGTTTTGCTTCCATGTTTGGTTACTACTGTTGGATTGTGCGTTTACTCTTTCATGTGTCTGCTTGCCTTCCTTATCTGAGATAAAAATTACCAACTGAATTCATTAACTGTCTTCCTTGTCTTGAAATAAAATTTATTGACAGGACCCCATGACATTTGTGAAAAGCAGTGTTTATAAGTGAACTGTAAAGGTTCAAACCCTAGAAACGCAAAGTATACCATTTAATGAAATAATATTTTTAGTCTTTTACATTTCAAGATTCACTCTCCATGGCAATTTATTTTACAGTATTCTCTTCATATAACATCTCTGCAGTAAGCAGAATAAACTTGTCTCCCATAAATATTATAGTTCCTGATCATACATATTCTATTTTAGGAGAAGGAGGAGAGTGGAAGGAATGTTACAGTGGCACATCCATACCACAAAGTCAAGAACAAGTTACAAATAATTTCCACTTTTCAGTAGTCATCTGTTCCATTTTTGAGTCCCTCATACTGTGTCAGCAGTCGCAATATTCATAAGGGAGACATATGGCATCACAACAAAAAGAGAGGTACGCAGATCATCTGTGTACAAATAAGATGAACTTCTCTCTAGATAGACAGTCCAGTAATAAAAAAAAAAAAAAGATGGTCCAAATCTTTAAACCAAAATGTTATTATCCCATTTGTCATCCCCTTTTCCTATATTTCGAATTCTAAAGGATTATTGGTCCTTTACTAAGGGGAAGAGTCTCTTACTTCCCATCAGAGACGTAATTTTAGATTTACATTTAAATTTTAAAAAAAAATCAGTTTAATACTGGAAATTTAACATTTCTCTAGTTGTAGAGAACAATAAAAATGTCTCTGGACCCTTTGAATGCATGGATTATGCCACTTTGCAACCCTGTTTTATAGTATGTGAGAATTCAGCTCTGTTACTTTTAAAATAAGAGAATGGCATATTGTATGTTACTCCATAATGATTAATGATGTATTTCCTCTATCCTGATTAATGATGGAGGAAATGGATTCTATTTACTCAAGTGTGATTTTATCTTATATTTAAATATACTTAAAATCAGAAATACATAAACAAGTCACCCATCTTCTTGATCTCTTACAACCAAACTCCAGGAGAGAAAACTGATCCAGCTGATGAAATTCCAAGCTTTTACTTTGAATGGAGGTGAAGAAGGTCTTCTGGCACCGATTGCATCTCAGCGCTGCTGCTTGAGCATGAGTTCATGAGTATAGAAAGACCATCAAGCGCACTTGGTTTCTGGCTGATCCTGATACTTCAATGAGTTTCTTTTGCAGTTCCCTTGGTTGAACAAAATGAAGCAGAGCTTTTTCTTTTTCCAGCTAACTGCTGTGCTGTACTGTCAAGAGGCCCCTATCATAATAAGAGAACATTTCTCTGTATCTCTAGGATACATTTTATGGATGAATTATTAGTTTGAAATCCAGTCTGCTTTCACAATTATGTATAAAATTGACTTTCTATTTACCCAATTTGCAACTTCCAAGAGCGTTTTCTAATTTGAATAACATCATTTTGAAGTGCCACAACGGTACTATGTATAGTTGTGTACAGTAATGACTCATAAGACCAACATGTACAAGATTTTATGTAATTTTCATGTATTTCTTATAAAATATGGTTTAAATATATGGAAAAAAAATAGGGAGATTTGATACAAAAGATCCTTCCCTGATAAAAACTATGCAGTCCTCACAGAAGGGTATGGGGAAGAGGAAGGAAAAAGGCTAAGGTTCAGCAAACACTGAAAAGTTGTTGCTCACTCAGTCTGCCACTCCTCTTACTTACACTGATGTAACTGAAGTAGGAAATAGGGATTTGCAAAGAAGCTAAGAGCCAAATCTATAACACAATATCGGGCTGCATTTTGTAATGCAAGCACATGGCTTGCTTCTCTAGGATCCTGCAAAGATGTTAGCATGTGTTTGTGCCAATAGCAGCACTAGTTCAGCTGTCTACTCAGGACTGAAGCACTAGCTAAATGCAATTAATTTTTTCACTGTATGTCTTTATTTTCCAGCGTGTCTTTTTTTCCTTTTTTTTTTTAGAAAACTTAATGTTACAGTAAGTATAAAAACCAGTTCATAAAGAAAGTGGTACATTTCCTGAAGCTACCTGATTCTTCATTACTGAGTAACCATCAATCCCAAATGCATAGAGAAGCTGGAGACAAGAGGAGGGACAGGAGTGATAGTTAGAGCAGTGGAAAGAAAGTGAAAAGCAGCCTAAATTGGTTGAAGAAGCTGTTTTATGGACTTCTCTTCACTGGAAGTATGCATTCACAGGAATCATTGTTGGATGCATACTCTAGATTTAAAAGTTCAAATTTCCACAAAGATTTTGTTTGTGTATGATACAACAACAGAATACCTCCAGAAAAAAATGAACCCAGAAAAGACACATCCAGATTGAAGGCTTTGGTGGATTGGGATGGTGAAGTACATCAGCAGGTAAGGGACTTTATCAGTCACATGGGAATTTATAGGCAGTCATAAAGCTCAACTTGTAGGGCATGAAGAGGGGGGTGTGCTACACACTAATTAATGGCTCTTGTAAAAATCATCTTTTCCAACTATAGGCACAGTGTAGTCCAGAAATATCTGAGGAGAAGGGCATAGACTTCTTACATCTTAAGAACAAAAGCAACCATCCTGCAATAAGTATCAAAAAAACGTGGGCCAATTTCTGTTCCCTATTGTTCTCATCTAGGACAGAATGGACATATAATATTATATGGAGAATCTTTGCATTGCCTTTAGTGTACCTTTGGGCTTTTCTGTTGGAACAAGATTGATTGTCTGTTTACAAGTGAGTTATAAGACAGGTAAATATACTGCAGATCACATCTGGGTTAAGATTATAGAGGTGGCTACAGAAGCTGATAAATTATTTTTTGTACTGGAGAGCAATCCAGAAGCATAATTCATAATGTATTAATATGTTAGTCTTAAAAGTGAGCTAGCAAGAGATTTACAGGCTGAAGCTACTCTTCTGCTGCAGCATGAGGCAACTTCCAGAGCAGCTTTTGTAAACACAATAAATGGTAGAGGAGTCAATATTGACTGATGGGGCTCAACAGATTCCATTTAAAAAAGATGTGGAATACTGAAAAAATTGTTTGGCTTAACAAATAAGTGGTGGAGGCTTTTCTAGACACACAGCAAATAAAAGAATTTAATTGCTAACCTGGTTGTACATATAGAGAGTGCTGGGCTTTACATTTCATCCAGTAATGCTCTAGTAACGTGCCTATGTTTTAAAAGGCACATATTGTTTTGCTTTCACTGGTTTTATTTGGTTTCTGGGCAGATCTGACATTGCTGGCTATAATTCTTCAACAGAGTGTTCGTTAGTTTTCAAAGGTTATAAAAAAATGCTTCATATATACATTTCAAAACAAATAGAATTTATTAAAATGCCATCTATAGTTTAGCACCAGGGCATATTAAATTAATATGCAGGGTCTGTACAAATTTTTAATAAGAATATCGAGAGTGGAAAATTCTTTATTTTAACATGTCACTGCTTTTTAACAGCTTTACTGAAATCAAAGAGGGTCTTTCAGTGAGTAACTTCTCAACATTATGGGAGATGAGTTTGCAATCTGGCTTTGGTCATTTCTCATTTTCAAATAATAGGGTATCAGGAATCTCTGGATTGGTTTATGGTCTAAGTACTGAATGACTTGTACAAATTTTTTGCTATTAAGCAAGGAAACTTTAAAGAAAATAATTAGGTAAGCAGTTCAGAAACCAATGGTGTAAAGACAAGTTGATGGCTCTTACTCAGTTTTGGTTGACTGGTCAAGAAGGTAGGCTAAGGAAAAAAGGCTGGTGCTATTCAATCCATTGATTACATTTCACTTGGACTATGTCTATACTAGCAAATAAACATGGTAAGGCATTGAGGCCAAATGGCAGAGAAGAACCCAAGTGCACACTATTAATGCTCTTAATTCCCAAAATACAGTGACTGCATGGGATCTGCCCTTCAGGAATGGTTGCTTGGCCATGCTGTGATCTGAGCTGTTCCCAGGAATTTGTCCCAGACTGTGTCAGTATAATGAGTCTCATTCCAAGGCCTGGCACTGAATAATTTCATAATGTAGAACCAGTTTTGTAGACCAGAGATAGTAAAGAAGGAAGTATACTGTTCATAAACTTCTCTCCATTCCCGACTCTGTTCCTCCGTCACTGATGGCCAGGACCTCCAGTTTCAGCCCCTCACCAAATTCATCAGGAAGCCATTTCCCCAGCCTGTATCTAGATGACTCATTTTTCTGAAGTTGCAGTGGGTTGAAGCCTGCCTACAAATGGACACCTAAATGTATTGGAAAGACTGAACCAAGTTCATTAATGTGGTTACTGGCACAACAAAACTAAAGAAGCAGGAGAATTGTGATGAGCACAACTCCTGAGGAATGCAAAAATCAAAATCAACATTTAAAAGAAAGGAAGGACTGGGAGAATATTCAGTTTGTCATCCTGAAATGGGTTTGATCTTTGCTGAAGGCCTTCAAACAGGTAGTGTGTGCTCATAACGTGAAAGTCACCAAGTACCTAGTTGACACATACATAGTATTTTTGTTTGAGGACTGCAGAGGGGTTTTTTAGGTCTTCTATAATGTGTTTACATATATTTTTGGAAATGAGACAAGAAAAAAAAAAGGGTTCCAACTGTGAGTTTTATAATGAAGTGAAGAGCCTCTTCTGGTTTCACTCAGCTGTATAATGAGATGATCCTGTGTCTAATCACAGAAGAAGAAAGAATGAAATGTACCTATGTCCTGTTATGTAAGATGCTTTATGGCTGATCAGATATGTGAAAACAGCAAAATCTGCTTTTATCTGCTAGAGTAAGCCATTGCTCATACTTATTTGAAGTTATTTCTCAGTATTTTGTACAATGATGAATGTTTAATTATTAGGCAGATGTTATTGTGCTCTGCTTTTGTACAAAATCATCCTTACAGGCTACAAAACATTTGTACTTCAGCGTTTGTTTTTTCTTCAAGCTTTTCAAATAATTCCATGAAGACTGCCAGTTTATTTGGGTAGCAAACAGTCTTATTCATGATTTCAAGCTGATTTTATGTGTATATATATGTTATACACCATATAATTTTCTCAATTATATAAGAAACACCTCATGAAGTTCAGTGAAATTACACCCATGAAGCCAAAGAGGCATTTTGTAAGTATACTCCTGCAATTAAATGCTCCCAGAACCTGCCTCAGCTTAGGGACACCAAACTATCCCCTGGTGAATTATGAAAAAAAAAAAAAAAAAAAATTTTTTGTTAAGTGTGAAAAAAGATTATTATTTTTTCACTTTTTTTTTTTAAACTAATGTGAACAAAAACCTTTCACAGAGGTTTCAAAACAGGTAAGCCCTTAATCAGCAGGCAATGCTATTAAACTAATGCTGTTAAGTGCAGGTATTAGCGAGACACTACAATGTGAGAGCTACAGTAGACACAGTATAAAACACTATTTTAACAGTATGAAACTGTTATAAACTGACAACATGTCACCTAATGTGCTTTTGCAAATCTAACATTTTGAAGATTGATTACACAAATGAGTGAAAATAATGATAATAAATGAAATTCATACCTACTTGAAATGTTATGGTTTTTGACAGAAAGTCAAGACAAACATTTCATTTTCTGTATCTTTAAAAATTGAGTTCTTGACAAAGTAAGCTTGACAGCTGCGAAAGAAGTCATTATCCTCATTATTATTGGTTTTCTGCTTGACACCATGATATCCTATGACACTTTACAGAGGTTTTAAGATGTGACAGACACTTCCCAAAATTATTTTCTATCTAAACAGAGTCTAAAGGAAACACACCAAAGAAAGGCAAAGTAATAAAGTAGAAATCATATTTATGATAGCTGTGGCTTTTAATACCCAAGAAGGTTTGAAAGAAGGAGGTGGCATCAAGGTGGACTTCATGCAACTAGACCAAAAAAGGATCTCACCCCTGAAAAAAAAGGGTGAGGAAAGGAAAGGCAATAATTGAAGAATAGCTGGACACAAGGACAGAGCAGGGAGGGAGCATCCAGATGCAGCTGGCTTGAAGTTCATGTGGGAGATCCTGTAAATAACTGCTGCCTGCTGCCTGCAATGCTTGTGCTAACATGGAAACCAACACTGCTCTGAGCAGAGACCAGACCAGACAACCTTTGGGGATCCTCCCAGCCCAAATTATCCTGTGATTCTTGTAGCCGGTCTGGTAAGGTCTGCCTGCCTGTTCTGTAATACAGCAGAGGCCAAGGAAGGCAAAGTGATGTTGAGATATGGTCCTTCTTCATTTGGCAGAACCTACGTAGCTGACCCTCTTACCACAATTTTTTGATACACCTGATAATAACTAAACATGGATGATCTGATCTGATAATTACTGGACCTCAAAAGGTTGGCAGTTTGATGTGATTTTCACACTTCCCTAAAAATGCAATTGTATACTGTCATGAGTGAAGGAAACAATATTTGTCCAGTAATTGACAAATGTCTGGAAGAAGATAGAAGAAGATGAAAAGGAGAAAAGAAGAGAGCAAGCACATCTTCATCAGTTTTGTAAAAGAGGATGTAACTTCGAAGACTATATAAATGATTCTTAATCATTAATAATCTCAGCTTCTCAAATAATATGCAAAAGCCTCATGCATAATTGTAAGAGTACAAATCTGACATAAAAAACTTGTTTCACTGTCTCTGCACTGCAATTCATCTGTCGGCCTGTGAGGTTTTTAATAGCTGTGCCTTATAACAAAGCAAATTAATCCCCATTTTGCAGCTAAAAAGAGTTGAATTTTGCTCATTAGTTCTGCACTGCAGCCTGTCTCAGCCTGACGCTGCCCTCCCTCTGAATTTTTATTGTTGTGGTATTTATTTGGTCATAATTATCTCATCTCTACCTACACCAACCTGTCAGAGAGAGTGCTACTTTTTCTTTACTGATTTGTAATTCTATTACATAGCCCATCAGCAGCTTGTTTCTGATTATTGCAAGCAGTATGCTCTTCTGGTAACAGCTGTTAATATTTGCCCCTGCTTTATTAAGCAACAAGTACTTGTTGCTTGCCCGTAATAATGTAGAGCTAATAATGTCATCCCAGGCTGCTTCCTGGGAAATTATGTTCTCCTTGTTCCCTTTCTTTATTTATATAACATCACACATAGTTAACCAGCAATTTAATATATCCATCGTCTTGACAAGTCATAGAAACAAAAGCCCAGCTGACATAGCAAGAGGGATGCTGAGAAGAGTCTGTATTAAAATGTCTGGTGGGGTTCACAATCTGTAACCAACAGGGAGATCAGAGTCCCTGGGGGAAGTCATGGCTTATGGTAGAATCATAGAGTGGTTAGAGTTGGAAGGGACCTTATAGATCATCAAGTTCCAACCCCCCTGCTATGGGCAGAGACACTTCCCACTAAACCAGGTTGCTCAAAGCCCTACCCAGCCTGGTCTCGAACACTTCCAGGAATGGAGCATCCACAACTTCTCTGGGTAACCTGTTCCTGTGTCTCACCACCCTCACAGTAAAGAATTTCTTTCTAGTATTTAATCTAAATCTCCCCTTTTTCAATTTAAAACCATTACCCCTTGTCCTATGCTATGTGGAGGGATGTTGTCATCATGGCACAGCCAAGACCATGGGCGTGCAGGACACCTTTTAGACTAGTGTGTCCCAGAAGCTATCTAAGAGGGATGATGTTTTGAGAGAGGAAATGCCAGGCAAAACAATTTGTCATTTTCTTTTTAGGACTGCAAAAGGATGAAAGGGAAAATTTTACAGAGATTTATCGAATACTGGCAACCTACCAATTCCTTTTTAAAGACTTTTTTTCTCTTTCTTGATCAATGCCATTCTTTGGACTATTGAAGGATCTCACCCCCAGTCACGGAGAAAAACATAGTTTTCTTTGAGATACCAGTCACTGTAAAAAGAATAGTGTTGGTGGCTGCAGACAGGATTTCATCTCTACATCTTCATTCACAGTTGCTGTTATCAACTTTAAAGAGTATTTTTACCAGAAGTTTCAAATCCTCCACTTTTAAAAAATATCTATTCACACTCCAAATGTCTTCAGATGAGGGATTTCAAGCTAAACCACTGAGATAGTTTCTAAACATCTTTCTTCCTAGGATGCAGAAGCCCTTCAAGTTATGTTCTTCAAATCTATTTTTTAAAGTTACCCTTCAAAGCTTTCAAGTCAGTGGAACGTATGCAAGTGTTAATTTGAAAATATTCAAACCTGGGAATTTCACAGCTGTCTTCTGACTGAGTGTCCAGTTCCTTTCTCATCCTCACCCTGTGTGCCCTGCAGCCCCCAAGGAGCTTGTCCAGGTAGTGATTTAATCAGAGGTGAAAATCTATTAGATTCCATTAAGATATCTATTGAGATTTTCCTTTTAATTTTACATTTCTTTGTACACATTTTTACTTCTCAGCATTCAAATGTCAAGATTTTAAGGAAGAAAATTGTTTATTAAAATTGTACACCTTTTCTTTCACAAAGGAGTCAAAAAATGGATTACATTAATCTTAGTGTATATTTCTGAAATCGCCTTAAGCACCTCTCACTTCACAACATCAAGTACTCTTCCTTTTAGACTGTGGCAGAAGGCCCTTGGAACCCACAAAGGCTGTGAAACTAAAGTTCATTGCAACCTGAAAATAGGAAAATGAATGAAAATTGGCTTTTTTGTGTTTGTCTTCTAGTTGTGAATGGCATCTACTGGAAGGAAAGTATCAGTTCTGGAACGAAATCACGATCCAGGTCAAAAGACTTTTTCCCAAATGTAACTATATAATAATTTCAAATCAAGTTGCTCTCTTCCATAGAGAGCTAAAAGTTTGGGATTTATAGACAGAGAAAGTGAAGAAAGGGTATGAAAAATGATAGTGGCCCTTACTCTGTGTTTCCACTAGGTAGAAGACTTGCCTGTGATGATCACATTTGTGGTTTTCAGTCCCGTGAGATGCAATTCAGGGAAAGCTGAAAGTGATGTAGCTGCCTAGAAATAATTAATAGCCAAAGGCTGACTGCTGAGTTAATGAAAGTGTTGAGATCCAAACAACACCTGCAGTCATAGTCAGCATTTAGGAGAATATCAGCATCCTATCTTAATATATCCCATTCAGAAAATCATGTCTTAAATACAAGGAACCTTGGATAAGTAGAAATCAACACTTCGTATTTTGAACAGTAAAAGACAGTAAGTCTGAAGAGAGATTCTGTAATGCTGTAGGGGTTTATAGCTAGAAGCAGTAGGATGAAATTAGAGTGACAAAAGTTAAGCTGTACATCACAGAAGGTCTATTAGACTGAGATATGGATTTCTATGGGAAATGGTGGACACTTGATGCTAAACAAAACTTGAATCATCTAGAAAACACTTTTTATCATAGGGAAAGCAGAATTAGCAAAGCTTTAGTCTTGCTGACTGAATGAGCTTTTGCTTTAACTAATTGCAGTACTTAGAGCCCACAGAAGGAATAAGGAAAGGAAGGAAAGAATGAAGGAAAAGGTGCATGGTTGAAAAGTAGATTCTTTCATTTTACATTTCCAGACTTGGTGTAAAGATGTGTCAGTGGGGTATTTACCTTTTTCTAGCTAGACTAAAAACTTCTACTTATTGGAAACCAGCAACGGACAGCTCCCTCCAAATGAGTTCCCTTCCTCAACATCTTACAAGGAACTTCATGTTTTGCTCCTCCACTTTCTTTTGTTGTATTACAAGATTTCCAGCGCTGCAACATACCTTGAGGTATTTCCAGCACTTGTTAATAAGTGTTCTTAAAATAAGATCTAGAACCAGTACTTTCATCACATTCCTTCAAGTGTCATGCTAAATTCACTAAATAAATAATTCAGCAGCTGGCATTATGTCACAAGTGGTTATGAATATGCAACAAAATGTTGGCAAAGTGGTAATTTGGATTTTAAAATATCATTATAAACATATCTGAAAATGTAATAAATAGGAGTACAAAAAAAAGGAAAGGATTGTAATTGTGGACTTGTGTCTATTACATCACTATGACGAGGGTAGGTGTCACTCAAAATATTCTTAATGATCTTAAAATGCAGGAAAGATTTTTTGCAAATTTTGTGTTGCAAATTCTGTGTATTTATGGGCTCAAGTGACCAGCCTTTCTAAAAAAGGCATAACAATACTAGCATAGTTTTCCTGGCAGTGTTTGGTAGCAGATTTACAGAAAATCTACAACTGGGACCCCAAAATCTTTGATCCTCAAACTTTGCTGCGTCTCATTTCAGGGCCTACATCTTGATCTTCTGTTCACACACTTTATGAAACCAGCAAACTTTGAAATGTATGCGGATCACCTGATCTCTAGGCACTGTAACTTCTAGAGACTGGGAAGTAAGGCAGATAAAAGACACGTAAAAGCCTTATGAGACAGACAACTGGTTCAAACAGAAGAACTGCAATTTCTGCAGTTTAACTTCATGGTCCTCAGACCCATTTGGAAGGGCAGCTTTTTACAAAAGTCTCACTTTTTTTTATTTTTTATTTTTTTCCTCCCTCAACATTTGATAAATTTTTTGTCCTTAGGCTCCTTGACTCAGATTCCCCACCCCACTTATCTTTGGGCATCTAATTTTGTCTCCTCTGTGAGGAGCCCAGGCTCCCAATATTGCCAATTAAAAGAAGTGAGCTCCTTCAGAGACTATTCAGTACTTGGGAACTGATTCACCCTCCAGTGATCCTGGGTGAATGCCCGTCTGCCTTTGGGCATGCCAAAGGCCAAGGAAAATTAACTCAGGGGTGAAATTAGTTCTTCTTCCCTCTGCTCTTGCCCTGTGTGTGCTGTGGGAGATCTGGATCTTGTGTCTCCTCACAAATGTGTCTTCTTAACTAAGAACAGAAAGACTGTTAAGACAACTTACAGGATTCTGCATTTCTCTCGGAAACATCCTCAGGTAACTCTGGAGTGTCTGTGTTGTGGACCCTGAGGTAAAGTACATAGAAAGTCCCACAGAGATCTGAGCCACCACTCCTGGTAAATATTGCAATACCTGGTATGGCTTGGTTAATTCACAGCATTTTGATGAGACTTGAGTAACGTGTTGGAACATGAAGTGATACAAGTAGCATCCAGACACACAACAGGTGCCTCAGGAGAAGAGGAACCACACTGGTGACAAAGCTCCCAGACAGATTCTCAGAAAACAGCTTATGGTTCTCAGTTAAACTAGTTATGAATTGTTATAATATGGTGCTGGAAAGCTAGCAAATATTTCTTAGGAGATGCGTGCAGTCAAGGACACTTTATATTTCTAGTAAGCTAAAATCTTGCAGCACTCTTGTCTATTAGCTGACCAAAACAGATTCAAAAAAACCCTTTTCCTTGCCTTTTTTTCCAACATCTTGTACTGCCATCATGAGGTGGGAAATTGGCAAGAGAAAGAGTGTGCTAGTGAGATTTCATGATTGTCCAGTCAAGAGGTAGAACTCAACCCTCCTCCATTGCAGGCTTGTTTCAAGTTTATTCAAAGTTCTTCAAGCAAAGACAAGAGTTCACAGATTGCAGAAAATAAAGCAAAAACTCTAAACAAGCTAATGGCCTCTGCTATCACTCTTCTCATCATTTCACAGTCTCCTTTATGAAATCTCCTGGGCTACCTGCAAGGCAGCTTGTCCTTAATCCTTTCCTGGCTGACTTACCTAGAAGAGGCAATAGGACAATTTGGGCTAATGCTGATTATGTCCTGTATTGCTGTTTTTATCCTGAGCTCTCGGTCCATTCGACAACCACTTTGCTCCTGACATTTTGGTGGGTGGCAGATGGGTTTCACAGGTGTCCTGTTTGACTGGGTTGCTGATAGACCTTAAAGACCCTGCTGTGCTGTTTATGCTTAACATGAGGTGTTATGACAATGGCTTTATACATACTCTGCTGAGGTGTCCTGAGCCTCTCTCCACCTCATCCAAAGAGGTCTGGTTTTCAGGTGCCACTAAGCAGAGCCCAGGGGAACCAGGAAAAAATGGGACATTGAAGTGGCCATCATTTCTTAAGAATAATACATCTCAGGTTAATAATTACTTTTGGAAACAGCTTTTGGCTAGAAATAGCAATAATCAAATTAAATGGCCCACAATAGTGAAAGGTTTTTTATCACAGCAAGGAAATGCAAGGTGGATAGATGGAAAGATGCCTTCTATCTTTGAGAGCAAAGTGGCCCACACACGTGGCTTGTGTAGTTGTCAAAGTCAGTTTTAAGTTAGAACAACGCTGTGGCACAAAGGGAGGACACGTCTCAGCACCAGTATCTCGTTGATTCACCTCCTCACTGAGACAGACAGAAGTAATGCTGAGCCCATGTCCTTCCTGCGTCTTTTCACCCCTTTCTAGAACTGTGTCTAGAGAAGGAAGTAATATATATGAACCCTAATTCCCTGTTTATTTTCTTAAAAGTATAAAGATGACTGAAGATCTTTTGAGAAGCAATGTGAGAAGGAAAACCGAATGAGAAATAAATTAGACCATCTCTTATTCCACCTCCATCTCCCTAAGGAAATAGGTGTTAGTTGTTTTGAAAAGTCAGATAAATGGTTCAGTAATTTATCTATTTTTTTAATCCACTCTGCATGCTAACTATAAAATAGATGTATTTAGCTATATATAGACCAGGTGTGAAAGCTTGTTCTAAATTGACTCTCTCCTTTCTCTTTTGGTATGTAGCAATCAGAAACAAATGATACGTTTTACCAGATATGAAATTCTAATTAACGGAAGTAGGAAAAGGGTCAGTTAACAAATACATCAAAGTTCTTCATGCAAATTTGCTTTCTCTCCCTGACAAGAGTTTAGACATTAATTTATGCCTGTGGTAAATGATTTGTATAAAAATCTTTCCTCATGCATTATGGACAAATAAAAGATGCTGTTGAGGTTGGGTTTTTTTCAAAATTCATCCCATTTTAGTCAAATTTCAATGACATTTACTGTTGCAATGTGACAATGCCTAAACCACATGCCACAGACCATAACCCATCATGCTGGGTGCTCTCAGACAAAGTTAAGATGATTCCTGACCCATAACTTCATGTTTTGCAATTTAAGTAGGCAGACTGTTTTCTTGACTGTTTAGCTAGGGGAAAATAGAAATTCTGAAGGGAAAATGCCTCCATTTTGATCAGCACAATAGACTGATGTCTTTATTCATACCTAGTCTGACTGAGGAGAGTCTGCAGGAAGTGAAAGTCACAAAAATGTTGCAGGAAAATGAGTTGAAACACTTCCAAAAGAAACCAAGAAAGCATCTTCAAGAAGCACCAAGACTGAGACTCTCCTCCCACAAGCTGAATCTGCAGGATGGATCTTTGGAGGGGACAGAATGCACTTATGTTTTCAAACACAGAAGCCTTCATTTTATGCTGCAACAGGAATTTCATTCAAGCCAGAAAGGAGCAGAGCACATCAATGCATTCATTAATCCCACTGCACTATCATTCACAGATTTGTTCAATAAAAACAGACTGCCAAATCAAGGTCCAAGCTTCCAAATTCCAAAGGCCCAATTACTTCCCTTTGTAATTATTAATGTTTTTCTGTTTCTTTTCAAGCTTTGTTCATAGACAGGTTTTTCCATTTAAAGCAAGCTTTTCAGGGCCACTGGCATGCTGGGTATCAAGACACAGAACTTCTGTCAGTCCAGATCCTCCCTGTTTTCAGGGCAATATTAGGCCAACGGGTCATGAGAAGGAGAAGTGCAACAGGTAACCTAAGCTATATAAAAGAGCTGTGCATTTCGGAAGTCATTGACATAAGTTTTCAACACTCAATATGAGCTTCATCCTGGTTAATGACAAAATTTCCAGTGAACTAAGTTGGGCCATAATTTCAGATCCAATGTTTATAAACAGCACCTGAAAAAGGGAACATTAAACTCTTCCTAGGAACACAGGAAGATTTGGAAAAGTACAGTGCTTTCCCTTCCACTGCCACATAACTTTTCTCTATCAAACCTTTCCACAGTACTGCCAGCAACATAATAACCCAAAGAAGATTCACCCTGACACCTTTTCTAATTGCCTATAATATGCAATCCTGTTGTGGTTGCTTATTTTGTGAATGCCACTATAAATTCAGGTCTCCTGCAAAGAATTAGAAGTTACAAATTATATCAGTTTACCTAAACTGCTCTTTCAAAGCCCTTTGCTCTATGGACCATGGGTGCATAATGAGAGCACCCACGCTTTTGGAAATTATGTAGGTTGTGCAGTAAAAATAGATGGTTCAATTATATGGCGGTCATCTGGAAGAAAACACCCGCTTCTCCCTGTTTCCAGATGGTTTTGCAGGTGTCTAAACTGTTTACAGAAATTGGAAATGGCTTTATTGAAAATTTTCAGAAATAAGATATTTTTTAACACCAGCAAACATTGATTCACTTTAATATTCTTTCTACTGAAATATGACTTACTGGACAAAAATATGTCAGAGAGCATTCCTAAGTCCAGTATGATGAACAGACATCGGAATATTTTAATTTTAAAAAAAAGTAGTAGTCCCAGTGCAGAAACTACAAGATTTTGTTCCATAATCTAGTGCTGCAAAAAAAAAGTTAAATATAATAATTTAATGTATAACTTAGTGCTAGCAAAAATCCTAATGACCATACTATCGACACTTGCCTCTACCCATCAAAAATTCCTGGAAAAAAACCCCATGACTTTTGATATATTATGCAAGCAAAATATACTGTTTTTTCTGCACTCCAGTGCTAATTATCTTGGAACAAAGAGCTGTTTTTCATGCCCTTGGATAAGACAGTAAAGAAAAGCCTCTGTCAAGGATACCAACCAAGAGAGGAGTTGGAAATACTCAGAAAATACAAGAAAGAGGCCCAGCTTAGTTGTACTTAAAACAAGGCAACAGAAAACAAAAGCTTTCACTACCAACTCAAATAAAATATTAATATCAATGTTATCCAACTCATATAATTTCTCATTGTGTAAGCTACAAGCATGCAACGTAAAATTCAGATTTCTTGCTCTGCCATATTATGATGTCTTTGGTCCTAGGGAACTGGACCTGAACTCTCAACCAGCTCAGATGATCTTTCCAAGAACCCAATCTACCAGCCAATTCTTTGCATATCTTCCGAAAAGGTGGGAATTTCTCTAGCCCTTTTCTGCTGATCTTAAACCTTTCTTTCATGGGAATAGTGACCTTGAACATTTCACAGTCTCACTTAGCCAAATTGCATGACACATACAGTTTCTCATTCATTTCCACCTTGTCACTCACTAAAATCAGAGCAACTGATAGCTGGTAGAAGCTGGTAGCTTCTTCCCCTTAGGTTTTGGAAAGGAAGGTTCTTCAGTACTTCTCTATTATTATTTTTTCAGTGGATAAAGTTATCACACAAGTGTTTCATAGTAGAGACAGGATTGTATGTGAGAGCTATGCTGGAAAACACTCTTTTTGGTTGTTGTCTATACTATATAGAATTGAAAATCCAAGATAATAAAATGAAGCAGAGATAAACAAAGTTCTTGTAAATAGAGAATTGTTCAAATAATAAGTAACAATGTCTTACCCTCATGCCTCAAGTCAGAATATTTACAGAAATGTGAAGATTTTGGAAATTAACATTGTATAAAATTCCAGCATACCTGAAGGCAAGTGTAACAGAAAATTGACTCGATAAAACTAGTTCTGTTTATTAACTGTATGTCCTTTGAATCAGTCCTCCATATATTGAATTTCATGAAGACTAGCTGAAGAAAAGAAATACAAATATTAATGGAATAACAGTTTAAGCAACTGCAGTCACCTGGTTTTTGCAGCATTATATGTTATTTATATTTAATCTGTATGACAAACAGAGAAAGGATAACTTGAAAGACTGACTAGAAGAGAGAAACTATGCTGCAGATACAATGATTGATTGTTGAGGTCCATGGTGTAATGAAAATATTGATGCCCTGGAATGGGTATCTTTGCATAAGATTTGAATTAGCACTTCCAAAAAAACTGCCTACCTTGCAAGAAGTTTGTTTTTCCTCAGCTGGGGTGTGGTAACCAACTATCTTCCTTGTCTGTAGAGCTGTGAAGTAAAATGGTTTACTGTTGATTATCTAGTGTCACGACACCTGTTTTGCTCTGACACAATTTTTATGTGATTCAAAATGTAAAATGTTGCATGTCATGGATGGCTGAAACCTGATACTCCAATAACAGTCCCATTAACATTCTTGTTGATTTAAGTAATTGACTCCACTTTATGTTCCAATGGGCTCTGAAGGCCAACATGGTTGGTTGCTACATCTTGGCTAGGGTACAGTGTCTTCCAGCTATGGGGTTGTATCTTGATTACTTTTGAGCTTGTCCCTGAATGTACTGAGACTTCGGTTATTCTTTCAAAAGGGAAAAGAAAGATCAGCCAGTGACACGATGAAATTGCAGCATTAAGCCCTGGCAGAAACCTCCTTGGAATCAATCCAAAGTGTTACTAACCTCAGATAGCTTCACTATGGTCCTAGCTAAACACAGAAACCATCGCTCAAAAAACAAAGGGCAAGGGGGAACCCCACTCTCCTACAGTTTAAGTAATTCTTCCCGTTGCAACATGATTCAGCACTATCTTTCTAGCCTCCAAAGAAAGAAATAAGGAGGGTGTCATCAGGAAAAGGTTGATCTCAGACA
The DNA here is from genome assembly GCA_025769975.1 of Gallinago jamesoni. Taxonomy (NCBI): domain Eukaryota; kingdom Metazoa; phylum Chordata; class Aves; order Charadriiformes; family Scolopacidae; genus Gallinago; species Gallinago jamesoni. The sequence continues at coordinate 137,560,104 of JAOQGH010000001.1, forward strand.
GATATGTAGGTTTGCTTCAAAAATGTAACCATTTTTTTCTTTCCTGAATCAGTCCTGTGTATTTCATGCTTTATTATGTTTTATTATTTCATGTATTATTAGTTTCATTGAACATCACAGTTGCCTGAGCAAGGAAATACTCTTCTGCAGGTTCATACAGTGCTTCATAGTATTGTGTATTACTGGATAATTACAATAAAATTATAACAAGTCTTAAAACCTGCATATGAAATTATTTGCAGACTGAAAGCACACACTGCATGAACTGCATAAGTGCAATGCACCTTTCGTTTGATGTTACCTACATTTCTGCTTCATGAAAACCGTGACTGAAAAACATGGGCTCACAAGCTGCTGCAATGGATATGTCATTGTGCAATTCTCCAAAATAAAAGAGACTGGAAACCCTTAAACAAGGATGCTGCAGAAAAAAATTTCTACATACTTTGGGGATTTTTTTTTTTTAAATAATTTAGGCATCTACTTCCACTACATGTGCTGAAGGTATTAAATATTTCACTTCTATTTGATTCTTCTCTCATGGCCGGAGTTAATCAGCTACCCTTACTTGGAGTAGGGTACTACTGCTAACACACGATGTGCATTTTAAGGGCACACTCCTGTAGCCTTGTTACTGGAATATGAGTTATTATTAACAAATGGTAAGGCCAGTTTTCTATCTGCTTAAATATAATTTGGGCTCAATTACATGATACCAAGATGAACAGGTCATTAAGTTCGCTACTCTATTGATTCTAGTTTTAGCTGAGCTCTGTTCATTTTTTACTTGAGCTCATTTTCTTTGGCTTGAACTTTGACTGCGTTATTTGATTGAAAGTTTTCTCCCATGGAAATTATTGAGAGGCTAAGGCCTTATACTCTTGCATACATCCCGGAATTCAATTTGAAGTTAACTTTTGCAGGGCATTTTTTCTCTTGTGGGGTACTGGGCCATGGCTGCAACATACCAAGGGCCCTGGGAGCCTCTAGGACCCCACCGTTCTAAGTTATATTTATGCTTTTGGCCTGAAAAGGAGCTGTTGTGAGGAGGAAAGACTGAAAAAAGCAGTTACATACACAGGATGCTGGGAACAGGGAGGCTGAGCCCCTTTTTAGCCAAGGGTCCCATGTAGAGAAGCATCTTGTGGGCTGACAGGCAGTGGGGCAGCACTGGGAGCACGGGCAGGCAGGCAGCAGCTGGCCACTCCTGGCATGATTCAGCCAAGGGCAACCTCTCTGATGCTGATGTGGGGTTCTACCCCAGAGCTTCAGAGACTGTGGGGCTGCTTTGGCATGAAGTGACTATGGGAAGACCCATTTCAACTTCCACTGCAGCTCCAAAGCTTTTGGGAAGAGTGGAGAGACAGTGGTTAATGGGAGACACAAAGCCCTGCTGCTGTGCCTGTCCCCAGTCTGGTAGATCTGACTTTCTAGAAAGGATCTGCAGGTCATCAAAGCCAGTCTCCAAGTCAGTGTGTGACATTGCTGAGAAGTTAAATGTGATGGTTAAAAAAATTTCTTAAACAGAGCATCTCTAACAAGGTAGAAAATATATCATATTACATTGCCTGAAACTGCCACATCGCATGCTAGAGTATTTGGTGATTGAAAAAAAATGGCAAGCCAAATGCTTTTTTCATCTGGCTTACTCAGACAGGAAGATTCTTACATGAACTACATAAATTTTCACCATAGAAAGGAGTATACTTCTGGGAAGGAGGGCCTGCCATGCTTTTGACTTCAGAACTCTTCATCTTTTCTCTAAAAGGAGGAAATGACTGCCTGGCTGAGATAATTACCCACAGTGTCTTTCCCATCACTGTGAAATATGACTGTTGATGATGTATGTGCCGGATAGGAATGCATAAATAAACACTTCCCAAATAAATCACTCAGCAGCCATCTGAAGTTCCCTCTTCATCACTACAATGACAGGCTGGGTATGAACCTGCAACCCAGAAGGGAATACTCTGGCTATGTGAATCCTTTCAATGCTTATTAGTATTAATGGTATTAGAGGTGGAAACAGAAAGAAGAATCATTGTCAATCTGTCTTATTGTAGTGGTGCCACTTGCAAGAAAAAATCTGAGACTGGAGGAAGAAATGACATGCAGGAGTGCGATGCTGTCACTGTTGGCTGGCTTCGCTGCTGAGACGTGAAGTTGAACTCTTCCAGGCAGAGAGGAAAGGGAATGGATTGCTCCCACTTTCTTGCTGAGCACTTTATTAGTCTGCTGTACAGATTGCTACTTCAATTATTAAACTGATATATGAAAACTGTGAAAAAACAAAGGAATCTGCCACACACTCTCCCTTCACCCCATTCAGTCCTTTGAACAAAAGAAGACATTTATTGACTTTTGGATCTCTGCTCTCCATCCAGGACCAGCAAAGGTACCTAACTCTCAGAGACAACAAAGATTTCATCTTTTTTCTTAGTGTTTCCCACTGATTATGCTGACTGCAGGCCTGCTACCAAAAACCTGCTGGCTGTACTTCTTCTGGTATCTCTGTCTCTCCCTTTGCACAGCACAGGCACATGTGACAGGCCATCCAGGGGCTAGGCTGCACTGCTGCTTGTGAGCATCATCCCCACCCCTTTTTCAAGACTGTAAGTGGGTTTTTTTTGGTGTCTAACTCTAAAGCTTCATACCAGGAGGCACTATTTACTGGACAATATCCAGGAGAAGTTATGTATAAAAGTGATGCTTATGTTCGTACTGCTAAAGAATATGGAATTGCATAGAGACTTACCTTGGTATAGAAAACTCGAATTTTGTATTTTTGCAGGCTTAAATAGAGAGGGATAGTCAGAGGGAAAAGCAAGTAAGCACCGACAACAACAGTCAAAAAAGGATATTCTGGTCAAAAGGCACATCTAAGTTGGATATAGAATGGAACATCTCCCAGTTTTCTGTTGCTGTTTCAGAGAGATGTCATTTCAGGTGACTCACTGAAGCAAGTCAAAAGTACCTGCCTGATTTTCTGGACTCCATAGTATCCAAGTCCCTTTTCTCTCACCTTACTGCATGTTTTTTCTCTTTCCCATGGAGAACTAGAGCAGCATGTAATGAGCCATGTTTCTCATCTACTCCTAGCCCTAGGAACCCTATTGATCTCATCAGTGTTAAATTAGCCTTGATAGCGATATGGTATTTTGGACACTACTAAGCTACGATATTGCCACTTCCTAAACAAGCCGTAGGCTTTTTTTCAAATGAACATAGCAACTGATTAATCAATACTGAAAGGTTATCAAAACCTGTCTCCTGATAGCAGGCTTTCACAATGCCCAAGGACTTTCTTTTTTTTTTTTTTTCTCTCAGTGATACAGAAAAACATGCTTTTTTTTAGTGCTTTTACTGCCTTCTGCTGGAGCATTGTTTTCTTTCTCTGGCAGTTCACCCTGTTCCCATGCAGCTGAGGTGCAACTTCTCCCATTCCTGCATCCAGAGGGATCCCAAACTTGTCTAGATCCCCCAGAGAAACCACAGTGGGCTTAACTGATTCCTAGGACCTAACTCAAATATCTAAGTATAACTGGCATACACAAAATGTTCCCCACTCCTTGAAGGGGTTTCAGCCCCAGGTCCCTGCTTGCCTGCTCCAGAGAGCAGATTAATGAGGTATACAGCTCCTTAAGGACCTCCCAAAATAAATATGGCCACGGCATGCTTCCACCATCTACTGTGTCTCGTCAAATGTTTGTTACGTTGTGTGATACAAAAAGACCTGCAAAAAACAGGGCGGCCCAAGGGTGGGGGGGGGGGGCCCGTTAAACCCACAGGGCCAGTGAAGTCCCCTGCCCTGGCCACTTTGTAGTGTCAATGGGAGAAGCCACCCCATGGACTGGGTGAGACCCTCAAGATGAATCCATGGGAGAGGTACTGACCAGGTCCTTTGACAGATGTGGGGTGACTGCCTGCAGGCACAAAAGCCATGTATCCAGGAAGAGCACTTTGGATGTGATGTTTTGGATATGAGGGAACAAAGGTGGTGAAAGGGAGAGATCAAGGGGTACTGGGGAGGAAGAAGCATGCGAAAACAGAGGGAAAATGGGATAAAAAGGTTGGTGGCATTTAAGCAGAAGCTGGTCAGCCCATGTGCCCGACCATGCCTGTGTCACTCAGTGCAGTATCTCCTGTCTGCTCATTAAACTCTATTTCTGATGGTTTTCCTGGCTGAGGGCTCCCAGTCCCCTGTGCCCATGTAAGGGAGGGCTGAGCACCCACCTGGTGTGGGGCAAGGGCCAGAGGGGCCAGTACTGGAGAGACAGGGGCCACGCAGGATATAGGGGGCAACCAAGTACAGGCTGGCGAGGAGGTGAGGGGCTTGAGAGCTGGGTGCCACTGTGGACTCTGGAGAGAGACAGGGCTTTGCCAGCTTGCAACTGGTAGTACTGGGAGGTCCAGCCCAGCTGCTGAAGACACCCAGCTCTGTGTGTGCGTGTGTCTTGCCCATTAGAGCTTCTCCACTACCATACAAAAATTAATCACTGGCATGCTCAAGTGAGAAAAAGGAGATGCCTCTATAAGCTAATTGTTAAATAAGTCTGATATGGCAGAGGACCAGTGTCCTGGGCAGTGTCCTGTGTGTAAGTACATGGTATAAATCAGAAAGGCTTAAAAAAAGAAAATAGTCTCTTTAGCCTACACAGTACTCGCAGATAGAAGCTGGGGCATTCCTTGAAACATCCATCTCCTTTCCAACACAGATTGAATTTGGACCAAAATCTCCAATATCCACTGAATGTTGTTTTTAAAAGGAATCTGTAAAAAGGAAATCTTATATTTTAAAAGATATGAGGGAAATTCTAACATTATCCAGCATTGTCAGGGCTTTTAAAATGAAGATTTGACTGCTCTTGTACTTTATAAGGAAAGACATTATGTTGCTGCAGAAGAGGCTTGACACTGCATCCCAAGTGGCATGCAGTGTGTTCTTACAGCCCAGTCTGAGTCTGATGTAGGTTTCATACCTCTCCTCAGCACCCCAGACACGGCCTCTGCATTGCATTTTCTATGAATCCCCTGTTTTAGCACCTAACTCTCCATCTGTTGGAGACGCTGAACTATGCCACCAAAAGAGCAAAATTATGTGTTATAAATTATATATATCATACATCATAGAGTATATATTTAATGCTATGTACTATGCTATATTGTATATTATTTAATATATATTGTATATTTACATGTTCTATACATTTCTAAAACTGAAAATTGTGGAGATTTGCACTTTGATGTTTCTCTTTGATTTTTGCTATTTGAGAACATAATTCCTCTGGAAAAAAAAGTCATGAAGTTAGTCAGAGTCAAGAATCACAGAACTGCTTTCACATATAATGATACAAAACTTTTTTAGAGTGAGGGGAGAATCAGTCTATTAAGCCATTCCACGTCTGTTGCTGCTCTGCTGAAACTTTACACAAGCTGCATATTTTGTTGCACCACCATCATCAGAGCTTCCCTGTCTACACAAGCTAGAAAGTCGCTCTTCCTCTGCACAGAAGTTTCACAGTCTACCCCTACTTACTGACTTGAGTTTTAAGGTGACAAGACACATTTCTGTAGAAGTTTTAAGCACTCTTCTGCTGCTGAGCTCTCTGCAGTGTTGGCCGTCCCATCCATCCAACAAACTTTATTGCAGCCAGAGGGTGTCCTGGTTTTGTCAAATGTCAGGGGTCTAAAGTGAAATTTTGCTTGATCAGGCCCTGTTCCCTCTGCTAGCTGGTAGTATCCCTCATTAGTTAATTTCCAAGAAATGCCAGCTGTGATCAAAACGAAGATGGATTTTCATTCCATAGACAACAGGCTTAAAAATTTCTCAAATATTGTGCCAACTTCAGGCTCCGCCTAATCCCACTTTACAATGAACCTTGATTTAGAACAGCGGAGGGAACTCTAGGAGCAAAGCTTCCCAAGGGAGAAGAAAATGCTCTTCTTCATCTATACTTGCACCTCTGGCCTTCTGAAAGTGAAAAAAAAGGCTTAGCTGGATTTTCATATTTTGTCTTAATTATAGTTCTTGGAAGCACTTTTTTTTTTTTTTTTTTTTTATCTGTAGTTGTATAAAAATTAAGCTTAGTATTGTCTTGTTACAAAAGAGGGAGAACTGTAAAGCTGAATCAATATATTTTAAAAACTGCTATTTAATTAGTTTCAGTTGATTAGACAGACATTTGATTTTCTAGCAGGGCAGCCTGCTAGGATTAAAGGGCAGTAGTATCTAGATATATCTTCTGATAACAGTTTTGTCCACGTATGTATTAGAAGCACATCTACAGACGGCAGGCAAGAAAATGAAGCTATTGGAGGACAGTGAATTTACCTACCAAAATTACGATATGTAACACAGCATTTCTCCACCTTATGTAAGACGGGTTTCAACTGCTCTGTGTTCCTGTCCTCTTTGTACAGCAAGATTTCTAACATAAGAAGTCTTGGTCCAAGCAGCTCAGTGAAGCAAGTCATTAAAAGGGTAATTCTAATGCTCTCTGTCTTACAGCCTTGTGATCCATGAAATAGATTCAACTTTTGCTGTTCCTTCAATGCAGTTTTTTTACAATAAACATTACTAGCAAATAGTGCTGAGGTTACCAAATGTATTATGCTTGAGAAGACCACCAAGATCTTCAGATGTGGCTGTGATGTTCAGAGTGAAGCAATGGCAGAATACAAAAGAATGAATAAATGAGAGGGTGAAGAGATTTTTTAGTACATTTTCCTCAAAACAGAAACTTTAGTTTTGTCTACCTAATACTTTTTGGAAGAAAAACACACTGGTGTAGTTTGTGCCAGAGGGCTTTCAAATATAATATGTGGTAGCAGCTACGTAAATCCAAAAATGCACCCGCTACAATTTATAAATTAGTGCAGTCCCCAGTGAAAGAGGATTGAAATCATTTAATAACAAACTACTATTTGATGAATTACCTTATGATAAAAACTAAAACATTGTGAGAAGAGTGTTATCCAGCACAGCCTTCTTGCATCCCACATAAAGTGGGGGCTTGGGGACTTGATCTTTAATTCCTTTTCAGACAGGTCATTCTTTTTAAACCAACAGACTAGTAATGCTGTCATTTTGCCAGTGCCTGAGGACACTCTGTAGTCCTTACACAAGTAAAACTCCCTTTCATTTCAGCAGGACTTTTACTTGAATATGAAAGACAGTGTCATGTTTGGCCCTGCTTGAGGAGAAGAGTAATTTTTATAGTCTCCTAAATCCCTTTCTAAGTTAAAATAACTCAATTGCAATTCTAATAAATGCTTAATTATGAAGGCTGAAAATTTAACAACCATGCCAAGTAGGCAAAATGGAACTAAATTTGCAGAGAATAAATGCTTCCAGCATTACAGTTCACTTTTAACACAGAAGCTGTATTCTAGGAAATTCAGATTATTGCTGGCACATAGTGAATGCCTCAGAGATGGAATTATCCCTAGTATACCCTTACCATAAGGTTAGTCAGGAACATAATTTAGGGTACCAGTCCTGAAATGAGGTTTCAGAGAAGGGAATTTTTCATTTGTTTGGGCTTCGGGGCACAAAATCAATAATAAACTTAACAAACACATACTTGTAATTCCAAATCCCAAAGTCCAACCTGGGATTTAATTCTCAAATATTCCTTTTCTCTGAAGGAGTTTTCTGCACTGCCCTCATTCCTCTCACACTTCTGAGATGAGTTTACAGGACCAAAAGGCCTTCACAGCAGTTACCATGCTTGCCAAAGGCAAGGAAGAAGCTCAGTGTGATTTCATACAGAAGACTCAAGACCTGTTCAAGACAGTGCCCAAAGGGACTCAGGAGAAAGGCCTTCCTCAGGAGATCGACAGGACAGAGATGCCACCTTTGTGCCTGGCACAGGGCTGTGGCCACAGAAGTGGCATTGCTAATATAAAGATAGAAGATGTGTGAGAATGAAAAGACATATACAGGAAAAAAAAAAAGATGGAAATATTGCAGTGGGTTTTTTCTTTCACACTGATCTTATCTTTAAAACAGTTGAAGAGGGAATCACGATATTAATTCTAATATTTGTAGAGTTTCTCATTCTATTGGTCTATTTTCTATTTTCTACTTTTTGCTGGTGGCACTGTAAGGCAAAGGCAGGGTGTTACAAATGCACATCTGTGGCAAAGCTTTTGCACCTGAGTTCCCCATCTTCTGTTGTGCAATGACTTAGGAGATTTTTTATGTAGGAGAAAATGTAAGTAGTTTAAAAGATTCCTAGCTGAAGTAAAAAAGTGGGTTCAAGGAGAACCCCAGTCTTTCCTTGCTCCCCTGTCTGACAGTTCTTTCACATATCCACAGTCAAGTTTTAAGCAGTGCAGATTTATTATGCATGTTATGGGGCAAGGAAGGCTTTGAACACTGAAAGGCTACAGACAACGGAAGGCAACAGAGGGTTGCCTTGTTCTTAGGATATCCTAAGAAATTAATCAGAAAGGAGAAAGAGAAGGAAACCCAGTGCTACTTACCTTCAAGATGGAAATCCTCCAAAGATTTTCAGCCAAGGGAAAAGTTTTAAAATTAGTGACAAAAAGAGAAAGAAAGACAGGGAAAGAGAAAGCACTGCACTAATCCTCTCCAAAAATTAAAACAAAATTAAAAATTATCATGACCCTTATCTGAAAATTTTAATATTATGAAATTTGTTGCTATCACTACCTGTGATTTGAATCTGTCTTTCAGCTGATTCAAGTGAAACATTAGCACAGTCCATATGGGACTCTTCTCCACCTTGCCACATAAGCAGCATTGGTGGGAAACGAACTAGTCAATGCATCATGGAAACAAAAATGCTCCTGTGTGAAAACTTTATTGCTTTTCTCTATTCACATGCCACTATTGGAGAAAGAAACCATGTACCGCAACAGTGCAATTCCAGGAGAGAAATTGTCTTGCTGTCCTAGGTGCAATATCCTTTCATATCCTCTCTCTAGTTACCTGCACCAACCCTGTGAAACCGACAGAAATATCAGTCTGCTCCAGACTGAAATTCTTTCTGTGTTCAGCTTTCCCTTTAATAAGAGCATCAATGAACAGACTGACATTCAAAGAGGTGTGTGAGCAGTGATACCTTGTTAGTCTTCCAGCTAAACGCTGTCCACCACCACTGTGCATGTGTTAGTTTAGTTATCAGCTAAACTGTCTTGCCAGCTAGCCTCCCATCAAATGCTTAATGAGCCCAAATGAAAAGCCAGTGGGCACAGACACCCCACGGGTTGTCTGTGGAAGTCAGTGGAAGGAAAGCCTCAGATCATTCACACTGCAAAGAGCAGATTGCTGGATCACCTTATCATCATGAGACACTAAAACATGAGGCATCAGTCTTATTACACTGATGTCTGTTAGCTCTCCTCTTTGATTGATCAAGGCTTACTTAATGAGCATAAATATGTCTGGTTAACATGTTTATAGCTTGGGCTCTCAAGTCATGTGTCACAGTGATAGACCCAGCAGACCTCTATTCGCTATTATTCTGAAAACCCTAATATTGCCTGTGGTTAAATGACAACATACCTGCTTGACCACTCTATATCACACAGCACTGACAGCTAGTTTGCTGGTGTCAAATAGCAAGCTAATCTGCTGGGGTTTTTTTACTGATAGGGCTACTTATCTGCCTGACCTGGAAACAAAGGGACAGAACTAAGGCCAAGAAGATATCCTCTCTACTGAAGTATGCCCGTAGTCACAGATGGTTGTTTCAAGTCCAGATGTCTATGCAGATGCAATACGCGATGCTGGGAGACCTGAGCACTTACTGAGTAGATGTGAGATCCACAGCTACAGTCTCAGACCTATAGTTGTATGTCCTCCTTAGCAGGTGTGATGGTGTACTACCCCTCCCCAGAGGGAGGATCTTTATCTCCTGTAACCCTGCCTAAGTGATAGCCACCCATGGTGGTTATAATGGGTGCATCTAGTCATGAAGGTGGCATCCAGGGCTCGACATGGTTTTGAGGAGACAGATAGCAACACAATAGCCAAGGGCTGACTTGAGCAATATTGGTACTGTTGTCAATATGCAAATATGTCTATAAGTCAATCATCTTACCCCCCATAAATAGCGAACAGGCCAAGAGCCCTTAGAGCTCTCCCACATGGCAGTGGGCTGCATGCCAGGATCTCACCTTGAGTAGGGACACCGCTCAATCTCATTTCTTGATATTCAGAGATTTCTTGCCACAACAGATCCTTTGAAAGTGACTAATAGATGCTAAACTTTGAAATCTTAGCTAAGTGATATAAAGGACTGTTTGTGCATATAAAATTCTTTAGATATAAACCATTGACCGAGTGCAGGATTAGGATTGGATCCAGCTGCCCCTAGACTCCTCTCTGAGAAGGAGTTTAGAAAGCAAGGAGATCCTTTCTGAACCTCATGACTAAATGGGAGGATCTCCCTGAGAGCTCTGTCTGACCCTGTCCTCTATGCAGTAAATAACCAAGTGTGCCTTGCCATCTTGAATCTTGTTAAAACACTGTTGCATTTACCATCCCTATTAAAACCTTGTTTTATATCAATAAATATATTGCTACTTCTCTCTACAAGGGAAATGCATCGCTCCATCCATGACAGTAGGGCAGATAACCATCTTCTTGGGAGAATATACTTTTGAAATTCCCTCCACAGTGTACCTAGCAGGGCTATAGCTATAAAGCATGGCAAGAATGAATGTTACCTCATACTTTGGCACCCACAACCAAGACTAGTGCAAATAACCACCTAGGCATGACTTTCCACAAAATCTAGTTGACAAGTGGCTAAATCCAGTAAAAATCCCACCCAGAAAGAGAAAGTTGAGAAGAGTAACTAAGGAGACAATTTACCTGAAATGTCAATACTGTAGGCATTCTCTGACACTTAAACACTCATGCTACATGATCTAAAAATAAATATTAACATATTGTTAATGTGAAAATAGAAATTCAATGTTCTTCTGTCTAAATTCTTAGTTATTCCCTGACAATAAAAACATTGTAAATAAAAATGTCATGCCTTATGTCACCCTTGCAGGCAACAGCAAGGAAATTAAAACCTGTTCCTCAAGGATGAGGGCAAAGATGGGGTCTGCTCTACAAAATGTACATTTCTGTACATCAGTGTAGCTGGGGGAGCTGCTTATCAAAGGACTTGGCAAAACCAGGCATGTTTTATTGGTGAAAAAACAGCATGGGACTGATGGCACTGACAGATACCTCAACATAGGCAAGGAGAAGTTCATTACCCCATGATTCCTGAGAAGTGCTGAGATGCTCATGCTGCTGCTGTAGGGATGAGGCAGCACAAAGATGTTGGCGAATCCTTCAGGGTCTGCAGTGCTGGTGTTCAAGACCCCTGTCTGTTTTACGCAGATGATAGCTGAGACAGTAGCTTCCATATGAGGTAGGTTGTAAAGTGTCATGAAGCATGGCACAGCAACTGCCTTCCCACCCACCCATCTACTCTTTGGGTTTTCTATACAAGGATCATCATCCAGGACATACTTACATTCAACCTAATAATCAGTACCAATAATTTTACTTTTGTCATGTCCTTGAGAAGTAATACAATAAACTGCAAACAAACAAAGTAAACCCCCTCCTTAAGAAGATGTAATTTGGACATCATATCCAAATGAATAAATCATTCCTGAAAGGCAGAAGTAATATTACTGTTGAATTAGTGCTGCATGTTCTTTTGTTAATGTGTATACAATCAAAGCAAGGTGCCAAATTGCCAACTAACTGTCTGGAGGTCGATTTTTAAATTCACGGATGAGCTAATGCATTTGTGGCAGTGATCATAAAGGGAGGAGTTCACCTTGCATTAGCCTTGACTCATAACTATAAATCTACAATGTTACCAGAAATAGATGTCCTATTTCTTGTCATTGATGTGCAAGCCATGATTTAAACATTTACATGTTCTAGTGTTGAGCCTTCCAATAGCTCGAAACATCTCTCTCCAGGGAATGCTCACCACAAGGGCAGGGACTGTAAAAAATAAGAGCATCTTCAGTAAGGAGTGGAAAACTTTGGCATCTTGAAGTTTATCAAAAAACTCATAAGTCAATGAGAAATAAAAATGAATGATAAAAGGTTATAGATAAGGGTCAAATGAGGACATGATAGAAGTAAAACAAGTGTACACTAGATTACAGTGTGCATGGGCAAAAGAAATTAGAAGTGAAAGAATTCTGCACAACTATTAAGCAAAAAAGTTGAAGAAATTGTTATAAAATTAACTGGTATATTGCTTTATCTTTCATCAGAACTAAGATTGTTACTATAGAGTCATTCACTAACATAAAAATCAGGGAAATGTTGTTCCGCTTGAAGTAATGCTATGTGTTTTCCTGAAATTGGTATTTTAAAAACAATATGTATGGGAAGCAAATAAGTCATGAACTACAAAAAGATGTATTCATTCAGGTGAAGCATGTGGCTAATATAAAGGAAGTGGTTTCAAGGCTGTAGTATGACTGAACAGATATCATTTGGAGGGGAGATGGGAGAGTCCATAGATTAATTTCCAGACATGTTTGCAATACTTCATAAGCGCACACAAAACTCCTTGCTTGTTTCTTGTGAAGCGCTCCCTTTTCTAAAGTGTGGGAATTACTGTTAGATAGCTAATTAAACCAGTGCAGTACGTCCAAACATCAGAGCAAAAGGTCCAAATACCAATGTGAGACTTGAGGTGTTTTGAATTCTATCAGTTTTCTTTTAACTATTTCATACACCATTGCAGAGACCCGATGCATCAAGGAGCATAAGAAATACCACAAGCAGTCTATTGCAGAATTTTAGTGAGTTTTAAATATCACGGTTTTTATATCAGTTTGTATATTTACTGCTCCCTATAATTTCATTTTTACTATATTCTGCAGAAGAATTGTGCTAAGCAGGCCAGGGCTGTTCTGCTGAGGCCTTTAACCGAGACCAATAAATAGATAATGACAGAAGTTTTGAAAGTATCGGGAAATTCAATAAGATTTTGTGGTGTTTCATCATGAGGCCTGTTATGAACATCAGTGCTGTAGATCTAATGCCTACCCAACTTCGTTTTTCTAGTTTGCCTTTTCCTGTAGTGGCAAATCAGTAGAAAAAAACTCATTGCCTTCTTGTTCAGCTATACCTGGAACCTGGTACTTTGACCCATCAGCTTTTAACAGGCTGCAATTTTTAATCAGATTACTTGTTAATGGTTTCTGGTTTTCTACTTCTTTCATACAGTTCTTTGCACACACAAAAATGAAGAAATGTCCTCAGTTGTTGGAATGGCCCTAGTCTAAATTTAAATTCTTCTCATGCTCCCTTCAGATGTACATACATAAATTTGTTGAGTATAAATTCCCCCCTAAACTGAGTAATAATTGGAATGTTTTTATATTGGAGGAAGGAATGTGTCACAGTGTCTTCTCTTACCTCTGAGGCAAATGTGCTCCAGGGGGTGTTCCTTTGGTGGTGGTCTTGGGGAGTCCTGAAGACCAGGGGACCTTCCTTGCCCCCACACCTTGGATCCACCTAATGAAAATTTGGGCTCAAAATCCCTGAGGAGCTTCAAGGACCCAAATCTTATCCCCATGTCCTGGGATCAGGAAACTGCATCCAGGACCAGGAAGCACACCTAGGCCCCAAAGCACAGGTGGACTCAGCAGAAACATTTCTCGGAGGAGAAGGTACTCAGTTCATTTTGGGAAAGGAAAAGCTCATGCTGACATAGACTCAAACATCACATTTGCAAGTAGAACCCAACATTTTAATGTAGTTCAGCAACACCTGTGTTCCTATTTCCTAGCAAAGGTTTATGATCTCAGCATGGCTTTAGGAGCAACAGAGGGGCTTCAATCCTTTTGGATTAACCAATTATTTAAGGGAAAAAGAGAAATTTCTGAGCATGGCTATTAGCTGTAAGGAAATAAAACATCTTTGATTGTACTTGACGACATCTATGTTAATAATTTTAGGTTTTTTATATATCCTGTAGATTTTAATATGTTTTTCTGCAGGAAAAAGCTTGATCCTACTTTATAAAAAACTATGTGCTCTTTCCTATTGCTTTGGATTTCCTAAAACATAAATTCCTGTCTGAATTTATGAAATGCTGAAAACATTCCATAGCAGAAAACTGAAGAATAAGTTGCTTCATGTAAGCTGCAGATGTTTAGAACTTCTTTAAAACAAAATTGTGGAGTTCTATCTCTCTTCTGATCCCCCTTTTCAGGCACTGTAACTAGTAAAGCTCTTATTATTCCACTTTTCCCTGTAGCTCTCCAGACACCTGTATCAACCTTTTAAAACTGTAACTTCATTATTTTATCAAATAATTCATAATGCAGGAAAAAAATTCTGCTTTTATTAGTTTCAAGTTTACCACCTTTTATTTCATTGAGAGTCCTTGGTTTTCTTACGAGACCGAGAAGAGGAAAGTTCCTTATCCATCTTCCTTAGACTATCATTATTTTGAACATATTTATAACTTCTTCTATTAACTGACTTCAAAATTTGGTGAATTGACTGGCTTCAAAATTAGGCTCCAACGAGGTGCCAAAAATCTCCAAGCTGTTCCGTGACATCCTGAGACAAGCTTGCGCAATGCTGAATCACTCATGGGAATAATTTTTTTCTTTATATCTGAGCGAAGTTTCCCTTACTACAGCTTGTGACTGCCACCTCTTGTCCTTGCATCTTTGGAAAGCATCCATCTCTCTCTTCCTGCAAGCCCCCTTTACAGAGTAAAGAATAGCAGTTACATTCCTGTTTTTGCCTTCTCTTTTCCAGGCTGACCAAGCCAAGACTCCTCAGTGTCCCTCTGCTCATCATGTGCTCCCAAGCCATCACAGTGGTCCTCCACATGTTTATTTCTGCTTATTGTTGTCCTCCCTGCATAGGAGAGCCAAAAGCTGGATGCAGTATCACCCGTTCACCCTCACAGATACCAAGTAGAAGGGGATAAACACTTGCTGGCTAAATTCTTGCTAATAAAGCCCAATCTGGTAGTCTTCACTATCATGATGCTGACTCATGTTCAGCCTGCTGTATACCAGGTTCCCCTGGTGCTTTTTGGCCGAAGTTGCTCCTTAGTCCCTCACCCCCTGCCTGCACTGTTGCATGGAGTTTTCCTGTCCCAGGTGCAGGATTTTGTATTTTGATTTGTTAATTTGGCTTCTTTTTGTGGATTCTGCCACCCACTTGAGCTTCTTGTGAATGGCAACTCTACCCATCAGCACATCAAGCTCTCCCCAAGTGTAGTGTCATCTGCTAACTCAGTGAGTGTCCACTCCTTTCCAGGGCCTAGATTGTTTATGGAGATCATCAACACTCAGTTGCAGTATCAACTACCCTTACGTGGTGTATAATAGCTTCCAGCTCCTGCCTGAAACATCTTCCAGTTTTGGTATCAGACATCTAATATTCAGACAATTCTTTCTCTGTAAATTAGCTGTATCCACAGGAGAGAAATATCTTCACTGCTTATTCAGGTACATATGAGACACTATGGCATTGATATACAGTGATCCAGCCTAGTTTTGGATGCCTTCAGCAGTATGTTCTCCTCCCATGTTCACATGGAGAAAATTCTATGGTTTAGGAGAACTCACTGTTGAAAATTTTGATTTGTCTTGCTTCTTCTTTTGCTAAACGTTTGTTAGCTTTTCCTTCTGTCACCCTAAATACTTAATTTTCCACTTTGTTTGCACCTTCAAGTTTACATTCATTTACATAGATACTCAAAGTCCAATATATTCAAAATACAGCTCTGTGACCAAGGAATGCAAGAATATACTAAGGATAGAGAATGAAACTTTCGAAAGCTTCTCATATATTATTTGGCTCAATGTTTACAAGGTCTGCAACAATGTTCAAGGATCTTTCAAATGTGCTGGCTGAGTACTCGAAGGAAAGTTCTGCTATAATCACACAGCATCTCTTATTGAAAAGTTGTATTTCACTAACATAAGAAATTTCCACTTTTGGCTGGACATGAATTTAAATTTAAGGAGTCTTTCTATAGATAACATAATCAGCTATGAAATTCATGCTCCACTTTGGAAACAGAAGGCTCTCTTCCTTAAAGGCTATTTAGTACCTCATATTTGATGTTCAATACATTGCTTATTTAAACAAAGACAGAACGTACCCTACTTTGCACACATTTAGCTAAAATTCTCCAATTTTGAGTGTACCTTTTGCAAGCCACAATATCTCATGATTCCACTGTAACCAATTAGGATGACAACCCCCAGCTTGGTGCTGCTATTCAATAAAGAAATCTGATGTTCAAGTGTCTCCAGACTCAAACATGTTCTGAAACTAATCATGGCCAGCAGCAGTTAGTATTCAAAAATGTAGAATTCCATCCCACCAAAATTAATTACTTTTGAAAAAATGATGCAGAAGCAAAGTTTCAGTTTTTACCCTTTCCAGTATGGAAGGAGGTTTCTAACTACAACATGGTTGGTTTCTAAACACAACTGTTGCTCTCTGGAGTGATATAAGCACTACCTTGCCCATGACAACTAAATCTCATTCTATAATGGGAATACCAAAAAAACAACAAAAAAAGGAGGGTCAGCTTTAAAAACATACAAAACCACTGCAAAAACAACAATGAGATTCACAAGACACTCACTTTTGTACTATTTTCAGCAAGACACAGGTATGCTACTATATGGTTATCTATGAAGGCTCATGAAGTAATAGGAAGATTTGGGAATGACGCTGCGGCTGGGCTAAAGTATAGCTGTGCTTGCTGACATTTCATACATGTTACCAGCAAAGAATGCTGCACAGGAAGCCAAACACAAAATCAGGGTCAAGAGAAATACTGAATTCAAAGGACCCTTGAAGTGGCCCAGAAATCCATATAAAGTACATGATAATCAAGATGATTACTTTTACCTCACTTTACATTAGCATTTTTACCTCACACAAAAACACCTGAGTCAGGTGCATGTCTTATACACTTTACACAGAATCACATACACATGTTTATGTCAGCTTGACAAAGGTTGTTGCAAGTGAAAAATCTACAGCAAATGCTATTCTTCCTCCTTCAGGCACCAGCCATGTTGTTGGAGGGAGCTGTTTCCTCACAAGGAGCTTTGAAAAGGGGTGTTGTTATTTAACCCAGTGGCAGCTAAACACCACACAGCTGCTCACTTATTCCCCTTCCAGTGGGATGGGAGAGAGAACTGGAAAAAAGGTAAAACTCATGGGTTGAGATAAAAAGTTTAATAGGACATTAAAGGAAAGGCAAATAATGAAAAAAGAGTATACAAAACAAGTGAGGCACAACGCAACTGCTTACCTCCTGCTGACTGATACCAAGTAGCAGCCATCACCCAGCAACCAATTCCCCCCAGTTTATATGCTGCGCATGGTGTCATATGTTATGGGATATCTCTTTGGCAAGTTTGAGTCAGCTGTCCTGGCTGTGTCCCCTCCCAGTTTCTTGTGCACTCCCAGCCTCCTCTCTGGCAGGGCAGTGTGAGAAGCCAAAAGCTCTTCGACTTAATATAAGCACTGCTCAACAACAACTAAAACACCAAGTGTGTTACCAACATTATTCTCATCCTAAATACAAAACACAGCACTACACCAGCCACTATGAATAAAATGAATGCTATCAGGACCACAAAGATGATTAGGGCCACAAAGATGATTAAGGGCCTGGAGCATCTCTCCTATGGTCCAGTCTTTTGGGTCTTTTTAGTCTGGAGAAGAGAAGACTTACGGGGGATCTGATCAATGCTTACAAATACTTAAAGGGAGGGTGTCAGGAGGATGGGAATGGTCTTTTCTCAGTGGTGCCCCGTGACAAGAGAAGAGTAAGTGGGAACAAACTTGAGTTTAAGAAGTTCCACCTAAACATGAGGAGGAACTTCTTTACTGTGAGAGTGGTAGAGCACTGGAATAGGCTGCCCAGGGAGGTGGTGGAGTCTCCTTCTCTGGAGACATTCAAAACCCACCTGGACGTGTTCCTCTGCAACGTGCTCTATGTAGACCCACTCTGGCGGGGGGGCTGGACTAGATGATCTCCAGGGGTCCCTTCCAACCCCATGTGATTCTGTGATTCTATGATCCCAGCTGAAAGCAGGACAAGGAGTTTTCAGGAGAAAACTGAAATCAGTTGGTCCCCTTACTCCTCAAACTCCTATCTGGAAAGGGAGGCATCAATCAGACTTTTTGGCTTGTTAAGTTTTCCTTCCAATCAAGTAGTACACATTGCTGTCAGTGACTGTAGCTCAGAGCATGCGTGTACACACATTTCAGAGATATCAGAGACAGGAAAATACCTATATTACACCAGCTCTTTTACACAGCTGATGGATGAACCTGGGAAGTGCTGGAGCAAAACTGAATGGCCTAAAAACAGGAGCTCCTAGTCAGCACTACTGCAAGAAACTGTTCCAAAAGTGCTACACCACAAGCCAAATGCTTGGCACTCTTGCCTTTTATCTCTGTTTTTCTTCCATGTCCTCTAGCAAAGCTGGATTGAATTGCACTGTTTATTTTCAGGGCAGGTTTACTAGACAGACAGGAGAAAAAATGGTAAAAATGAATCACAGCAATGGTTCATCTCATCACTCCTGGCTGTCCACAGAAGGCTCTGCTTCATCTGAGAATGTTAATTGCACTTTTCCTGCCCTCTCAACACATTCATTTTAGATGAGAGAAAAAACTAATCTAAAATATTTTTTTTTCTACCTGGCAATAAATTCTCTCTGGTTTTACTATTATACCATTGGTCTCTTTCATAGTTTATGGTATGACTTGATTTACAGTATTCATAATGTCACTAAATAGACCTGCAGCTTTGACCTATAAATATTGAGGTATGTGGCTTCTTCATTTATAGATGGAGTTGATGATGAGAGCAAATTAGATAAAGCATTGTGGGCTGCAGGAGGTGTGAACTGAAGCACTATCTGTCTGCCTCCCTAATCAAATCTTAATATTTATCACTCCACTGGAGAGAGGTCTCCTCCCTTCACAGTATCTGCATTGCAAAGTTTTAGAATTGTTAATATTTTCCCTGAACAGTTATATTTTCCCCTTATTTATTATGAGAGGTGGTGGGGAGGTATGAAGAACGTAAAAGTTGAAGAATGTCAATAAATTTACCATTCATTTGAATGAGGAGAAGAAAGGTACTTTGCAATACTTCAAACTCTGTCTAGAAAGAGAGAAGCTCCTATTTTTAATCAAGATTTACTTGTGTCACAGTGTATTTTCCCATCAAAAGCACAAGGAACATCTTTATTTCCCAGAAAATGGCCGTTGCATTCACCATTTTCAGAACTAAATCCATACTACAGTAGTGACCATCCTTTGACTGGTATTAGTAAGTACTCAAAAATATTTAAGAAATGAACAAGAGAAAAGAATGACAAAAATTCTGGCTTTGCTGGATTTTAATACCTGTTTGAAAAACCTGTGGGGACAGATGTTATATGATGATGTGAAAGGCTGTAAAAGTTTTCCTGCTACTGGCCTAAGATATGTCACTAATGAGTAATGGAATCATCTCAAACTTGCAATAAAATTTTTACAGCAACCCGTACCGTTATAGGTTCTTTTTAGCTACATATTAACTGTAGTTCTTCAAACTGTCTGCCAACACTGAAGCTGTAGAAAAAATGGGCTTATAGAAATTGGGTACTATTTAGCAATCTTATGCCAGCAGCAACTGACTGGAAGAAATCATTGCACACAGTAGGGAGACAGCTCAGAAACATTCTGTTTCAATATAAGATTTGCTCTCTTAAAAAACACTGAAACTTGAGAAGCTTGACTCAGATTA
Source organism: Gallinago jamesoni (assembly GCA_025769975.1). NCBI lineage: Eukaryota > Metazoa > Chordata > Aves > Charadriiformes > Scolopacidae > Gallinago > Gallinago jamesoni. The sequence goes on from JAOQGH010000001.1 coordinate 137,579,912, forward strand.
CCGCCATCCCTGGCATACCTCTTAACCTTTCTCTCCTCTGGCCATGCAGCAGGGTAGCAGAGTCATTAAATGTCAAATAGTAGTTACTGCCCTGTTGAAACGGAAGCCTGTCACAAAGTTCATCGTTGATTCAGGTTGGAAAGCACACTTGAGGATGGTTTTCAACACAGAGCTAAAAGAGCCCATGAGTGCCATATAGCCTACAGAGCATCTGTTGTAGCACAGACACAAGCCAGGCCAGAGCTAAGAAATATGTGGATGAGAACAGGCCATCTAAGTAATTTGGAAACTAACATACCATGTCTTCTTTCCCATAGTTTCAATCCTTTTTGGCGAATCCATTAAAACTTCAAAGGAAGTGAGGAAGGAATGAGATGTTACAAGTCCCTTTGAATTGTCTTGGGCTGCTCTCTTAATTAAGTTAGACAGATGTGTGGAGAGAAATTCTTAGGGCTGGCTGTCCAAAGATCTTCATTAGATACCATTTTTCCTTTGAAAGACGCTTCAGAATCTACACTGTTCTCATTTTTGGGGGATTCCATGTCAACCAAGGGCTATATTTTCTGGTTGCATGCCCACTGTTCTCAGGCTGTGATGGGGACTTTTCCAGTTCACTTTCTCTTTTTTTTTTCCCTCCACTTTTTCCAGGACTCTCATGCCGACTGAGAGCAACTTATTACTTTTATAAAAGTAAAAAGGCATAAAGCGAAATAAAAGGAGGCTTTTAGAGTTTGAGGGTAAGGGGGAAGAAATAAAATAATAACAGATGGATTACAACCAGGGAGAATTTTAGAAATTATTGTTTACAATATTACTATTAAATGGCAGCTGGTCAGATAGCCCAGTCAAGGCTAACAAAATTTTCTTCTTTCTCTAGGCCAATGCCTAGAGCCTGAGGGTCACTAATCTATCACATTTTCTGGTCTAGTGAAAAAAGACTGGAGTGTGGGCAGCAGTAGTCAAGGGTGTCATTGCCAGAGAAACATTGATGTACGGCTCCATGGGTTTCATTCCTCTGCCTAGCTGGGGTTAGGGAATTTGGATTTGAACCAAGCAGAACTCCCCAAATTGCAAAGAAATACAAAAGCAACACTGTTGAACACCCTCCCCCTGCCTTTGAATAAATAATGCACTTTTTTGAAAGAAGTTATTTTGGCTTCCCATGTTTAGGAACTTAGACCTGTCAAGCCTGGGTGAGTCCTTGAGGGTAAAGCAGATGAATCAGGAGCAGGGAATCTGACAGTGGTGAAGTTTTCCCCATCAAGGAGCAGAAATAACAGGATCTTCCACAAAAGGGTAGACCCTTGAAAAAAAGGTTCCAAGCTGTTGGAGAATGGCTATGTGAGCGCGGTCATGGCTCCTTTAACATAAGCAAGCCAGACTAGGCCGCAGTGGGAAAATTCTGAGCCAGGCTGACAGGGAAGAAATGAAGGTTGCGCTGACCTTGCACAACTCAGATA